>CM046665.1:136858263-137458263 GCA_025594165.1 Tamias sibiricus
AAAAATGGGAAATTAAAGCATATTTATTTGTTTAATATTTATTGAAAGTAATCAAAGATAATAGATAAAGTGGGAGAAAATAATTTCAGTACATACCATGGATGAAGAGTAAATGTCACTTATATATTAAAATGCTCTTAAAAATGAGGGACAAAGGACTAAAGACCAATATAAGCAATACAAATTCATGGACAGAAGTTTCACAACAAAAGAGATATGAAATAATGTTTAGTCAGAGGAAATAAGAGTTCAAGAACTCATAATTAGTAAAGTGCTAACTCAAAGGATAGACACAATTTTAACAGAGCAGACTGTGAAAGGAGGAGTAGCAACACCTCTGTTGGGGTGGCTAGGAGAAACCAGCTCTTTCATTCCTTGGGGCTGGGGATGCTAATTCTACCCACACAATCCTTTTTGAGGAGAAATTGATAATTCTAATTAGTTCTATTTAAACCCAAAATAAATTAAAACAATTTTAAATAAAATCTAAAAATATTTTAAAATAATAGCCGATGAAAGAGAAATATTAGCTTGACTATGAACTTGGGGTTTTCACATGTTTGGGATCTTGCCTTTCAATGCCTTTCTCTTGACTCTGTGCTATAATCATTCATTTGCATGATTTTATCTTGCAACTTACTTTTTGGTTTTTGATTCTGTTTTCTCCATGTTTAAGTGAGTTTACTTTTCTTGGAGTACCAAGAAAAGCATGGGTAGGAAGAAATGACACTAAATTGTATTCTTGGCTTCATGGATGAAGGGCTGTTTTTCCAAAATACAAAATTTCTGTTTCTAAAGTGTAAATTGGTTCAGAAATTCTTTAGACCTCATTTGTTTCCATGTGAGAAATTATTTTCTTTTCTAGACATTGCTGTTGGTGTTAGATATTGTCTGACTTTGACAAGCTTATGGTGAATTTTTTTGCTTTTGTGGGGAACTTTTTCTACTACTCCTTTTGATACTGCCTGTTAGCTTGAGGAATCCTGCTTCCCCAAATGTTAAAGTATAACACCAGAGAAGCTTGCCCTGGCAAGTGCAAAGTAAGAAGCTGTATTTAAAGGATAGTAGAACAGACTTCTCCCTGGAGGAAGAAGGGGACCCAAAGGTGGAATCTATGGAATGAGGAAGTCCCATTTCTTTTATACATCTAAAGTTTTCTTTCTTCTTTTACATTTGTCTCCCTGTTCTTGTTCATTTCCCCTCATCCTGTATATTTGATCAGGAGATGCCTGTGCCAAGGCTAAAAGGTGGGAAACAGGTGGCCTAGAGGGGTTAGGGCAGGAAGGGGGTGGCCCAGGGCAAACTAATCAGCAGTTCCATGTCTGCTCAGGAGTTGCTTCAGCAACAATTCTTGAGGAGGGACACTGTAGGCGAGGCCTTGGGACATTAACATTTCAAACTCCCATGTCCCCTCTCTCCAACCTGGACCCAAACCTGATTTCTTCAATCTAGCCCAATTTATCTATCTACGATGACTGCCTATTTTAATTCTGGCTTCACTTTTATTTCTTTTTCTTCTCCCCAGTATTCCTGAAATTTAGATTTTTTCTCAAGTTTGTCTTCAAAGTTCAGCCTTCTGAGAGCCATTTGTAGTTCTCAGGAGTTGGCTTTTATGGCTCTCCTTCATACACCTACCTTCTTATCACAGTTTTAAACACTTACTTGCAGTACAGAGCATGTTAATTGGGAAGGTTTTTGTTGTTGTTGTTTGTTTTCTAATTTCAGAAATCAGTTTTTCAGTCTTATGCTCCTAGGTTTTCTCCTAAGCTAGGATCTTATCCTTTCAAATATGACTATTTTTGGTATTTCAAAATTATTTAACTCTACATCATGTACAAATACAAGAATGGGTCATTATACTATATGTATGTATGATATGTCAAAATGCATTTTACTGTTGTGTATAACTAAAAAGAACAACGTTTTAAGAAAATTCTAAAGCTGTGGATATGGTAGGTAAAATAGTGTCTTTTTCATTTTCTGCCACAACCAGATATATGACATTGCATGTTCTGCAAGAACATGCTATAGTGTTTTGGCCAAGTTAACTAAGATGTATCTGAAGATTCTCTGCATCACAATTTTGTCCTACGTGCTTTTTTCTGATTTTATTGTTATTATGACTTTTTTCTTTAGCTTTTCTATCAAGTACTTTTTGTTACTTAAAGGACTTAGAGTAACATTACAAATGACACTTGTAAGATTATAATAGATGAAATAATATTTCTTTTATGTCATGAATCATGAAGCTTGAATATTGATTACATGCTATTCAAGAAGATGCTAATGCATTTAAGTTCCTTCCATATGTCCTTTAATTTCTGATATTTCTCAAGTATTTTAAAGTTTTATAACAGCTGTTGTGTAACTGGAGCCCCTCGGGTTATTTTTTCTCTGTTGTTATGTAAATGTATCTAAAACTATTAATCATTTGATTGCTACATCTTCATTTTCATTTTTGGGACACTTGCAATTCATCATGTCTTTTTCTAAAGAAAGGGACATAGTTACTGTTTTCCCTTGGTAATTTTATGTTTCAAAATATCTGCCATTGTTTATTTTCATATTTAAAAGCAAATTACCATGACTATAATATTAAGTCATTTGTTCTCATCTTCATTATTCTATAAACAATGTTCCATTCTTCTTATTTCCCATAAGAGGCTTTTCTGGTTACATTTGTTGAAAACAAAACAAAATTTCAAAAACTTTAGTCTACAGGTCTAATTGGCTTTTGTTAGAAACTCATGAATTGGCAGCATATCATCTATGAAGGACAAAGGGTGCTTGGATGAGCTAAGAACTAGAGTGTGGCTTCATTGGTAGGAAAGGGTGGCAGCAGCAGAAATAGAACAACAACAACCAACTGAACAAACAAACAAAAAAATCCAGATTGGTCCATTCAAGGTTATTTCCCTTATAAGACTGAAGCAGAGGGGTCTTCCTTACCATAGTAACTTAGGTACACTGGGTCCCTTCTGATTGGTGGCTATGCATCTGTTTTGTTGCATATAGCTCTCTTGTTTTCAAATTTCGTGTGATCATGTGTTAGCAAGCATGGTGACTTCATCCTAGGTGGTCTTGTCTATTATGCCTGGAGCAGGAGTTTATAACAAAACAACAGCTCTTCCATCAATGAAGGATTTCTATAAATACTTCACAGAATGGAGGATTTTTCTTAGTATAATACTCAATTAGGGCTTTCAAGTTTCTTAAGTTTATCCCTTTACATTGTGAAATTGTGATGCTAACACTGCAGGCTCAAAGGCACTTGCTCAATGGACTAGGTTTTCCCAGAGGTACTGCAAGGTTAACAGCAGAATAAAGAAGGGACTCCACTGTTGGAGCTCATGGCTCATGGCTGCCCACACACCCCAATTTACTTCTTATCTGAGGAACAGTGCTATCATTACTGGTGTTACAGCGTTCTGTAAAAGATTTCCTTTGTATTATGTTTCTATGACGAAACATTTAAAAGGCAGAATACTACATATGATGATGACTTCATCACTCTGTATATGTAACAGTTGTTCAGAGATTTCTATTTTAGGAAGTGCTTTCACTATATCCACTCGATTAAATGGTACCCAAATACTTGAGGCAATCACTATCATATTGAATTAAGTTATAAGAAAATTAAGTGTTGTGCGTTTTTCTGGAGTCAGAACAGGTGAGTAGGAGTCAGGGAAGTGGTGGAGTATTATTTTGAATAGAGGTCCTGGTGGGGTGGGCTCTCCAGGTGTGGTAGAACAGGATGGGAACTTCAGCATTTTAAGAACTGACAGGCTGTGGTTTTGCATGCTGACACACAGCAGCTCTGCTTACTGACATTTAACCATAGAGGCTTGCAGCAGCAGCTAACAGGAACCTGAAACAGGTGACTACAGTAGCAGTAGCAGGAAACAAAGCAATGGGTATAGAACAAGCTCCCTTTAGTTTTAGTGCAGCAAAAGTCCCTAAGCTATATGAGATAAGCGTCCTTAGGTTGTTGACAAGCTTGTACCCATATAAAGAATGAGAAGGCACACTCCGATAGAATTGCACCAACTTTCTTGCCTTGATGTACTCCAAACTTGTTTATGTATAAAAGTAAAAGCCCTGCTCTACTCAGGACTCGGACTTTGGGGATTCTCCCTTTGGACCGTGGCACCACTAATAAAGTGTTGCTTCCAGATCTCATTGTCCTGACCCTCATTTCCCAGTACACAAGATAGATCCTTTCCAGTGTAGGTCCATGGAGAAAAGGTGGGGCAGTGAGGGTGGGGTCGGGGGCGGCGTATGGAGCAGAGAACTCAGGACTTGTGCAGGTTTAATTCAAATGATGACACTGGAATTAAAGGTGTATTCTAAATAAATTATTATAATTTTCCTTAGACAAATGTGAATGTATTATTCTTAGTGAAATAAAAAATGGCATCACACAGATGTTTGGATCCTGAAATATAAATAAGTTTACTTATTGCTATTGTCTCTACATTTTATGTAAATGCCACAACTTTAAAAAAAAATTTAAAGACATAAACATATAGGCAACATAGCTTTTAAAAATGAATGAGATTTATGCTAAAACAAGGCTGTGAAGAGGTTTCATGCCCCCAAATGTAATTAGATGATGAATTTTCTCTGGAACGCACATCTTAGCATTTCTATTTTTCACACACTCATAAGACAATATGAAATGGGTCATACTGAGTCACCAAATTAAACATTCAAATTATCCTGTATCTCTAGAAATAGCCATTACATGAAAAGGAATTTCATATTGAAATAACTGGAACTAATTTGCTTATTCATTAAAATGTCTCCAATGTAGTCTCTGAATTATATCAATACGGGAATGAGAAGCATACTTAAAAGGAACTCAATTAGCAGTGGAAGCAACGTACACATTGAGGATATTTAAAAAATTCCTAATATGTAATTTTTTTTGTCAGTAGATCCAATCCAAATACATCAGTAGCACAAATACTAAGAATTATATTTTTTATAGCTTCATGGATGATTATAAAATGTGTGTAATTTCATTATTTTCTAAAAATCCTGTGAAATACACTGTTAACAAAATTAAAAGTTACCTCACCTACAAACAGTTCCAACCATTGTGGTCATTAGATATTTTTCTAATATTAATTTATGTCTGAGATGAAATTATCAATATACCTTGGCATTCTTTTATAAGAATAGTAGTAATTTATTTAAAATATGCCATACAATTAAATATTTATTTCAAACTAAGCATGGTAACTGTAAAAAATATTTATCTTACCTGACCTCTAAACTCAAATTTGCTCCTCCCAAACTTACACTCAATAAGTAACTCCAAAAGTCTTCCTTTAATTGTTCAGGCAAAAATCTGAATTTACGTCTCTAAAGTAAGGGTTAAAACATGTGATATACAGAGAAAAGACTCAGCTCATTGTCATACAAATTTAAAAGAGATTCAGAAACAGTTTATGCAGGATCTTATGCACTGATCTCCCTGTTTTCTTTTTGTCATCCTGTCCTCTATTTTTACATAGCAGTAGTCATAAATGAAACTGTCACTCCTCTAAGGAGAGTATTGCATTTTTGTTTACAACTTTCTTTGTCTACTGAAGCAAAAGGCCAAGTCCTTCTCATTTCCAAAGAAGCTTTCTGTGACCTTACCCACTGTTGGGCACCTGACCTCATCTCTACTCCAACACTAGGATATCTTTTTCCCCAAAGGCCTCAGGTGATGCTCTCACTTCCTGAAGTATCTCTGGTCATTAAGCTCCTTGCTCATTCCTCATAACTAGTCATAGTATTCATTGTGCCATTCAGTGATACCCAAGCAAACACTTTGCTGTGAATCCAACTCCTGTCTCCAGGACTTCCTTTTCCCCTTCCTACCTCCATGTTTTGCCATAGAACCTAACCCTGGCTGACACAGAAGAACTTACACTTTCTGATGCAATTTATTCTTTCTTATGGTATAAAATGAGGGCTCTATGATATCAAGGCATTTCAAGTGTTTTACCCACTTCTTTGACCACAGTCTTTAGAAATGTGCTAGCACATAGTAGGTGCTCAGTAAGCCTCTGTGGAATGAATGAGAAATGATCCTCAGCAATGTGTTATAGATCATCTACACCCATCTATGGCTAAGTTAAGATCAAGTTAACAGTCATCCTAGGTTTGCATATTTTTTAAGTAAGAATATCACTGCCATGGGAAATAATCACGTGTGTAAAAACTTGTGTACTTGTGTGTATACATTCACATACGTATTTTCATGGCAATGGTAAACATGCATACATAGAAGATTTCTGTAATATTAAAGGTGCTTTTGTTTATGTCATACAGCATACATGATTTTATAGCCAGTTTTTTGAATGTGGGTGAAATCTCAACTAAAAGAAAAAAATACTAATGTTATCAAATAAAAACTTGTTAGGATGCAGCCGAATAGATTTTCCTCATTATATGCTTCAGAGAATTCTGATGAACTCTTTGCAAACTGACAGGACCATAGCTATAATAATGCTTTTATTTATTTATTTATTTTTTCTGTATGGTCTCATAAAAATTTTTAACTTCAAAATTCAAGGCTAATGAATGTATGTGGTATCGCTGCAGCATTCACATGAACGCCTGGGATTGGAACACACAGAACCTCCGTGTGCTCAAGTTTACACGTCAGGGTGACAGCTGATATGTATGAATCAAAAATGCCACTATTTTACGATCCACTCAGAAATTAGGATAGGACTGTTTTTGTCTATTGTTTTTGCCATAGTAAACCTTAGCCCGAGAGTCTTGTGTGTCCTCTATCCATGGATCTCCCTAACTAGTGGGGTCACTGGAACTCTCAGAAGGTTGAAAAGTTTGCTTTCCAACTCTGATTGTAAAAGTATTATGATTTTAGGAAAGGGAGTGCTGACATTTTTTTTCACCAAATAAATTTCAAAATTCAGTATAAAACAACAATTTTGGGCTCTTTAAATATTAATAATAAATCAATGAATTTTGTATTAATAGCAAAGGCCAGTCCTTTTAGGGGGTGGTGTCAGAAGCCCCATCCACAAGAATGTATTTTTCATTCTTCAAATGTACATTTTGAGAGTTTGATGCAATCCCAGACACCCATGGTTTTCCCATTCTCATAATTAATACCTTCCACTGTGGAGAACCCCTACCACTTATAAAAATGTGTATTATTATATGAGTGAGAATCTTGACATACTTAGAGGCATTGCTTTTCATTCCACTAAGTTTACCAGCAATACTCCATACAGGAAAGATAGTTTTAAAAGACATAATATTTCCTCATATGTATACTCGCAAATAAATAAATTAATTTTTCAGTCGATCTTATACCTTGGATTTGCATTTTATCATAAATAATTTCTGTGTGTTTTTTGAATTTCTGTGACCTCAATAAGATTGCTAAGCCCATTTCCACAAGCCTAAGTGAGAGAATGGGATCAGACAATCTCCAAGAATCTTTCATGCTGTAAGATCATCTGTTTCTAATTAGCGACACTGCCTATCTTTAGCAGGGAGATTAAATTGGAACTATAGTTAAAGTGACATTTTCCACTGGATGAGTATTTAGGTTTTAGGAAAGTGGAGCCAAAGAACACAAACCATTCTTCCTACGACTAAGTATATGAGTGGCTAACATTATAGAAAAGTTAAGGGAAAGTACTTTTTTCCTTTTTTATTTTAAATTATGAGTTCTCTCCACTTTGACTTACTAACCATTAAATCACACACACACACACACACACACACACACACACACACACACACACACCCTCATTCAAATATGATTTACATATAACCATGTTTCTTTCTAGATGGAATTTCAAAAGCTTATAAACATTGAAATTTAGAAAGAATACAGTACTTACTATCTATTCATGATTGAGAAAGAATGAAATTTAAAAATATATTTGTCAAAAGGTAAAGATTTGTATCTATTTGTTAGGCCTCAAATATTTTTTAGAAAGAATTCAGAGACACAGAAATTTAATAAGTTTATGTAACATGTGAATCAAATGTGATTTTTCTCCAGTCCCTATGTTTTCTTCCAAGAACATTATAAAGCAAATGTTTTTCATATTTCTGTCACGAGGTACTTCATTATTCATGTTATTCATATCTTTATTATTACTGAATGCCTTGTAGACCCTCCCAGAGTAATAGCAGAAAACAAAAGGTTTTCTGTGCTCTCAAAGGACTAGCTAAACTTTTGTATTAGAGACACAAATTGTTTTTGGTATGAATACTTTATTTTGTTTAGTAGTTGAGCCCTAAATATAGATGATAATGGGCAAACAATTGCACTGCAAAGATTCCTATACAATGATTAATTTTGATCAAGTTCAATAGGAAAACTATCATGGACATAAATTTCACTTAAGTTCTGTAAAGACAAATCTGATTGTTTTAAGTTTTAGTTTTTTTTTTTGTTGTTGTTGTTGTTTGTTTGTTTTTTTCCCTCATATAGTTTGTTCCAGCTGGAATGCAGAACTATTGCTGAGATAACTTCAACCATAAGCATAAAACTCTAAATGAGGACTATGGAGAGCAACTAGATGGAAGCCACTCTGGGGCCAGAATGAACTCAAGGAACACAGCATCCCCTCCAGGTCCTGTGTTGGAGAGACAACACTACTGCAGTAAAGTCACTTCTTTAACTGGGCACAATGGTGCACGCATGTAATCCCAGCTACCCGGGAGGCCGAGGCAGGAGTTCTACAAGTTAAAGGCCAGCTTCAGCAACAAAGCAGGAGACCCTGTCTCAAAGCAAACATAGAAAGGGCTCTGAGCTCTAGAGGGCCCTGAGTTCAATCTCTGGTATTGGGAAACAAACAAACAAAAGCACTTCTTAAAATGCTCATTCCTGAGAGATGTTGGCAAATACATCAATATATTTTTTCCCCTTAAAAGGTCTTGAGAAGCCAAATTCTTTGCTTCTCTAAAAGGGATACATTTTTTTTTTTTTTTTGAATACTTTATGGCCAGCCTAAGAAGTTGACACTGTGTTGTTTTCAGAGACATCACACATTTCTTCACCTTGCTACAGCATTGTAAATTTATCTTATGTTCTCACATCCTCAGAACCTCTAATGGCTCAAATAGTGACAGATGTTTATTAATAGTTTCTCAACTATGTAGGCCAGGCCCTGGAGTGCACGCCTGTAATTCCAGCAGCTTGGAAGTCTAAAGCAGGAGGATTGCCAGTTCAAAGCCAGCCTCAGCAACTTAGGCTCTAAGCAAGTTAGAAAGAAACTGTTTCAAAATAAAAGTTTTTAATAAAGGGATTGGAATTTGTCTCACTTGTTAATTTCCCCTGGTTCAATCACTGGAACAAAACAAACAAACAAACAAAAATATAGAAGTTTATCAACCATGTACCTGTCTTTGGGAATATGAGAGAAAACATGAAATAATGAACAATACCAAATACCCACCATAATGATCCAAGTTTGCTCTAAAATTTTCACCTTTCATTCTTCTTGCTAATTTGTAATAAATGCTTTTGTGATTGACAATTTTTTAAATGTAATTCTTATGCAAGATAACACTAATAATTGGGGACTTTTAAAAAATAACAAAAATTGTTTTAAAAATAAAGATGAATTAAAAATTGTGCTTGACTTAAATGATTTTCCTTTTCATATGAAAAATGGCTAGTCTTAGGGAAATTTACAAGTGCCTTATGTTGGGGACGTAAGAACACATACGCCAAAAGAAGAGAAAAATTTAACTCTCTGGTTGCCTTCCACCCCTTGATACAGACTTGGCCTAATCAGGAGGCGGTCCCCTGACGTGTCCTGAGAACTGAAACCACCCTAAGGATAGGCTAGGGGCTCCCCCAATGCAATTTGCCCATGCTCCTTATGTGTCCCTATAATTTCTCTGCTGATTGGCCTATGTCCTCTATCAACACCATCCATCTTCCTCAATAAACTGAGCTTGTGCTTTGACCTGAACTGTGTGTCCCCTACCGGGAGGGCTGGCGTGGACCTTCAGCCGGCTCCTACTGTTCTCCAGCACGCCTTCGCTGGGGCGTGTTTTTCCCCTCGCCCTCTCCGTGGGCCGGAAGAAGCTAAACACAAGTGGGGAAAAACTAAAAACCTCAGCAACCTAAACAAAACCCCCACACCTTATTTCCCTAAAAGTTATAGTGATCTGGGAAGAAGCTTAAAGTACTCTATCATTTCCTATACTTGTCATTAGACTGGAATATGAAGGATCCTTAAAAGTATTCATAATTTTACCAAAGGGTGTGCATTTATTGTTTTAAGGGACTATTATTTAGAACTATGAAAATGTTGAGCCTATAAATAAGCCTGCTGTAGAAGACACAAGGCTGCTGGATCTGAGATAAAGGAACCAGTTTCTATAGCACAACACACGATTGCCTAAGCTTCATATTTGCATTGATTTCTCTTTCTTCTCAGGTCCCATGAAGATGGCACCAGTGGTCTCCCGTGGAAGCTGGAGACCCAGTTTGTGAGACACCTGAAGACCTGAAAGTATTATAGGCAATCCAAACCTTTAATAAGTGGGCAGTAAGAAAACTGCCCAATACTCTTTATGGAGATACTATCTTTATGATACTTCTAAATAAGCAAATCTGTTCTCTGATCCATAATAAGCACTAGTTCAATATCCCTAAGCTATCCAAATAATGATATCTTTAAAAGACAATCAAGAAGAAAAGTGAACTTATTAGGCAAGACTCATGCAAATACCCAGGACCAAATGGATATGAACAAACAAAGAGTTCCCAGCTCACTCTTTCCTAAAAATCAAGGGTATGAACAAGTACTTGTAATCAGGATTTCTGACACTTCCTTTTTCCATGTTACTTTTCCTAATCACCTTTCCCCTCCTTACCAAATAAAGCACTTCTCCCACCATCCAGTATTCACTGTGACATTAACATCTCTTGAACTAAAAAGACTTGTTTGAAAAAGATGTCTATAAGTTGTTGACAAAATGATATTAGGCAAAATAAATGCTGGACTCGATTTTCTTTATCCCCATGACTATACTTGATTAATTTCTATCATGTATTTTATGATCAAATTTATTGAGAACATGCAACATGCAAGGCTGCATGTTGAGCATTTATATTATTTATATGTCTAGTTCATTTAATGCTCATAAGAACTCTGAGAAGTGATTTTGACTGTTGGCTTATTCTCATGATGAGGAAGCTGAAGAATGAAAATCCAGTGATCTGCTCCACACTGCAGATCTCCTCCTGGGACTTAAGCAGTTCATTCCATGACCACCTAATACAGGTTTAAAAAAAAAAAAAAGATATAATTTTGTTATTTAGATTACAAAGAATACAAATAAAATGATTTAGGTTTGTTTTTTTTTTTTTTTTTTTTTTTTTTTTTTTTTTGGCAGTATGAATTGAACCTGGAGGGTTTTAATCACTTATCCACATCCCTAGCCCTTTTCATTTTTTTTTTTTTTTTAATTTTGAAACAGGTCTCCTATAAGTTGCTTAGGGCCCCGCAAAGTTGCTGAGGCTGACTTTGAACTTGTGATCCTCCTACTTCAGCATCTCAAGTGGCCGTGGTTTTAGGTGTGTACCACCACATCTGGCTTAGTTGTGTTGTTGTTTTGAATATGACAAGACTAGAGGATATATATACAAGCACATCCAGTTGGGCATATTTCCAGAAATTAATTTTGTGCTTACATCTTTATTTTTTTGAAAAAGAACATAATATATTAGAATTTACATGTATGTCATTATAAAAATGGGCCAATATTTATATAAGAAAGTTTATATACATTTCCAGAAGAGAGAAATAAAAGAACAGTATGCCTGCAATAAGAGAAGTTCTCCCAGAGAAAATAAAATATTAATTACAGAATTTCTCACTCCCATAATACCATGCTTTATTTTTTGAAAAGTTTTGCATGTAGACAAGAACTAATGACTATGGTGATAGAGGAATAATTATTATTATTGTCACCTTTTTCCTGTTCCACCAATGTACATTTTTACATTTGACAAATAGTTAGACATTCTGAATTTTGATTTTACTAATAATTTTACTAATTTTGACCCAGCCATCCCACTCCTGGGTCTATTCCCAAAGGACTTAAAAACAGCATATTACAGTGACACAGCCACTTCAATGTTTATAGCAGCACAATTCACAATAGGTAGGTTGTGGAACCAACCTAGATGTCCCTCAGTAGATGAGTGGATAAAGAAAATGTGGTATATATTCACAATGAAATTTTACTCAGCAATAAAAGAGAATAAAATAATGGCATTCGCTGGTAAATGGATGAAGTTGGAGAATATAATGCTAAGTGAAATCAGTCAATCTCAAAAATCCAAATACCGAATGTTTCCTCTGATATAAGGAGGCCGGTTCACAGTATTGTTGGGTTGGGGTACATAGGAGGATTAGAGGAATACTATAATGGTCAAAGGGAAGGGAGGGGAAGGAAGGGAGCAAGGGGGGGGGAGGAAAAAGTGGTTGAATAAGATGGATATCATTATTCTAAATGCGTGATTGAAGACTTGAATGCTACAAATACACTTTATATACAAACTGTTTTGTGTAAAAAGATGCTCTATATGTGTAATATGAACTGTAATACATACTACTAGTATAAATAAAATTTTTTTAAAAAATTTGATTTTACTAATAAAGGTCTTCACCTCGACTGTACTTGATTGGGAGGATTGTGCATGACCAGAGATACTGCATTTTGAGGTGGATACAGAACCTCTGAAATAGTCTGGATTTTTCCTTTTGAGAAGAGAGGTCAGTGCTCTCTACAGTGGGAGGAAGATTAAAACAGATGTTGTAACACAGAATACACTGAGTCTGAGAGACCGGTGAGATGATAATCACATTGTTTGAAATTTTGAACAGTATGGAAATTGTATTTTTCCCAACCTCAGTTGCAACTACATTGGGACTATTTACCTAGTAAATAAAATATAACCTGAAGTTATGTTTGCCACTTTTAGGCTGGGCCATCAGATGGCCCATGCAATTTTCATGCTGTTTCTCCATTTTTACTCAGCACAGAGCATTCGATGGAATCCTCTAAAGAATTCAAGATTATAAAGTGCTCCATTGGACTATATATAAAAGAGGAAAAACTGTGCTACATCACTGATATTTGCAGATTGTTTCATTAAATAACTAACTGTAATTGCCACAACTAATACAGTAAGACCCTGCTGATAATTGTGCAGATTGTTTCCACAGTGAAAATGGCCTTAGTAGCAGGTATGTGTAAGTATAAAGTGGTAAACTTTAGAGTTGCTCAGTTTTTTTTTTTTTTTTTTTTTTTTTTTTTTTTTAATTGTCTATACACCATGGGTATGTGAAGTGAGTAAAATATAAATGTGTTGCATCAGGCCACTGATATTTAAAGATTGGTTATAACTTATCCTATTTTTTTCTGATTACCGCTATAAGGAAATGTTATTTGCTCTGAAGGCTTGTGTGTCCATTTTCTACTAGTTGTAGGCAAAACCAAAAGTTCTCTTCTGTTGGCATACTGAGAGTGGAGAGCCCATACGCTTGTTGGTAGAGCTCATGCTCAGGGTCTGCTTGAAGTTGTATGGATTCCTGCAGAAGAGCCCACGGCCCACCCTCAGTTTGGCTATGGTCATGCTCCTTTGGTATGAAGTTATACACCCCTGGTGTGGGTGATATAAAACAAACACGTGCAGGCATTCTAAAGGCAATCAACAGAATACTTCAGTGTTAGTATTCTTTGTTGATTTGATAAATTATCAGCCTGGGAAGATACATGCTTAACTTTGTTTTAGCTAATAAATTATAAAGTTAATTTCCTTAAAAACTTCTAGATCAAGTTCTTCTCTGACAAGAAATTTTCAATGAGAAAAAAAAATTTCCTAAATAATTATATGTAGCCAAGATATTTGTAAAAATAAATACCCTTATCTACATGCTACTGAAAATCAAGCATGCGTCATGAATACTGTCTTTTATTTTGCCCATTAGCTAATAGTCCCATTATTCTTCTTATGTAGTGTTTCACTAGAGATATGAGCATATGGCTGTAACCCATTGTTACCTTGGGAAACAAAGAATAGTAACAAATTTAAAACAAGCAAATCTGCTTTAAAGTCCACATGTAGTTCATGTGGGATGTCTCTAAATATTTGTTGCCTACACCAGATCTCTTGTACCAAAAGTTTTACTATTTAGCCATATACCAACTTACGCAAAGAAGCAAAACATAGAAAATGGGTAAAATTCTCCAAATCAAGCTACTGAATTTCAATAAGAAACAGACCTGGACATGCAATTAAAATGTGCTAAAATTAACTCTGGAGACCCTACATTTCAGGTTTGTTGTGACCCAGAGTTCTTCACATGTGTTCCTTACTCCTTCTTAAGTGCATTAATTTTTGCTAATAAAATTAAATGACTGCTTAGGGTAAGTTTTAAAAAGTAAGCTTTAAGTATAAACTATATCTTCAGGTCATTCAGAAGTATAAAATTAATAACATAATAGTCAATAGTCAATTTTATATGGATGTTAAGTGTGGAAACTATTGTTGTTTACTCAAATGACAAAATAACTAGTTAATATATTAATTTGTTTATTCTGACAACATATCAGGCATATTTGTGTGAATTTTACCTTTATAAAACATGAATTCTCTCCTACCCAAATTTCATGAGTAAAATAAATTAAGAGTAAACCAGAGTGCTATCACATGAACTACATGATGTGAGATATAATCCATAATAAACAGACTCTATCTCTAAGTTCTATAAAGTCACAACATTTAAATTATAACCATGCTGCAGAGCAGTAACCTATGTGGCTGTAATTATATCCCATAAAAGCAATATACCTTCACTAATTAATTATTCTTGAAGTAAAAACTATAGCTTAATTAAATGAACCATTCCCAATAATGAAAGCCTAAAATAATTGGAATTTTCTGTCCACAGGCAGTAACAATTATTGTCACTAAAAGGGAAACCAAACATGGTCACACCAAGCAAAATTGCTTCACCAATTACATTGAATCTGAGCTAGGCCAGAGCAGTGATTCTCAAACCTTCCTGTGAAGGACCAACTTCTACATGTTTTAGACTGTGTGGTCCCTGTGATTTCTGTCATAATTACTCAGATTTGCCACTATAGTGCTTAAGCAGTCATAGATGATATGTAAAAAATCTGATGCCACCCACTGAATTATAGTATATCTCTAATTAGCAAAATAGTTCTTGAACTTACTATCTCTGTGGTCTATAGTTTGGTGACATCTAATGTAGGATCAAATTATTGAACTAACTTTTAATGCATCTCTAGATTTTCTAGTATTCTAGATTTCAGTCCTCTCATCCTTTCATCTTTATGATTAGGTTTTAAATATCCTTATTATATATAATATTATGATAAATTACATTATTTTGTATCTAGCACACAGTTTCCTTTTTAGTTTTATATTTTAGCATTTTGAATCACTAAAACTTAGGTTACAATAGAGATTTAGACACTACGGGAAGGAATATTAATTTATTGTTTAACTTTATTTAAAATCTAATGACCACATTGAAACTACAAAATATGGCCCAACAAAAAATAAGAGATTAAATACATAAGTAACAGAGTACAGAAGTTATTTCTTTAATATAAGCCTCTATGTCATTTATATTCTTCCAGGATAGAAGTTTTGGAAGTAGCTAATACATAAATTTTCAACGATTTATCTGACATCTAGAGGACTTTTTAGCAAGCAGCATGGATGCATGGATTTATTTTCATTCATTGTCTACAAATTATAATATTCCATTTTTATCATTGAGAATTTCCTGTCTTCTGTCTTCTTTTCATTCTCTCTTAGCCTAGTCAATCATTATTTTCTCAAAATTAATATCTATTAACAGGAAGGCAACTAAGATCAACCAGGAAGCAATATGGGGGAAAAAAAATTGAAATGTATCCACAAAAATCCTAGAGCCAGGAGCAGTGGCACACACCTGTAATCCCAGTGGGTCAGGAAGCTGAGACAGGAGGATTGCAAGTTCAAAGCCAGCAAAAAGCAAGGCGCTAAGCAACTCGGTGAGACCTTGTCTCTAAATAAAATACAAAATGGGGCTGGGGATGTGGCACAGTGGTTGAGTGCACTGAGTTAAATCCCTAGTACTGCCCCACCCCACCAAAAAAAAAAAAAAAAAAAAAAGTAATTCTAGAATTTTTATTCTATGCAGACTATTCCCCTGAGGGGTTTGTATGGTTGCTATAATCAGTCCTTCTGTCCCCTTCATCAATTCAATTTTTCTTTAAGTTTTTTGTCATATGGAGAATTTCTATACCATATTAAACGAGTGAAATTTCTCATCATTCCATATGTCCTACTATATAGAGCTATTTTTTCTTCTTCTTCAGGGTAAACCTTAAAAACATGCAAAGCCTAATGGAAGCAGCAAAAGAGGACACCACAGTAGGCTGAATGGTGCTCCCTAAAGATACCAATGTCCTTGTCCCTAGACATGGAACATATCCCTTCCATGGTAAAGAGACCCCAGATGTATGAATGTAAATCATCTGGGTAGGCTTGCAATGCAATCACAAGTGTGTCTGTAAGAGTGAGGGAGAGGGAGATTTGTCACAGAATATCCAAGGTTTTGTGAGGATGAAAGTGGATATTATGTGTTCTTGACTTTGAAGACAGAGGAATAGGCTCTAATTCAAGAAATGTAGTCTCTGAAGCCATGCTTCTCAAACAATTCTCCCTTGAAGTCTTAGCAGCTATGGCCCGGTTCACACCATGACTGTGGCCCAGAGAAACTGATTATGGATTTCAGGCCTCCAGAACTGCAAGGAATACATTTGTGTTGCTTTAAGTTAGCTACATGCTGGTAACTTGTTGCCCCAGCCATAAGAAGTTACTGTAACATTTTGCCTTTTTCTCAGATTTAAGTGAGGTCTTCTAACATTTTGTATCATGTCAAAAGACATTTATTACAAGATTTCAAAGCATATGCTTTACCAGATTAATGAGGTGTTTTCCATATGCATGGTTAATCGGAATATATGTTCCAAATTGTTGATGAATTGGGATTACTAATTCCTGTATCTATATAAGTTAAAATATAGCTGGCATCTATTGAAATAATGTGATTTTCCCCACTTAATCTGTGAATATGGTGAAAAGTGTGTTTTTCAATTTGGCCTCAATTATAGAGAAAGAGATAAATCATTGTCTTTGACATATGTGAACTTTCACCCCCTGCCTGTTCATGGCCAGCTTTTACATGTTACTTAAACAATGAAAGTTAGTGTCAGAAGCACCCCAGAATGTACATAGTTGAGCCTGAGCCTTTTCCTTCGATGGAGCACCAGTGGGAGTCCTAGCTCAGCACTCCAACCTCCCATGCAGTGCTTCCTGCTGGCATTGTTCAAGTCTCACTCTGCACAGGAATAGCTTGGAGGCTGACCACAGTTAAAGAGCACTGGTATGCAGGTTTGCATCCTCCTCTGTGGTCACCTCCTTTTTGGAAATCTGTCCCTTCTGTCCCAGACACATTGGATGCTCTAAGCTCTGTCTCTCTTTCCTCAAAGGGTCTTATGTTCTCTTTCTTCACATCAGTATTTGGGAAGTGTTAAAGAGTTAAAAAAAAAAAAAAAAAAGGGGGGATCTGGGTGAATATAATTTATCTTGTATGTTTATTTCTCCTTCCCTATAAATCCCTTCATCTCTGCATGGTGGGTTGTTCTCGCTTGCCTTCCAGCAGCTATCTGATATATTTTGCTGAGCTTTTATAGCCCTCTTCATTGTGTGGGCTTGTTCACTCATGGCCTGAACGCAAAATCCTCTACTATGTTTCTAAATGGAGAGTTGTTGTAGTTTATGTTGCATTTCTTGTGTTTCTAATAAGAGTTTTTAGGTTTTTTATATTGCCATAATTTTAGAATTAAAGACCTATTCATCTCATTCCAATCTAGTTTCCTATCCATAATTCTAATGAAAGTGTTCTTTTAATGACCATCAATAACTTTTACATGGGCACTACTCACATTTCCCAGCCTCAGCAATATTTCAAATAATTGACAACTTCATCCCCTTCAAAGCATTTTCCATTATAGTTTTCTTTAAAATTATACTGATGTGGATTTTTTTCTTGCCACTTCAGCTATTTATTCTCAGCTCAACTTTTGACACATTTGTTTTCTTGAGACATTTGACATTAATTTCTCTTGTCTATCTAAACCCTCGCTTGGATGATTAAAACAAAACAAAACAAAATCATTGATTAAAAAGCCTCATATATATTGATAACTTTGACAATGCTACTTTACCTTTGATTGTTCTCTACCTGCAGACTTAGAACCAGAGTTCTTTTATCACCTTCTTTCAATTATCTCATACCAAGCATCAAAATAACTAATAGTCCTGCTATTTCTTTCCCCAAAGCATATCTCAAATGCCTTTACTTTTTCTATCAGCACAGCTACTAGTGCTTAATCCATTCTGACTGCTGTAACAAAGGCTCACAGACAGGATGGAAAATCAAAAACAGAAATTTAGTTTGCACAGTTCTGGAGGCTGAGTTCAAATTACCAGCATGCCCGGGGTTTTAGGGATTGACATCTCCAGAGTTGCAACATGCCATCTTCACATATGCTCATATAGCAGAGAGGAAATGAAAGTGGTCTGTGGTCCTTTCTATAAAAAAACCTTACCCTATCCAAGACGGCCTCACCCTCATGACCCCTTCACCTCCTCAAGGACCTCTACCCAAATACCACTATATGGAGGTTGGGATTTCAATTTATAATATTGGGCAGAAATAATTATTCAGTCCATTACAATTGCTGTCCAAGTCACCATCATCTTCTTTATCATCATCTCCAGTTTGTATTGGGATAATTGACATTGACCTGTTCACCTTACATTCATTTTTTTTTTTTCACTAAAATTGAGAATTTAAAGAGCAATGTCAAAAATAACCAGATCCAGACAGTAAAGTGGTAAAGGTAGATTTAAATCAGAACCTATTGCAATATGGAAAAGGAAGCTTTAGTGCAGAATTGACCTCAACTATGACTATGAGGACAAAAGGAAACACATATTCAAAGACCAGGCTGTGGATGGAAAATTACAAAGAGGACATATCAGGGATACAGAAATCCTAGCTAAACCCATATAGGAGGATTCTCATTGAAGGCAGGCCACGATCATCAAAGTCAAGACAAGGAGATTGTTCTAAACTCACTTAGCAGAATTCTTGGTAGGAGTGGTCTATTACAGTTGGGCAAGGACAGTGGCCATGGTGAAGATCTCATGGAGAAGATGGTTCATATAGCCTTGCCAAAGTTTGGTGTAGAAGACTATCTTTGTCATAAAATATGTTTTTAAAATACTGAAGAATAGGATTATTTAGTTCTTCCAATGAACAGAACAGGTTATGTTAAAATCTCCATTTTTAACACATCAGTTTCTTCTTTCAACCTCTATCAAATATGCCTTATGGCAATCTGTAATTTGGTATATTTTATTACTATCCACTAGATTTTCATGTTGTATTAAGGCTTTATATTTTTTTTCTAAATTCTATCTTATTTCAGCACAATTGTTATGACTGTTTCACACTCTTGCCATCAGAAAAGAGATTTCTTTGATCTTGCTGTATGTTGAAACAGTTTAGATTGATTTATGTCTCTTTGCACAAAGAATGTATTTTATTCTATTTCATTATGTGCTCTGAAAAATACTTATTTAATGATAAGATAAACCCATTTTGTTTTTTGACATGCTTACTATGTTCATTTTCAGTTCTGTCCTACTATTTACATAAAATTTTGCATTTTATTTACACTTATTTTGTTTGGTTGTTTGGGGGGGGGGATTATTATGGCTTGGATATGTAATGTCTCCTAATGTCTCATGTGTTGAGGCTTGGTTCACAATGCAGCAATATTCAGTGATGAGCTTCATCAATTTGATGGATTATGAATATGAACGACTTGTTGATTAATCGTGTATCTTCTTCTGAGAAATGTCTTTTCAATTCCTTAGCCCATTTATTGATTGGGTTATTTGCTTTTTTTGGTGTTAAGTTTTTTTAGTTCTATATACATTCTAGAAATTAGTGCTCTATCTGATGTGCATGTATTAAATATTTGTTCCCAATTAGTTGGCTCTCTATTCACCTCACTGATTGTTTCTTTTGCTGAGAAGAAGCTTTTCAGTTTAAATCTATCCCATTCATTAATTCTTGGTAATAGTTCTTGTGCTACAGGATTCTTATTAAGGAACTTGGGGCCTAATCCGACATGTTGGAAATTGGAGCTTACTTTTTCTTCTATTAGGCATATTGTCTCTGGTCTAATTCCTAGGTCTTTGATCCACTTTGAATTGAATTTTGTGCATGGTGAGAGACAAATACATGAAAAAATGCTCAACATCACTGGCAATTAGAGAAATGCAAATCAAAACTACTCTAAGATTTCATTTC
Organism: Tamias sibiricus; assembly: GCA_025594165.1. NCBI lineage: Eukaryota > Metazoa > Chordata > Mammalia > Rodentia > Sciuridae > Tamias > Tamias sibiricus. The sequence continues at coordinate 136,878,741 of CM046665.1, forward strand.
ACTCCAGTCAGAATGGCAGCTATCAAGAACACAAACAACAATAAATGTTGGAGAGGATGTGGGGAAAAAGGCACACTCATACATTGCTGGTGGGACTGCAAAATGGTGCAACCGCTATGGAAAGCAGTATGGAGATTTCTTGGGAAAATGGGAATGGAACCACCCTATGACCCAGCCATCCCACTTCTGGGTCTATTCCAAAAGACTTAAAAACAGCATATTACAGTGACACAGCCACTTCAATGTTTATAGCAACACAATTCACAATAGCTAGGTTATGGAACCAACCTAGATGCCCCTCAGTAGATGAGTGGATAAAGAAAATATGGTATATATACAAAATGGAATTTTACTCAGCAATAAGAGAGAATAAAATAATGGCATTTGCAGGTAAATGGATGAAGTTGGAGAATATAATGCTAAGTGAAATTAGTCAATCTCAAAAATCCAAGTACCGAATGTTTTCTTTGATATAAGGAGGCTGGTTCACAGTGTTGTTGGAAGGGGGTACATAGGATCAGAGGAACACTAGAATGGTCAACGGAAAGGGAGGGGAGGGAGGGAGTAAGGGGGGGTTTGGAAAAAAAAATTGGTGGTTGAATGAGATGTATATCATTATCCTAAATGCATGATTGAAGATCTGAATGGTACTTATATACTTTGTATACAAGCAGTTGTATGTAAAAAGATACTATACTTGTGCATGATGAATAAGTAAATAAATAATAAAAAAATAAAAAGAATATGAACGACTACTGGGAGGTAATGAAAACTGTAGGAAGTTGGTGCATGGTTGTGGGGAGTAGATTAGGTCACTAGGGGTATGAGCTTGGGGACTATATCTTGTCCCTGGCTCCTTCTGCCCCACCATCTCTCCCTTCCTGCTTCCTGGCTTCCATGAGCTGAATAGATTTCCTCCAGCACAGACTTCCCCTGTGATGTTCTGCCTCTCAGGTTCAGAGCAACGGAGTTGGCTGACCATGGACCTAATCCTCTGAAACTAGGAGCCAAAATAAACCTTTCTGCTTTAAATTATTTGTGTCAGAGCAATGGAAAGCCGATTGACACAGAGATTTGTTTCATATTTATAAATGCTCATGTTTCTTCTGGTCATTATTTTATATTAATATAAACATATATCACTCTTCTAATGTATTTTAATACTGTCTGGTATTTCTTCAATGATAATGATATGTTCTCCAGTCACCTGTTTCTTTTGCTCCTTTCTTTTTGATTAGCATTTATTTAAACTCATTATCCTCTTAACAGCACTTAGGAATTCTGAGACTTTGGATAATTATTTTTTCTTTCCTTATCTTCCCCTTCTTTCTATTAGTTGTAAGTTACATTATTTCTTCATTCTTAGCACATTTGATGTTAAGTTTTGTCACTTTTATCCCCATTACATAATCTTAATTCTAAAATTAAATATATTTAATGCTTATTCATAATCATCTGAATATAAGTAACTGATTTCTCAGACAATCACCATAGAACTATATTTCCAAAATTACTCGATGTTCATGATGTTTTGCATTCATTAGACATGATGTGCAGTTTGGATAAATAAACCATTATTTGTCTACCTTGTTCTTTCTTTCATAGTAATTAATTTATTATTTTCCTGTATGTTAATTTCAAAAAGTCCCTTGTCAATGTGAATTTCCTACCCCTCTGTCAGCATACTCTGAAACAGCCCCCAATCAGGGAGATGGCTATTGCGGCTAGTTGGAAGCCATAAGTTCCACCTGTTAATAATCATATGCACTTGATGCACCTGTAAGTGCATGTGACGCACCTGCAAAGCTAAAGGTATATAACCAGGTGAAAGCGGTCAGAAGCGGCAATTCATTCAGTCAGTCGTTCTGTCAGTAGGAAGAAGAGTTCGGGTCGGAGAAGAAGAAAAGAGAGTGGCTAGAACGTAGTCAGAAGAAGAAATAAGATTCAGAGAGGTTAAGAGTTCGGTCAGAAGAAGCTAGAGAAAGAAATGAGAAACCAAAGAAATAGATAGAGAGAAGTAGTTGTTGCTGGTCGGAGTCAGGCCGAGGCTGCCGAAGAAGAAAGAAGAAGCTCTCTCTCTATCTCTCTCTCTTTCTCTCTCTCTAAGCTCTCTCTAAGAAAGTAAAAGTGAAAGAAAGTGAAGAAGAAAGAAGAAAGAAGAAGCTCTCTCTCTCTATCTCTCTCTCTTTTTCTCTCTCTAGTCAGACCGAGGCTGCTGAAGAAGAAAGAAGAAAGAAGGAAGAAGAAGCTCTCTCTCTCTCTCTCTCTCTCTCTCTCTCTCTCTCTCTCTAAGCTCTCTCTAAGAAAGTAAAAGTAAAAGAAAATAAAGTAAAGAAGTAAAGAGTCAGAGAGGTTGCTGAAAGAGCCAGTGTTAGAATTTTGAGAGATTGCTAAAGCTGAAGAATAAAAAACCTTCTTTCATCTTCATTCTGCCTCAGAGTTTTTCTCCAGCGGCGTTGTTGCTCCAAGTCAGGAAGCAACAATACTCAAATAATTTACCTGTGTATTTTAATTTTCTTCTGTAGAATACATGAGAAAATGAGAATTACTCTCTTTTTTATTCTCTCTACTGTTTTTTTTTTTTTTACTATTTCTACTTGATATGATATTTCTCAAAGTTGTTTTTATGTTTGAAGATTGTTTTATGAAAATGATACTCCTTCTCTTGTCTGCTAGCTTTCACTCTATTAGATCATTCTGATGTTTATCTTTCTCTCTATTCTTCTCTGTGTTTTTCTTCAGGGTAAAGGCCCTTTTCTTTAAGGGTCTTGCTTTTTGATTTTTCACTGTACTCTATTGACTGTAGGTAACTCCTTCCCATACCTTCACTTGTGTTCATTTTCTCCTTGGCCTGAACCTGAATCTGCCGGTCCCACGCTCTTAAGATTCCGCCAATTTATTCTGTGTTCTAGGTTTGATGTGATTACTGAGCTCTTTGTTTTGCTACCTAGTACATTCCTGTTATGCCTGGTGTTTTGAGGAAACCTTGGAATAACTAAAAGCAGATAGATAGACATATACACACCATAGTCTGTTGTTGAGAATCTCTGCTTTATTTTATATTTGTATTATCTACAGTGATAAAATAATACCATTTTCACATGGTACTCAGAAAAGTACACTGTAACTAACATTTCATTATACTTGACACTATGTTTTATATGAAAATAAATGAAAAAAAAAAAAACAGTTTTGGTTGGTCCTTGATTTAGTACAGTTTTTTTTTTTTTTTTTGAGATAATGAAATAAAATAAGATCTCCCTCAGAATAGATATTTATTAAATGAGATAGCAAAATTAATACCTACAGACTGAGTGAATTTATCTCCTTCTATCCTTAAATTGGATATAGGCCTTAGTTCTCATTGGATTATTTATATCATTGGTCCTCTTGTTCATATAATTATTGAATTTTATTGGCTCACATATTATATCCTTCTTTGTTAGCCAAAAAGCAAAACCACTCTTATAATTCTTGGCCAGTAATTTCTTTCTTTTCTTTTTTTTTTTTTTCTTTTCATTATTGTATCAGCTTTGCACAAACAATGCTGAGTCTAGTCCTGATCCTTAATGAAAAACAAACAATAAAACATTTCTGGTTATACACTCTATGACACATTTCAATGATATTAACATGAGCCTTATGTTCTTCTTTTATAAAAAGGAAATAGTATGAATATCAAGCCCCCATGTGCTGTTATTTCAAAAAAGTTACCAGTTTTATGTGTGCTTCTTGGATTACCTTATATGGAAAACACACCTCCATAGTTTTTCTTTCAGAGCTTTGATTGTTGAAAGCCATTTTCACAATAAAATACTTTAGATATATCAGTTTTTATATGTATTACCTGGTTCCCAGTTTCTATCAATAGCTTCATTCTTCCTATTTTGAAGTATATATTTAGCACCTACTAAACCTTGATTTGCAGAAAAGGAGGGAAATTTTCTTCCTTCTAAGAATATCTTTCTTCACCCAAGGAAGCCAGAAAGCAAGATCATAATAAGCTACTTAGTGGCAACTTATTGCTTCCAAATATTTCTCCTTCTACTGTCCTTTCCCCCCACCTTCAAGTAAGTTGTTTCAATAATGCTGTGTAGCTAAATTTTACCCATTAAATATAACAGAACACAAAGTCCCTTGTTAAGTAATGAAATATAAAGAAAAGATGGGCATCGTTTGAAAAGAGAATTTTACAATATTTGGAAGCATTAATATCTGTGGCTCACTGGCATACAACTTGAAGAAAAATATTCATTCTTTTATAGGCCTTTTTCTTACTGATGAAAATGATAATATTATCTGTCCTACTTATTTTGTGTTAAAATTTAAACAGTATATTATATCTTTTGTATAAATGTTATAAATATCATGCACAATATTTTTATAACTGTTACTGCATATTAGTACCAGAATTTGATTGATTTCCATAATAATTTTTGTGTTTATTTTGTCCATAAATATAATAATCCTAAAGTTCAGTATTGACAATTCTCTTTTGATAATGGAGAAACCTTTGAAGACACAAAAATAAAAATTTTATTGCTTTTTAAATGGATCTTGAGAGGAGGATTAGAGAAAGACAACACATCACAAAGTTAAGAGACAGAAAGAGCTTTTTTGTTGCTGGTAAATTTAATGAAATCTTCGTTATTCTACTGGCAAGTCTCATTTCTTTGAGCATATCAGTGAAGACTGTCAGAAATCATCAAAATTCAACACAACAGAGTAAAAGCTAATAGCCTTTTTGTTATACCAAAACTAAAAGGATTGGTAAGACTCAAAATGAAATGCTATTACTGAAAATCTTCTTTTATCTAATGCTTTGTGCAGTGAGTGAAAATTGAACAAATACATAGCCTTTTCATAGTGTTAAAATGAGTTCTGACACGATTAAACAAATAGTCTTTGGTCCTAAAACCTCCTCAATACCTTTTCCACAAGTAGTTTTATTAGACTATCCTATGTGACTGTACCACATGATATTCCAACAACCATAGTATAATTATTTTATGTGGAATTTAAAAAAGTGTTCTATGAAATTATCCAAACTATGTCATGTGCATGTATGGACATGTCAGAATGAATTCTACTTTTTTCTTCTGTCTGAAATGCCTTAATTTACTCTTTTTTTTAACTTTATTTTATTTACTTATTTTTTAATGTGGTGCTAAGGATGGAACCCAGTGCCTCACACATGCTAGGAAAGTGCTCTACCACTGAGCCACAACCCCAGCCTTCTTTTATTTATTTATTTTTTGAATTGCACTTTTATGTATAATTATAATAGACAAATTTAAAAAATCAAATAAGAGTAACTGAAAAATTAAACACTTTATTTAAAGACACACACTGTATTATGATGGAATTCTTTGAGTGATTGCTGCCTTAGAGGAATATTTTTCATAATCATCCTTCAATATTTAGAAGAAATTACTTTGTCTTTCCTTCCCTCTTCTCAGACAACCTTACTTAAGTAACAAAAACAAACATACAAAAACAAAGAGTAAAATATTTCACATTAAAACAAAGATTAAAATATTTATTTTAATGTGAGATTGAAACATCTCACATTAAAAATATCAAATACATGTACTTTGCTTAAGAAATAGAAGACATTAAAGATCTATGATATGATCCATATTTTTATTTACTGATAACAGATCCAAAATTTCAAATGATAATGTCTTAACTATATAATAATAGTAAATAAGACTGATCCATAAAATGAACATTATCATATTAATGTTTTGCCTTTGATGTGATGTTATAAAGGAATTATATTTCATGATATTCAATCATGTTTATACATATATTTATTTAATATATATTGTTTGAGTATTAAGTACATATCAGACGATATTAGATTCTTAGGTAACCTGTCTGACAGTAGAAACTAGAAAATAAAATACTGATACCTAACTTCATTGAGTATATTGCATACAACAGGAGTTAGTTAGGTTCCTCTGTCTTGGAGCAAGAAGTTACAGAGAAGAATGAAGGGAGGCTTTGGTATTATTTGATCAGAATAACAAGTATCAATATGCATTTTTTAAAATTTTCCTAATTTAGAAATGGAAATAGAAATTAGTTTACAGGTATAGAAATAGACCTAGGTGGACATGTTTCTGTATACACACTCATGCTCACACACATACATGATAGGTAGGCACTTTGTAGAATATTGTCACACACAGTGTGAGAGTGCGTTATGAATTATACCAGGAAGCTTGACACCATTGAGGGTCCTTTTATGGTTTATGATTCTGAAATTAAAGTACAATCAACTAGGTTAACATTTCTTTTTTTCAGAAATATCGAACGTTTTGGAAGGTAATATATAGGAAACCCAGGCTAGCCTAGGTTTCTGGAGAAGGGTGTTAGGACCTGGATTGTCACTGCAGTAGAGACAGCCTGTGGAGGCGGCACACATGTACAGGAGATGAAAGGAGGAAAAGAAAAATAAAAAAAAAATATCCTGTTGCAAATGCTATCGACTAATCGTAATTAAAAAAAAAAGGGAAGCAGATGATATATTTGCACCTAGGATTATAAGTCACAAAGATAGCATTAAAATTCTGTTTTATGCTGAGATCCGTACTAAGTGTAAAGAAGAAGTACAAGGGTTGGTATGCACTCTAAAATAAAGTATTTAATAAAAACATACGTGGCGAGTACATTGAAAGACACAAATTAGAAGACATTCATCCCATCAGTATTGGATAGCCATTATTTTTGTTATCTCTTTTATTCTCACACTATACCTTAGAATATTACTAACTAGACGATTTAGTTACAGAGAATAGCAAAAATGAAAGGAACCAGCTTAAGTTTTTGCATTCATTAAGAGACAAATCCATAACCAGAACCTAAGTTTCTCTCATTATATCAAACTCCTTTCTCAAAAATGAAAGGACAGGCTTTTGTTGTTTGTGTAAACTTCATTTTAATTCCCAAAATGTGTTAACAGTGAAGAATATAAACATGGAAGGAATATGCTTCATTGGTATTTGACTACCTTGGAATTAAGAATTTGAAGCTGTGAAATAAACTTCCATTTATTTCCAATTTAAACTTATTTGATAATATAAGCAGATAAATTTTTAACAGATATGTTATTTATATTTTCATGACTATTGTTCAAGAGTTCAAGAGTTTCCACACTTTTTTATACATTCAAAAGGTTTAAAATTTTTTTCTTCAACATAAAATGCTACTCTAAATGCTTTTAATGCATTTTTATAATAATTTTATTCTTATTCTCTGAGGATCTCTTGAGCCTTTTACTGCCTCTAAAAATGATCAAAGAAAGAATTAACTGACAAGCTAAGAAAAGTTAACATAAAGTAACAGTATGTCTAAGTAACAGAGGTTACAATTACCATTTATTAGAACACTAGTTGTCCTCTATACTATGTTGTTGAAAATGTAGTCATCAAAGTTAACAATTTTGTCCTGAGATTTCAGTGGCTACCTGATTATCTGGTTTTAATGATTAGAAAAATTTTCTATTTGGACAAATGGAAAGAAAACTTATCAGAGGTATATATCTAGTATCCTGAGGATTGTAAAGTCTTACCACATTTCAATTTTTGAAATACAAGTATTCTTTAGCAGAAATAAATGGCATTAGCTTATTTGGTGTTGTGTTAAGAAAGAATCATTCCTTTTATTTTTTTTTTTTCATTTGATTAGCTACTGCAAACATTATCACTTATGTTTCAATTGAGTATTTGAAAATCAGGGCCTATGAACTGGGCACTAGGTACAATTTTTATAGATTGAAAAAGAAGCACACATGATGATTAGGAACATAGAGTGAAGGGGGCTTTGTGGAAACAACACTTACCAAAAGTAATGGTGGATTCAAGCATGCATTTTTTTTAAGTAGTGGTTGAACAGATAAACTTCAAAAATTAAAAAAAAAAAAAAGTTGCATTTGTATCCAGTTAAATTGCTTATTTTTTTCAGCTCATTGTTTCAATGGCCTACTTGAATTTACTGTGTCAAGTAAATTAAGCTCACCCTGCAGAATGATTTTCCTCAAGTTTCTCTCCTCAGTTTATTTCACAGTGATATTCTACATTTTATCCAAAAAATGAACAAGGAAATCTGTCATGCATGTAGCAATAAAATGACCACTAGTTAAAATAACTCAAAAAATTAATTTGTTTCCTCCTTCATAAATTTTTCAGCCTAGTAATCCTAGTATTCAAACTTGCATTCTCCTACATCTTCACTCATTATCCATAATTTTTCTTAGTTTTTAAAACATTGTAAGACACAGACTCTACTCTCTTTTGTCTTAGCTAAGTTTTCTTTAGTTCTATAACTCAATTTATTACCACAATAATGATTTTCAAGTACTGTCCCAATTTGGAGGAGGGAAAGCAAACCTAAGAAGTGTATGATAGTTATTACCTTCAAATGAATTAAATTTTAGTCTAAATTATGAGAGGAGTCTATATTGTAAATTCATCATAATTTAGTGAAGCAAAAAAGTTACAAGAATAGTTTGGTACATAACTTTAGAAAGGAAACAGATTTAAACTCATCTGGAAGATACAGGTCAATATATGGATTCCTTTTTATCCAAATCATTTTAGGTACTTCGCTACCAAAAAACAAAAACAAACAAACAAACAAAAATACACCTTCTACAACATTGTACTCTTCTCTTCATTTTATTCCAATATATTGCTTTATATTCTATTTTTATTTCACCTTCTTGTTCAAGAAATTATTTCCTAGAGACAGTTATTCATAGGACAGAATTTCGTAACTGTATCAACATCAAAACTTGTGTAATGAGTGAGACTGCTATCTAGCAATTTATCTGTTGTAAACATTTTCCCAAAGCAAAATTAAAAAAAAAAATCCAAAAGCACACAAAAAAATTGCAATAATAATAAAACCAATACTCAGACACTTGCAACCCCATCTGTATGTGTATGTGTGTGCTATAAATTTTGTTGTACTAATTCAAAATTAATTTAAACATCACTACGATTCACCAGCATTCAGAAAACTCTTTATTTCTGCAAAGGGCAATACTGTGTTTATGTTTCATGAAGCTATTAGTTTCCATCACAACTATTAAACTGTGTTAGCATAAAAGTTGCCATGAATAGTATGTAAACAAAATGATATGGCAATGATATAATACAACTTTATTCATGGACATATGTTAATTTTATATAACTTTATGTGTCATGGAATATTACTCTTCTGCTGATTTTTTAAACCATTCAAAATTATAAAAGCACTCAGCTTGCAGGCTATACACATGCAGGAAGCAAAACAGATTCAGTCTATAGGCTGCAATTTTTTGACCTTTATCATTTACAAATATACTGTGTCTATCTATCACAGTAAGACCAGTACTATGCACATATGCAATATAATCATCACACACGGGATTTATATTAAATGCATTTTTATTTCTGCAAGTAATACAGGAAAGAGTTATTCTGAGGAAAATGCAAACACAAATAACTCTATTGTATGTTGTTTTATCCCCAGACAACCATTGTCATTATTGTGGTTTGTATGCTTCCAGACATCTTCCAAAGTGATTGTTGCGTTTATAGGAAGATCTATCATCACTTGAGTAAGCAATAGATCTCTATTGCATTCACTGCCTTTAATAAGGAATATGCCAGAGACAAAGAAGCCAGTTTCTTTGTAAACATAGTACTGGCAGATCTGCTAGCATGCAAGCTACTCTTTTCCCAGGAGGCAATTCCTTATGTACAGAATATTTTCAACAAGATGCCTGATTTTTCTTTCTAAGATTATTTATTGCAAACAAACCTATAACTTCCTGGGAAAAGAGTCTTGGAATATTTGAAGATAAAATGTGATAATTTATGATTTAGATGTCTCCCTTGTGTAAGTGAGGTAGCTGTACATTTTCTTAGAATCATCATCTGCTTCGTGGGCCACACACAGCTAATATGGGAATAAGGGACCAGAGGAGCCTGAATGTGACTGAATCTCATCCCCAGCTGCCTGTGCCTTACCTGTGTCCTTGAATCTATTACTTAAGCTAGCATAAGATCTCCTTCCTATGCAAGCGAGTCTTGCTTGGTAATCAAGATTATGTAACGTGTATATTTTTACCCACAATAATGAAATTTTATTTTTCAGTTTAATGTGCCTTGTATTTCTTAGTGACTCAGTACTTGTTAATATACATCATTCCTTTAGCCCTTGGATATGCCATAATTTATTTAGATCTCTGTTGATGAATATCTAAGATATTTACAAGGATTTAGCATTTAAATAAAAATTTCAGTGGACATCCTTATTTTATGAATGCATGTTACTATTTCTCTAGACAGATGATAAAGAAAATTTCTCTAGTAAGCTGCACAAGATATAAAATTTATGAATTTTAAAAATTGCCATCTAAAGTGGTTTTATATCCACATGTGGTGGTCAAGCCTTTGATCCTCCAGTGACTCAGGAGGCTGAGACAGGAGGACCTAAAGTTCCAGGTTAGCCTCACAACTTAGCAAGGCCCCAAGAAATTTAGTGAGAACTTGTCTTGAAATTTGAAAATACAAATAAAAAGAGCTGGGGATGTAACTCAGTGTTAAAGGACCCCTGGGTTCAATCCCCAATGCCAAAAAATTAATAATTATTAATATTTGTTAATCATTAATATGCAAATAATTAATAACTATTAATATTTATCAATTATTAATATGTAAATAATTAATAATTACTAATACTTGTTAGTTATTCATATGTAAATGATTAATGATAAATTAATAATATTTATTAATTATTATTATGTAAATAATTAATGATTAATTAATAAAGTTTTTACACTATAGATGGAAATTTAATATTATTAAATATTTGTAACTTACTAAACTGATGCATAAAAATATTATTTCATTATATTTCATATACCTCAGAATAAGCACCAATTGATCATACTGATGTAAAAAATATTATCTCAAAGTAAATAAGTGTTCACATATCTGTTCCTACCTTTTGCATCTATTTCTCAGAACATGTATTTTCATATCAACTTTTCCTCCAAGTACTCAAAATTTCTGATAAAACAAATGTTTATAAAGATTAGAAAAATTTGACATTCATTTAAACAATGGAACACTACAGAGAAGTAAAAATAGAGGAATTATAGCTACTTTGAACCATAGGGATGTTTCTCAGAAATATATGTTGAGCAAAAGAAGTATGCCACAAAATAACACAGAGAAGTTCCAATGAATTTTCAAAGCAGGTAAAACTAATGCATTTTTCAGAAACACTACAAGGTGTATCTTTTTGAAGCACAGCAATGAAAATATAATAAAAACCAACGTAATAGCTGCTCCTTTCCCAAAGAGTCAACTGGGAGATTCTGGGTGCTGAAGATATTCTAACTCCTTATTTGCTTTGATTTATAAAAGTTGTTTATAAAAATTTTATTTAAGCATCACAAACATTCAATTCATGCTTTCACTTTTCAAAACAAAATATGTCATAAGTTCAATTTTCTTTACTTGATTATTAATAAATTTTAAGATATTTAGATCCACTCCTTTGATTCTTTCATCACCTATTTTTATATTCAGACATTTTTGTTTTCCTAAATGTTTTGTAGTTGTCCTACTATGTATAGACTTTCGGTACTATGATTTAAATATTTTTTCTTAATCTTAAACTAGCAGTAAAAACCATTTTAATTAATTTCTTTTCTGATAAATAAAATGTTGTACATATTAATGGAGCAATGCGGGATTTTTATTATATGCTGTTTTAGACAGATTTTTTGTTTGTTTGTTTGTTTGTTTTGCTTCTATGACTAAAAGATCTGATCAGAACAATTTTCACATAGAAACCTTTATTTAAGGGCTCACCTTTTCAGAAATCTGAGTCCATAGAAGGCTGGCTCCGTTCCTCAGGGCTGGAGGTAAGGCAGGACATCATGGTGGAAGAGTGTGGCAGAGGGAAGTAGCTTATGTGATGATCAAGAAACAGAATTTCCACTCTGAAGATACAAAATATATACCCCATAGTCACATCCCCAATGAACCACTTCCTCCAGCTTAAGCTGGGTAAGACAGAATACAAGGGTGTAGTCACATAGTCACATCCCCAATGAACCACTTCACCTGCTTCTAGTTACCACTCAGTTAATCACAGCAGGGATTAATTCACTGATTAGGCTAAAGACATAACCCAATTATTTCTCTTCCAAAATGAGTGAGTTTTAGGGGACACTGCCCATCCAAACCCTAACACATGCATACATTGAATAATGTGTAAACCAGGCCAAGCATATGCATATTCTAAAAATATTTATCATTCTTTATGATGAAAATGTCTGAAATCATTTCTTATAACTTCTTGAAATATTACATTATTGCTACTAGAATCACCTTACCATTTAATAGCAGACCAGAACTCCTTACACCTGTCTAACTGTAGCTTAGTACCCATTGGTCAGTATTTCTTCATCTCCCACCCCTACTTCTTTCTCTCTCAACTTCTATGGATCTCTCAACTTCTGTGAGATCAAGTTTTTCATATTTCACGAGTGAGATCATGCCATGCCCTTCTGCCATGGTGTCCCTCCTCCACCTTGTCCCAGAGTGACTGAATTCCACTGACCTTGGACCTGTGCAATAGTGAACTCAAAGTAAACATTTCCTCTTCCAGGTTGTTCTGGTGAGGTATTTTAGTCACAAAGAAACTAGCACAGACCCCTTGGGCATGAATTCCATTCACAAGTATCATCTACAAGTATGTCCCCCTTTCTCCTCTAACTACTGAGGGAAATTCAGAGAGGTAAAGTAAATGATTTCAATTCATGAAAAGGCAGAAAACAATATCAAGGAATTTTTAAAGTTAATTTTAACTTTTTAAAAAAATTGACATCATTCTATGCATTTATTGTGTACAACATGTTTTGAAGTATGTATAAATTGTGGAATGGTTGGATCCAGCTAATTAGCAAATGCATTAATCTCAGAAAGTTATTGTTGTTTGTAGTGAGTACCATTTTATGTGAAATCGGAAAATCAAGTAGAGGGCAGGGGGTGCTTGCATAATATGCTATAGGCCTGAGTTCAATCTTTAGCCCCAAATAAATAAATAATAGTTGATCTCATAGAACACAGAATGGAATGGCTTTTAACTGAGACCGGAGGGTGTAGGTAGTAGGCAGAGATGGGGAGATTTGGGTCAGATGAGATATAATTATAGTTAGGAGGAACAATTTTTTTTAATAATCATTTGTTCATAAAGTTGACCATAGTTAGTAATATACATAGTGTCCTTGAAAGACTGAGGGATTTTTAATGTTGGCTTCCAAACAGTGACTTGTTTTGACCCTCTCACATAGATTAGTGCCCTCCCGTGTCCTGATGAAATTTCAGAACACTTGCCCTAGCAATTTGCTAAACCTAAATGTGACCAGATCTCTCTCATGGGTGACTACACCCTTGTATTCTGTCTTACCCAGCTTAATACAGTCTCCAAACCCTCCCCGGATTATACTTTTTTAATTGTACCATCAGATTCTTTTTATAACAATGAGTAATTTATGGATCTCCTAGTTAGGAAAATTCATAAACTCAGGATTTTTTTTTGTGTGTGTGTGTGTGTGTGTTCAAAGCTAGAAAGTATTTTCCATTAATAATCTGAAGCAACTGAAGTGACAGTTTAGTTTAGATCTGCACTGTACAACTACAGCTATTAGAAAACACGGTTTCATTTTTATGACAGTTTGTTCTCTGCTGTCTGGGAGATTTACATTTTCTTTTTCTATGGAAAAGGTCAGAATATGATGGAGAGTATGATGAATTAAATAAGAATAACTTTAAAATGTTTAAAGCAAGGATGCCTTAAATGATAATATTTGTGAACTCCTCTATATTGCAATTCTTCACTGAAGGTCAGTGATTTAGAAATCAAGTCAAAACCTTGTTACCAAGTGAATGCACATGCTGATATTAATAAAATGTTAAATATTCTAGATGATAATCCAAACTAGGTTTTGACAGAAGCCTAGGGTCTCTAGGAACCAGCTTTTGGCAATTCCTTGTTCTCCTTTGCGTTTCTGTATTTGAAAAAGAAAAGAAAGGGCAAGTGCGTTGTGTTCTTGCTCCAGGAAGCAGGTGCGATGGCCATGGAACTCAAAACCAAATGAAAACACACACTCAAAATTGGTAACAAGGGGATAGCAATTATTGATTTAAAAAAAAAAAAAAAAACTGTTGAACTTTTGCTCACCTAAAAGAATATCCAGAATTATGAGGGGAATAAGAAACTGAAAGAAAGTCACTTCATCTTTTCAGGGAGAGTAATAATTCAGGGTCAGAAAGAACACAAATGGCCTTGCTCTTGATAGATGACCTACATGGGAAAGGCTAACCATTTGTCTCTAGGCATCATTTTAAGACAAATCACAGCCTCTCACTCTCTAAATATGTGAGGACCTGAGTTAGATAGAAAACAAGTTCGTATTGGATCACCTTAATTCCATTGTACCTCATTTACCTTTGCCTTTAAAAGGTTAGAACTGTGCCTGAGTGTCACACATGTCTGAGGCTGTTTTCACACAAGACCTTCAGACTCCCATTGGGGCTTTAAGTGAACTGAACTGGTTTGCATGCTGGAGGCTCAATGAGGAGACTATACTAGTCATTGACTATACTCAACGACTATAAAATACTATTCTCTTTTAACTTGTGTTTGTAGTTTTTTCACTTTCTTTCATAGGAAATAGAAATTAATGGTAATCTGAGAATTCTTATATAGACATAAAAATGAGTATCACTAAATATATGAAACATTTTCCCTACTTTATCTATCTTAATGTATACTGAATTAGAAAAATAGATAAAAGAGTGCTATCTTTTAAATGACAGGAATTTGCTATTTTATTATTGCAATAATCCCTCATTGATCTTTTTCTAATTTCTTCTCCAAAATTTCTAATATAAAATCTGCAATGCAACAGAAAATTTTCAAGAAGCACTCTGTGCATGTGAATTTGCAGCAGAGTCAAGATGTCAGTGGATTCCCAGAGACCTGTTATTACAGAGTGTTGGATAGATAATGGTTCTAACAGACTGCAATCAAACAGAAGCTAGAAATTGAGTTGTCAATGTTCCAATAATAAAAGTAGAAAAGTAAAATTTTATAGACTATTCATTAGAATAAAAAAAAGATAATATTTTTTAAAACAGAGACATAGTAAAATAATGCTAATGTATTTAATACAGTAAGATTCAAAGGAATAATAGAAGAAATTTTCACATAACAATATAAATAATAAAAATGCATCTGGAAGCATTTTATGAATAAAGAATGATGAAAACCCTAAGATGTTACTAGACAAAAAATATTTTTCTCTAAGCATATATAAAAACATAAGAATCTAAAATATAGACAAAATATTATTGTGCTTGGTTTTTCCATAATGAAATATTATTTACCTATTTCTATGGAAAAGCATAGCTAGAGAGCTTTGCACAGAACCAAAATTCCCTGTCATTGAATGTAAGAAACAGTCACCATTAAACACCTAGTAAATTAGAGGGATAAAATGCCTGAGAGCCCTTTTTGAGCAGACTATGAAAAAATAAAATTATGGCAATAAGAAAATAAAACATGAAAAAGGAAGTCCTCAGTGGTTGATATACATGACTGAGAACTAAACCAATACAAACACTGTTTATGTTAAAATGCAATGCAGTTTAATAAATGTTTAATTATAGACTGTGTACCTTGTAGCAATTTATTGATGGTGAAGCACAGGTTTTTTAAATTAATTCTATGAGGTTACCTGATGTTAAAATTTATTTTAGAAAAAAATATGTTTTCTTGTTCTTCTAATTTAAATACTTTCTATAGGAAACACACATCCTCTGCTTCTACATTGAAAATTGGTGCCTAGTTCTGGAATTCAGTATTAGAAAGTCCCATTTCCATCCATAATAAATCAAATTCATCCACTTCATCCATGTCCTCTTAATTAGAGCACTTTTGTTATTTTCTCAACTTTCTGTCATATTCTTTGTATCAATATTTAATGAATTCAAAATTTGGGTTTGGGAGAATGAGTTATATGCATTCCCCCTCCCCCATCTAGTACACCCAATGCAAACAGTCAGTATTTCATGGGACAGTAATATCAAGAATAGGAAAACAGCCCAGTATGGTGGCACATACCTGTAATCTCAGAGAGGCTTGGGAGCCTGAGGCAGGGGGTCTCAAGTTCAAAGCCACTCTTAGCAACTAAACAGTAACAACAACATCAGCAGAATAGAAAACAATGTATTTTGTATTTAAAGTAGAATTTGAATATTATAAATACACAGATATCAATTTATAATCTAATCAAATTAAAATAAAGTGTGCATGTAATCAATATTGATTTAAGCTACAGAACACTGCTAGCACCTTGAAATTTCCCTTACAACTCCGCTTAAATCCCACATCACATAAATCATTCCTTCTTCTTTTCATAATCTTGGACTAGCTTTATCTATTTTGGAATGTCATACGAATGGATTTGAAATCTGTATAATCCTCTGTTCCCAATCTCTTATATTCAACTTAATATTGTAAACACCCAAATAATTTTCATACCTATCACTAATTGATTCATAGTTATCAGTGTTAATGTTGAGTGGAGTTGCATTACATGAATGTGTACATGTGGTTTATCCAATCTTTTGTTAAAGGATGTTTGTATAGTTCAATTTTTAGAGCATTAGAAATGTGTTTTCAACAAGTCTCTATCTGGACATGGGTTGTTATTATTGGATACATAACTGTGAAGGAATATCACGGATCAAAACAAAAATATTTTTAAGTTTGTAAAAAATTAATATGCTGTCTTTTAGAATGTTTGTCCCATTTTACACTCTAAAGAGGCAATAATGTTTGCAGGTGCTGCATATCCACATGTTTTCCTTTCTAAAACATTCAAGACTTGTGGCTCTCTAGAGGAAGTTATTAGATGTTTTATTACTACGTAGTATACCAGTAATTTATTCCTTGTGCACATAATTTGTGGATGTCTGTGTTGCAAACATTTTCTCCTTCTATGAACTTTTATTTTTTTTCAATGCTTTCTCTTGATGAATAGATAATTTTATTTTAAAGAAACTCTATTTATTTTTCCCTTTAGCGTTATGTGCTTTAATTGTGTCTTTTCTATAAAATATCCTTGCTTACCCAAATAAATAAGCTTTTAATCCCATGTATTTATATTTTTAGTTTTTAGATTCAGGCCGATGATCCATCTCAAATTGGATTCATCTCCAGTTTGTGTATGGTGCGACATGAGAATTGAAGTTAATTTTATTTCCATAAATTTATCTTGTTGCAGCTTTGTTGTAAAGATATTTATTTTCTATGTAATTGCCCTTTTGGTTTGTAGAAAATCAATTCACCCTATATATTATATGTGAGAGTATTTATGGATGCTCCATTAATTTAGTTTCTGATCATTATGCCAATACAACACTTCTGAAATATGCATCTTTATAAGTCTTGAAATAATTTAATGCTACAGCTTTGATTTTATTCTTTTCTAAGATTGGTTTTTCATAGTCCTTTGTATTTCTACATAAATATTCATATACATTTTAGCATCAAATCAGCTATTTCTGCTTTGTATTAAAATCTACTGTGCTTTTTTTTTTTTTTTTACTGAGGTAGAAATGAATTTTAGATCAATTTGAATCTTAATAACATTTCAATGCAATCATATATAGAACTTTTCTTAAATCTTTCTTAAATAGTCTTAATAATATTTTGTAGTATTCAGATAAAAGTCTTATATATATTTGGTTATATTTATTCCTAGGTATTAATTTTATGACCATTCTATTATAAATACAATTTTCTCATATTTTCTTTGTTCATTGTTAGTAGGTAGAAATACATTTTAGCTTTGATAAATTTTGTTTGCTGAAAAATTCATATAAATATATTAGTTCTCTTAGTTTTTAAGACAGATTCCTTAGATTTTTCTCTTAAATAAAAATGTCCTTTTCAAGTAAATATATTTTTATTTTTCCTATTCAGTTATTATGTAGTCTACTCATTTTTCTTGTCTTTTTGTAATGGTTATGCCTTATAGATATGTGTTAAAAGTAAATGGTTAGACACACTGTCTTTCTCTCATCCTGATTTTAGGAGAATTTTCTAATATTACCACTTTAAATAGTATCATGACTATAGATTATTATTATTATTTTAAGTAGTTTGTGAAAATAAATAAAAGTCATACAAATGAGAACAAACTGAGGCTATTAAGATCTTGTTGGGACAGGGAGTCAGGTACCATAACTTGTGTTTATCACAGACTCAGAGTAGGACCAAGGAATAGGATGGCTTTAGTGTTGAGAAGGGGAGGGCTTCAGATTTCCTCTGGTTATTGGTAGGAGGAAGCTGGAGGCTGAAGAAGGGCATCTTATGTGATAGGCATGGAAACATTCTTCACTTACTCAAGATGGTCCAAGGGAGGGATCAAGGAACAGGAAACCTAGCCATTATTTGCTGAGTCATAGCTATCTGGTTTGCTTTATGCTGAGGTTTGTTAGCTTCTTGGGCTGGTAGCTATAGAGGTAATGGGTCAAAGTTCATATATAGTCTGGCCATCCTCTGCATTGTGTTAACTCATTGATTACAAGTGGACCAATCCAATTATCAGAAATCTAGAGACCCAGGGACCCCATCATCACAAATTGGGAATTGTTCAATTTAGTCCATTTTCAATCATATCACAAAATCTTCTTGAACTCTTTGTCGTTTCATGGTAATGGCAATCTGCTGAGAAAACAACTGTAAAAAAGAAGTTAATACTCTGAATAGAGTACAATGGAATACCATTTGGTGGTGCATCTAACATCTTTGGCCTGGTGGTTAGCCAGTAGGCTAACCCAGGGAACACTAATTCTTAGAAACAGCAAACAACTTGCCTATGAGCACGTCTTTGATATCCAAACCATTCAATCAAAAAAAAAAAAAAAAAAAAAAAAACATACATCCACTGGAGGTGCAGCTCAATCTTAGAGCATTAGCATAGCAAGCACAAAAGCCCTGGGTTCCATCCACAGTATTGCTAAAGAAAAGGGGTTGGTGAAGGGTGGGGAGAAAAATAAATAAATAAAATCATACTTCCACTTGCCTCATTTAATCAGATCCCAAGAGTCTGGCAGAGTAGCCCAGGGTGGGTCCCAGATAACTTCCACCCTCTGACTGACAAACTTCTATCTTCTGACTGACACACAGATCTCTGTAAAGCAATGTGACATTGAAGGATTGCAAATGAAAAAATATGGGCATTGTGTGTGACTGATAGAAATATGAGGAGGAAAATGATGCCAGAGTCTAAATTGGTGAGAACCTTGAACAACCTGATTTTCAATTCTAAATATTAAATCTGGAGAAAAAAACAGGGGAGATCCATTTCCCTGGCAGTGCTTTTGTTTTCTTTCATTAAAAAAAAGGCAGAAATACTGTGGCATATTTTATCGTTGTTATTGTTTTGGAATGTTTGTGAGACTTAGGTTTGGGTTTTGACTTTTGGAAAGTTTTTATTTTTAATTTATTTTTCCTACTGTGGTATCCTAAAGAAAACTTCTCTCTGCGCACATTAAAATGCGGTTTTGCAGCTTTGGGCAGGTTTTTTTTTTTTTTTTTTTTTTTTTTTTTTTTTTTTTTTAATGTTCCTTAGTTATTAACAAATTTATTCAAGATTGAATACTATATTTTTATCTTCTGAAGAAACAATTATATTTTTTCTATGTAATGATTGACCTTGAAAACACAAAAGTATGCACAGAGGACACATAATGCACGAACTGAATCTAATTGTTTAACTGTTGTTTAATTCATTTAATCATTCTCCTTTTGAGAGAAAGAAATATATTGAATAATTAGGTAAAAATTCATCAGCAGCAACATTACTTATTTGGTGATTTTGTATGCAAGGTAGCTTGCCGTACTCTTGAAAGAATACATTACCTGACTAGAATAACTACTAAATCCAATTCTATATTATTTCAACAAAAAAAAATTGAAAAATGTATTTTGATAAAAGCAAGATTCAAACTTTTCCAATAGTTACTTTCTCATCTAATTAAGAAAAAAGAAAAAGAAAAGAAACCTTTAACCTTTGAAAACACACTTGACTAGATATGATGATTTTTGTAAATTATGTTAAGTTCCTTTCTGTCTTGATTAAAAATAAACTCTCAAAACAACATATTGATACACACATATTTATTTATGATATTTTGAAATATTATCCCACTTATCTATGTAAGTATATCTGTATCTCTCTCTCTCTCTCTCTCCTTCTCTGTTTTTATCTAGACAGAGTACCCAGAAAATGAGTGGGGCTTGGTCCTTATCTGAGAATCTTTTTACTCAAAATTACATAGTGTTCTCATAAAATAGTTTTGCATCTGACTTGCTTGCCACTGGAATTTTGTGTTCAGTTTCTCAAAATAGCTGCATAATATGTCTTCAGAAGTATACAAAAGGTATATAATAAATATTTTACAAATTAAATTTCTTGTTTTAATTTTCTTCAATTGCTGGAAACTCCTGTATACAAAATTAGAAATTAGGATGAATTACCACGTAAATATATTGCAAAGCGATAGTATAATTTATTCTCTTTGAAAAAAAAATGTTTATGCATACTAACCTCAGAACTTTAAAGTTCTTTAAAGTTAATATGTATGTATGTATATATATACATATATATATATCTACAACATTGAGAGATCAGGAGAAGTAATGATGCACTAAAATATATTTTTAATAGTTACCATCTAAATGTCATGTCAAATATGAAAGCAGACCAGAATGTATTCAAAAGATTTGTACAAAAAAGGAAAAACACTTAAAATTTTCCTGTTGTATATGAATAATACATCAAGAAATCTCAACAAAAATACCCATGTGTCCAAGTAATAATGCTATTATTACTTGTATTTATTGTACTAATTTTTACCTTTAAAAAGCAGTACATTACATGCTGTCAACATTTTCAACATCTTATAGTTAAGGCCAGATATAAACTAGACTTAAATTTCTTTTTGACTGTGAATAATTTATCTCAACTTATTCAATGTTTATGTATTCAGTATTCAAATACATCTTTATTTGAGATGGTACATTGCACATATTTAAACATGTTTAATGACGTTATATTGATCAGAATTATGCATATTTTTAGTTTTTTCTGTTTTTTTTTTTCAGTTCTATATTGATTGCTATACATTATGATTGAATTGGTTAATTGGCAGATTGTATAACATTTGCATTATTCTCTAAGTGGAATGGGCAATAGATTATAAACAATATGTCAGAAAAAGAATATATTAAGATGAGTAATAAAAAGGCAAGAAATAGTTCATTCGCTGTGGGAAAACTTGTGGAAAGGAATTAAAAATCAAATTAAATTTAGAATTTAAATAAATGCTGTTATAAATTTTCTAAGCAACATAAAGCAATTTCAGCACTATGCTTTTCATTTCACTAGTAATTCCTCATCATGTCCCCCACCCTTTTTTAGGCACAAGGCATTGAACCGAGGGTAGCTTAACCACTAAGACACATCTCCAGTCATTTTTATATTTTGAGACAGGGTCTCACTAAGTTGCTTATGACCTCACTAAGTTGCTGAGGATGGCTTTTAACTGAAATCCTCCTGCCTCAGCCTTCCCTGCCTGGTTGGCTCATCATGCCCCTTTTAAATAGTGAATTCCTTACATCTCTTTTTTGAAATGCACGCTCCAGTTTAATAATTTCAGAATGCCTAACATCTCCTCGTTTCAAAGTGATATTCATTTGTTCTAAGCAATATGTGGGGGGAGTGGTTCTGACGCCATCATTGCTTCTTTTTATCCCAGCATGTCTGTGTCCAAACTCACAAGTAGTTTAACAAGGAGTTATTGCTGCAGCTTTTGCCCTATAAAACCCACATACACAGACAATAAAATTCCAGTTCTACATCAGCGTTCCTGTGACTCAAGAAGAGTCCCCCAGTCACAACCTGCTAGTATGCCCCACTTGCATCCAAGCTCGAGTACCTCCTGGGCTGCAGTGAACTTCGAGTCAAGAGCATCTCCCAGATCCACGGTCTTCTTTAGTGCCATAAGGCAACAGTTTATTTTAAAAGGTTGAGTTAACTAGGCTATCTTCAGAGAACTTAAATTCACTCTGAAAAATTTTCTACTTTCAGCTTCCATGGGCCAACATAAAAAATGTTCACAAAATCACACCGTTTATTTTTATACCTTAATTTTAGGAGAGTGGATGTCAAGATTTCCTACATCTGGAGCAGACACAATACACACACACACACACACACACACACACACACACACACAACACAAATGAACTACAAAATTTAAATGGGAAAAATGATAATAGTGTACAATAAGTTCTAAGACAAAAATGAAATTGTAATGCTTTGTAAATTTTCTAAATTTCATCTGGCAAATCAATTTGTGGAGGGTGTTTATATGTATAAATACACATACACATATACAAAGATTTATAGAAGTTAAGATTTTTATTTGAGAAACTCAATTTATTTTTAAGATATTAATTCATAGGCAATATAGCAAAAAATTATATTATCCTATCATGATTTACGTAATGATTGTAGTCAAACTTGCAGTAATTTTTATCAGATGGGTGCAGCCCTGCCTACCTGTGGTCCCAGAGAGGTTAAGGCAAAAGTATCACAAAGTTGATGCCAGATGTAGAAATTTAGTGAGCCCCATCTCAAAATAAACATTTTTTAACAGGGTGGGGATGTGGCTCAGTGATAGAGTGCCTCTGGGTTCAATCCACAGTACCAAAAAACAAATGAAAAAAGAAACAAATAAAAAATTCTCTAACTTTTTAGATTGTATGTCTTATTTCATAGTGAATTTCACTGTGGCCTATTTGTACATACACATAAATAGTTGATTGATTTCATTCTCTAGTATCTTCCCTTGCCCTTTTCTCCTTCCTACCCTTGAGCCCCTTAGTCCCCTTAGTCCCCTTTAATGATATCATTTTTTCCCCTTTGTTCTGGCTAGTTCCCACATGTAGGAGAAAACATGATTCTTGACTTTCTGAATTTGACTTATTTTGTTTAACATGATGCTCTCTAGTTCTACCCACCTTCTTGCAAATGGCATAATTTCCCCTTTTATGGCTAAATAATATTCCATTAAATATGTGTACCACGTTTTTTAATCCATTCATCTGCCTAGGGACACCTAAACTGGTCCCATGACTTGCCTAGTGTGAGTTTATGTTTCTTCTTTTGGGAAATATCTGTTTAGTTTAGTTTTCCATTTATTGATTGCATTATTTACATATATGTGTTTTTTAAGTTCTTTAAACATTCTGGATGTTAATCCTCTTTCAAGTAAATAGATATCAAATATTTTTTTCTCATTTGTAGCCACCTTTCTTCATGCTTGTGTTTTCTTTGCATTTAGAAGCTTTTTATTTTGATGTCGTTCTATTTATTAATTCTAGATATTACTTCCTGAGTTATAGGAATCCTACTAGGAAGTCATTGCCTTTGCTTATATGTTGGAGTGTAAAACTTCTATTTTTATTACCCAAACTGATATTCACATCAGCATATGTATATAAAATAATTATCTACCCAGCATAATTTGGAGCTAATCAAGAATATTAGAATGGATAGCTCAAATTCAATATTGATTTTCATTATAAATACATACTATAGATGCTGACAATCTGAAAAAAAGGGACATAAAATTACTGAAACCTTTTGGAATCAGTATTGATTTTCATAATAACAATTATTGTCTGGGTCATGGTATTCAATTCTTTAAAAAATGCCAAGGCAAAGATCAGTAAGGGAACACATCATAACAATACTGGCCTATGGAAACTTCATTAAATGTGCCATATTAATACATATTTTCCATTTTAACATCAGGGTCCCTATGATTTCTTTAACATAGAATGGTCGGGAAAGTTCTTACATCAAATCCACAGCATATACAGAGGAAAGTAGTTAGGATTCCATGAGGACCTTCCTAATGTGTCTGGAGAAAGAGCTTAGTGGAGAAACCAAGGGAAACATTTAATTTTTTTAGACAACTCTCAGAAGGTGAATGACATTTATTCAGCCTCTTCATTCTCTTTGATTCCTTCCCCTTTCCTCTTCTGTCCCCAAGGAGCCTGGTAAATAGCACAAATAAGTGTTATTGACCAGATGTAATAAAAATAAGCAATGGAAGTCCTCTGATTACACAGAGCATCTGGACATCGAGTGTAAAGGGCACATTCTCTGACCTATTCAGTACCAAATGCTGCCATGCCATCTGATGCTTATCCAGGTAAACTGAAAATACATGATTTGAAAATTAATCATTGAAACAGTCAAGTATTGACAACATTTTCAGCTTAAAAAAACCTAGCAAAGCAAAAAAAAAAAAAAAAAAAATTAAACAAAAACCACATTGTGTTTCCAATATTGTGAAAGCCAAAATAATTTCATAAAGGTGCTTAGATCAAGGATTACAAATTTATTACTTTTGCTGTTAGAAATAGACAATAAGATAAAGCACTGAAATATTTCTAGTTCCCATATTTGCTTGGTCATGGTAAATTTCTTGTCTTTAAAATTGAAGAACAAAAATAATAAACATCAGAGTGATTTGAAAAAAAAAAAAAAAAAAAAAAAAAAACAAAAAAAAAAAAAAAAAATGCCAAGTGGAAGAAGTAACCAAGCACAGAAGGCAGTGCTGGGCACGCTGACAGATGGTGGTAAGGAGTGGTGGCTATTACTGTTTCTGAGTAGACAACTTCACAGAGGTGGCCAAAATTTCAAAAATCCCTTCCCATTTTCCCATTTATTTCCAGCTGCATGCCAGATGTCCCTACTTAAGAATTAGTGTAACGTTTACACCTAAATCAGTATTTAGATGAGTGTATGCAGCATTCTTATACTTTTTTCATTGCAAATATCAGAAAGATGAAACATAAAGAAATTGTTCAATAGTTCACACAACCACCCCCAGTCCTAAACACAGTACATCCTTTCTATGCTCCTCTCTCATCCATTCTCCTCACTTGCTCCAGATGCAATTGCTTGCATGTGTTTAATGTTTATCAGTATTGTGCATTTCTATATTCGTCTACTGTATTATTATTAACCCAAGGACAAATGAAATATTTGCCTGTTTTTAACTCTAAATAATTTCATAAATTGAATATTTTGCCTCTTGATTTTTTATTCAAACTTCTGTGGCTCATGAATATTGATTTGCACTTATTATTGCTAATGTACTGAATTTCATCGTGGGATAGTGTGCGTGGTTTTTCCATTCTCGACTGATGGGTATGTAGGTCATGTCTAATTTTTTTTCTTAATCCCAATAATGCTGCTATGAACAGCCTTACACCTCTGGCTGTGCATACGTACATGTGTGAGTACTTCTTCACTAGGTACTTCTAGAGTCTCCTGTCAGGTCAACAGAGGGTGCACATCTTTATGTTTCCAAGATATTCCCAAATTTTTTCTCCAAATCTGTTCTGCAATTTATGTTTGTACCAGCCCATCAATATATCCTGCATAATATGTTTTTTTAAATCATCTTTTGTATTATCACACATTTTCAGACACAACACTTTAATTACTAGAGAAACTGAATCAATACTGATAAACTTATTTACAATTTCTGTTTATCTTTCTATACATTGTCTGAGACTTAGTCTATTTTATTATTGAAATGCTTTTCCATTTTGAAATTTCTTCATATTATCAATATTTGTGGATGCCAAATCTTTTTGTGTTATACAGTTTATGTTTTTCCCCAAGTATCTATGATATTTTCTTCATTTTTTGAAGTCATACTGGATTTTAATCATTTTTCATGACTTCAGAGATTCCAGATTTTTGGTTAGTTTGTTTTGTCTGTGAGGGACATTACTTTTTTGGTTTTTGTTTTGCTAAAAACAGTTCTAAACTTAAGGAATAGCATGCAGCTTTAAACTTTGAGGGCTTTTTTTTTTTTTTTAATAATGTGATTTATTTTTGGATATCTGAAAACTAACTTGAAAACTTCCAATAGAAATCAATGGCCACTTGTCATATTAAGAGTATAAGAGTTAAATATCACTTTACAGGATTCATACCAACTGAACTCAGATGACATTTTAAACCCCATACTTAAGCCACACAAAGCCAAATCTCTTGTTCCTATATATCTAAACATAGTTTGAGAATGACCTTGAATATATGATGAAATAACTGCACCTCAATTTTTTCCAGTATTTTAAATTGAAATGATATCATGTATAACTCAGTTTTTTTTTTTTTTTTCCATTTTAATGAAATATATGTTCTGGCTGAATCAATCCTGTGAAGACTTATGGAATGATGTCAGGCTAAAACAGTGGAATTTTGAGTTGATAAATAGAGAGTTAAATTCAA
Organism: Tamias sibiricus; assembly: GCA_025594165.1. NCBI lineage: Eukaryota > Metazoa > Chordata > Mammalia > Rodentia > Sciuridae > Tamias > Tamias sibiricus. The sequence continues at coordinate 136,905,208 of CM046665.1, forward strand.
TAATAATTGTTTGTTATTTGAAATTTGAAACTGAGAAGAAAATAAGTTTACCTAATTTTCTCGGAGCAATGTCACAAATAATAAAAATGACAGATCATCTTTCCTAAACCTGTGGTCCATGTTCTTTATATTGTAAAATGTATATAGAAGACATAAGGAATTTTCTACTAAGACAAAATGAAACTTTCAATGCAAAAGTCAACTATTTTACAAATAGCACCCAGGTATTCCTCCACAAGGATGCCCCAGTCAATGTATTCCCATTTCTGTGGAGGCTGTAGACTTTTCAAGGTCAATATTATGGGATGGGGAAGGCTGTAATCTATGAAGGTGAAAACCTTTCAGTACCTTGTCTCTAGACAGGGAGAATCCAGAGGAAATAGACTGTTGTCACTGAGCTCCAACAAGGCCAGCACCTGGATTTTTACCCTGGCAAGGCCACATCAGCTTTCTGATTTAACGTACTATAAGATATGAAGTGCATATTGTATAAGCCTATGAGATTGAGGTGATTTTACTCAAGGCCTAACAGAATCTACTTTTTGCTTTTCATTCCTGTAGTTCTGAGATATTTAGAGAGCACCAAATCTTCTGCAAAGTTTATTTACTTGATGTTCCTGAAAAAGACTTTCTTCATTTTTCTTCAAGAATTAATAAAAACAATGACAATTCCCCCCACCTCAGGTTAAATAATCAATCTCCTATTTGAAGTAAGAAGCTCAATAAGAGCACTGAGTGGCAAAAGGACACTTTTTTTTTTTTGTGAACTTTAGATCTATGTACATGAAAAATAACTGTAAACTATATGCTGACACTAAGTAAGGAGGACATTGCATCTAGTGAACAAGAGTTAATTAAAAAAAAAAAAAAAAAAAGTAATAATGAGTTAAGGTATGTGTTTCTGAGTTAAGTAAATAATTCTAAAATCAGTTAAAAAGGAAAGTGTGAAAACTGTGAATATGTAATTAGAAACTTGCATAGAACTATACCACTGAATTTGAAAAGAACACTGTGAGAAATACTTTTACTGACTTAGAATTATTTTATTCTGACCATTTGCCAAAATATCCTAAAAACCACTTCTAATATGATGAGCAAAATCTAACTCATTATCTGTTCCTACTGTATTTATTGTTTAAAGGGAAGACAGATATTAGTTAAGTAAGTGAAAATCAAAATTTAAAATGTATACTGTGTGCAAAGCAGGACACAGAAAAAATATGTAACAGGATGATTTAGCATATTGAATTCTTTTGTATTCACTTGGAAATAATGTCTCATAATAAAGGAACAAGAAAAATTTTCCTGGACAAATGGGGAAGAAAAGTAAGGAGAAGGCTGAGATGAGATGGAAGATACTTATGTCTACAGAGTGACAGAATGTAAGATTTCAGTCACCTTTACTAGTGTGGGTCTTGAACAGGTGGTGATGGATGAAGTGAGAGGTGGAGATAACTAAAGAGTAAGACAAGAATTTTGAAAATTTTTTTGAGAAACAAATGCTATCTAAAATAAGAAACAGATGAAAGTCACTGCAGTTGTGGTAGTTAAAAAACAACAACTGAGTGATAAATTTTGAAATCATCAATTTTAAGTAAAAGCAGTATAAATATATCATGACAGGGTTTCAGTGGAGAAAATGTCTTTGAAAGCCAAAAACTGAAGTTGTCATTGTGGAGAAAGAGACAAAATGGTGTGAAAGAGCGCTGAGAAGTGAAAAGCATAGCAGAGGGGCACAAGGCATGACCACAAATGGGCAAAGTTCATTGGTGACATTTGCAGGTTTGTGTGTTTGTCTGTAGAAGGGAAGAAGAACACTAGCCTGACAGCTAGGAATAAAAACCGAAATCACACAAAATCAACATTTTGATCATCCAAGTATTGTGAAGTGGAGGTAGACCAGAAAGGAGCTATTCTCTGAAAAAAGGGGACTGAGAAGGTAATATTTTCCAGCAACAACATGGTCTCCAGTTTTCATTAAAAATGTGGAACAATTTGCATATCAGAGTATGGGCACTGGAAGAAACCTAGGCAGATGTGGAGTGATGTGGAGTTTGATTTCCATGGAGAAGTAGAGTGGTATGGTAAGGAAAAGAGATCAGAGATAACGTGAAATTGACAGAGACAAATAGAACACAGAGCACAGACTTTCAGTCCTGATAGTTTTTTTTTTTTTTTTTTTTTTTTTTTTTTTTTTTAATGGAGGAAGAAAAATGGTTCAACTGAAAATTTTAAATGCTTCCACTGGTATTTTAGTGACTCCAGACACACATTAATGACTTTAAGGAAGGCCATACCACAAAGACATTGCTTAATAAAAAGTCCCATGGTACTTGTTTACTATTACATTAAAAAAAAAAATAGTCTAGTTGAGAGTTATGGTTATGACTATTTTTCTTATCATTTTGCCACATTTTTTTCTTACTGAAATATATTACTTTTCAAGGTGGTTTTTTGCAAAGAAATTTTATTACAGTGAAAGAATTAATAAAGAACTATCCTGTTAAATAAAAGCAATGAATGCATATTGTGCTTAGCATGCTGATATTTCTTTTACATTATTTATAGATTTTTGTCTACTGCTTTGAAATTCACAGGAATGCTGCATACATAGAGCTTAATGTAATCATTTGCTAACTATGCTCTGTGGAGTCAACCCAGTTTCAACAAAATTAGCTGTAATTTTGTGTCTTTTATTTATTTCTACTTCTAGGTTAAACACGATTTGAAAAAAAAAAATGTAATAGAAAACTTGAAAATTGTAGAAACTGTGAGCTTATTGGAAAGGCTGTTGTATTCAAAGACATGTTCTTTTCAGATATTTGAGCCTTGCCTCCCAGTTTACTTTAAATATGTTTGTTTCTAGTCTGACTTCTGGTTCTCTCATATCTAAAATAGGTCAACAAGGTTCAATTCCCAGCACTGAATAAAACAAATAAATAAACAAATTAATTAAATATTTGTGAAATATACTTTTTTTTTACTTATAGGAGTTCATTTAAGTTTAGAATTTGTTACAAAACCTGATTTATTTTTCAAAAATGATAATATTATAGAAATCACTTTCTTTTTTTTTTTTTTTTTTTTTTAAATTTTTTTTATACCAGGATTGAACCCAAGGGCACTTATCCACTGAGCCACATACATACCCCTTTTTATTTACTTTTTTTGAGAATGAGTCTTGCTCAATAGCTGAGGCTGGCTTTGAACTTACAATCATCCTGACTCAGCCTCTGATCACTCATGCATCACTGAGCCTGGCCCATCTGAATCACTTTCTAAAATGGAAAGCAAATTCAAAACAAAACCACATTACCTATATTTAGCTTTTTCTTTGGCCTAAACTTACTTTTATGTCAACAGCTTATCATTGCTTTGATTTTGAACGACTTTTGAGCTATTCATTTGAAGTTGTCATCTTTGTTAGTCATTATATATTTATGAAATAAGTAGAATGTAAATAATAAATGACAACTATAAAACAACCACGAAGAAACTTAGGGATTTTGCCAATAGTTTATAGTATTTCTTTTGTTTAAAACTTGGCGATATCACATCAATAGGCATACTTGTCTTGGTTTTCTCTATTCTTAAATATCTTAGCCTTTAAAACAGATAGAGTTCCATTTTTCTAGAATCATAGTCACTGGTGATCATTATTCTGTGAGAGGGTTATTTTTGTGGTGGTTTGTATGATCCCTAATTCTAGTAAGTTCTTCAGACAGATATCAAGTTATTAAATAGTTTAGAACCACTTTTATATATTTACAATCAAATAATTCTACATGTTTCCTCATATGTATGTGGAGGATTAACTTTCAGTATGCATTAGCTGGTTAAAAACCACATTGAAAGCATGTGCTCAAGGATGATTCCACGTTGAACTGCACAGGGAGTGACACAATTTCTCCATGCAAAGGCTGGAAGTGAGCTACTCACATTCCCAACACCAGCAATATTAAAAGCTTGTATCACCTTTTAGTCTTTGTAAAACGTTTATTTTCTTTGCAAGTAAAAATGCCTTCTAAAATTCTCCTTTGGAGTTTTTAATTAATTTGCTATGTCTTTAGTGCATTAAAATTTGTGGTTGTAGGAAGATATTGAGCACATCCATGACTGGCTTACCTGATTAGCAGGGTCCAGTGCAAAGTGGGAATAAAGGTTATGTCTTGTTCAGAACATGGTAGAAATTCAAGAAGGCAACAGCAGAGGATTCAACCAGGAATGAAGTTGTTGTTTTCATGGGGTCCAACGTGACTGCCCAGGGCATAAAATCATGAAGCCAGCCCTGAGACCATTTCTAAGTAGGTGAATCTAAAGATTCTGCAAACTGATTAAAAGAGAAAATTCATTTCTTGCATGAAAAAATAAAAAAAAAAAAAACACTTGAATTAAATTGGCAATGACATTGTGATTTGTGCTCAGAAATGAATTCTACATGAATAAATTTTTTAAAATAAGAAAATAAGACTTTTTAAAGAAAATTCTCAAAAAATATTTAAAAATTATAATTTAATTTGGTATTTTTATTCCATATAATTAAAAACATCTTAAGCTTCATTTAATTTTCCATTATTAAATTAATAAGGATCAAAATAAAATACATAATCAAAATGACTTATTTTTAAATTACCTTTATTATGCTTAACAAAAGAAGAAATTGGATCAAAAATGAGCATTTTTGAACACTTAACATTTTTTTTGCTAATTTTTTGGAGACTGCATCAGCAGGGTGGTCTCTGAGCAATGATCCACCGCTGATCAAAAATCTCAATAACATGATTTACAAGAGGGTTGGGATTTCACCCAAAACAATACAATCAGGAATGGGGTGACTCTCACAGGGTTTAACTTTGATAAGGATTTGTAAAAGAGAAACACTGAACTTTATGGTGGTTCATTTTGATGCCACACTCATATTTGCCTGACCAATCTGTCTTAAGTCTTTATTCTAGGTTATCTGGTGAAATCATTTTGAAATGTGAATGGTGGGTTCCCTGTTCTGAGTACATGTGTATGTTACAACTGCAAATGCATGTATGTATTTTACAGCTAGGCAGCTTCAAGAACTGACTTATTTCTATCTGCTTTTTATTCACTTCTTAAAATTAGGCTACTGATGCATATTAGAATTTAATTACACCAATTAGTACTGCCGCATCAGACATATGATGTGCCTTCAATTAAGAAGTACCTAATGGGTATTAGTACAATTTATCTTCATAATTAAAGTTCTAAGAACAGCACAAATTAAACATTATGATTACAAAACATTAAAAATCTACTGGTGAAATTAAAGCTGAGTATTTTACCTTATCCTTTAAAGTGGACTTTTAAAAAGAAACTCAGGATTACATAAATGATAATGTTAATATTATTGAAGCATTCTCAGTTAAAAAGAAAATAATGCATATAAGTACATAAATATGTGCATATGTAATGATTAGATATTTAAGTACCAAACATAACACTTATGTTCACCTAAATTGGGTTTGGAAGCTATCGTTTTAGGGCTTTGTTTTCTTGTTGTTGGTGGTGTTTTTAAGAGTGGGGCCATTCAGAAATTCTGCTTCAGAACATAGTTTACAGGCTGCCCCAGGTATTGTCTCTGTATTTGCATGACTGTCTTTGCATTAAGGTCATATTTGTCAGGTGCTTTTGAACAATGATTGAGCAAGAATCGTTTTTAAGAAATGTGTGGGTCTTCCAGCAGATAACTTTGGATTGGAGACTCCCATTGATCTGGCCGCTTTTCACTAGAATTGTGCTGTAGGCTGGGCGACTTATCTTTCCATCATTCTTCCTTCTCCTTCTCCTTTCCAGATGTTGGCTTACCTCTCTGAAGACTTCTTGTGCCTATGCTTGCTTTCTCTCCTTAAGTCCTTGTAGACTTTCCCCCCATCATCTTTTGTCTGATTTATAACTTCTTGACATGTTATTTTATATTTTATAAGCTATCCTAAAAATACATACACAGATATACATTTGATGATTTTTGCCATTACTAGAGTTCTGATTAGTGTATCTATAAAGGAAGATACTTTTAATAATGTTTCTTCCTATTTGAAGCACTTTGAATTTTCTTTAACAGAAGTAGATTATTTTGGAAAAGATGGCGATATAGCAATTGTATCTCCAGGAAGTTTTATTCACTAGGGTGATTTGCTTCCTTTTCCTTCCTTCAAGTCCACCTTATGACAGCATGTGTTACAAATATTTGTCACATGACTTCAATGCTTAGCATGTTCTTCCTGGTATTCACAGATTCAGCCTCTGAAATGTCTCTGAATAAGTGGGTAAGACAACATGACTCTCCTCACTAAGCTTGTGCTTTTATTGTTCTCAAGAGTTTTGATTTGTTGTATTTTTAAGTAAGATCTTTCTTTTTTTCCTTCTTCTTTTGTATAAGCTTCTATTTTCATGCTTGAGGTCTTCCACTGTGGATAACTAGTATCCATTATTATTTCAGTTTTTTAAAAAAATATCACTGATTGAATGTGCAGCCATGCATAAAAATTTCTCTTCTTCCCTTATTCTAACATGTGTATACACACCCCTTATAGAAAAGTAATAATGATTTCTTGGGATTACTAACATAATTTTTAGAGCATCTGCATCTTTCTATGATGTGCAATAAATATGCAGTGTTGCTCCTACACAGTTATATACCACTTATGTTGCTTTTCTTAACCAAAGAATATATTTGACTGAAAGGAATAATGGGAGGGATTTAGAATTTGCTGCTCACAGTGACACTTCTAGGATATATTTTTTCGAGTTGGGATCTCAAAATATTTCAAGCAGCATATTAACATTCATACATTAATATTATAAAAGACTTGCAAATGACACTTTTCTAGTTACAATTCTGGAAGCGATGTGCTTATTTGATTTTTTTGTGATTTCATAATTGGGCTTCAGCCAGAAAGGGAAACTTTGAAGATCAGCTTCTCTATTCTGTATCTAAAAGTAGCAGATTTCATCCTTTCACTTCTCTACTTTTTCCAAAATATTCAAATTTCCAGAAAAGAACCAGAGATAAAGCTTATGAATAGATTGTAAGTAGGAGAAACAAGATCCAAACACAGGCTATCTAGATCCACAGATATGTCTTTAACCTCAGGCTGTCTCTTAGGAAGACAAGGAACTCTAAGTGCAATATCAAGAGTAGATGCTCTTTGTGGCAAAGAGTGAGTGAAAGATAGATGCAAAATTAGTGACACCATTCCCATTCTTATTTTACATTTTATCTCCAATGTATTCATTCTATTAATATTTCTCATAGTTTAGGTATTTTTTTTTTTTTTTTTTTTTTTTTTTTTTTTGTATTTTAATCAAACATTAAATCATGAAAATATCACTGTCCTCGCCATTGCTGAGGCTGGCTTTGAACTCGCGAGTGCACCACATATAAAATCAAACATTAAATAAATCATAAAAAATATGATAAAGTGATATAAAGTAACTGACATCACATTACAATAAAAAATAAGAATGGTATTAATTTATTAGGCCTAGACTTTAACTATGTAAAATCATTTATTCCAAGCAACCACAACACCAATATATTTTCAAGCTCAAAACAAGGGAATGGAGTAAATTAACATTTTAAGAATATTTTAAGCAATGTCTGCCATTCCCAATTCATAATATATTATTAAAAATTGTAGTCAGAAGTCCTAAACCTTTACAAAATGAAAAGAATGAATCACATAGAATTTAAGTTCAAAAGCATAATGTTTATAGGCATATATAAAGTTTATAACATGCTGTAAAAGTCTTTTTCTCATTATTTACTACTAATTGCTTTCAGATTTTACATTAATATAATTTTTAATTTTTTAATTTCTAATTTGTATAATAACAATCAATTCTGATTGTAAAAGATGCAATATAAAAATACACTTTCAGGTAAATAACCAACTCTTTTCTGAAAGAATTCAATCTGTAAGCTGGAAATATGATGTTTTTGATTAATTTTGGTATTGCTCTTACCAAAACACTAGATAAGAACAATTTAAAGGATGGGAAGTTTTTTGGGGGGTGCTCACTGTTTCAGAGGTCAATGTCCAAAGATGGCCAACTGCATTGCTCTGGGCCCAGAGTGAAGCTTGTGGCCCAGAGTGAAGCAGCACCTTGTGGAATAAAGCTTCTCAGCTCGTGGTGGGGTCAGGAAGCAGAGAGAGAGGGACGGGAAGGGGCCACAGGAAGCACAAGCCTTCCAGATCACACCCCCAGTGACCCACCTGCTCCAGCCATAACATACCTGCCTGCAGTTATCACCCAGTCCATTCAAACTAGGATGGACTGATTAGGTTACAGCTCTTCCAATCCAATCATTTCACCCACAAAGAGTTCTGCATTTATACAGAGCTCTGGGGGAACATCTCATGTCTCAACCATAACATATGCAGTTATGCTTTCTTTTTTAACTTTGTCATTACATATGTATAAGCAATTTTGGTGCATTTCCAAATTGCATAAGCTTAATATCATTTTAAGATAATAAGAGAAATATAATTTTTAAATATGAATAAGTAGATTACTCTATATGGTTACTCAGTAGATATTTCACTTACTTAATATGGGTCTTTGCTGTCATGAATGACTTTCATGAGCTCCTAATCTTGTATCATTAGATAGCAAATAATCTTCAGCTTATACCAACAAAAATACTTCATACTATATGTAGACACTATAATATTAAATAAGATGAGAATGATTTATTTATTGTTTATTTTATTTTATTGTGATGCTTTCATACCCATACTAAATAATCTAATAAGTCTATATGCAACCACCACCCATATTTAACAATTACCATAATTTGCTGTGTTTGCTTCATTTTTTTTTTTGCAAAATAGATTTAAAATTATATTACAGTCATTTGCTATCAATATGTATGAGACTACATCTCTAGAAAATAAATATATTTAGTAGTATGATTTTAAAAGGATAATTTAATACCATTTTATTCAGTACTTATTTAAAATACTGTTTGTTACTGATTATCCATATTTACCATTTTTATTGTGTTTTGAGAAGACTACTTGAAAAGAAAGCGTATGATACTTACAACACACTTAATAATTTTACCTATTCAGCTGATCCACTAAAAGGAGAAATGAAATCAGTTTACATTTCTCTTTTCCTAAGTTACAGTATTTTCAGATTTGAAATCTTTCAAGGTGTGCTCAAATTGTATCCTAACTCATTTCAAACATTTCTAAAATCAAGCACAGTAAATAGGGTAAAATTGACCTTACGATTTATTGTGGAAATAAAAAGTGGAAAAATTAGTATTCGTGTCATACAAAAAGGGAAACATAAAAATTTTGAAGTGATAGAGACCATAATTAATTAGCTACAATAAAATAATGTTTAAGTTATTTTTAAATATTTTTCTAGCCTTATGTTTTATTGATATCACAGATAACAGGGGTTGAATGCCCCTAAATTCAATCCCTGGTATCCACCCCCCAAAAAAGACCAATGTTCTCTATTTCTATTTGAAGAAGAGTTCAGCATTACATAACTTATCATATGCACTTTAATAACCTTAAGATGTTAGTATTATTAATTCAATTTTTTATGATGAGATACTGAAGTGTAGATTCAAAGCATCTAGATTTAGGCATCACTTCAGTTTGAATCTCATGCTGCTTTAGAATTAAACTTGAGTATGTGCTTTTAGTTTATCATGAGTCTCACTATAAACATGGAACAGATGCTGTCAAAAATCACATTGTGTGATCATGACATTAGGTTTTGACTAATATTGAGTATTTCCAAATGTAAACTTCACAGTATCTTTTTTTTAGGAAGATATTGAAGACAATTCAAATATTTACTTATTATTACTTTTGTCCCTCTACCTTGTTATAGGTGAAGGCAGAAGCATACTTGCTGTGTTTACCTCTCTGTATTCGTTTTCTAATGCTGGTCCAGGCAGCAGGTTGAATTGTTAATACAGAGACTTGAGTGAGCATTATTGAAAAGGTCACATTTAAACAAAAACTTGAAAGGGGTGATGAATTAAGCACAAAGATAACTGAGAGAAAACAGGCCAGACAGAGAGAAAAGACAGTGCTAAGACCAACGTGTGCCTGACTTGTTTGAAGAGTGGCTGGAGCTGATGAGGATGGGAATAGGGTTGAGCACAGAGAAGTAAGAGGGATCATGGGAGCTTAAGTCTCACACTGTCTTTGAATTTTACTATGAAATAGTTGTAGGGTCCTAAACAGAGATATGACATAATCTGACTTTTTGTTAAAAGGATTATTGGGGACGTTAAGAACACGCCGGTGGATAGAAATTTCTGGCTATCTCCCACTTCCGGATAGGGGAACTTGGCCCAGCCAAGGGGCGTTCCCCTGATGTATGCCGGGAGGTCAGACTGACACTAGGATAGGATAATGGCTCCGCCAATGTGATTTGCTCATGCTCCCTATGTGCCCCTACGATCTTTTTGCTGATTGGCCCATGTCTTCTATAAAGGCCGTCCAACTTCCTCAATAAACGAGTTCGTGCCTTGACCGAATTCCCTGGTGTATGCCTGATTGTCTTCCATTGTGAGGGCTGAGCATGGCCACCAGTGGACTTCTGCCTTTTCCCAATCTCGCCTCTCTGCTGGGGCGTGTTCCCCCAGCCTTCTCTGCTGGTCAGAGAAGGCCAAACCCGGCTTAGGGGGAGCTAGAAACCCTGGCAAGGATGGCTATAGATTTGGGGCTAAAAAGTGATTGAAAGTGGTACAATTTGTGGAGAGAGATTCCAATTCAATATTTAATTTGTTCAGGAAGTAAATTTCAAATCCAAGTGGAAATGATAAGGAATATTTGAATTGTAGATATTGCCAAGATTTGGGGTTTAAACAGCCATAAGTAGGGGATTCCATGAAATAATGTGAATAAACACAAACATATTTGGGAAGGACGTGGAGATAGAAATTAGTCATTTCTTTTGAAACTTGATTGAGTCCTACCAGGAGTGTAGAAGTCATTGAGAATGTAAAAGAATCAGTGGGAATTACTGCAGGTAATTTATAGTGGAAATAAGAAAATAAAAATAAAAAAGAAGGAGGAGGAGGAGTAAGCAGAGGAGATGTCAATCAGAGGATAGTGAAACCCACTCAGAATTTAGCAACTGTAGGTAGCTGCCATCACCTTCGTTGGAGGAATTAGAGGATGAGGGTGTGTTCCTCGAGCTGAGTAGAGGGATCACTGGTCAAAAATGGAAACACGGCATGTCTATGTAAAAGGAGCTGGAAATTCCTCTAGGAAATGCAGCCATCAGGCAGGATAAAAGGAAGTGAAATAAACCCAGCTTCCCCTTGTGGGTGCCTTTCCTCCATTCTTCAAGTATTTCTTGTTGTCTAATCCCACCTCAATGTCAATCTCCAGAAAATCCTGAAATCACACACTATGGTGTTCAAGTCTTCCAATAGTAAGGAATGGATTGGAGGAAAGCATAGACCTATTACAATTAAAAATTCCAAATGGAAGTGTCAAAAATGCAATTCATGAAATTTGAATTCACGATACAGATATGGCATAGAGATATAAATTTGAGAGTCATTAGCATTTAGATTGCATGTAAAGCTGTAAGATCAGATGAGTTCACCAAGGAAGAAAGTGCAAAGAAAATGAGGGTGGAAATCAAGTAGTAGGACTTAAGGCACTTTAATGTATGAGTTTTAGGAATAGTAGAACCTGGTGAAAGACCTTGAAAGAGAAAAAGAAAAAGAAGGGTTAGAGAAATAATAGAAGACCCATAAAGTGAAATGAAGATAGTCTACTAAGGAGAAGTTAGTAATGAGGCGTTTTAAATATTGGTGATAGATCAAGCAAGATGAGAAAGAGAGAGAGAGAGACAGAGGGAGACAGAGACAGAGATGGGGGTGGGCGAAAAGAACCATTGCTACAAAGAGTGGGGGAAGCTTTAAGTACTGAGGAAAAAATAAAGGTGAATGCAGGAGATAAAGTGGAGAATGAAATGAGAAAGATGGGCACAGTAAGTATAAATGACTCCTTTGAGGCATTTTGGTAAAAAAAGGATCAAATCCCCTGATGATACTCGACAAGGATAATGTGAAAAGCAGAAGTATTTAAATGCTCATTTACTTAAGTTTTCTGTGGTGCGAGAACTGATAGTGTAGCCACATGGCCATGAGATGACCCAGAAATGAGGAAGAACTGACTACATGAAAGGGGAAGTATTTAGGGAACAGAGTCGGAGCATAGCCAGGGAGCTGAGGGACCAGCAAACGGGATGCTCCTGAGGAAGGGGATCAACGCTTCCCTTCGGGTAGTGGTTTACAGCAAGCAAAGGGAGACTCTGCCCGCAAAGCCACATTTGGCGGTGTGTGAAGATTCCCTTGGCTGTCAGGACTGCTGAATGCCAATGGCAGATGCCAACGATGTCACTAAAGCATCCCACAACATGCAGGGTGATTTTTCAACCCCCCCCCCCCCAGTAGGACAGAGCATTATCTTTGTGTGACTCAGTGTGTCAAAAGAACTAGAGGATTCTCTCTGAGTAGCTCACAGGACGATCACTACCTAGGTTTGGACGCTGGCATTAGTATCTGTGGAAGCCTGTGTACCTCTCCTGATTAATCTTCACATGACATGAGAAACAGGGCTATCAACCGACATTGAGATCAGAAAGAAGACTGGGAGAGGTTTGGAATGAGAAAAGAATCCGACATGAAGGAGAAAAGGTGATGGTTTATGAAGGAGTAATGGGCTACTTGGACATGGAATGAGGTCATGATTTTAAAAAGAGGTAACAATTAACATGATGTAGCTGTGTGTGTCTCTCCAGCTGCTTTCAGGTGCATGGAAGCAGTTCCAGAACTACTGGAGATGAGTGAAGCCAACACTATAGGTTGGCAAATCAGTCATCCTGTGTAGGTGGGAATTTATTGGAGGACCCAATGAAAAAACAAATATTTGAAGGACTGAACAAGTGAGATAATAAACCACCATATATATGAAGCAGAAAATAAATTTTTGTAGACAAGTGTTGGTTAATGTATCTTGAGAAATAAATAACAACGGTGAATCCAATGTTTATTTATGAAATGGGAAGATAGGAAATGATACTGAATCATTTCAATGACCAAATTATCATCTTATTATAATCAGAATTGCATTACAGTGAAGAAAAGTTCAAAAAATTTAAGCCTAAAAAGAAAAGAAAGAAGATAATATTTTAAATTAATTCATGAGTCTAGGTGTGAATTCATGAAGTCCTTAATTGCAGCTGTGACAGTAAGAATAGAGATGAGGACATAAATCAAAGGGAGGTTTATTGGACGAAATCAACCGATTTTAAGCTTCATTACATTTCAGGTTCAAGAGGGAATATATGATCTCTCGTCAATATACGATCATACACATTTGATGTATAGGAAATATGTTTACAGATGAAAATGATGCTCTCAACCCAAGCACACAGCTAGGTGGTGTGAGGATGTAGAGGGGCAAGGAAAGGGACAGCACCTCTTTATCAATTATTTCCTTTGATGGAGGCAGGTGTGGAGAAAACCTGGGATACAAAGAACACAGGTGCGCTGGTCTAAACAGTATTAATACAGGCTTTGGGAAAAGAAACTAAACAGTTTTGATAGCAAAAAAGTCATTTATAAAATCTTTTTTTTTTTTTAAGCTGACATACAGAGTTTTCTATAATTGCTTATGAAAAGCAGATCAGGAATGAATAAATTTAAAGCCATAATTCGCAGGAAAATGTCATATTAGCTAAGCCGCTAAGATTAAAACATGTTTTTTGACCAATGATGCTCCTGTGTAACTAAAGCAACTGAACACTTTGTGTACAAATCAAGACTAGAAACTCAGGCCAGTAAATTGAGGGAAGAAGAGAAAGCCTAGAGCTTTGTCTACTTCACCTGTGCTTCATTATTATAGCTTTGAAATCCTCAGTTGTGCTCCATAATGAACAAACTTTCTAGTTTATGATTCTACTTTGAGAATTCAGGACTTTCTGTGAGTTCAAATTGGTACTGGAGACAGGATTGGATTTTAAGCCTCAGATAAAATGGCTAGAAAGACTTCCTCTGTAATAAAGAAGGTGTAATGGAATAGTTATGATGAGAATTGGATTTCAAAACCATTCACCAACCACTCTTGGTATAAAGTTGGGGAATTTTGAGGTGAATAAACGGCATGAGTCTCACCACTGGTGGTTGACAGCAAAGGTCAGATCTGGAAGCAGAGACACTTGTAAAACAAAGACAGGGGAATTCCGGTGAAAGTTTCATCACCTGGGAACTGGGCGCAATGGTCCACACCTGTAATCCCAGGGACTTGGGAGGCTTAAACAGGAAGATCATAAGTTTGAGGCCAGCCTCAAAAGCTTAGCAAGACCCTGTCTCAAAATAAAAATTTAAAAAGGGCTGGGGTGTTGCTCAATTGTGGTGCATCCCTGGGTTCAATGCCCAGCACCTCAAAAAAATGTATTACCTAGATTTTGCTAATTCAGCTATGAACCTTTAATAGTGGAGGAGATGATGGTAGAAAAACAAATGCTGTAAGGCTAGATTTTCCTTGTTATCCCTCTCTTTCTTCTTAGAGAAATTTCATGTTTCCTTGGAATGGCACGAATAAATAGTTGAAAAACTATTCATGTAATTGGGAACCAAGGTCCGGTAACAACTCAGTAATGTGGGCATTGTAGTAATAGAACAGGATATTCACCAACCAGACTAGTGGAGCTGCCTTGATATGGCTTCTTAATTTAGCTATGGGGATGTGTCTAAGTTCTCATGGGCAGGACCGTCTGGACTAGGAAGCACTCAAGGAGGAGCTGCACATTATTTAGAAGACACTTCCAGACACTGTGAGAGAGTATCCACTGCACTTGTCAAGGCAAGATGTGGCAGACCTGCTTTAAGGAAAGTCGCTGCTCTAACCCATTCCTAAATCACTACCCGGACACTCCTTTCCATGTGCTTGGAATGACACAAGCACAGGTGACCTGAACACAGGCTATGTGATGTCCTGAGAGTACCTCAGATGATGCTCTGGGTAAGGATGGTAATAGATGGAATGAATAGGCCAGGTGAGGCTCCTCCAACTTAGGAGCCTTGCTTATGTTGGGGAGCCCCAAAATAGATGAATAAATAAAATAACAAAATAAATTTAGAGGGCAGTGACAGGTTTCTAAGCTTAGTTAATACACACAGGGCTATATGGATAAACACGTTTTCAGGTCCTGAGCACAACAGGCAAAATTTAAAAATCAGAGAAGGAAGTGTAGAGAGTCAACTCCTCTGCATGAATTTACATTAAAAAGGGAGGGATGGAATAATTTTTAAAAAGATTTTCAGAAGAAAACCTTGATAAGATCATTAATAAGGAAGTCAAGGTACATCATCAACTTTTGAGTGGGAGGGCAGATGTCTGTAGCCCAAACCCATCTCTTAAATTACCATGGACAATTCACTTTATTCATCTGTGACAGGAGGAGTCAAATTCATTATGAGGATAGAGATGTAGAATGGGCTGAATTTACCCCTTTAGTTAAAATCTCAGAACCTGAAAATCATCGAATAAGAGCGAAATCTGTTCACTCAATCTCCATCAGAGGTTTTCTGACATGTGCCCGGAGTGGTAGACAAAGTATTTGAGCACTGCTAGAATGTAGGACCAAATGTAGACTAACCCTCAGGGAAGTCAGGGAGGGGCCCATGCCTGCTCTTATGAAATCTGGAGTGGATTGAGAGAATATAATATGAGAATGTAATATGAGAGAGGAAGCCAAACTAAAGATGAAGGATGTGATCAGACCATGGGGCTGGGGAGACTAAGATGTGGTTGTGACACCTTTACAAGTTTCAGTTTTAGCCAGAAACAATTAGAACCTAGTGGAATGGACACAAATATATGTTTACTATTTTATGATGGATTTGTTTCCTTAATCTACTATCATATTGCTATCACCCAGTGAAGTCAAATAATTACCAAACAAAAAAAATATTATATACTTCTTTAAGACTATCATGATAATTTTGTTTTCAGAAGAAAGGTCCGGATAGGAGGTTAAAGATCATAGTTGCTGCTATTGCAAATAGAAGCCAGCTGATAAATAAACCAGGTACGATTTAAGACAGCCCAATATATAAAATTTCTGGAAATTATTATGAAGAAATTAGGAACATTTCTTAAACTGTTAGAGGTAATTAATTTCTCATAAAATTTGCCAATAAACAATGAAATTGCCAAGATTATTCCTCATCAAGAATCTGTTTACCCTGTTTACAGAGTCCCTGGAAAGTATTTGGAATGTGAATATAGCACTGAATTAGCATCCTATGGCTCCTGTAACAAAGTACTCTGCATTGGGTAGCTTAAAACAACAGAAATCTATTACTGCACAGTTCTGGATGTTGGGAGACTGAAGTGAAGGTTGGCAGGCCTGTGCTCCATCTGAAACCTCCAGGAGAAAAGCTGTTTTTACTCCTCCCTACCTGCTGCTGCCTCCCTAGAATCTATTGTGCTTCTTGGTTTATATACATGCTACTGTAACCTCCCCTTCCACTTTCATTTCACGGTCTTCTCTGTCTGTTCTCTTTTCCTATTTAGGCATTACCAGTTATTGGATTTAGGACTCTCTCTAATCTTTTTTTGAGCTCATTTTAACTAATTATACCTGGAAATTTCTAATTAAGATCACTCTCTGAGATTCCAAGCAAGATATAAATTTGGGAAGACACTGTTTAAATCACTACAGGCAATAAGCAGAAAGAATTATTAAAGATATTCTGGTACTTGGTTGTACAGGCCATAGCCTCAGGCCTTTAGGATCTGATCCAATGGGTCAGATGATATTAGAACATACCCAAAGTGGGGCCAACTAGGAAAACTTAAATAGGATCATCAGTTCAAATTCTTCAGAATTTTGACTGGAAATCTGACTGGATCACCTGCTTATTTATCATTCATTTGAAAGACACATGTCATCTCACTAGATGAAGCAACACTGGCAGCATAATTGTACATGACTTAGTAATAAATGGGAAAGTAAGGCCCTTCCTCAAAAATTTTGAATGACTGGATAGTTAAATCATGGAGTCCTCAGATTGATATGAGAACTGAGTTGCAAAATCCACTGTGAAAGTTTCCAAGATAGGAGACAGTAATGGCGGGGGTTGGGTTGGGGAAGGGATAATGCAGTGATAGAACGTCACCTCTTTCCCACGTTTCAAACCTTTGTTCTTCCTCCCCTGAGAGTCCCAAGCCCAATGCATGTTACCCTTTACATTCTATGAAGGAAGATTATATCAGTTCCCAAGCCAGGAATCCCAGCCCGTTGGATGGACTGTGCCTGTTCTGGTGGGTCATGACCTCTACTGCAGTAACCAAATTAATACTAAAGGCAGATTCAGCTCTGTTATCAAGCAGAGGTTTCTGAAGTTCTCTGTCAAATTTTATAACTTTTGTTGAGTATTAGGAAGGCTCTTGTTATTATCTGTGAAGATAAATATGTGTGATGAGGTCTACAATCTAAGAGAAAGTATTTTGGAAATAGGATGAAATTACAGCAGATGGGAAAAGTTTTCATAAGATTATGTTACCACAAAGGGAAGCCATTACAATATTTTCATGCAAACAGCTCAAAGAACAGATATAATACTTAACTATCTTTTGCCATTGTTGTTGAAACAAATGGCCTTTGTTGGTAGGAATCTCTTGGCTTGTTTTCTGTAGAAGAGGGAAATTGGACTCCTACTGACTTGGATGTTCTACCTGTATAATTTGGATAAAAGCAATGACAAAGTACCCCCTAATGGCTCAGTTTATGAGTAGCTGTCTACAGTTATCAATTAGTTCCTAGGTTTTGTTTACCATTCTCCTACTTTCTCCCCCCTCAGGGAAACTAGCGATGAATTGTAGAGAGCAGAGGATGCTATAGAGCCAATTCTCTGTACTCTACATGACCATAAATCAAGATGATCTATTTCTAAGACAGTGTCCAATGGGAGCAGACAGTACCTGTCTGCTTAGCAAGTCACAATTTGATCTTATTTGTTCCTTTGAATATACCAATTGGAATATGAATGGAATCTATGAATTAATACAAAGAATACAGAAATAGAACTCAGAAAGTCTTTGGGTATATAAGTTTGTGTTTGATCTGTTCATGTAAATTGAAGAAGTACTCTCCAGAGGTACACAGAGGACATTCCTGGGAAGCATTATGGCACAACAAGATGAAACGGTATTTGTGGGTAGAATGTGTCCAGTTGAGAGTCACGTGGAACACACTATGTTGGGGTGCAATTTTTTTTCAAACTCCATTAATTAACATGTAATGTCAACAACTTACCTGGCAGATGAATCAGCACTGCCCCCTCCCTGTGCCAGGCATTCTTAAAACCTTATAGGAGTTGGTCACAGGAAATTGAATCTAGTTCAGCTGGCATTTAGGAGACTTATCATAATGAAAATGGCTTCACACTTCAAATGGTGCCCCAAGTTTTAGAGGACGTAGCTACCACTGAAATCAATTTGTGTGGAAGACATGGATCAAACTGAATATATAAAATGGATATCAATTCTTCCTTTTCATCAATAGCACAAGGGGTGAGTAACTTCACTTAAGAAGAATTACTAGATATGCCAATCACTATATCTTTTGTTCAGTGAGTTAACAAATAGACAAGGAGGTAAAATTACCAGAAAGCCACATTTTCCTAAGATATAGCAGAGTTTCACTGAACAATGTGAACTTTGATCTCTAACAGCCCAGGTAGTATGGCTTTTAAAGAGAGTTTGTTTTCTATGTTGCAGAATTGGTTGGAATTGAATGCATAAAGAACAAGTCTCTGACATCTATGGGGTACTAATGGGGAAAATGGGGTTTTATTGGAAAATGACCCATGAAGACAGGAGTGCAGAAACCAGCAATCTCTAAAATAAAATTTATAGGAACTAACTTTTCATAAAATGTGAACCGAGAAAATTATGTATCCAATTAAATGTTCCCACATACAGGTAGAAATTGTTGCAAATAATTAAGGGTGATTGAGAGGAAAGTAATTCAGTTGGTAAGTGAACATCAGTAGACCTCTGCGATAATAAGCTTTGCAGAGGAAATGCCTACTCTCTATTGCAGGGTTCCAATCAAGGTCAGAGTATTATTAGTCAGCTTAAGTGAAATAGTGCAAAACATGTTATAAAGCCAGTAATGAGAATACACCAGAATAGCTGGCACTGAGGTGTTAACTAGAGTAAGAGGGTGGATTGGAAAGGAAAGAGTCTCTGACTTCCCAAAACAAGCTACACATGTTGCAAATGTAACCCTTCCCTTGAAAGAGCCTCCATGGAAGTGAATACACTTGAGGAGGTTCTTGAGTAGACCGCCCATCCATGGAAGTGTGGTGTTACACACATCTGTGGGTATTTGTCTCCACATGTTTCAAAGCACGATGAGGTGATTTGAATTCAGCAAAAATTTTAATAGCTGAAGTTGAAACAGGAATTATCCTAAGGGAATCTTATTTGGAAATGCATTCAAGAAATAGATGTACTTTATCTCTTTCTTTCTTTTCAAATTTCCTCCTGGGTTCAAGGATGCTTTGGTGTGTGAGCAAGTAATCGCTCATAACCAAACCCAAGAATTATGAAGATAAAAGAGAGAGAGAGAGAGAGCATGATTGATATAATGAATAACCTAAAGATGCCCAAGAGCACATGAAAACAGAAACGCCTTTGTCCAAGAAGTGAAGAAGAATGTCTTCCTCCAGCTATAAAAGTTATTTCTTTTAAGAATGTAAAATGTGAATGCAAAAACGGTAGCTGAAAATAGTCTAAAAAAGTTGAAACAGGAATCACAAGAAGCCGCATTGAAACCAAACCCTTTATGAAGATAAATGATTGATATAATGAATAACTACTACTATGGCATCCTTTCAAACATCTGAAGCCATTTGTCTTCCTGAATTGCACCCAACGTAAAACTTTTTCACACAAAACTAAGCAGAAGTGAGCATCAGTCACACTTCCAACATGCATACATTTTGTTCTAAAGGAACAGCTGTTTCCTGATGAGAAGTCCATGAAAGATGCCCAGCATTTGTTTTTAAAAAAGTTCTCACCCAAACTAGAATTGTTTGGAACCAGATGCTATAATTGAGAGTGGTCTGTTTATTTCGGTTGAGAGTGTTATAAAAATGTTAATAAGGTGTTTTTATGTCTATCGCGCAGTGCTGTTTGATTCTTCAGTGTGTTTTGTGTTATAATTGACTGTTGCTTCTATAGGCTGGTGTTATTTGTGTTAGATCACTGAAGAGTAAATAAAGTGAGCAACAATGCATTCTAGTCACCAGAATGCTAAGCTGGAATGGAAATAGGTGACTTGGCCTGCAGATAACTTAAAACCAAAAGCACCAAGAGAGCCCCCTGTGTTGAGAAATTTATCTCTTGATCATTAACCTAATAATTTTTGGCTTAATGAAAAAAAAATCACACCATGTTACCATCTAAAGGACGACTATGCCTAGACATTTGAAGAAGACCATGATTTCCTATTAACTGAATATATTATGACCAAAGCATTGTCTGTCCCCATCTATTTTACAGGATTCAATCAGTCACTCAGTACTTAGAATGCAAATTATCTTAATTGCATCAGAAATACCTCCTTCTTACAGAAAATTAAAACATTTCAGAAACAAAGACTTGTTTGAACATTGTTCAAGCACAATCTTTTCTTCAAAGACCTCAGTGGTTCCAGTTTGGTGTTTTTTTTTCCCTCCAAACACATTAAATGCATTGATGAATGCATGCACATTGACCTACTGAAAATATGACCACTGCTTTGGGAGTCAGCACAAATCGTCAGGTGCTACCATATGGGTCAATTTGAAACATCATTTTTTTTTTAACTCAACAATATACCTTATAAGTCTTACCATGAGAATAATATAAAGAGAAATTATAAATATAGAAATAGCCAAATTTAATGGGGTGTTTACCATGTAGTGGGTATTAGGTGCGATATAGACTATTTCATTTAATCATCCTGACAAACTAGTGAAGGTCATGATGCTGTTATTTCTTTTTTTTTTTTTTTTTTCTTCTTTTTTTTCACATTCACATGAAGCTATTTTATTCAAAAGCTAAAGTTATAACCTCTCTGAAAGAACTTTCAGAGTAGGATTTATTTTTACGAATTATTCATTTTTCAATTTTTTTATTCTAATTTGTTATCCATGCTTGCAGAATGCATTCATTTCATATTACACATAAAGAGCACAATTTTTCAAGTCAATGGTTTTACATAAAGTATTTTCACACCATTTGTGTCTTCATACATGTACTTAGGGTAATGATGTCTAACTCATTCTGAAGTTATTCCTATCTCTTTGCCCCCTCCCCTCTCCTCCTCCCCTTTGTTCTTTTTAAAGTTCCTTCATTCCTCTCATCTCCCCTCCCTTGCCATTATAAGTCAGTATTTTCATAACAAAGAAATCATTCGACCTTTGGGGTGTGTGTGTGTGTGTGTGTGTGTGTGTGTGTGTAGTGTGTACTCAGCACTAAAAGAGAATAAAATCATGGCATTTGCAGGTAAATGGATGGAGTTTGAGAAAATAATGCTAACTGAAGTTAGCCAATCCCAAAATGATGCTGTTATTTCTATTTTACTGATGAGGAAAAAATAACAAGATTGGAAGTACATTGCTCAAGGTGAACACAGGGAAGAAATGATTGAGATTCAAGCTTTGTGCAATTATCTACAATGTATTTCCAAGAGCAGAACGTCAGAAAATTATCATGTACCGAATATAGACTATGAGAAGATTGCACTCAGAAGGAACTCTAGTTTTTACATTCCAACCACCAAAACTGGAATATATCACTTCCTCCTTCTCTCAAAAACCTTATTAATGTTTTTGTTCTGACATTCTGTTGGGGGGGGAAGCTAATTGTTTTACTTCAATGGTTGATAGTGACATTAAGCATATTTCATATATTTAACTATTTGTATTTATTCTAATCTGAGGTGGCTATTCATCTCTTTTCCCTGTTTTTCTAATAAGTTGAGTCTCTCCAAGAACTAGCTTAAATGTCATTTCTTCCAATATTCTTCCTTATCCCCCACGAAGGAAACATCTTTATTTTATTTTATTTTTCCTTTTTTGGTACCAGGGATTGAACCCAGATATGTTTAACCACTGAGTGACATTGCCAGTCCTTTTCTTAAATTTTGGGATAGGGTCTTGCTAAGTTGCTGAGTCTGGCTTTGAACTTGTGATCCATCTGCCTCAGCTATCCCAGACGTTTATTGCTACTGTAGTTTCATGCATGCAGTGTTTTAACTACACTTTTTTATGATATCACATTCTACTTTGAATAATTATTATATTCACATTATTTAATTACCACTGTAATATTCTTTGAGGAATAGCTCATGTTGATCAATTTGTAAACCTGTATTCACTTTCTTTTAGAGAAAATCCTTTAATAAAGATTGGTAATTAAAACAAAAATTAATATAGTGAAACTTTTTATCAATTTAGTGTTGAATATTTAAAAAAAAATCAGATAACCTATTAAAATACATAACTTTTACCCTAAAATTCAACTGTAGAACAATTGCAAGGAAACTGAAGGAAAATCTGTTATTCTTCCACTTTTACATATATTGGAAAAATTGTTCCATGTAATGAGATTTTCTCTGTCTACATATTTTAGCAGCAATTCCATATCTCTCTAAAAAATGTCCCTGATTTTTATTCAGAAAAATACCAATAAAATCTTTCATTAAATTTTAAATGATAATCAGTTTTAAAAATCATGAAAAACATGGAAAAAGTAAAAATTTGCTAAATTATTAAAATTAAGAATTATCAAATACTCATAAATTAGTTACTCAGCTTATTCTCTTGAGGTTATTAAGAGTAAAATATTAGCCATGTGCAGTGGCACACGCCTATAATCCCAGTGGCTCAGGAGGCTGACATAGGAGGATCAGGAGTTCAAAGCCAGCCTCAGCAAAAGCAAGGCTACACAACTCAGTAAGACCCTGTCTCTAAATAAAATACAAAATAAGTCTGGGGATGTAGCTCAGGAGTCGAGTGCCCCTGAGTTCAATCCCAGCACACCCCCTTCAAAAAAAAGAATAAAATCATGAAATATCTTACTTAAGACAGTAAGAGAGATGTAACCCAATTCAGAATATTTTTGTATCAGTACATAATATTTACACATAGGTGGGATTCATTTTGATGTATTCATATGCATATAATCTATTTTGCTCCATTTAATTTTCTAGTACCCTCTTGTAATTCCCTCTTTCCTCCACTCCTCTCTTGCCCTAATCTCCTTCCTCTATTCTACCAGCATTCCTTCTATTATTTTTTATTGGTGCATTATAGTTATACATGGAAGTGGAATTCATTGTGATGTACTCATACATGCACATAGCATACTTCAGTCAATTTTACTCTGCACTTAGATCTTTTCCCATCTCTACTCCCTCCTACTTGAACCCCTTCCTCTACTCCAATGTTCTCCCTTCTACTTTTGTGGATCCTTCTGTTCTTAAATCCCTTATTTTTTCCAACCTTGATGTATGGGAAAAAACATTTTAATCTTGACTTTCTGAGTCTGGCTTGTTTCACTTAGCATGGTATTCTCCATTCCAACTATTTACCAGCAAATGGCAAAATTTTGTTATTCTTTATGGTTGAGTATAACTTTATTCTGTATATATACTGTGTTTTCTTTATCCATTCATTTATTGAGGGACACCCTGTCTGGTTTCATAATTTGGCTTTCCAAAGCAGTTGGACTAATTTGTAGTCCCACCAACAATATATGAGTGTACCTTTTCCCCCACATCCTCCCCAGAATTGATTATTGCTTGTATTCTTGAAGACCACAATTCTAACTGGTGTGAGATGAAATCTCAGTGTAGTTTTCATTTGAATTTTGTTCATTGCTAAGAATGATGAACATTTTGTCGTAGATTTGTTTACCATTTGCATTTCTTCTTTTGAGAAATGACTATTTAACTCATTTGCTCATGTATTGAATGAGTTATTTGCCTTTTCTTTTTTTGGTGTAATTTTTTTGAGTTTTTATATAATGTGGATATTATTTCCCTCCTGAAACAATACCTAACAAAGATTTTTCTCTCATTCTGTAGGCTCTCTCTTCACAGTCTCGTTTTGTTTGCTAACCAGGAGTTTTTTTTTTTTTTTTTTTTTTTTTTAATTTGAAGCCATCTTCCTTATTGATTCTTGATTTTATTTCTTGAGATTTAGAAGTCTTATTAAGGAAGTTGGTGCCTGTACCAAGATGTTGGAGTGTTGACCCTCTGTTTTCTTCCAACAGTTTCAGTGTTTTTGTTCTCAATCCATGGTCTTTGATATACTTTGATTTGATTTTTGTGCAGGGTAAGAAATGGAGGTATTGTTTCATTCTTCCACATATTAATAGAATTCAGGGCAGTAGTGAAGTTTATTTGAAAAAATCAATCAAATAACAAAAGTTTCCTACATAGAGTTGACTCTTTAAGTTTTCTTGGTCTTAAGCATTTCCCTATTGGTCCTTAATTAAAAATACAGCTTTCATTGGACTGGTAAATTATGTATGTGAAGAAGAGGAACAAATATTCCTTTAGAAGCCCAGAAGTAATGTGAGAAAGCCTAGAATGAGTTTCTTATTTATCTGAATATGTAAATATATTGGTGAACTCCAATGATACAAGCACAGTGTTAATAAACTGAATGATTAATTTGCTTAATGACCAATGCAGAGAAACAGCTGAAACTTGTGATCATAGTCACTAATTCTGTCTCTCCTAATATGTTTTGTTCCTCTTAGATTTCATCTCACTTGTATTTAGTATCACTAGTGTTTTAAAAATTTGCAAAATATTGCTATCCTGAAATTGCTATCAAAAATTCAAGAAACCAGTAGTTCATGATCTCAAAAAGGTCATGGACCCGTATAGTGTTTTCATGAACAGTGATTTCTTGAAATTATTTCATGTAAATATATTTGGAGGAATTATATAATTTATTTTTGTTTTGAATATTCATAAAAACATTAGTAACTCTTATAAAGTAAAAAGATCCTTTCAACCACATTTAAACTAGTGCTATGGTTTGAATGTATGTGTCCTTGCAAACATTCATGCTGGAACTTAAAGATGAGGATATCCTAGGAGGATTGTGGGACTATTAGGGGGTGAATGTATTGTTATGGCTGTACCCTCATGAATGGGGTTAATGGTCTTGCAAAAGAGCCTTCGGAGAGTTGCCAGCCCTCCATCCCTACCACCATGTGAGGATGCAGCACTCTCCCTTTGCCCTTCTGCCTCTTCCACCCTGTGAGGATGCCTGGAGAAAATGCTATCATGGAATAGGTGCCCTGCTACTGAATCTGTTGGGGCAGTGCTCTTGTGATTCCCAACTTACAGAATCGTGAGAAATAGATTTCAGTTACTTATAAATAATGACATTGTATTACACCAGTAAGATCGGACTCAGACAACTAGTATTAAACAAACAAATAATCAAACAAAACTATTTTTAACCAGGGAAAATTTCTCCCATCCTGGATTGCACTTTCAGAATATATAAAGCTGGAACATATGGTTTCTTGTGGCTATTACTGCGCAGATATTTTTTTAGGAAATGTGACATACATATGTGGATATCTCTCAGAGGATTTACAAAACACTCATTGGCAGTGTTTCTTCCTCATAGAAGCAGTGCTGTTCACTTTGGAAAATATCTCGGTACCTTTCCTGTTCATTCAGGCATATTGTGCTCATTGCAATCAACTGTCACTGCACATGTTTAGTGGTCTCACATTTAACACAAGGCATAAGAACAGGAGCTTTGGAAGACAGTAATTTGGAATCAAATTTAATGTGCTGCTGACTAGCAGTGAAAAGGAGAGCTGATTTTTAAATTCGGCCACTTGTGCCTTATTAATTTCTAAAGTAGGAACATTATTAGTAACGAATCTAGAAAAGCAGGTTGAATGACATACTAAATGGAAATAAAGTTATACAGTAATTTCTGTGTAGGAAATCAAAGTGACCTTCAAAGGGGACAAATTTGAGAGAGAAAAACATGGGTTTTACAGTACAATCAGCAGAACTTGGTTGGTTTCATATAAATAAGTGTGTGTGTGTGTGTGTGTGTGTGTGTGTGTGTCTGTGTGTGTATGCTCATATACACATATACTTAAAATATAAAAAACACATTAATTAGCTATTTTGTGACCTGATTTTCTGAAACATTAAACATGGAAATTGTTTTGGCAGAAAGTATCATCGATAAGCTATGCAACAGTTATTTGTAAACGTTTTCCCTTGCCTAGTTTTTATATGTGAAGTTTCCATATCCATGCCTCCTGTGTGGCAAGGTGATCCAGGTGAAATGTGATTGACTATTCCAGGAGAAGGTTTCCAGGAAAGCTCTTATAAAGCAGAGTTGGCTTGCAGGTCTCTTGCCCTGTGCTCTTTATGGCCCCTGCCTTCCCAGCTTTTCATGCCTTGAATATGAACATCATGCCTCAAGGTGCTATGGATATCATGCAATCTTAGATGACACTTCTTTCCAAGGAAATGTGAAAAATGTCCTTGCATGTCGGTAACTCAATCTTCAATGTCACTATTTGGCTACTCCTTTCTTAGTCCTGGACTGTCTTCCCCTGCTGCTTCTGTGGAAGAAAATTAGTGGAAGAAAATTAACCCTTTGCATATCAAGGCTACTTTTCTTTACATTGTATGTGACTTGCAGTCAAACTTTTTCCTTTCTGATGCCTATGTTAATACTTATGTCATAGATTTGGTCTGGAAATTATAGTAGATTAAATACTGTTTAATTCATGCAATAAGAAACATTTTTGAGTGACCAGTATGAGCAATAGGATATTTAACCTATTAGAATAATGTGGCAAACTGAATATATGAACTGGAATGCTTCAGACTTACCTGATATAATGCAGAGAACTGTAAAGCAAGTGTGTGTGTGTATGTGTGTGTGTGTGTGTGTGTGCGCGCGCATGTGAAGGTTTTAAGCATTTTTACCAATATGACAAATATGACAGAAAGAACTATAGCTCAAGAGAAGAAGAAGAAAAACTGACTATAAGAAAAACGTCTCACTAATATTATCTAATGGATGATATCTGAAGACAGATATTTAAACCTAAGACAGATGTTTAAACCTAAAAGAATTAATTTCAGGTCAGGTGTAGTGGTTCCTGCCTATAATCCCAGTGGCTCGGGAAGCTGAGGCAGGAGGATTACAAATTCAAAGCTAGCCTCAGCAAAAGCAAGGCACTAAGCAACTCGGTGAGATCCTGTCTCTAAATAAAATACAAAAATAGGCCTGGGAATGTGGCTCAGTGGTTGAGTGCCCCTGAGTTGAATCCCAAGTACCCTACCCCCATAAAAATTAAATTCAGTTTTGTAAAACATCTTGGGAATTGTATTCTCTTTTGAGTTAATAGTATACTTTATCTAACATATAAATAAAGCACACAGTTTTTTTAAATGAATAGAAAAGAAAACCATATTATTTTAAGAATATGGAGAGGGAAGGAGATTGGAGAGAAGTTGAAGCCATAAACAGATGCTAAGTTATGTAGTTAATGTGCTAAAAATGAGATTTTTATGAATTCCAGTTGTATTGCTTCATAATAAACCACCCCAAACTTATTGATGTAAAAGATAAACTTGTATTATGCTGACAGATTGTATGGGTTGGGATTTCAGCAGTGGCACAGTGGGCTGGCTCTCCTCTGCTTCTGCATTTTTGGCCTCAACTGGGAAGATTTTCATGCACCAACATAACTCAAGGAACTGGGTTTGGGGCAGCTGGGACTGCATTATTCATGTCCAGGATATTTCTGTTCTCCTGTATCTGGCACCTGGCCTTGGGCCCAGATGAACTAGGCCAGAAGTCATGCTCATGGTGTCTCTGCAAGGCTTAGTATTCCCCCAGACTGGCAACAGGGGAGCCCTCTGGACAAGTATTCCCAAAGGTTTGAGAAGCTGCATGGCTTACTCTGACCTGATTCATGGTCAGGGACTTTGGGTCCTCACCCTTCAATGAAATGAGAATTGAATAACTCTGAGGAGACACTTTAACACCATACTACTCTATCAGATGGGGGAAAATTATTAGTTTTTTACTCCATCTCCTTCCTCCCAAACACTCCTGTTCCCATTAATCTAATACAAGAGTCTCAATGACAAGACAGGTGCAGTTTTGTTCACAAACCTTCCAAGACTTCCCACTGATTTTATACAAAATTAGGTACGTAAGTAGTCATGTGTTGGTGCATAAAAAAGAAAAAAAACCAATCATTTCTTTCTTCCTCTTTCTAAATCTAGTACATTACTAAAAGGTTCTACTTTCAACCATAAAATATCTCAAACATATCAAGAAAAGTGAGAAAAAAATTGATATGGCAACATAAATATGAAGATTTTATTAGAAGAAATACTGTGGGTGATAACTATTAGCTAAAACTTGATGCTTAACTTCCCCATGAATATTTCTGTATTTTTAAATATAGATATGCATGCAGAATATTTATATTCAGGATACAGTGTTGTTGGTATCTTCAAAATAAAGTCGCATTGTTTTATTTGTATTATGTTGGAACATGCTTCATAATTTCACATTTTTTTTTTGAGATCAATTCCTGATGATGCTTGGATATCTATTTTTGCTAAATTCTGTCATGTGATTTCATTAAACATACAACTATTGATTTTCATATTAATAAATATTTGATTTTTTGTTAACTATTTTGAATACTAAAAAATAGATCTGCAATGAATAGTTATGGTTTTCTTCCTCATATGTGGTTGAATTTTGATGGGATAGACAGAGAGCAGGGGGATTTTAAAGTTTTGTGTATGTGCCTCTTCATATTGCCAGTGGCTTTCCAAAGTACTTCCAAAGATCTCTCTTTCTACCATCCAACACTAGTGCTTTTGTTTTCTAATGCCCTCACAAAGAAGAAGGCATTTTCTCAAATACTAAGTGGTAAAACTAAATAGTAAAATAAAAATAATAAATATTGTCATTTTAAACATTCAATTTGAATAAATAAAATATATTTTCTGTTTTCTTTAAAAGTAGCACAATACTTATTTCACAATTGGAATTAGCATGATAGTAGGTAACAATTTGTAATTTTTCCCATGTGTTAACCAACTATACCACTGTTTTTTTTTTTTTTTTAACAGTTATTTACTTTCTAAGATACATACAAAATAAAAATCTTGCCTGTAGGTATGAGTTCCCTGTTATATTTCAATTTTTAAATCACTCATTTTAGAATTGATGCTAATGACTATCTATCAGAATGACTAGATTTACAATCAATGCTTATTGAATTCAATGTGAAAATACTGTTTGATGATAGGGCCTTCATAGCAAAGCACCACAAATTAGGTGACTTACAGCACGGAAAGTTACAATTCCCCTCATAATTCTGGAGGTCAGAAATCTCAAATAAAGGTGTGCTTAGGGCCACAGGGTCCTTCTTAAACTCTGAGGGTGAACTCTTGGTATTGTCCAGTTCATGAATTCCTTGCTTTGGGGCTGTATAACCCTGAGCTCTGTTCTCATTCTCAAGTGACCTCTCCCCTCCTCTGCCTTCTCCTCTGCTCTCATCTGTCCTCCCTTGTTCCTTTCTCTCTTCACGCCTGTGCTCCCTCCTCTTCTCCCTAATGTCCCTTCCTCTCCTGTGTCCTCCTCTCTCTACTCATCTCTCCTTTCCTGTCTTCTCATCTCATCTCATGTCTCATTTATCATTAGATTTAGGGTGATTTAGAATCATCCAGGATGATCCCATCTCAGTATCTTTATCTTAATTATATCTGCAAAAGATCTTTTGTTTTCCCCAAGTAATGTCACATTCATGGATTTTTGGGGTGAGATAGCTATGCATCTCCACACACAGTCATGCGTCACTTAATCACAGGAACACATTCTGAGAAATCCATCCTTGGTTGATTTGATTTCCTTATGTCTGATTGTTAAAGAGTGGGCTTACAGAAGCCAAAATGGTTACATCACTGGGCAATTCATGATGATTGCCATATATGCAATCTGTTGTTGAGCCAAACATCATTATGTGGCATATGACTATGTACTTTTGAAAAGTGGATGGACATCATTTAATCCACTAGAACAAAATATCTACATTTAGAGTTTTAAAGAAAAGAAACTGTTTTCCCTAATGAAAATTAAGAGAAGTGCATAAAATAAATAAAATGTATGTTGAAATATTATGTGTTTTATGGAAAAAATGAAGTGAGGCAGGATATGCTTTAGTAGTGACACATTGTAATTTCAATAAAGGTAATCAGTGAATGATTTTGAACAAACAGTATTTAAATGAATAATTTAAAAGCCTGAGGGAGAAAATCAGCTTGTTTCGCATCATTGATTACTCATGACTGAATATTTTTTTCTTAGGATCTGTTTCTGGGAGAGACTAAAAGAGAGGTTAAATTCTTGGATACATTCTGGTGGCAGAGCAATAAGAGCTGTTGAAAGGATGGGTGTGCAGAGTATAGAAAAGAAGAGTTAGAAATGACTCCAGATTTTTTATCTGAGGCAAATTTTAATGTATGGATCAACTTTGCACATTCCAAATTTGAGTTGTTTATCTGCCTCTCAAAGATGTCACAGAAATTTGGATATCTGGATTTCTGGCATTTAGAAAAAAGGTAAGAGGTAAATGATAAATTTGCAATTTCTTGGCATAAACGGAATTTTAAACTAAAGTTTTGGAAGAAGTGATCATGGAATGAGTGTGACTATAGAAGATTCTCAAAGACTGGTAGCCCATGAAGATATAAGTGGAGAAGCAAGAGAGTGTGTTGTCAAAACCAAAGAAGAAAATTTCTTTCTTTCTTTTTTTTTTTTTTTTATTTTAAAACAGGAGACTAATGAAATAACTGTTATTGGTAATTCAACAACATGAGAGCACAAAGTCCACTTTTGTTTTAGCAACCTGGGACTCAATGGTGACCTTGAAAGGAGCATTTAATTGGAGTAATTTATACTATGAATCATAACTCATTCTCTATTCTTACAGTTACCATGTATTTATTAGTATTAGTACCATTATTTTAATTCAATACTGATGCATATTAGCTCCCAAATTTAACTATTCTGATAATTTCAGTCACTATGTGTTTCTCACACTTGTATTTTAGCTGCTTTTTGGTTTTTCAGAGCTACTTTTGATGGTAGTTCTTCAGCAAGTCTATTGAAATTTCTTAAAACATTTGTTGTCTTGTGTAAGGAGTAATAATAAAGGGGACACAGACAATGTGCAGAGGCAGGAAAGTAGCAGAGTGGGTCTTTGTCCAAGTGGCCCCGTTTATTTATATCAGTAGGTTACATTAGGTCATTAGTACCATAACTACATTATTGTTTAGAGTATCAGTAAGGTTGGTTATTCTGCAGCTACATTCTACAGTTACAATATGTAATGTTAGGAGCTTTGTTCAATTCTCAAGAAAGTCTATTGTCTGAAGTTAGTTTTAGGTGGGCAGATCCAGGAGCGCTGAAACATTGTAGTTATCTAGCAAACAAGTTCCTTAATTCCCAGGAGCTATATGCCTGCAATCAAGGTCCAGGCTTGATGAGGCTCTAACACAGAGGCTTCTTAGGGCATTGCCATACCAGCTAGACATTGCACATATATTTATTTATATTACTAGATCTTAGGACTGAGATTGCAGGGCATTCTAAGGGTGTGAAACAGAGTGCCAGTTATCCCCTGAGAGTTTGCTTACCAGGGGAACTCTTCCTTGTACATTTCCATAGTCAGAATCCCTACAACTTTTGATGGTAGTTCTTCCGCAAGTCTATAGAAATTTCTTTAAACATTCATTGTCCTGAGTGTTGTGTTTCTTCCTTCATCTGAAATTATGCTTTTTTTTTGAAACTGGAAATTTTTATATTATGTATTGTATTAGTCTTTCCAATGGCTGTTTTCTAAGATTCAGTACATTGTTTTTATTTCTAGTTGGGATTTTCTTTTTCTGACTGTTCAGAACTTGTCAAATTCCTGAACCTGAACTTTTTTGTTTTTCTTTAATGGCTTACCGAAAGTTTCATTACTGCTTTTATATATACAGCTTCTTGACATTTTTGCTTGTGTCCGAAAATAATGTTCCTTTGGGTCCATTTTTTTTTTTTTTTTTCACATTATGTTCATGTTGGAGATAATTTTCCTGACTTCCTTGGACCCTCTAAGAGCACTTCAATCTTGAAATCGAATCCTGCCTATTTCTCTTCTACATTATTCTTGCTAGAAGGATGGAGAATGTTAGTATTGTTATAAATATCAGTAGGTCCCCATTTCCCCAATAGAGGCCCCCACCCAAGGTTGGTGCTATCCCCACTGCCCCCCTTTCTCCCACAGATGTGCCCCTCGAGGCCAGTCAAATCTTCCCCTCAGCCAGGCGTGGTGGCGCACGCCTGTAATCCCAGCACTTGGGAGGCTGAGGCAGGAGGATCACAAGCTCAAAGCCAGTCTCAGAAATGGCGAGGCAGTTAGAAACTCAGTGAGACCCTGTCTCTAATAAAACACACAAAAAAGAGCTGGGGATGTGGCCCAGTGGTAGAGTGCCCCTGAGTTCAATCCCTAGTACAAAACAAAAACAAAAAACAAACAAACAAACAAAAACTTCCCCTCAAAGCCAGTCAAAGCTTCCCCTCAAGGCCAGTGGGAGGTGCAAGCACAGCCTAAGCCCATGTGCCTGATGTGCAAAACCAGTAAGATGGTCTCACAGTCTCCAAACCCTCACGGCCCAATTATATATGACAGATACCCCAAACAGCAGATATAAGCTGAAGCCTGCACGTACACTCTCATTCTGCCAAGGCCCCTGCTCCCTGCTCCCTGCATCCCCCTTTCCTACCCCTGGCCCCTACTCCCTGCTCTCTGCTCTTTGCTCCTTGCCACTTCCCAGCTCCCTCCCTCCTCCCGCAGAGCCACCTCCCTGCTTCCCAATAAATCTTTTGGCACATCTCTTTCTTTCCATGTGCTCACTCACCTTTCAAGTATAGCCACCGTAGAACTCAGTACAGAGTACTTTAAAACACTACAAATTGAACTACCGTATGATCCTGCTATACCAGTCCTCAGTCTTTATCCAAAAGAGTTGAAGATGGCATACTTTAAAGATATGTGCATCCCTATGTTTATAGAAGCGCAGTTCACAATAGCCAAATTATGGAATCAGGTGTCTGTCAACGTATGATTGTATAAAGAAAATGCGTATACACACAAGGAGTTTTATTCAGCCGTAAAGAAGAAGAAAATCATGCCATTCACAGGAAAGTGGAGGGAACTGGAGAGCATCACACTGAGTCAAATAAGCCAGACTCAGTAAGAAAAGTGACATAGGCTTTATGAAAGCTAGAGGGGGAACAATTTAAAGGTTTGTTATTAATGTAGAAAGGAGACCACTGGGATAAAGAAAGAGATGGGGGTGGGGTAAGAAGGGAAAGCCAGTAGAGGGAGTGAGGGAGTGGAACTACTCACATTATGTAATATGCATTAATGGATATGCCACATGAAACTCACCACTATGAATGAAAAAGTTTTGTTTTTCTTTTCAGTGCTGGGGATCAAACCCAGGGCCTTGTGCATGCAAGGCAAGCATTCTACCAACTGAGCTATATCCCCAGCCCCACCACTATGAATGATATGCACCAATTATAAAAAGAATATTATTCCTCTCCTAGGTATTATTGTTTCTGATTTTATTTATTTTATTGAGCTCAACTATGCATTTTAAGTAATTATTATTGTAATTTCATACAGCATCACTAGACATTGGTACTACAAAAGATTTCAAGTTCTTTCTCACTTTACTCAAACTGAGGTGACTTCAATAACAATTATGGTTCTATAAAAATTTTATTCAGTACTCAATAAATATTTTTTTTTCCTTTTATAAATTTAAACATTGTTTTCTGCCCCTCTCATAATATTGGCTTAATTTAAATCTTTAAAACAGTTATGTGTGTAAGTGGAGTCAGAATTTACTTGAGGTTAAATTGGGAGGCAACATTTAGGCTAGTCTGGAAATTTATTTCCCCAAATCTCCTAAATTGCCCTCCCAATAAAAACCCTTCTGTAAATGATTTAACCATTGCCAATAATTATCAATCAGTCACAGTTTTGTTCTGCTCTACTTCTTTTTGCTTTTGTCCTTTCCCACCCACATTGGCATTAAATTAATTCTTCTATTCCTTTCCAAAGTGGCACATTGTCATTATATGTAATGTCAGGCTGAATCACTATTGTACCTGCTTCTTTCTTTTCTTTCCTTCTTTCTCTTCTTGGTAAGCTTAAGTTGTTTTGTCTGTGCATCTGTCATACAGAGAAACTCCCCTGTGTTTATATTTATCTTCCCACTGGGTCATAAGTGTGTCAGTGGCCAGGAGTATGTGAGCATCTCTGCATCTTAAGCTGCATTTATTTAGGCTTAGAATACATAAAAGATGGATAAATACCTGTCTTGTGGGACTGAAATAACCACCTGTGTCTACATGTTGTTTCCTGCTGTTTTGTAGGTCACATCCTCTTTACAAAGACTGCTTAATCCTTCAGTGTGATTCTCCCTGTGTCACACCTCATATATCTTAAAATTATGATGTATGCCATCAGCCAACCATACAACTACAGTATTTTAGAATACTGAGATTGCAATGGATGGAAAGGCACATGTCTAGGTAAGAACCTCATAAAGTTTCCTTGAAAGTAGATCAAATAAAAATAATTCATGATAGAAGAAGCATGGATTGGTTTGAATGTTGTTTTAGACAGTAAAACAGCATTAAATAAAAGGGTTCCTTGTTATATAGCCTGATACATTGTTTCTATAGGATAACTTAGCTAAATCAGATGTTTTAAAGGATTTGATGTCTTGCATATTTTCTCTACCATTCCTATTTAATAGGTGTAGTTACCTGGGAGTGAGTGATATTTCCTTTCACTCTATGTAAACCTGGAAAATAATAGAAATTCCTAATGAAGAAAGTGCCTGTAAGTGGATTTTCAACTCTTACGATGGTGCTTAGTGTCCTCTGTCTTAGCTGTTTAGCCATTAGCTTGTCAATCACCAGGAAAGTAAAATCAGTCAAGGATGTGTCAGCCACTGTGCTGGTGCTGGCTCTCACCTCCTACCCCTGACTGAGTATGCACAGCCTCAGGAGGGAGGCTCCTAGTTCACAGGGTTTGATTAATAGAATCACAATGATATTCTCAACTGGCTCTGTGTTTTTACATACAGAGATCTAACTGTCTACAGTGGTGGGGTTCAGTTGGAATCAAATTAATAAAGTGCGGGCATGGCTGTGTAATTGTAGTTTGAGGACATCGCCATGGACATTATATACTGCTACAAAAAACTAAAAGTGGACTTTTGGTGTTAAACTTAGAATTTCATAAGAAGTAGGTTTAAGTATTAAAAGTAAAACAATTCACAAATAAAAAGATGTGCAATTATGAGAGATAAGTATCCACTAATGTTTGTATGTTAATATTGTTGTTTTAAAAGTGAGAACATCAAGTTATTTTAAGTACTAAATTCATGTTTTAAAATTTTGCATAGAAACATCAACAAATGCTCATGCCAATTTATAGATAGGTGATTTTAAAAAGATGTTGATGTTTGCAAAAATAGCTCTTAGAAAAATAACAAAGTGACTTTTTGTCCTGAAGTGAAGACACTTGGAGGCATTTTTCTGATATGTCCTGTCAGAATATGTCCCCAACCATAAGTGGATGTCTGAGTAATGATTCATCTACTTTTATTTGATTTGTCAGATTTTATTTTTCAAAATATGAGTTGGCATCAGAGATGTCTTTCAGTTGAATTTGTTTATATTATTTATTGACAATGCACATATTGCATGCTTTGGAGAAATATAAATGTAATTTAAAGTGATTATTAGTTAAACCAGTAAAATAAATCTAGATAATCCAATGAAAATACGCTACATAACAATACAATCATCTTACAATTCCTATCAAAATTTATAAACGAATTATTTCAAGTTACCTAATAAAATGTTTGTTGAAAGTAGATATATTATTTGTGTAGGGATAGTAATGAAAACATGAAATCATCTATATCATTTGGAAAATACTTTAATGATACCCTAGATGAATGTTCACTTTTGGAAAGGGTTTTGAAAAAACATGACATTTGGGGCTGGGGCTATGGCTCAGCAGTAATGTACTCCTCTGGTATGTGTGAGGCCCTGGGTTTGACCCTCAGCACCACATAAATAAAATAAAGGTATTATGTCCATCTACAACTAAAAACAATCTTTAAAAAAAAGAAAAATACATGACATTTAAGAAAATTTAAAATATTTTAAGCACATTATCACTTAAAATTTCCATTTCACCCTATGATCTTCTACAGAAACAGTAATGTGGAGAAATGATACATCCTGAAATTTTCAGTGAACCTGCGAACAGTCATGGCTTCTTGAGAAATTGTTGTCACACCTGGAGAATCATGTTTGTAGCCATTTGCCTTCTTAATTGCTTTTGTCTGAAAAGATAATAAAACCAAGGTCCCTGGTCTAGTTAGCCAAGCCCCAGGTTAAGCTAGGAGGGAGACTAGAGCTGTATCTCTGCTGTATTCACAGGCCAAAAGATGTGCAGTTTCACAATTTGGAGACAACTTAACTCCTAAAATCCTTGACACCTGGGAATACCTGGATCCTGGAGTGAATTTACGAATTTCAAAAGAAAGAGGAAACACTTTTCAGGACAGGAGAACAGCTGCTTCCTCCCTGTTATAAACAACAACAACAACAACAACAACAACAAAATCATTTTTCATCTCTCACCTATGGAGAGTCTGTCTGTCTACTCAGTGGAAAAATTGACCTGAATACCTTCACATTGCCCAGGAATAAGAACTGGGAAAAGTTGTGGCTAAAACACATCACTGAGGAATCTGTTTCTGTCTAAGACCACTTTTGTGCACATCCAAAACTGAATTAAGAAGGATGAACATTAAAAGCCCAACGAACAAGTTCTCAAATTTTGTTCAAAAGGAGAATAGATGAATGAAGATGAAATGTGGATTGAGAGACTGGGAAAAATTTAGTTTCCACTGAAATATATCAGAGATAGCAGAAAATCAAATTCCAAATAACTAAATATTTGAAAGCGCATGATTACCACAGGAAAAAGTGAACCTGACCAAACTTTCATATGTGTGTGTGTGTATGAACATACCACAGTGAATCTCACCGTCATGTATATCCCAAGACACTAACAACAACAACAAAAAAATGAACAAAACTTAAAGTAAATAGCAGAAAGATACTTAGAGTAGAGGGAAGGAAACAGGAGTAAGGACAGGGCCAGAGAAGAGAGAAAGGGGAGTACTAGGGACTGAATTAGAGCAAATTGTATTTCATGCTTTTATAATTACATTAAAATGAATCCTAATGTTATGTATGACTAAAAAGAACAAATAAAAAGGAAAAGTAAAAATAAGAAAATTAGTGTTCTCTGCCAAAAAAAAAAAAAAAAAAAAAATTAAGAAAAAGCAATTTTAACACAAGCTGCTATCATAGAAAAAAGTTTATTACCCATTTAGGAGTACTTAAAAACAAAGATCTTGAAGAGAAGAAAGTCTAAAATAACATGAATATGGATAGCAGTGTAAAAAATTCAGAGTGAACATAAAATATTTTTGATGTCGTAAACTGTTAAATTGTGAGGACCTAAGTTAAAATAAACTTCTGTGACTGCTCTTTCACAAGGAAAATAATAATCCATGA
This sequence comes from Tamias sibiricus, assembly GCA_025594165.1. Classification (NCBI taxonomy): domain Eukaryota; kingdom Metazoa; phylum Chordata; class Mammalia; order Rodentia; family Sciuridae; genus Tamias; species Tamias sibiricus. The sequence goes on from CM046665.1 coordinate 136,943,057, forward strand.
AAATCACTGTATTTGAAGAAAATAATCTCCATTTTACCCTATTTTGGTTATTTTATATGTGCAAGAAAATACAATGTTTAAAAACACTAATAGAGTTTACTTAAATAGGTATGTAATTTCCTTGCTAATGTCCTTTCAGATGTGAAAGAACAACAACATAGCATATGGAGGCAACTCTACCATCACAAAAATGTTTCCAAAGCCGTGATGTCAAAACTTTGGTTTATCAGACTGCCTGTACCCCTACCCTGGGGGATAATATGTGAATAGACTTACAGAACCAGAGGTTATATGTGTATTAGGCATAATGGTAAGAAAGTTCTTCAGTATTTTCTTTACCCTGAATTGTCTGGAAAAATCTATATTCAGATCAGAACAACTTAAATATGCATTCCTGAAGCAAATGATCTAGCTCTTAATTTTAATAAATGTTCTGATTATTGAAATGATCAGGACCATATCCCTCCTTGGTACGGTCACATATAAAATCTTCAATACTCTAAAGTGCATAGACACACAATTTATTTTTTCAACTAGCCTTGTTTCTGTTTTAGATTTTAACACCCTAATTAATTAATTGATTTATAATAAATTAACTTTCAGGTAGAACACCTTTTTTTCTTTTCTTTCTTTTTTTTTTTTTTTTTTCTTTTTCTTTTTTTCCTCTCAGTGTTAGTGATTGAACCCAAGGCCTTGTGCCTGTTAAGCACACCCTCTACAGTAAACTGCACCCCTGGATAGGTCTGCATCATTTCAATAATTACTTCCTATAAACAATTTCACCTGTGAGCTGAGACTGCTTTGGTAACTACTCTTTTTCTTTCTTTTTTTCTTGATCTCAATATTTAAATTTATTAACATTAAATGTATTCGTCCTGTCAGACTCCTTATCATTTTTGCAAAGTTATAAAGCTGCAAAGTTTTTTAAAGTTTTCTTTTGGTAATTCTGCCCATTTACACTGTTCAAAACATCCTGACTAAATGAGTCCAAATAATCATAACATCTATTTTAATTTTTTTTTTACTAAAATCCTATGAATCCTATATTTAATTATAAAGTAACCATGGTTAACGTCAACAGATATGGATACAGCCTGAAGAACTGCTGAGCCGACAAAGCCAGTTAGACCTTGCAAGTGATCTCAACTTTACTTGAACTGTAAACCTAATAGAAACTTGTAAATGCCTTTGGTAAAGAAAACCAGACTCAGCTAGATCTATCAGAAGCAGTGAACACATTTGTAAGTATGAACTAGGGACTTTCCAATGGGAGAGAGCAAGTAGGGCCACTGTAATACTAGAACCTCTGAACTATCTGTTGTGTTTCCATTTTCATTTTGTAATCATTTCCCTTTTATGTTTCCTTGATAGAGCACCAGAACCTCTTCTGGCTTGGAGATGCCCAGGTCATGGATTGTTGGAGATTGACATCAACTTTACAATTTTGTTGTGTCTTAGTTTACATCTTAATAAATGTTTCTGAGGCCCCAATATTTGGTTGCCTTCATAAAACTCAATGAAACAATAACACCTGATCCTACTAATACCTAGCAAGTTATGCCTTTACGGAACCACACATAACAAGCTTGCATATCGATGGTAATGAATCTCTACTACTCTTTTAGTGTGTTGATCTTGAAGCAATAAACACCAATGCCTCTGTTCCTCTTGGGTCATTGAGGTTTTCAGTAAACATTTAGGAAGACTAAAGGGTGATGGGGTGACAGTATTCTTCTATTAGAATGTTCATTTTAAATGTATGTGATGAAATCAATTGAAAACTTTTTGTGAAAATATAGGCATTTTGGAATAGTTGAAAAATAAGAATTCCATATGCATAGAAGTTGGAAATTATTTTACTATTTACTTTTCAGTGACTATAATAATGTTGGCAAATCAACAAGGCAATTTCTAGCTGAATTGTATAATTATTTGCAATACATTCAAAGATATTGATCTCCCTCCCTATAAGTAATTCCTGGGGTACAATATTAAACAATAGATAAAATATCAAATAAATATGCTTCGGGGCATTACTCACAGCCTAATTAAAAACCAACTTACTTTGTATTTCAACAGCTTCAGTCTCCATTCAACATAACTGTGCATGACAAATCTATTGGCAGATTGCTTGCACAAATAAGACTGTAAAAGATCTTTATGTGAAGCTTTACAAAACTTTCTTTTTATCTTTGGAAATGATCAATATTTCATTTTATTAACAGTATGTTTAGCTGCTTATATTTTGAACTAAGATGTTTGGAAGAAACTAGGATTTTTAAAGGATCTTAAAGGATCTATAAAAATAACCATTTGCCAGAAAACTAGTCCTACCAAGAAAAGTTAGAAATGGATTACAAAATTCCAGAAACAATAAACATCACTATTTGAGCATATTCTGTAAAGTTGCTTAAAATTGTCACTACATCACTTCTACTGAGGCTAACACATTCTATCCATATGTTGCCTGCGTTCACTTGGTACTTATTGGTCACTCTATGTGCCTATCAAACTATCTTCATATGCTTTGATGTCATAACAACCCTGCCATTTGGTATATATAATAGTATCATTTTTCCATTTAAATTTTTTATTTATGTGAGAAGAAATCATTTTCTCTGTAATGATATAATAATGGTTATTGATATATTTTCTAAACTGGTGGTTTTGTGACTTTCTTATTTTCAGATATTATTTGCAAAATGGTGTACCAAATTCCATGAAGATATAAAGTTTTGTATACTTATTTAAAATCCTTGTAAAATGATTAGGATATTTTATTTTTGTGAAATTTTGAGAGATTCAAAATCTCATGGTATAGATATGAGAAGAGCAATGTAAAAAATAGGTAATTCACAATGTGGATGAATATTTTTTTAATTTGTAAACTGAGAACAAATCTAGAGGGTTGGTTTGATTAAATCTAAGGATTTTAGAATGTGGCTTGCAGTCCCAATTAGCTGTGAAGGTAGTAGATGGGTACAAAGTATGACCTATGCACATTATTTAAATTGAGTAAGATCTTGGGAGGAAGTGGTTATTTGATAAATGCACTGAAAAGGATTTTTATGCAGCAGATATTTTACAAGAAAGAAGGAGGAGGAGGAGGAGGAAAAGAAAGGCCTGAACAGCGTCAAGAAATAGAGGACTGTCATAGAGGTGACCAACTCGCTCTAAGAAGCTGGCATTAGTAGGCAGTTTACCAAGAAGATAAATGGAGATGGAAGACTGAGATTGAAAGAGGCAAAAATATATTCACACCATTCGTGTCTTCATACATGCATTTAGGGTAATGATATCCATCTCATTCTACCATCTTTTTTTTTTTTCTCTTCACCCTTTTGCACTCTCCCTTCCCCTCCCTCACCATTGGCCATTCTAGTGTTCCTCTAATCCTTCTATGCTCCCCGTCCTAACCCCACTGTGAATCAGCCTCCTTATATCAAAGAGAACATTCGGCATTTGGCTTTTTGGGATTGGCTAAATTCACTTGGCATTATATTCTCCAACTTCATCCATTTACCTGTGAATGCCATGATTTTATTCTCTTTTATTGCTAAGTAATACTCCATTGTGTACATATACCACATTTTCTTTATCCATCCATCTACTGAAGGGCATCTAGGTTGGTTCCACAGTTTAGCTATTGTGAATTGTGCTGCTATAAACATTGATGTGGCTGAGTCCCTATAGTATGCTGTTTTAAAGTCCTTTGGGTACAGACCATAGTTGGGTCATAAGGTGGTTCCATTCCAAGTTTTCCAAGGAATCTCCATACTGCTTTCCAGATTGGCTGCACTATTTTGCAGTCCCACCAGCAATGTATGAGTGTGTCTTTTTCCCCACATCCTCTCCAACATTTATTGTTGTTTGTGTTCTAATTTATCTGATATAAAAAGGCTGATTCACAGTGGGGTTGGGATGGGGAGCATAGGAGGATTAGAGGAACACTAGAAAGGCCAATGGGGAGGGAGGGGAAGGGAGTGGGCAAAAGGGTAAAAAAAAAAAAAAAAAAAAAAAAAAAGATGATAGAATGAGATGGATACCATTACCCTAAGTGCATGTATAAAGACCAAAGTGGTGTGAATATACTTTGTATACAACCAGAGATATGAAAAAATATGCTAAGTGTGATATGAATTGTAATGCATTATGCTGTCATTTATAACAACTTAGAATAAAAATAAATAAATAAATAAATAAGGCAAAGATGCTGCTTGTTGGGACATGTAGGAGGCTAAATATCTGCTCACTCATCTGAACACTCCCACAGTAATGAACTGAAACACCAGGAGATGAATCATGGAGATTCAGAGAACAGACTTGCTAAGATCCTTTCTATATGTAAAACTTAACTGCTTGAAAATATAGTATATAATGTAACACATAATAACACTATAATGTATAATAACACACAAATGCTAAAATTATGATAAAGAGAAACCACTATAGGACTGGAGAGTCATATATATGAAGGGTGATGCATAGTTTTGAACTAGGAATTGGAAAATAGATTTTATACCAGACCATAAAACAGAGACATTTTTAAAAGAAAGACAGAATAATTTTGAGGATAGTTACTGAAGTTTTCAAAAGGCTGAAAGAGAGGGCTGGGGTTGTGGCTCAGCGGTAGAGTGCTCGCCTAGCACGTGCGTGGGTTCGTGGCCTGGGTTCGATCCTTAGCACCACGTATAAATAAATAAATGCATTGTGTTACAACTAATGCAAATAAATAATAAAATATTTTTTAAAAAAAGGCTGAAAGAGAAAAAGAGGCCAGTGGAGGCCACTTCAACCCTACACTGGAAGATTATAAGCTGGAAAAGGTGGTGCATCTCATCCTTATTATTCCAGACCAACCAGAGCCCATTTGCCAAGCAGAGCCCAGGCCCTACACTCTCAGTGGAGTGTCCAAAAAAGAACCAGTGTACCATTGCTGCTTTGCTACCATTGCTCTAGCAGAGAAGCAGCCTGGGAAAGCACACTGTTAGCTCTGTATTTTCAGGCCAGACTGAAATTATTACTGTTACTAGTATCATTATCATTATTATTATTCTATACTGTATCAAGTGAATTTGTTTCACCAAGATAAAAGAATAATGAGTGCCTATGGTGATGACTGGGAGGATATACAATAGAGACTTCTGGATTGCAACAGTATATATTTATGCCCATTCTGAAAACCCTGGTACTTTACATTGTAAAAACATATTATGCTCTAGTCTTAAGATTTATGTGTCTCATTTATGCATAGTATACATTATTTATCGATTAATAAATCAGTAAATGGAATTTCAAATTAAGATACAATTCTATGCAATTATCTGAAATATTTTATTTTTATAACTCTGAATTTTTATAGTAGTAAGAGATTATTGTGTTAAAATAAAAAGACAAACCTAAATATGAAAAATATTAGTTGAGGCAGTATTTTCATCGTGACAAGATACTTTCAAGGGGAAAATTGAAATTGGTAAATGGGCATGTCTGAAGCATCTAGGAGTTTTTTAGCAGTGTGCCATAGTTTAATTGGAAACGCTTTTAAATGTTTCTTAGTGGCACATAAAGCAATAATTAATGATATCTTGGAGTCTATGTAAAAACCAGATGAATAGCTTAAGAGAATTTATGTCTTTTTCATATAAAAATTTGATGAGAATTCCAGTGGTGTTATGATAGACCCATGATGCTAGTTTATTTTGTTTCTTTTATATTCCTAGGATCTTTTTCTCTTCATAAATGAGAAAACTCAAAATAGCCTATAAATTCTGTTTAGCAGTGCAGGAGGGATAAATGGATACACATGTTTCTTTTAACAACACTAATTGGGTGCTCTACATATTGCTTTCGTTCCCATGTCATTCTTCAAAAATTAGTTCCATTTTCTCATCACAGTACAAGTAAGTTGGTAAGTGTAGACTTTAGTTTGCTAAGTGTGTTGCAGAATATAGGGATGCATATATGCAGAATGCAATTGCAAAGTTCTGTCACTTTAACTCCAAAGTATCAGTATGGATTCCTCCAAAAGAATACCCCCCCCCCCCAATTCCTGTCTGATCACTTCTTTCAACATCTTTTCCATGATCTACTTAATAGCAGTGCCTCTGGTAGAGACTGCCCACAGTCTCGCATTCTATAGTTTAACTTCTTGGGATAATTCAGATTTATAAATTCAAAACTTTTCTGTCTTATACTCCCTTGCTGGAAAATTCTCTATATGGTTTGGAGCTAAAGAATATTCAAAACCAGAAATATTATTCTTTCCAGGTTCTCTAATATCCATTCAAATACATACAATTGATAGAGTTAATAGTGGCTAGAAATGGATCTAACAAGGAGCATTTAACTTCTATTGGAACAATGCCACAAATTCTGTTTTGTTTTGAAAATAATTTTGAGCCTGGTAATATGGCCCATTTTAAGTGATTCAATTAGAAATTATTTCATTACACTCCAAATGTGATGTCATTTCTAGTTTAGAAAACACAGGATATGTATCAGAAGAGAGGTACAATGTCTTGGAGCTGTAAATGGAAATTGCCTACTTGTCAGATGTCTGAAGCATTTGTTAAATTAAAATCAACTAGTGATGAGAGTTACCAATCAATTCTTCTGTTTAATAGAATATTTGTGGATACCCTTTACCTTACTCTATTTTATTTTTAGACATGGGATTTTAAAACTTCCAAGAGCATAAAGCTAGTTTAAATAAAGCCATTATAGTTTGAATTTGTTTTAAAAATTCCTGAAGTTTTAATAAAAATGCATTGTCTATTGAGATTGATTGTGATGTCTTCCTCTATAATGGAGAGGGAGGTGGCTCTGTTTTTCTGATGAGGAAGAAGACTACTCAGAACCTTAAATTATATCATGTTTTGGAAGCAATAAAAATTGTGGGATTACCTTAATGGCTTTCTTATTCTTCAGATCTGAAATATTTATCAATCTCAGACACATTACACTTTATGTTGAATAATCACTATTAATAGTTTCTGATACAAAAGAATCTATCAACTGTTTAACATTCCCCATTCCAGAGTTGGGCTTCTAAAAATAAAAATATCAATATTTGTGCTGCATTTTACCAATTTCATTCAATTTTTGCTCAATTAAATATGTTTTATTGATTTTGCTCTATACACCAAAAATTGTGCATGGAAATGTTAATGGAGGGTGCTGTAAAATGCTTAAGCAGTCTATTTGAGCAGAGCTGAACAAAGTATCCAAACATAGAAGGAAACCTAATCTGGAAGGAACAGCAAGAATATACTTCAGATTAGTTTTAATTTTTTAAATATATATGTTACTGATAGTATGTTCTTTGTGGGATAATCTAGAAGAAGTATAATGAGTCTCTACAAGGATATGCAAAGCAAATTAAAAATTTAGACACATGATAACAACTATTTCTAGGACACTCTGACACCATTAGTAGAGTTTAATTATATATGTAATAGAAATGTAAGAAGAAAATGCAAGGATGAATTCAAAGTTTCCTACATTCAACAATAATTAATTAATTGTATAGTATCCATATAATAGTCATGATCATTGGAAGTAAACTTGGATATCTTATGTCTTATGCTAAATGTGGAGAATAGTTAGTATTTCTACAGAATTAAATATTAGAGGATGTGGTATTGGGAGAAATAAAATACTTCATAGATGTCAACAAGTCTTGCTCCTTTAAAATTGTTTTTCAACCATGGGTTTATTTTCTGTGATGATTGTGATAACAATCATGCTGAAATAACAAAATCTTCCAGTCTGAATATTAGAAGTCACTGGTAATTTACACAGCAGAGATGATGTTTTTGGTTTCCAGTAGGGTGATTCATAGACCCATTTTTCTTTGATCTGTGATTTTGCTACCTTGACTCATAGCTCTTGAGGTTGTGCTAAGGATTGTTTTGATATTAGCAAAAAAGAAATGCAGAAAAATGAATATTGGAGATTATGAGAGAAAGGTTTATCTTAGCCAAGTCTGTAGGAAGGGCCCATCATTTCTATGCAGGTTTCAGAGCCTAGAATCTACATCTCTATGTTGATATGTAGAACATTGTAAATATTATCCAAATTTATTTTACAGGGAAAATAGAAACTGGGTGTGTGTACTGCAACTTAAAGGACTTTCAACTTTCAAGCTTTCATCAGTAGCATATGCTATTGTTTAGCTGCCAACATACATTTCCTCTCCTTTTCTCCTCAATACTGAACATATTGAATATATCTGAGCTTCAAGGTTGACTGTATCCCTCCTGGATTCAAGTTTGATGTGATTAGTCTAAGTATAGCCTGTTTTTGTTGTTGTGATTAGAACAAAAATAGGTATGTAACTCAATTCAGTTCAAAGACAAATGAGGAATAATTTCTGCATGAGTTTCTAATAGATGTGAGGAAAAAAAAAAAGACAACTCTCTTGGTCTTGGAGATCATAATATCTGGATATAATTCTCCTAAACTTCTGCAGACATTTTTGCTGCCATGTTGAGGGGGAAGTTGAAAAAGACATCAGAAAATCATAGAGCTAGAAAACAACTGGAAAATAGGTGTTATCATTTATTAGGTTGGTGCATACACTCTGGCCTCTTATCTCTTGACTTACTGTTATATTAGATCATGAAACTTCTATGCTAAAAATTTGAGGTAAGATTTGTCAGTCAAAAAGTACTGTTCCAGATTTTCACGAAGATGAACCTCCAGGAGGAGGTTAATGCACATTTGTGCTCCCCCAAATGCTTTTTGCCACTGGCTGAGCAGAACAGGTTTACTAAAGGCTGTTTTATTGAACTCCTCTGAAGGGTAGTATTTACTCTTGTGTTCCAGCCTGAACTGCAAACTGAGCCTCCTCCTTCTCCACCAGGCTTCCTGTACTGTCTACTTTTACAGGTGCCAGACTTGCCCCTTGATCTGGAGGCTTTCCCAACCTCCTCTGGCTCTGTCTTTTCTTTATCCTTCAGTGGCCTTTCCTATGTTTATGTTCATACATATGTAAGTGTGTCTTGGAATCTGATTCTTGGAAGATGTGAAATAAGGTTTTCTAATATTCAGTAATAGTTTCCTAAATAATAACATCATTCATTCATTCAATGAGTATATATTAAATATGAAGCATTGGGTTATGTATTAGGGGTTATGTATTAAGGAAAGCATGATGTCAAGTAACCTGTAATCATACAGCCCGATACATGCTGTAGAAATATGGAATAGAAATTCTTGGTTCATAAAGATGGAGATTTGAAAGGTTAAGGAAATTTGAATTCAAGCTTAAAATTTGCACTTGAAGTGAAACTTTTAGTGAAAACTAATAAGGAGCAAGGATTAAGGTTGATTAAGATGGAAGGATCATAAGATATACTAACAAAATATAATGTTATATTCAAAGTCCTTAGCATAATAAACAAACATGCATCTAATAAAATCTTTTTTTTCCCTCCTTTTGCTGCTGTTTTGGGTGATGGTGTGGCTATTATTCCTGGTCTGTCCTGACACAGGGTCAGTTCTGAAATAAAACATCAGAGTGAAGATCTACAAGGATCACTATGTGTATGAAATCTGGATGGCTGAAGTGGTTGTTTCCTAAAGCAAAGAGAGAAGCATGTGCTGAATATCAGTTGACTTGTACATACAAAGATAAAATGTACAATTTTCCAAAGATGAGAATAAAAATTTCATGACAGCAAGGGCCCTGTATTTTTCTTAATACCACATCCCACAAACCTCAGCACTATCTTAGATAGGTAGTCATTGAATAAATTATTTTGAAAATGAATCAAGTAAGTATTTGTAGAAGTCAAGACCTTTAAATTAAAAAATAAATCCCTTGCTCATATTTGAAATTTCTAAAATTGATCACAGTTGAACAAAAACATGAAGGAAATATTCCATATAGAATGCTATTTCCAGAAATTATACAAATTATTATAGTAATTAAATAAGTGGTAGGTATATATTTGAATGATTAGAAGCATATTATAGATTTATACCAAGGTATGAATGATTTCATATTTAATGTTAGATAACAACAGAAATGAAAGTATAGTGTACATGTGACTTGGTTTTATTTGAGTTGGGTATAGAATATTAAATGGAAGACATGAAGGAAGGAATTAAATATATTTAAAAATACTTAGAGAAGGCAAGAGTGCTTACTTTTAGCTCCTGATAGTTGAATTATCAGACAACCAAAACAGATTTTCCAGACGCCTATGAATTTGTACCTATATTCCATTCTCTATTTTGTTCAATAAAGAAGAAATCCAATTTCTTCTTGAATTCTTATCCGTAATATTTCTTACGTTCATAAACTTAGTATGATAAAAGGAAATAAAACATTAGAATAATAAACCCTGACTTGTGAAATGTTATTACTCTAGTTTTTAACTGATCACAAATTGATAAAATAACTCACATAACATGTTATCCTTTAACTTGTTAAAGGGATGCATGACTAAAACCTAAGAGCAGCTGGTAAAGAAGTCTGAGTAAATCCCAACCAGGAAAAAAAAAAAAAAAAAAAAAAAATAGGACTGGTAGTCACAGCTTCATTCTTGTTAAAGTAATAAATTGTAATTAGAGAAACTCAATTTTTGGAAGCAGCTTTATATTTGTCTTCTTTCATATTATATCAGATGCATTTCAAAGTGAAATGGTGCTTTAGAAAGTGGTGCAGGGTTACCTATTCGGAGATACTTTCTGTGAATCAGCCAGGGTTAATAGAAAACTGCTGAGGAAGGCCAGAAGCTGAGCCTGTTTTCAGAAACATGCTGTAGCTGACACTGTGTGTACAGATCTGCTGATTCAACACTCCACAGAGAGGCGGTACTTGTTCCCAAGAACCCAGAGTGTGGCCAGTTTTGGAAAGAGAAACCACATGAAGTAAGTTTTCCTAGATCAAGTGTGTTTTATTTTAAGAAAACCACATAACATTCTCTCTTTGAAAGGGTATCTCTCTGGAATCGAAGAAAAAATCAAATATTTGATACTTTATTTAATTGACTAGATTTAAAATTGCTTGGTTTACTTGGTCCAAAGATACCTATCATTAACTTATTCCTATTTATAGAAAAGGGAGAAAAAAGAAAAAAAAAAAAAAAAAGGAAGAAAATAAAAATAAAAAAAGTGAAACATCACTAGAAACAAAGTCCTAGTTTATAGGATGAAGGAGTAATTCCTACCAATTATGGCCCAGATGAAACTAATAGACCAAATAATTAAAAAAAAAAAAAAAATCGAGAAGAAAAACAGCTTCCCTGAAATCTCTGAGACAGATATCAGGTAGGCACCTTGTACCTTGTAGAAGTTCCTCTTTTCTTTTAATGTTTATATGAAACCATGGAAACTTAAGAGAAGTTGCTAAAGTAATGTAATAAACTGCCAAGTAACATTCACCCAGAGTATACCTACTGGAGTTCAGAAGCTGCCTGACACTTTTTTAATGGGAAAACCATTCTCCTGGATTCCATGTCTCTGGAGCTTCTTAAATCAACCAGTGTCCATAGTATTTCCTTGACCTTCACAGCACCCTGAACCTTTTTTTTTTTTTTTTTTTTTTTTGGTGCTAGCAATTGAACTCAGCAGCACTTTAACCAGTGAGCTACATCCAGCCCTTTTTATATTTGCTTTTGAGACAGGGTCTCACTAAGTTTCTGAGATTGTCCCTGATCTTGCAATCCTTCTAACTCAGCCTCCCAAATTGCTGGTGTAACAGGAGTGCACCACCATGCTGGGCTCTCCTAAATGTTTCTGATTACAGGTCAGATGAATAATACTTTTAGAAATTTATCTCATTTCAATTTTCCTGATGTTGTCTCATAACTAGTTGTCAATATCTGCATTTTTATCAATAAAATACCAAACTCATGCTGTGTTCTTCCTAATTATTTCATCAGGTCATGTATGAAATACACTTAACCTATTCGCAATTATTTAAACTTTGATCATTTGGAAGGCAATATTTTTCAGGTTTCTGCAGTGCAGGTTATTCCTTCTTAATAAGATGAAGTTGTACATTATTAATACATATAGTAGAGATACATGTAAATATAGAGATACATATAAATATATTTGTACACAAGTACATGCACATTATCTATATACATATGATTTAGCATTTTGTGGAAAGATATTTGAAACTGGTAAGGAATTCTAGTTTTTATCACACATTGACCCACAAGGTTTAGAATACACTTATGTTTCTTAACTAGATATTATCATAATACTGCCAAAAGCTGATGTTTTAAGTATATCACCATTTCTTATTTTTTATTTTATTCAGTGGAAGAAGATTCATTACTGGAATTATTTTGTTGTTTTAATTTTGCCAATTCTCAGGTAGAAGCCATTCAAGTTTTTGTGTGTTTGTTTGTTTTTTTCACTCTTAACATAGCCTTCATTCCTTCATTGTTTTGATGCCTCCTTATTTCCTTATTGTATTTATTGCAAATTAATAACAAATTGTATTATAAATCCACATAGGAAAAATTACTTGTGTTGCACCTATAGACTATTGTAGTTGAAAATATTTTCTCTCCTAGCTTTTTTGCAAATGCTCTTTAAATTTTTCATATAAACTACAATTTCATCTTTAAGAAAGACTTTTTGCAAATCGTATGCATTTCTTTCAATTATTACATTTCTAAGGCCTGTAGTCAAGCTGTACTAGAATGTAAACAAATATACTTTAGGAAATGTTCAGGGAAAAATCTTTATTAATCTTAATGTTATTGGAAAATTAATGGCAGATACTATACCTCTTTGTGTTGGTCAGTGTTGTCATGGTGACCAAAATACCTGACAAAAATAGCTTAGAAAAGGAGCTATTTATTTTGGCTCATAGTTTCAAAGTTTTATTCCATGGTCAGTAAACTCCACTGCATGGGCCCAAGGTGAGGCAGAGCATCATGGCAGAAGAGAATGATGGAGGGAAGTTCCTGCCTTCATGAGAGTTGGAAATCAAAGAGAGGAGGGAAAGGCCACAGAGAAGATAAACCTTCCAGGGCTGCCCCCAGTGACCCACCCTCTCCAGCATACCCCACCTGCATTTTACCTCTGAACATTCCTGCATTGACAAAGACACTTTGGGGGACACCCCATGTCCAAACCATAGCACTCTAGAACACTGGATAGGGCAAATAATGAGCAAAATATGTAGCTAATAATCCAGTAGTCCAAATAAAATAAAAAAAAATTAAGAAAAACAATATAAAATAAATAATTGAAAATAGGAAGAAATAATACAGAGCAGATGGGGTATATATCACAATGATGGAGTAACAGGGAATAGTTTAAACCTTTTACAAGCAAAACAAAAGTACAAAAACAAAAATTAAAAGTGCTGATCAAATATAATAAATAATGTTTTTTCAACCATGGACAAAATGTTCAAGATGCTGCTCCCTGATAGAAGGCAGGGTAGTTAAGTATAAACCTTGCTTTGTGCTACAATTTCCAGAGTGGAGGGGTAGCTAGAGTCCAGCTCTCTCTGTGTAGTGAGGAACTGAGGAGTGGAGTTTGGGGAGGAAATATGGATGCAATTGCATAGCAAAGATCTGAGAGGTTTCCTGGAGTGCTGTTGTATGTCTTTCTTATGTTCTTAAGAGTACTGGGAATTGAACCCAGAGCCTTGCACATATTAAGCAAGCACTCCACCACCGAGCCACATCCTGGACTGAGAGGTTTTCTGCATAGAGAGGTTGGGAGAGAGAGAGACCTTCAAATGCAGGAGGATTGTAGAGTCTTTGGCTCATGGGAAGCTGTGAAAGCACCAAGGATATAACTGAGCCTGATGAAAAATGTCAATGCAAAGGGTAGTCAGAACAATTCCCACTGTTCGCAAACTTCTACAGCTGTTTGCACTGCCACCAGCCAGAGTAGAAGATGGGGGAGGATGACCAGTATCTCATTAGGGGGTTCTTCTGCCCAGAGGAATCCAAGCCATCCTAAATAGCCACCCTAAATCTTTTAATATCTCAAATAATTAAGCTACCCTAAATCTTAATACCTCACATAATTAACAAATAATAAAACACGAACACTCAGAAATATATTTACAAAAGTGAAGCCCCTGATAGTCCACATGGGTTCTTGAACTAGTCAAAGACAAATGGCTCCTGTGGTTTATTTAAGGAGGTGCATCAAAGGCAGTGGTAAGGTTTCAAGGGTGGAGTCTTGCTTTGTGATGTCTTGCAGTCAGCAGGTTGATAGACATTTTGGCAGGTCACACCCATCTCAGGTGCTGTGTGGGATCTTGGGCAGAGCTTGATAGGGAGGTTCATTTGTATCAGGTGGTCAGTCCCTGTGGGGAGTGTCCCAGGGAATTCCCAGTGCCAGACTTATCCCTCAGGAGGCTACAATGCACAACATATTCCACACACAGCCCACAGACAGGGAACTACATGGGATACTGAGTAGAATTATCAGGAAAGTGTATTTGCAGGAGGACTAGCTTTTCTCTAAGCCTAGCTCTTCTGCATCTTCTATGAGAAATTTTTAAAGAAGTTTCTGGATGAGTGTAACTAATACACAGAAACTTAACTGTGTCAAAGAACAAAACACAAAAATATTATAGGAATTCAACCAAATCCATCAATGTAGCAAAATCTATCCAATGGAAACATTGAACTTACAATATCTAGTTTCCACTGAAAAAGTTCAAACAGTTAGAAGAAGCAGAAAAGTGACTTGAACCTGAAATAACCAATCAGTGAGAAAAAGCTCACAAAGTATATGGATAATAGGATAATATTCAACTGCTATAAGTATGAGTTTTTAAAAAGATGCAAAAAATATGAATATAATGAAAATTAAAAACCAAAAATAAAACAAACTAATAAGTTCAGCCTGACAAAATAGGAGTTTAGTCATTTCAAAGAAAATATCAAAATATGATTTTGAAAACATAACAGAATCAAGACTTGTGCTTTGTATAACTCCTTAAATGTTTCATCCTAAGTATTTAACTTGTTATGGTTTGGATTTGGAATGTTCCACAAAGTCCTGTGTTGAACGTCTGTTCTCCAGTGCATCAAACTTCAGAGTTGGGACTTTTAGGAAGTGATTAGACCATGAGGCCTCTGAGCCAAATTAATCCATTAACAACTTAATGGACTACTGGGGGGTTGGACTTAGTGGGAGGACATATGTGACTGGTGTCATGCCCCTTCCTCTCTCACTTTGCTCCCACCTACCTGAGATGAACAGCTTTCTTCTACCATGTCCTACCTGTGAGCTAAAAACAAATTTTCTTCTTTACATGTTCATATCAAGTATTTTGGTCAGAGAAAGCAAAAGCTAACACATCACTCATCCCACCATAACTCAACACTAAATAAAATCTGACTTCAAGAAAGTCTTTTTACACTACTATATATATGAAAGGTTATGGGATATATATTTGGGTCTACAGAAATAAATGGAAATTTATTATACTGTATACCAAGTGGCATACATTTATTTGATAAGTTAGATATATTTTAAACCTCACAATAGTTGCTAAGAAAGTAGATTATCAATAAACCAACAATTGACATAAAATGCAATAATAATAAAATTATATACTTAACCAATCCAAAAATGGTAATTAAAGGTAATTAAACAAGAGAATCTGAGCTGAATAGAAAACACAGAGCAAAAAAATGTACATTCAAACCTAAGCTTTTGCATATATAATTACATTACAGTTAAACAATTTATATATTTCAACTAAAAGATACATATATATAGTTCAACTATTTCAGACTATCAAAAACTCCCTTTAAATACAAATGCATACAATTGTGTGTGTGTAATACAAACAAAACTTCATAAATAAGAGTGGCTATCTTAATATCAAGCTAAGAAAATTTCAAAAACAAAATTTTTCCAGGAATAGAAAACACATTCACTAGTTATAAATGGGCTATTGCATTCATTCATTAAGTTTCAAATTCAGTTCTGTGACTATTTCAATGAAATTGACACTAAAATAGGTTGAAAATCATATTTTATAGATTACAATCTATATGAATATATATGTGTGTCTTCATTTTTTTCTGGTTGTATAGACAGTATATTCACGCCATTCGTGTCTTTATACATGCACTTAGGGTAATCATGTGTCTTCAAATTCTCTAATTACTCATACAAATTTTCTCAAAAAAACTCTAAAAATGTGTTTATCTCAAAATTTAACACAGTGGCCTATTTGTTGCTCAATTTAAATATTTAACTTGAAGAGGTGTCCCACATTTGGAATGGTGAGACATAAAGAATTAAGGTAGCAATCCTAAATATGTAATTATCCCTAAAGAGAAATTCAAACACATAAAACCAAAAATGATTAAGTTTAAACAGTAAAATATCTTATTTGAAATACAGCTTTAAAATTTAACATTCCTTAACATATAAACAGTTCGTAGGAAAATAAGGAAAACAAATCTTGAAAAATACCAATTTTAACCATTTAACATTTGCATAACAACTGAAAACCACAGCACAAAGAAGATGTTGACCATGACAGGCCATATTCAGGTCCATAAAATGAGTCTGAATAAATTGCCAAGAATTTATGTCATGAAAAGATGTGTTTTCTATCAAGACAAAATTCATATATGCAATACTCATGTTATTAAAAAATTTTCAAACTTTCTAAAAACTTTTCTGTACACCTAAAACTAATGTAAGGTTGAGAAAAATCAAAAGGGAAAACAGAAATTACTTTGAAATGAATGAAAATGAGCAAAGTATTTGAAATTCATGTATGCAACTGAAGCAATGCTCTTTGAAATATCTTTTATAGCAATATGTATCAGTATTAGGAAAAATAATTTAATCAATAACCAAAGCAAATTGAAATCAAAGTAAGCTGCATGCTGTGGTCTGAATGTTCATATTCCCCTCAAAATTCCTATGTTGAAATCTAAACCCTCCCAGCGATAGAATTAAAAAATGGGGTCTTTTCAGGGGAGTTTATGTTAAGAGAATGACAGTCGTGGACTTCTTAGTAGGGCAATTTGTGCCTCACTTCAAAAGAGGCCGTGGAAAGCTGTTTGCGTTCTGTGCCATGTGAAGACTGTGGGGGCACCATCTATAAACCAGGCACTGTGCCCTCACCAGACACTAAGTCTGCTGTTGCCTTGATTTTAAACTTCCCACACTTCAGAACTGTTATAAATAAATTTCTGTTCTTTATAAGATTTTCAATTTATGGCATTTTTTGCATGACATATCAAATATATTAAGAGCAAAGGACATCAATATTAAGTATCAGTGAACTTGACCATAATTATTCTCATTAGTAAAACAGAAGAGAAAAAATACAGATACTAAAACAAGAAATAAAAGATGAAATGTATTTATAATGGAAATTATAAAAGGCAATAAGGATACTATGTTAAAGTTTATGCCAAAACATTTTAAAATGTAAATAAAATGAATGTTAGTTGAAAGAAAATACATTCCAAAAAGTTATATAAAAATAAATAGTAAATGAATTATCTTGTTTTATTACGTAAATTGAATCTATAATTTAATACCTTTCCTATGAACCCAAATTCCAAGTTCAGGAGGTTTCCCTGAAAAATATCCAAATATTTGGAAAAAATAAATGTCACAATGATCTCTTATGTCAAATAATAAATCAAGAAGTAAACCAAAGAGCCACTGGCCTTGATAAAATATGAGCATATTAGTCGGGCGCGGTGGCGCACGCCTGTAATCCCAGCACTTTGGGAGGCTGAGGCAGGAGGATCGCGAGTTCAAAGCCAGCCTCAGCAATGGTGAGGCACTTAGCAACTCAGTGAGACCCTGTCTCTAATAAAAACACAAAAAAGTGCTGGGGATGTGGCCCAGTGGTCAAGTGCCCCTGAGTTCAATCCCTGGTACCACAAAAAAAAAAAAAAAAAAAAAAAAAAGAGCATATTCACTTCAGTATTCCTTGGAAGAAGTTGATAGCTATTTGATAATATTTATATTAAACACAGGAAAATAGTTTAAAATTAATGATACAAAAATTCTGACTTAGGAACAAAAGAGAAAAGCAAATTAAATTCTCAGAAGAAAAAAGTAAGATCCAGAGATAAAACAGCAGTCTAAAAATAGAAAACAGAAATACAAAAGAAAAATAAAATCTAATCTGATTTTTTTTATTTAAAAAAAAATGATAAAAAAAAAAAAAACCCACCAAACTTCTACATAGTCTGAGCAAAATAAAAAGAAAACCCACAGCAACCACTGTCAGAAACTGAACTGTGGGCAGAGTGGAAGGATTGGTGTTTCTTGTAAAAATCCTCAGATGTCAAAATTATAATACAATAAAATTGCAAAAACTTCATGCCAGTAACATTGGTAATAGTTATAAATTCTATGAATAGCAAAATAAATCTAAAAATCACTCAAGAAGAAATGGAATATATGTACTGTGATACAAGCTCAAAGGTTTGAATTTTTGTTGAACATCTTTAAGGGAAGAAATGTTCCCGACTCTAGGTGGCTTCATTGTTCATTTTTGTTTTCTTTGAAGAAGGACATATTTTTAATTTCCCAGGATTATTGATCATGGGTAAATTTTCAGAATTTTTACATGAATTTCTTATATAAATAAATCAAATTAATGTTTTACTTCAAAATTGAAGGAATCTACCTGACCAAAAAGGGTTTTAACTTCTTACTAACATTATTAACATTTTTAGCATAATTTAGAAAATTCATTCATTTTCTATTTTATTAACAAAAAATTAAATTACTACTTTTCCACAGAGTGTACATACAATTCACTGAGAATACTTCATTGACTAAGCAGAAAAACTTGGCCGTAGTTAACATATTGTAGATAGAAACAAACCATAAAATTCAGAGTCAATATAGAAAATAGACATCAGAGAATCATGATAATAGACCAGCAAAAAGACAATACCATGAAAGGATATAGAGTAGATGAGAAACATAGCATATCAGTAAATTATAGCAGATGCTGGAAGATTGTTACTTCTAACAAACATAAACACAATTAGAGAGATTGCTTAGATGGATGAAACAAATTTATGAGTGGTGACGGTTGGCCTCAATGTGAAAAGTGCCACTGAGCAAGCTTTGAAAAAAAGCAGAGAGCCATGTGGGTGTCTGGGGCAGAACATTCTAGGCAAAGCAAAATCCAAGACAAAGATCTCAGACATGGTTAACTCTCTTAGTTTCTAGAACAAAATAGAATGGACTGAGTGGCCCACAAACAACAGAATTGTAGTTCTCCCAGGTCTGGAGGCTGGGAAATCCAAGATCAAGCCTTCTAAAGATGTTCTGTTCTATAAGGACCTGCTTCTCACAGATGGTAACTTCTCCCCCAGTCTCCCATGAAGGAAGGGACAGGGAATCAATCTCTCTCTCCCTAAGTATAAAGGTCTTTGATTCCATTCAAGAGGGGTCTACCTAATGACCTCACCTTCTTTGAAAATGTTGTGTCTGCTACTATCACCACCTTGGGAGTTAGGATTTCAACATGTGAATTCAAGGAGGTCAGAAGCATTCAGAGCATGCTATCATCCTAGGAAGACAGCAGGAGCCATGAGAAAATTAACATGGAGAGAATGCAATCAGGGAGGGGCAAGTGTTAGGGCATCAAGGAATGCTAGGCTGCATTGGCTATACTCAGGAATCTTACCAAGGTTTCAGTTTTCTCACAGATGTTATTTTCTTTGTCATACTACTTCCCTGTCAAGTCAATTTTCAATTATTTTTACTTCTTATACAAACTATTATATTTTATTTCTTACATAATTCTGAATATAATTCTAATATTTTAGCCTGGTTTACCAGCAACTCATTATTTGGTTTTATCCTTCATTCTCTTATGTATTAAATCCTATGTTACAGTCTTATTACAAATTTATTATTTTCCAATTCATTCCTTGTTTTCTACTTCTTATAAAGTATTTTATAATTTGTATTTTGTTTGTTTCAAAAAGTATCATACACTCAGTTAATTTATGATGATTTCAAAAATTAAAGTTGACAGATTTTTATTATCCTCAGTTATATTATCTGTAATAAGTCAGAATATTTTGGTATTAGAATTAAGTATTAAAATGCTTAAGGTACTTGAACAATGCTTGGCATATATACTTAATTTGTCCATTTGCTTTCTTTTCTTCATGTTCTGGTTTATTTAGTTCTTCTCTATTCGTAAATTTATGGTATCTATAAACAAACCCTACATGTTTGCCTTGTTCATTTGTTCTGTTTTATGTACCTCACATATATATAGTCTCCTTGATGTCAGGAACCTGTCTGCTTATTTAAATCACACTCATCTTCTGAGCATGATATTTTACACATAAATGTGTATTAAATGGATTAGTGTCAATTACTTGAATTCTTTACTCATTAAACTATCAAAAATTGATCTACTTTAAATTTGAGGCTTCCTTTAGCACAGAATTTTAACCCTTTGCAATATTTTCAGTAATATTTAGTTGATAAGAAAAAATTATATTTATACTCATACAATACTGGACCACAAAAGCCTTGTAGACCAAACACATTTGTTTTGGAGAAAACAATGAAAATAATTATTAATTTTCCTCAAATTCTCATCATCTTATTTATCCTCATTTTCTATAGAATATGTGTTTTTCACCTGTTTTATTTTTAAGTAAATCTCTTACTGTCTTCAATTATAAAATGTTGTTTTTAGTTGGAAATGTTCCTGAAAGTGCTTAAATCAATTTAATCTATGAAAATACTATAAAGTAAATTCAGGTAAAATTACACAGAGGGCAACAACGTATTCTATTTTCCTTCTCACATCTTCCTACTACATCCTGGAAGTTTATATAATTATTTTAATTAGGGTTATGAACCTCTACCTGGGTAGGTGAGGGGCTAATTACCTAATTTATATGCAAACTGAGCAATTTTCTCTGGGCTCTTTATCACTTCATCTTTCCATTTAAGTTCCTCTGTTTTTAACCAATTAATATTTATTTTATTTTGTCCCATTTAAACTAATGACTAAAAATTACCCTCAGTGTAAACTCTATGCTGATGTTTCAAATAGAGTATTTCATTTTAACTCTTTTGAGTGTTAGAATCTTTAATCTTGTGGGTTTACTCTATGTATGCAAGGCCTATTTTCATTTAAAATGAACAGATTATTAATTAGCATAAAGCCTGTCTTAGCTTTAGAGTTTACATGTAACAAAATAATACTATGTACTTCTAAACAATTACATCAGTGGAAAGACTGATTGTAAATTCTTATGTTTCTCTCATTATTTAATAAGAAAAAGAATGAGTTCTGAAGAGGCAAGAAAAAAGAAAGGTTCTGCTTTATCACTGCAATGGGTAGTAGACCAGGCGGTCACAGAAGTTCAGTTGTTGCTATTTATTTTGAATTTAGCTCCATACCTAGCATGTCAATCTGCAATCTTAGTCCATTAGTGCTACTACAACAAAATGCCTGAGACTGAGTAGTAAATAAGGAACAGTTCTGGAGCATGGGAAGTCCAAAATCGAGGTCCTAGCAGGTTTGGCATCTAATAAGGATCAGACCAGTCTGATTCTAACATGGTGGCTTCAATGATGTGTACTTACATGACAGGAGGGCAAAAGGAAAAAAGGGATCTTGTCAGTCATTTCCAGCCATTTTTATGTCACAAGTCCCATGAGGATTATATCCTTATTGACATACTATCTGTAAAATCCCAGCTTTTAACACTGCCCATTGGGGATTAAGTTTCCAAATGAATTTTAGAGGGGTCACAGACACTCAATACCATAGCATACTCTGCAAAAATTCTTCAGTGAATGAAAAACAAACACTTGCATTCATATTTGAAGAGGTATATATTATAGTGTCTTGTTATTTTTCATGCAATTATCATTATCATAAAAATTCAGAGAATGAGGGGGCTTTGAATTAAATTTGTACATCAGTCATTGACATTTAAAATGTTAACTCTGTTTCAGTATCACAGGAAATTTAATATGTATATTACTAAGAATTATTTAGATTTTTCTTCCAAATGATTAAACTTCCAGTTTTCTTCCTTTTATTAAAACGTGAGAAAACACACACGTCACAGACTTTAATATTGCAGCTGTCTTACTTTGGTAAGACATTAATATTTAAATAGAATTTAGATTTTTTTAACTGAAGCTGACTTGTACTACAATGATCTAAGGAAGAGAGTTCAAATATAATACAAAACCTTCATTTTCTTGGTAGGGAGAAAAAAAATGTAGGCCATGTCAAGCACCTGCTAAGTCATGTGTTTGACAACTTTAAACAGTTAAATCATATCACAACAGTTAAATTGTACCACAAAGAAGTAAGCAAATTATGCAGAGGAAAAAATGCCATGTGAAAACGACGCGAAGCACTGTCCTTTCCCTCTGTTGGAGGGCATTTATTCTTGGGCACCATGTGTGCCTCCTTCCCGAGGGGGGAGGTTGACCTGGACCTCATGGATGGCTCTTCACAGCTCAGCTTGCCAACTTCATGTCAGAAATGATTAGTGAGAAATAAGAAAAGAAAATTTCCCCTGTTGATAATAGGGGACAAATAGAAGAGACTTAAAAATTGTCACAGGAAATCACATCTTTTTCAGTAAGAATACTATGTACTTGATAATACATAATACCATAGAACAACCTTTATTTTTACATCTTTTAGGCTTGAACCATTGAACTTGAGAGATTTGAAATAATAGAAAATTCTGTGCCATCACAAAAGGGTATGTGTATGTGTGCATTATCATCACTTTTACAATAAACAATAACTATATTTGTGTTAACTTGCTAAGGAGAGTATAATTAATCATGATTTCTCCTTAATCATGTCTTGTTGAAACCTACTCTAAGTGTGTTTGGATTTATAATAATCCAAAATCCACATTATATGTGAAAAATCTTTAAAATGAGAGAATTTATTGCAACTCTGTTTTGGCTCATATTCTAAATATATTGCAGTATAAAAGCTAAAGAAAGCTGTAAATTTCCCTAAACAGATTTATAAAAGCCTCATAATTCATATTATGAAATCAATATTAATGTTTAAGTAACATTTTGATGCACCGGATTCATAAGATTAATGAGAATTCTTTACTTTCATTTTGAATCTTCTCTTAATGAGAATCTGAAGACAAAACAGTTTTTCCACAAAAGAAAATGCAACATATAAAATTAGTGCAAAGAATTTGAATAGAATGTGGTATAATTTAAGATGTATATTGACCTATACTAGATCTATATGTAGTCCAAGACAAAATGATCTATACAATTAAGACAGATCTTTGCTTAATGGATTCAATATTATTTCATATTTAATACTGAGGAATAATACCATATTCATTTTAACTCAGAACGAAATTAACTCAAGTCCCAGTAGAAATTTAAGTTACATGACTCCTTATGCTAATAATCTTAAAGTTTAAAAGCTAACTCTCCATTGCTATTGTATTTCGAATGTATCACAAATCCTTAATGTCAAAGGATGAATTTCTATTTTTGAAAGTAATCTT
This sequence comes from Tamias sibiricus, assembly GCA_025594165.1. Lineage (NCBI taxonomy): Eukaryota > Metazoa > Chordata > Mammalia > Rodentia > Sciuridae > Tamias > Tamias sibiricus. Next base: position 136,966,549 of record CM046665.1, read on the forward strand.
TGCTCTTGTTCCCCCACACCTTGCAGTAGTCCAGGCTAGAAATCCCAAGCCCCTCTCCCACTAATCTTTTTCAAAAGTTCAAAAATAAAATAAAAGACTATTATTATTGCCTCAATGAGGCAATCATTAAGAATTTTTTTAATCAGGGAATTCAACCTTGAGAGCATTTATTGGTCCTGGAAGGTTCAAGTTATATTCTTTGGGATCCTGAAGAGTGAAGTGCCTGAGACAAATCTCAAAGTCCAGTCAAATTGAAGTATAGTAGGAGAAACTCATAAAATAAAGACTTTAGACAGAATTCCTACCCTTCTCTCACAGAAGAGAATTCCCCTTAACCTATGTATTCTTATTGCAGACTCTTCTACCTCTGAATGTCATTATACACTAGAAAAGAACTTAGCTTGTCCCACCATGCATAGGATGGCACCTTTCTCCCAGAAGCCCTTTTCTGCCTTGCCTGTCATTGTTTTATTCACCATGCATGTGGTTCCCATTTTGCACAAAGGCTTCGCTGGAGCCAAGACTCAAGTTTTATACCCAACATATTTGGGTTGACCACACTATAGTTAGATGAATTTTGATTATACCTAGTTGTAATGTGGATTGAGCAAGACATAAGGATTCTCTTCACTCCCTTTGCTTCATGGTGGGACTCTTCTCAAGGTATAATCTGAACCAATATGTGATGCCTAAAACTTTATTTCCACCAGAAATCCATTTACTATTTCTATTATGTCCAATGGTTTTCTTTCCACAAAACAGGTGTTTTTGTTCACAAAACTTTTTAGCATTGGGCATGTTGCTGCTACATTTTATCTACTTAGTAGAGTTCTCCAAATATTTGAATACCAGAATCTTTAGAATCACAGAAATAAGTTATGTGGGACTGTACTCTTTATAGGCCAACAGCCTGGTTGGAATCAGTTTCCCCAAACTGTTCCCTTAATGGTATCAGGTACAAAATGAAAAGCAAAAGGCAAAATAAATGGACACAATATTGGCATTCCACTTCTTTATTAAAACTCATCCAGGTCATCTTTCATCATATGACCAAAACGTCTCACAGTGATGTGCATTTGCAGACTTCCACTTGAAGTCAGGTTCCAAGAGCATGGATAATCCTGACATGGTCTTTTGGGGGCACCTGGTCTAATTGCAGCAGGAAACAATATTTATTGTTTGTGCTGAACTTATTTTGAAGCACCATTACAATTTGGGATTTTCTTCCTTGCAAAACTAATTTGTCCAATATTTTAATCATCAGGTAATATTTCTTTTTCTCTATATTTGTAAATTATTTTCACAGGTCTTTTAACCTTTGGAAAGTATGTTCTGCTCAGCCATAGTACTGGTCCAGATTACAAGCACCATACCATTCTGCTGAGGTCTTCTTCTTCACTCCATCTGGTTGGTACAGAGTAGGCATAAATAAAGAAGTAGTCCTTATCACAAATACTAGAAAACAGTTGAATTCACAAGAGCTAGAATTTTACCAGGTGTGGTAATGTCATTATCCTATCAGCCCAGTAGGAATTCTAATTTTGTTCCTCAGGTCCTATAGAAAAGCAAAGAATCTGTCTCATAAGCCCCTGCCCCAGGTTTCCTCTTGGTGAGTGTGAACACACACTTGTGAAGGCACATATACCAGACATGCCTGTATTTATCTACCTCCACTTTAGAACCCAGTGTTTCAATGACCTGTTACAATTATCTATCAAACCACCATTCTGAGAATGATATTGTAGGCATTTTTGTGATATTTCTTCACCTGTGTTTGGATGCTACATGCCCTGATATCTATTCTTCATTCTGAAAAAATGTAAGTTAATATGGATTACAGTCCTGATGAAGAACCTTCTCTGCCCTGTTGTGAGCAGGGCTGGGCATTCTGAGGCCTCTCGTGTGCTATAGAAACTCCGGAGTGGGGGGCTCCTGAGCAATCTTCTTGGCATAGAGCCAAGAAGTAATAAGTAAATAAAATAAGTAAACAAAACCATTTTACTTCCTATCACTTTGTACTATAACTGCAAAGACTTTGAAAAAGAGCCTTATAAACAATGCCTACCAGGCACTATGCAATAAAAAAATAAAGATGAGTACCCCATCTTGTCCAAACTAGAGAGTTGGAAAAAGATAAAGGAGAAAACAAAGAATAGAGAAAGGCATTCTTTAAATAACTGAAATAACTGCATCAATGCTGCATTACAAAATAAAAATTATTTTTTAAAATATGAAATTCACATTATTTGTATATAATAAAATTGATAACAGAAAATAACAAAATACTCCCAAAGTAGTTGAAATTAAAATAATACATTACTGAATAACCTAGCAGTCAAATGATAGGCTACAAAGGAAATTTCAAAAAATATGTGGAACTGAAAAAAGAAATAGAATGCAGCAAAATCTCTGAGTTGCATCTAGAGACATAATTAGAGGAAAATGGTTAGCTCTGTGTTTATATATGTAAGGAAAAAAAAAAGAAATCAAACTGAAAATCTAAACTTCTACAAAAAAAAAAAAAAAAAAAGAAGAAAAGAAGTCCATATAAGAAGAAGAGAAATATTAATACTGCATAAGAAATCCTACACAATAGGAATTAGTGAAGCAGATGATGATTTTTTTAAAAAAAATTGTGATTAATCTTCAATAAGACTGACAAATGAAAAATAAGAAGGTAAAAATTACAAATAAAAGAATAAAATATGTTATACTACTACACACGCTGCTGCATATATATGAACTTGAATTAGGAGTTATTATGAGCAATTCTGCCCATATGAATTTAACAAATTAGACAAAAGGAACCTATTTCTCAAGGTTCATGAACTACTAAAACCCATCCAAGGTGAAAAGACACTATGAGTATTATTAAATCATTGAATACATAAATGAATTCTATAAACCATCCTACACCCTTCTCACTTTTGATAGGTTGATTCAAATAATTCTTTGTTGTGGGAGGCTGTCTGTGCCTTGGAATAAGCTTTGTTGCATTCCTGCATCTGATAGATTCCAGTAACACCCACTAATGAGGACCCAAAGTATCTACAGAGCTTGCCAGTGTTTCCCACAGTATTAAAACCACCGCTTTAGACCTTACAAAAAGAAATGCTCCAGAATTTCTGGTTTAATTAATTGGTGTGTTCTATCATATATTTTACAAAGAAACAATACTATTCTAAAGAAGTTTGCCAGAAATTAAAGAGGGAGAAATACTTCCCAACTCATGGCAAGTATCACACTTAAGCCAAGTCAGACAAAGACAAAAGGGAAACGGGGGTGGGGGGGAAGAAAGCAAAAAGACCAAACAAAAAATAAAACATTATTTTTCTGTAATTTCTGATTGACTTACTTTTTGCACAGAGTTTACAAAAAAAGTGTGTGATTTTATTTTCAAATGTTTGGAATTTTCCACATTTTTATATTTTTCAATTATAAGTTTATTTCCTTTTTGTCACAGAATGTATACTGCGTGTGTTGTAGGCATATATTTTAGTCGGCTTTTGGGGACCAAAAGACCTTATAAGAATAATTTCAAGGAGGAAAAGTTTATTTGGGAGCTCATAGTTTCAGAGGTCTCAGTTCATAGATGGTCTCCATTCCCTGAGCCCTGAGGTGAGGTAGAACAACATCACTGGAGTGTGCACTAGAGGAAGGCAGCTGGAGACATGGCACCAGAAGCAGAGAGGAAGCCTAAGCTTAGCTCACAAAACATACATCCCAAATGCATGGCCCCCTGACCCACCTCCTCAAGCAAAAATCTACTTTTCTCAGTCACCACGTAGTTAATCCATATCAGAGCATTAGCACACTGATTAGGTTAGGGCTCTCATGACCCAACCATTTCACCTCTAAACTTTCTTACATTGTCACACACATGAGTTTTGGGGGGATGCCTCTTATCTACACTATGACTGAATATGACAAGAATATTTTGTGTACATTGGAACAGTGCTGTGTGAATGTCTATTGTGACAAATTGATGGATAGAACTGCTCAATTTCCATATTCCTACATTTTTCTGTTTACTTGCTCTTTAGATAATTGAGAGATATGTTGAAGTTTCAGAATTTAATTGATGTTCTTTCATGTTTTTACTTCATATATTTTGAGATATTTGTGTGTATATTTGTGCATGTGTGTGGCATATAGGAATGATGGATTTTGCGAGTTGACCCCTTTGTCATATATGATATTGTCAATATATGATATTGATTTATATGATGAAACTACTACTTAATGTAACTTTATCCCTGATGATATTTCTTCTTCTGAACTATACTTTATCAGGTATCATACATTTACTGCAAGTCTTTTATGATTTATGTTTTAACAGTATATCACCTTTTATCTATGTCTTTAACCCTTACAGTCTGTTTCAAGTACACAAGGAAACATACCTGTGTGTTGCTTTCATATCCAATTTAGTAATTTTCATCATTTAATGGCTTTGTTTACAACATTTTTCTATAATGTGATTATAGATATATTTGTATTATAGCTGCAATGACATTTATTATTAAATTTTCTGTATTTTCTCATTTTTTAATTTTACTTTCTTGCTGCTTTTTTTGGCATGCTGAGAATTTTTATGGTTCTATTTTATATTTACTATATTATTTTTCCTCTTTCTAGTTACTGATTAGTGTGATTGCTCTATAGTTCACAACATATTTCTTTAAGTAAACAGAAACTTCAAAGAATATATACTTCATTTAAAGTATAAGGAACTTTTAACAATAAATTCTCAAAATCCCACCTCTGTATTGGTGACATTATTTTGTATTTTTACATATGCTATAAGATTACTAAACATTGCTCCTTTTATTTCTTTAGAGAGTCAAACATATTTTTTTTGTTTACATTGTCTGTGGTGCTGGGGGTCAAGCCCATGGTCTCATACCTGCCAGGCATGTGCTACTACTAAACTCATAGTCAACTCAATAGTCAAATAAGTGTGATTAAAACAGAAAAAATATATATTTGCCTTTATGTTTCTCATTTCTGGGAATCTTTACATTTTTGTGTAGATCTATGTTTTTTTCTAATATTATATTTTTATGCCTAGTTTTAGTATTTCCTACAATGTATAATAGATGATATTAAAGTGTCTTATGTTCTGTTTCCCTGAGAAACAGGCTATTTTCCCTTCAGTTATGAAAGATATTTTCTTCATATAATTTAACATCAATAGTTGTGTGTGTGTGTGTGTGTGTGTCTGTCTGTGTCTGTGTTTCCATTGCTACGGTGCCCTCAGTTTTTGTTTGAATAAAAACCAATTTCTCCCATATTTGAAACAGAATTTAAGCTGGGCTTATATAAAAATCTAGATTGGGTTGTTTCAGCACTTTCAAGATGTCCCACATTCATATTTTTGTACTTACTAAAGGATAATTATCATAGTTACATGCCTCTTGACAGACTTAATAAATGGCTTTAGATAGCCAATAAAGTAAAAGAAAGATGCCCATCCCTTGTGTTCTGGCTTGCATTGCTTGGGAGGCGAAATCTTCCATAATCTTACATTCTTTACATGTAATTTGACTTTGTTTTCTGTAGTTGCCTTGAAGGTTTACTCTTTTTGGTGTGTGTTTGCATACATGTGAGTATGTTATTGATATTATCTTTATTGATGTTTGAGAAATTCTTGAATCTGTGATTTGATTTCTATTATAATTTCAGGAAAGGTCTCAGCCTTTATCATGTCAAGTATTAATTACTTCTGCCTTTTTCTTCTTTCTCGATAATTCCAAAAACATGTCATGATTTCACTAGACACTTTCCAGAGCTCCTTCTGTCTCTTGACCTGAATCACTGAAGGGTGGTTTTCTCCGATTTCCCACTCCTGCTTGGGTTTTAACTGTAATAGAATGAGGTCCATAATAAAGATCTGCCAGCAGTATGAATAACAGTTTCTGGGGCTCTCAGAATCTCTAGGTGTTTATACACATCTACACTAGGCCAAAGTATTTGTGAACTTTTAAATCAAATTATCCTTACACAATTGCAAGGAAGTTTAGTCTTATTCTTGTTGTTGCAGTTTTTGCTTTTATTAAAAGAACACTGACAAATTTATACATATACATATATATATCCATATAGGCGAAATCTGCCATAATCTTACATTTACATTCTTTACATGTAATTTGACTTTGGTTTTAACTGTAATACAGTGTGTGTGTGTGTGTATTTATTTAATTGCTGTTTCATTTGTTTTGGTAATATAACTAGTGTACTGTTTGTTTCAAATTGTTAAGTACAAACACATTTCAAGGCATGGCTGAAATATGTACTCTTTTTTTTTTTTCTTCCAAGTTGTGCAAGGGTGTATGGTATTTTTTTTAAATTTTTTAGAAATACTAATAGAAACTGGAAATAGTTCCTTTTTACTGTTTAGTGCACTGAAACTATGAACAGTGCACTTACTATAAAAACACATTCAGAATTATGTAGAGTTATATAAATCCAGCATTATAGTCTCTTAAAGATACTGAAGAATTTTTTAGATCTCTAAATCTTTAATCATGATTTTTTAAATTATATTTTAAATGTAATATCCTTTAGTCCTTGTTTTATATAAATTGAATTTAGTTTTAGGTTTATTTGTTTGGAATGACATGTTTCTAGGAAGTGAGATATATCAGTATAATATATTGCCATCTTTTCTATATTTATCATATTTTGACTTAAATACCTGCATTAGTTAGCATTTTCCCATTTATGTGTCTTTATCTATATACTGTCTATCCTAATATCAAGTGATATTTTTTCTTATGTTTAACCTTTGCTTTCTAATCAACATTAAAATGGAGATTTTAACACATTATCTTTGTTTTAAGGTTTATAGAGATAAATTATTTCAAATCCATCATTTTGTAATATGAGTTTTGCTAATGTTCTTCAGAATGAATACACACCCTTGCACAACTTGGAGGGGGAAAAAAGTAGATTTTTTTCATATGTATGCATTCTATTTCCATATTTTATGGATTATTTTAATGTTTACTAATAAAGTCAGGTCTTCATTGCAATAGTTATATTCTCTAAAGTCACTGCAAATGTTACTAATGAATACTGATCTCCTGTTCCTACAGGAAACACATGATTGTGTTCCTGTAATCTTCAAGTTTTATTACTTCAATTTGAAACAATGTTTCAACAACTTTAACATCATTTGTATTATACAGACTCACATGTCAATGTCCTTGTAAACCAAGCCAATCTCAGCAAGATTGGAAACCTGCTCTTCTACATAACCCCTTTTCTGTATAACATTCTTAGCAGGTATTTCAAAAATATATTCTTGCTCTGCAGATCCTTCTTCACCTGCAAGTTTAACATGCTTCTTGACGATTTACCATTTCAAACATGTCACCCTGCCAGCTTAGCCAAAAAGGGTTTAAGTTTCCTGAGTAACAGGATTGTAAATTTCTGTGGCTTTCACCCTTTTAACAATGCCGTCTACTACGTGTGTGTGTGTGTGTGTGTGTGTGTGTGTGTGTGAATCAGCCAACATCTCAATAGTCCATAAATTTAGCCACATTTTCATTTTTCCACAGCTTCATCCTTGCACTATAGATTTTACTTCAACACTGTCCAAATCAACCTTATAGACAAAGGAATGAACTTTCTTTTTTGGTTTATACCCCATAGTTACTCATTAACACTGAAATCATACCTATTAATATTGAAATCACGAGGCATTAAAATATAATGGTTCATGTTCATTTCACACACACATTTTTTCTTTTGAATTTAGGAACACTAGCATAGCAACCCTATCTTTGAGGCCATTTTCAAGGCACAATCACCAATATAGCAAAAATGTGAAAAAAATGTGTCACCACACTGACTATGGTAAGGACTTTTGCTTTTAGGAGAACTGAAAAAAGACAGAACATTGCTATGTTCATTCTCGGCTGGGAATATGCATCACGCATGTGCACTTTGTACCTTCTCTGACCATGTCTATGAATGAGCACAAAGCTGCTGCCAATATGATTTTGGGGTTATAAATAAATTTTAGGAAGAAGGTAGATTTACAAATAATGCAGATCAACTATCCACTATTATTCACTTATTTGAAGTTTCTCTGAAAATTTCTCTAAATTTTGGTTACTCAAGCTAAAAGTAAGTATAAACATTAAGAATATTTCCACTTGAATTATAAGCATGTAGAAGTAAAAAATAAAACAAAACTATCTTTTTATGTCTTGGAAATTCAACCTAAATTAATTATATAAAACTTTATAATGGATTTCAAGAAGTATTCAAATTTAACTAATGTTTAAACCCTAATAACATAATAAATGCATAATATAAAAATGACTTCCTGACATTAACATAGTTTTTCATTTGGTTTACTAGATAGTAAAACTTATTTTAGTGGGTCAAAGAAAATAAGATATGAAAAACTGCCCAATTAATATGAAAATACCTCATGCAAATTTTATAACTAGTTCTCATCTGAATTACACTCAAAATTTTAAAGAATGAAAAATTCGTGTATTATTTCAAAAAATATTTGCTTGCCTTTGGAACTCAAAGTTTAAAATTATTTTATCTCTAATTAACCCATTTCTAAGTTAATTTCTAACTAAATGTGTAAAATGATTGACATACAGTATGGAAATAAAGAAAATATTTAACAAAAATATCCTTATGCATAAGTTATGTATAAATGATCTAATTATTATAATAGACTCTGACCTGCTATATGAATTGCATTTTTGATTTGTGGTTAAATTTTCATCATTTCTAATTCTGTAATACTATTCACTTAATTTTTTGAAAAATTCATAAGTCTATTGTTTGTAATCTATCATCTAATCCTTTGAAATTACCTTTGTTTTCTGCAAATAATTCTCTATATTTTAATTTTTTGAGATGTTGATGGAACTTTATTTTAATTGTAGCTCTCACTTTGAATAAAATTTAATAGGTAAACTATTTCATTAAAAATATTTTCTTAGTATACCATTGATCTTACACCAGTCATATAATAGACAATTTCTTAAATTTACAATATAACTATTTTTTAGATGAATGTTTTATGGGGTTATTTTCAAATATTATGTCTTTCAGTAATTTTTTTCTATTGGTTCCAATAACTCTAGCATAAAAAAGCATTGACTTCCTTGTAAATCAATATTTGGAATAAAGCACATTTGACATTGTTGGAAATTGCTATGTTTATTATTCATAGATGTTTTGAAAGCAGCTAAATTTATGCTAAAGAGGAAAAAAGGTGAGGAAAATGACAGGGCAAGAAAGACTCAAATAATTACAGAAAATGATTCCTGAATATGTTGAATAGATATGTAATGCTTATGAATATTTATGTCTTTACTATACATTCACTTAAAACATTTAAATTTCCAAAGAAAAAATTATATTTGAAATTGTGTTATATTTATGTAGAATGCTATCTCTTTTTTCCTAATTAAATTTCACAAACTCAAAATCAAAGTCAGAATACTACATATAAAATGATTAGTTGTTTTTTTTTTTTCAATTTGTTGAAGCATTTTATGTGTAAGACATGTATTTCAAATTGTATAATAATAAAAACATATAAAATGACTGGAAATGTATAAGGGTGTTGCATATTATGCTTTCCACATTACCGTTCTGTCCATATACTTTGCAGTTATAGTCATTCCAAATTACTATTTCACAAACTAAGATGATTCTCAGTAGGGAAGCCTTACCTCATGTCGTTTTCATCAAAGGGATTTAGTCTACATTTGCTTGTCTGAATATTGCCATTATATTACTAATTTACACATTGGAAAAGGGTCAAGAGCACTTCAAATTTTTGTTGACTTGATATTAACCTGAAAGGGGAATTTTAATAACTGACGAAATATATCCACAGTAGTTCAACATCAAGAAAGTTTCAAGTTATGTGTTTTTAAATGAGAAAATTCCACCCCATAGTATTAAATTATAAAACATATTAAGTTTTATTTTGCGATTAATATCTGTTATTTTAGACAGGCAAATAAAATTTATATTAGAACATATATAGTAAGGAATAAATTTTAAAAAGGGTAAATATTAAAATAATAGTTGGATAAGATTATATAAAACACAGTTTATTGATAAAATAAATAAAATGGAGTCTTTTTGTAATGACTCTGTATATTAATTATAATATAAACAAGATAAACAATTTTGAAAGTCATTAAATATTATACATATTGTGGTAATCAAATACTATTTTATTAATATTATTCAAAGTAATATTTTATTAAAAATACATTGTTTCATTTGGTTCAGTATTACTAACAGGATCCTGGTTGTTTCAAATTGTTAAATAGAAATATATTTTAAGACATTGATGAAATATCTATTTACTTTTTTCCTCTAAGTGGTACAATGTTATACAGTATATTTAAAAACTCTATTATTAAAAATGCTAATAGAAACTGGGGATAGTTCCTTTCTATTGGTTAGTGCATGTAAACTTAATAAAAAGTACATGTACCTATGAAACAAGTTCAGGATTATGTAAATATAGCATTATATTATCAGAGATATTTAAGAGTTTTTGTACATCAAAACAAATATTTTCTTAAGGTAAAGGGAAGTCCTTTGGAGGTTATAAATTAGTCCTTCCCAGAAAAATATTACATTTATTTTTCTGGAGTTTTTCAATTATACAAATCAGGATATAATAATATGACCATGTTAGAAATGAAGAATGCTGCTTCATTCCTAAATGGATTAACAATCAAGGAAGTTGTTTATGTTGGCCCCTCAGCATAGTAGAATATTCCTTTAGGTCTCTTTTGGAACATGATGCTAAAATTTTAAGAATGACTGAAAAACATTTATGAGCTCAGCACCAAACAAAGAGTTATGGCAGCAGAGATCACAATTAGATAACCAATTAGAATGATACGGAAAACAAAAGACAGAGCTGCAGAAAACTGCATGTCAGATCATCCATTTCCCCTGAATGGCAAATGAAATGACAGGTGTGTGCTAACAACTGAAATGAAAAATCAGACCCAGATGGAGAAATGCACACCAGCAAAGTTGCCTACCCCTGTTATCGTACCCAACTGTAGGAAGCATGTGAGAATGAAAGTGTAGGGTCATCACAATGCCCTTCACCTACTGTGGGAAGGAAGCGTTTCTACATCCTTTTCACTTCCTTACTCAAATGTTCATTGTTTTTCTCATAGCATTTAAAATTCCATCTTATCTCTCCACGTATGTGTTTCCCATATAGTCTCTGGATTTACAGATGCACAGTGTCATGGAGGTGTACCCCACCCCCATCAAGCCCCCTTCTCCAGGTGTGCCACAGGAGTACTTTCTGTATCTCCACATAAATTTAACATTACAACTAGCGTAATTACTCTGGGAAATTTTTGTGTTATGAACATCTGCCACTTTTGGGGAAAATATAAACAAAAAACAACAGTAAATGAGTTGATTAGATAAATGATGGAAGTATAGCACATTCTTTCAAAAATTTTGAAAAAGAGAAGTTCTCTTCTCTTTACAGCTGGATAACAGCTGTACTAGCATTCAGGGGAAAAAAAAATGTTTTGCAACCTATGGAACAAAAGATTATCTTCTCCTCTGATTTCCAAGTATCTTAGAAAATGCATGTTTCCTATTCTCTTTTGAATGACAGAGAATCTGGAAGACAATGTTGGTAGCTTAATTGTTCTCCATAGAATTTCCCAATATCATTTCCATAATTCCTTTCTCTGTGATTCTGTTTACACCTTCAGATTTTAATTTACAGTTGCCCTTTTCTCTATGCCTTTTCTAAATAACAAATACTGTGTTCATATTAATTCCAAATTTTCTCTAGGAAGCTTCCCACTTCCCCTCTGAAGACTCCCATTCTGGCCAGTTTACCCTACCCTTGATATCATTCTCTGTTTCCCTCACATTCTATTTCTTCCTCTGAAAACACTCTCCTCTAGAGTTCATCTATTTAGCTCCCCTCAGTCTCTCTGTCTGAGTTGAATGTTCTCTTATGTTTCAATTATAGGTTTGTCTTTCCATATGGAATTTGTCTACCTCTCTTCTAACATACTCATATCTTTTACTGAAAAAAAAAAGTATTTTTAAAATAATGTGTTTCTTTTTTTCTTAAAATTGGCTTCTTAAGATGGACTGCAATGTCAGATAAGCTAAGTATGACATTTGGACATAAATAATTGATATATGGCATGACAAATTATTTTTTTTTCTTTTGCAAACTATAGTGAATTTTATTTTTCTAAAAGTATAGTATTGAGAATGGAGTTGTAGTTCAGTAGAGTGCTTTACATAACATATATGAGGCACTAGGTTCTATCTTAACCACCACATATAACAAATAAATGAAATAAAGGAATTGTGTTTGTGTGTGTGTATATATATATATATATATGTACATATATATGTGGGTGTATGTATGTGTGTGTATATGTACATATATATATATATATATACATTCATTGAAAAAAATAAAACATTAAAGGTATATAATATTTTAAAAGGGAAAAGGTCCCTTTAATTACACAGAAAATGGAAAATAATTTTCAGACTTTGAGTTTCTGGGTCAAAGATGTTGTAAACTTTCTTTTCATTTTTGATACTGTGAAAATTTACACTTCTTTTTCTACAAGTTGGCTGTTCATGTGCCCAAACTATTTTAAACCACTTTGGATTTATTTTTCTTATTGATTGTTGTAAGATTTTTATATTAGGTTGTGCCATGGGATTTTTCCATTTTTGTATGTGAATTGGCTAAATATTGGCACTCTCATATGTTTGACCTTAATATAATGGATATTATCTGTTATCCCCAAGTGCATATGATACATATTTCCCTGGTTTTTATTAATTTCCAAAATATTCTTTAAGAGAAGATAAACTGTGAAAATAAAAAGAAATAATGAAAGACACACTGCTAAAAACTACAAAAATACAGTTGTTAATTCCACATGAATAATAATTCCTTTAAAATTAATAATAATAATAAATTAATGGCAAATTATTAACATGGAAAAGTTTCTAATATTTGGAAAGATAGTATGAGATATTTTGAGAGTTCTATCAACTCAACCTTGAACTTTTTAAAAAGCTGTTAATGTGAATGTGTCTGAGGTTAAATTAAAATCAGTCTGCTATATTCAAAGAAAAATTACATCCATTTCCCACTGTTACATAATTTTCCTTTTAGCACCTACAGCATTATATTCTTGAGTCATGCAATTCATATCCCAATTAGTTTGTGCAGAAATGTTCACTTTTTTTTGTTGGTGCTTTCATAATCATTTAAGTATATATTTAACTATTCAATGTGTCTTGTTCAGAGCTTCTCTAAAACTTGCTTGCATCAATGGATCAAATTTCTCCAGTTTATGTCATTTCTGCTTAACCTTACTGTTGAGAAATATTGTCAACAGCTACTGATTAATCTAGATATACCTTTCAAGAAAATTAATTTACATGGAGTTTTGCATTTTAGAGACCCTCACCTGAAAGACATATGTCTTTAAATACTACATGATTCTTTGAGGTAGTGAATAAGGTGTTATAATGTCTTGCTCATTTTGGTGACAAACAGTTAAAAAAAAGGAGTGAAGAGCTTCTGAGTAGAAACACCTTCCCAAATAATGCAGGTACATGATCCTGTGGGAAATAATTCAGCTTTGTGATCTCATTCATGTGATAATGTACTTATCAATGCCCCAAACATGTTTCCTTTCATTTTTACTGTCTTTAAGACATCCTTACACCTGTCCTTCAACTGGTGTTTAAATTAATGATACTTATGTTAATTAAACCAGTTCTAAAAATTATGCCAAACTTTAAAATACTTAATAAGATAGATTCTGCTTTGGGAGCACTTTACACCTGTGAATCTTAAGAAAATGGCATTGGTTTTTGTATTCTTAGAAAGTAATTCAAAAATGTCCATAGGCTTCAGAAATGTGTAGTTAGGTGAAGAATATAAAAGTTTCTGCTCAATCTATGTATAATTTAAACTTCATAATTTGTATTTCTATGCAAGTCATTGAAGCAAATGCTTACTTCTATATGAATCAAATCATGGAAAGTTCAAGTATGATTATAGGATTTGGAGTTATTGGATGTATAATAAATATATCTTGAAAACCTTACAATTCTTAATCTATTGGACAAGAAAACAGCTTGGGATAGCTTCCCCTACTTCCCATGATTAAGAGATCTAATGATGTCTTAAAATACACACAAACATTCTGGTTCAGCTGGAGATACGGTATATATATTCAGATTGATTCAATATTATACCTCATGTCCAAGGTTTTAGATGCAAAATATTTTTTAACCTTCATTCTCTCTTCTGTAATGTCATAAGATTGATGTAATTTACTTATTTCCTGTCAAAAATATTACAACCTTGTGATGCAATGATAGAGTTAAAATTGCATTTTTTTTTTTTTTTACCATTTATTGTGGAAAAACTATCTTCTTTTCAGATTTAGAATAACCTTTTCAAATTCAGTAAGGACAGGTGCTTATGCCTCATAGGTTGAAAAGTTCATCTCTACCAGTTAATTAGCATTTTAATTTTTTGCCTAAAATAAAAGGCTGTTCATATCCTCACATACAATGTTTGACTTCACTGTTCTACATATTTTAAATAATTTTGAAAATAATGATATTTAAATGGATAAATTATTTCTTTAATAATTTCAACATATTTTAATAAGATTTTCCTTACTCAAGGTTTTTTGATGACTGCCATGTATAAAAAGTAAATTTTCATGTGGAATTTTTTAAATATTTGAAAATGATCCTCACTGTTTGCTAGGCTTTGCTACTATCATCATTACTTAGTAAATGCCATGGAGTCTGTCGGCTAGTGATGTGAAGCATATGATTTCTCTGATCCAAAACATTTCATATTTCTTAAAAGTTAAGTTATGATAAAACAGTGAATCCATGCAAAGATGTGATATTTAGAACATAGTTATATAAAAACAGAGGATGACTAAGGCTTTATAACAACTACTTTAAACATGACAGATTTAAACCTAATTTGTTACTTTATTACCAGAAGATTTTACAATTACTAAAGGAACTGAGTAAAACAAAGAGACATCAAATCAATTAAAATTTCAAAAGATGGATTTTAAATTTTGAATGCATGCAACAGAGAAAAACATTGGTTTATATGTGTTTCTTCCCAAGACAAAGTAAGTACTCTACCAAAAATCCTTTCACACCTGCTTATTACTATAGATTTCTCAGTGATAGGAGTACAAACAGCATTCAGCCTCCAAAAAAAAAAGGATTTTTTATGGGGTTTTATTTTGGAATTGTGTTCAGTTTGGGGGCAGATTATGTTTTTGATAGTGATATGTAAAGGTAGCCTAGAAAAATATTTAAGCACAGATTATTAAATAGAAAAGAGGGCATAAATTTTATAGTTAAATATATTATAAATTTAAAATTAAAAGAAGACATTTATAGTTAAGTAAATAAGCCAAAATTTTTTCACTTTTTTCTTCATAGTGCAGATGTATTGCTTCAGCTAGGCCACACTGAGAACAACCTGTTTTCATACACATTTTATCCTGACTTCCATATAATAGTATTAAGGAGAGGAAAGCAGAAAACAATGTGATTTCCCTAGGCTTCATATCTCTCAGAGAAGAGCTCTGGAACTGAAAATCTAAATTGTTCAGCTACATTTTTAATATTTTTGTTTCAAATCTGTTTGAAGTCCTCCATGATATTTCCAAAGCCAGGGAGTAGAGCAAGGTGATCAATAAAATCATATGGTTCTCATTTCACTTACAGAATTAGGACAACCTACCAAATAAGCAATAAGTATTCACTCACCGTGAGAAAGAGTTTAATATTTAAATATTTTAACTGGTATAATATTGATCTGAGGCTTAAGGATAGTATTTTAGAAATTTTTCTTTTAAAAAAAATAATTTTTTAAAGTCTCAAACTTGTAGTTCACTATCATTACAGACTCACCTGCAATTGGTCAAATCAAATAATACAAATGTATTGTAAATCACAAAGCATTTTAAAATGGGAAATAGATATCTTTATTTTTAATGTGTAGTATATGTATATATTCATTTTTAATGTATATCAAATGACTTTCTTTTCTCAAAAAAGTCACATGGAAAACATATCTGCTATAAAAACAATCACTAGTAATATTAGCATCAATGACTTGTAATTGTATGTAAGATTAAATGTAGATGAACACGTACCATTAACTCCTCAAAGGGTAAGTAGTGTTCCATTATGCATCCTTTTATAGCACAGTCCAGTTATAAACACAGCAGTCTGAGGAAAAGTAATATGAAGAAATTAAGAATTTTTTCTTAAAGATGAGGGGTACAAAAATATACCAATTTTCCATCATACCTATTATCGGCCCTTTAATAAAAAATGTTTTCTAATTAATATTTCATTTACCTTGGGGACAAGTACATAATGCAGTCATCAATTTGCTAAGATTCTGAAATACCATTCATTTATGTACATATTTTCTCTATTCAAATTTACTATTCATTTTGCTTGTCAATTTGCATATATTAAATCATCATGCATAATTTACCATATTTTGAATATTTTAGTAATGATGGTCCTTTTCTAAGAATTTTTATATGTGCTTAAATTTTAAACACTCAAACATTTAAAAAACTTAAACCTGACACTTGAGTTTTAAAATAATTTTATGAAGTAAAATATTTCATTACAAACGTTAGCTGTTTCTTTTCACTCAAACTACATGGGTGAATGATGAACACTCTAAGTATTATGTTAACACTATAGATGAAACTTTAAAAATAATAAACAGCATGTTCTTTATAAATTTTCTTGTTATTTTATTTCATTTGGTTAGCATAGGCATAACTCCACCAAGCCAATATTTCAGTTGTCCCTCTGCATTAATTCATGACTACTTCAGCTCTTAATACAAAGCATTATGTCTAATTTCAGAAGTTACCTCATTAACATTGTGGTCCTTGGAGCCAAAATTAAGTTAACCAGTTCTGACAGTTTTATATTTCATGTGTTCTATTTTCAACATTCCATTCTTATTTAATTTTACACACATTAAGAAGGAAAATTTCTTACTCAATTAAAAATACATCTCTGAACAAATAAATGGAAATTTGCTCTACAAAAAAATGTACACAAAGCAAATACACTTGAAATTAACTATAATTGAGAAAAAAATTCTGCAGGTAATATAATTGTTTAACTTCAACAGTTAGGCAATGTTGTTGTTGTTGTTGTTGTTTTGTTTGTTTTTTTCAGTTCTGTTAAAGAAAAAAGTATTCTTATACTTGTTAAAAAGGTAAGGATGAATTTGTTCAGGATTGTTGTGATAGGTGCCAGATGATTATAATAGGGAAGGAAGAATGGGTTGAACCCTGCATACATAAATCATAGCTGCAGAAGAGTAAGCTACAGGCAGAGTTAGAGCGTGTATAGATGCAAGTTGTGAAGGGGAGACATCAAGAGTAGGGGCTTGTAGTAACCAACAGGATTCTTGCCCAAGGCAGGCCAGAGTGATCACATTTCAAAGGTGGAAGATTCTCTTTAAACTGAGCAGATTCTTGCAACACCTGAATTATGCAGTCTGAAAAGAGGGCCCAGGAATAAGGTTTGCACAAAAGGAGTGTTCACAGGAGCCTGACTAGTGAGCCAGGGAGAGACTTTGCCAGCTCAGAGGGTTCCAGCCCTGAGCATCCTCCTCCTGACTCCAGGTGAAGGAGAAAACTCAGCAGTGTGTTCACTGTGGAAGAAAAGAGATTAGGAAAAAAAAAAAAATTACCTACCAAACTCTGTAAGGTCTCATGGATCTGCCTATATGACAAAATCAAACTGGGCTCTTCTGGTTCTAAGTTGTTTTTATCATCTTTGAATGTTTGATATGTGAGTTGAGTACGTGTAAAATTTACCTGTTTCATTTTTCAAAATGGTAAAAGTGAAATACACAGAGACACATGGTAAAGAAATTTTAGTTCTTATGAGAAACTTATTTTGAACTATATTACATGACTCTATTCCTTCCTTCCTTCTGTCTGAATCTCTCATTGAACTGTACTTAAATTAATGAAATGAAGCCTGGACTGTATATACCACAATGTTTGCATTAACTTCCATTCTCTGCACATGGCTTCAAATATTGGATATTTAAATTAATGTGGTCAATTTGGTCTCCATTAAGAGGATAGCATTTCAAATAACAACTCCTTTCTTAAATCTGATTCCTATCAATTGAGAGTATTCCAAATACATATTAAACTATTAAACTGATTTAACAGATACAGAAAATATTTTATTAAGTGTGTTTATGTACTTATTATATTCCTAGAAGTTAGGGGAAACTTTTACTTCTTTTGATGGAGTATGAATCTCTGACTTAGCATGCAATATAATAGTAAGTCAAAAACTATCATGAATAAAAACTTATTCTGAATGATTTATTCTGTTTTTATAGCAAGTAACATTTTCTTGTATAGAACAGATTAATATTAAAATCTACTTTTTTCTCTTTGACAAATTGTGACAAAATTTTTTCACTTGATTCAGTATTTTCAGGAATGATTTTCTTTTCATCTGACCATTCTCTGTATTTTCCACTTACTCTTGCTTTGACTACAAGATTCAAAGCAAAATAGATGCACAAAGGAAGTCTGGCAAGAACATTTATACTTATTCCGAAGCAACCTCTGTCCTCTACAGAATGTCTACCTACTCATCAATTATAAGAAGTGACCAGAACTTCATGGATGACAGAAGAAAGATCAAGGAAATACTTGTTATGACTACATGAGAAGAGGCATGCTTCTAGGCTCAGAATCATGATCAAATCAAGGTTTCATAATCAAGAAAATCAGGGGGACATTCATAACAGGCAATATCCATGTCCATATAACTAAGGATATATTGCCATATAATATTGTTGATAATGTGACAATTTCAAAAATGTACCTTAAGACTTATGATTACACTGTAAAATGTGTTCATTAACTGTTGTATTGTACACCTTGATACATATGAATAAAACTTTTAGTGATAGCAGGGTCACAAAGACAATCTACAGTTTTTAAAAATTCTAAATCAAAGATGGAAAGCAGTAATAAATCAAAGTTGACAACAAAATTTTCTGTTTCTATATTAAATCCAAGAAAACAGGAAGAGATATATCAGTAATTGTTGAGTATTTCACAATATAAGAGATGACAAAAATAAATTAGTTAGTGGAAAATGATACATTTATTTTGTATAATATGCATAACATGAAGTAAAGTAATGTAGAAATAATAGTGCCCACAAACAAAACATTCTGTATTTAGAAGTTCAGGCATTCCAAATTACAGCTGGTAAGAACACAAAGGTCCTAGCAAAGGGTGGGAGTTTAGTGGGATAATTATTTTTTAATCTGTTAATATAGATATTACGATGTCCCATCTTAGCACCTCACTACATAATAATGTTTTAATCTTGCTCATTTTGGGCTTTATTTAAATTTTTTATTTGAAGTTGTTGTATATATAATAGTATGGATTATGATTCATAATACACATATAGAGCAACTTTTTACATAACACTGTTTGTATACAAAGTATATTCTTACTATTCATGTCTTCAGTTGGCTTCATTTTTAATGACTTATGTTGCTACGATCCTTTTCTCCATCATCTTTGGATATAATTATTATTCATGTGGACATGCTTATTTAACTCCTCAATTTTGGACTCAAGGAGTGTAACATGTAGTGACTCCTTTCTTTCAAACACCATGTCGAATCCATGAATGATTACCTTTAAAAGGTGCCAGGTTATTTTCACTAGCAGCCGCAACTAGGCAAGGTCAAGGCACTTAGAGCTCAGAGTAGTTTCTTAAATGATTGTTCTGGGTGTCACCCTCTTTTCTAAAGTTCAGTTTCCATCCAGTAGTCAGAGAGATCTTGAAACATGGAACAAAGAATGTCATATTAGTGCTCATAGCTTTCTAATTGATCCCCTTCTCAGAGTAAAGCCTAAACCCTGTCACTACTTGTGAACTCTGGCAATCTCAGGTCCCCTGATTCCCTGTCCGTCACTTCTCTTATCCTAGCTCTCACTACTCTCATTCTGTCCTCAACAGATTCCTGATATTCCTTGAAAATGCCAAGCTCAACTTACCTCAAAATTGGCATTTCTGCCTGCAGATTCGTGTGCTGTAGGTACTTGCATAGCTAATACCCGACTTAACTCTGGACCTGCTCAATCAACTCCTTTTCACAGAGAATCTCTCTGACCACCTGCTCCCCAGTCACTTTTAACCTACATTTAAATTTCTCTCTAGAACTTATCAGCATCTCACACACTGCATTTCTTTCTATTTTTTTTCCTACTTTTTTTTTTTTCCCCCTAGAAGAAAGAACGTGAGATTTTTTTAGAATTTTCTTTTCATCACTTACTCCAGTACAAAGCACAGTTTCTGGCATAGAGTAAATGATTCATGAACATTTTCTGAATAATCGTGCATAAATCCGGCCTGGGTTTGTTAATTACTGATTATTTTGCCCTAAAATCAATGACAATATACATGAAATGTGCTTCTATTTTTTACAATTCAGTAAGAGAAAATATTTATTGAGAATTGAATCTGTGTCACACACACTGCTCATCTCCTAAATCAGTTGTCTCTGTTCACCCCCTTGAGGTTGATATTCACTGTATCATTGATGGCATAGCCATGAAAATGGGAACTGGTCTATTGTTTATTTAAAATATATATATATGATTCTAGTACAAACAAATAGGTGATACCAGCAATGAAAAAAGCTAAGAAAGAAAATAAGGGAAGGAGATGAAACCCAGAGATTAGCCCCAGGATTCAAGTGCTACCTTAACATAGGAGGATCATGGGCAAAGAATGGAGTTCCACCAAGGAAGGTGATTTCAGGTGTTTCCTGCCTAGCGAGGAGACAACCAGGGAGAAATACAACTTCTAACAGAGGTTCCATTGCTTTTACAGAGAAAAAAAAGTAGGAGAAAAGGACCATCCCCTGGCTTCCTCCAGCTCCCAGGCTTCTACTTTGCCTGGCCTTGCCTGAGTCCAAGGTCAGAAGCAAGCCTGGGGAGTGCAGATGTCTTTAGCAATAACCTAATAATGGTAATAAAACCACTGAGGAATGGATCTGAGAAGAAACTGACTTTGTTATATTAGTAGTATCATATTATTAGACAAATTATAAAATTCAAGTCTGGACAGGTGAACAAAGTTGCAATGATCCTACAAACCTTTAAGGGTAGAACTGGTATTGGAGCTGGGCGCAATGGCACATGCCTGTAATCCCAGTACTTGGGAGGCTGAGGCAGGAGGATCGCAAGTTCAAAGAGAGCTTCAGCAATGGCAAGGCACTTAGCAACTCAGTGAGAACCTGTCTCTAATAAAATACAAGAAAAGGTCTGGGGATGTGGCCCAGTGGTCGGGTGCCCCTGAGTTCAATCCCAGGTACCAAAAAAAGAAAAAAAAAATTGGATATGAAATTAATCAGGATCCAGATCCTGCAGTCATTGTCATTAATAACATTTTGAGAAGACAAAACAATTTCTCTAGATAAGCATGGTATTTTGATATTTCTAAAAATATCTATGAATTTGTGATAAGCTGTGTCCCTATGTGTATGTGTAAAATGACTCTACATTGAATCAAACTTTAGCGTAAATTTTCTAGGAGACAAAGAAACAGATGATTTTTCTCATAAAGTCTGGTAATAATTTCCCTAACAAGGCACATTTTCAAGCAACTAAGTATGCTACCTACCACTGAAGACAGCCACATATCCTATATGTATAAGTGTATATGTGTAGTACACGCTCTGGCAAACAGAAGGCATTGAACAGTCTTTTGGTGGTTATTGTCCCTTGTGTGTATTACAATTTCAAAACAAGGTGGAACACAAGTTGTGATAGTTGTGATTAACCCTGTAATTCATGCATGGGCATTGAATTCTCAATGTGGATAACCCAGGCATTTCACAGCCGTTTATCCTTTCTAACATTTACTTAACACACACTTGTGCTCTGGACTAACTCTTCTGTTATATTTTTGAAAGGTTTATTTGCCCTACAGGTTAACTGTGTCAGTACTGTTTCATTCAACATTATAAAAATATACTTTCTTCATCTACTATTTCTACACAAATATTTATTACAAATAGACAGATTGCTTAAGTAGCAATTTGCCTGATGATTTACAAAAACGATTTGAAAAAAATAAAGTAAGGTGGTATGCTTTCTGTACACATAACCCACACTACTGAGTAATTTATAAAAATCCATAAAATAGGAAATTAACTTAAAGGTCATGAGGCTCTCAGAAGAAAAAATGACCTTTGATGCTAGAAATCATTGAAGGTTTTTTTGGGGGTTTGCATAATATATTATGTATCATGTCTCTCAAGATATTTCTTATAAAAATTAAAATTCACACAGAATGAAATATTATAAAATATGTAAAATTTTTAAAACTTTTATAATTAGATGGATACCTTAAGCAAACCCCTGGAAGTAGCAGATAAAAGGACATTTATCTTAAAATGGTAGTAGGCTTTATGCTTATTTAAAATAGGAATAGATAGGAATTTGTTAAAAAAAAAAAAAGAATGATAAAGTAATATCAGAGTAGAAAAATCCTTTTACTGATAAAAGTAGAGATAAAACGGGATAAAAATTCTTTTTAATAATGTACTTATCTTGGACTTAAAAAGACCATCATCATGTATAAAAGGCCAATTTCATGTCAAGAGCTATCCTGGCCTTGATCTGAGCTGAAATTCTGAGTAGGGATTTTTTTGAAGAGTTTTTGCAGTGGTAACATGTTGTATTAAACTTCTCCAACAAATCCAATGCAAAGCTGTGAAGTGAAGCATATGTTCAGCATATCTCTACCTGCCAGGCCTTGGATTCCTTGCATCCTTATCTTACAACATATGGCCACTCTGCAGTGACCACTAAATCCCCACTGAGAACCAGGAATGGATTCAATTCCAGGTGTGGGGAAGCTTCACTCTTAATTTCAAATTGTTTTTGCACAGTAGAATAATTTTGAGGCCTTAATATTTTAAGCATTTCACATGAAAATATTAATGATATTTATTCACAGCCGACTATACACTCATTAAACTATTAATTGAGTACGCATTGACTAGGTACATGTCACGTGTTTGTTTCTCTTCCAGGTCCTGAGGCTAGAGTAGGGCACTAAAGAGACAACTGCTTGCCTTCATGAGGCAGACCACAGAAGACTTCTCTGTCAAATGCTAAGATGTGCTCTGGGAAAAATAAAACCAGAAAAGTTAGTGAAGTGTTGCACCAAGTTGAAGAGGAACTGAAAATAAAGTTTACTATTTTATGTAAGGAAGACATAGAGTGGTCTTATGCCATGTTGGCATTTTCAGAGAGATTTGAAGGATTCAATGCCTAACTCAAAGATACCTGGAAAGATTAACCAAGCCAAAGAAACAGCAAATGGGTATGCTTTGGGAGAGAAGTATTATGTTTGTATTAAACCAAAGGAGATAGATTTATCTTTGGTGGGGTGAAGGAGGTGGAGGATGTTAAGAGATAAATTAAGAGAAAGACCAGAATATCTGAAAATATAGTAAGATGGGCTGGGGGGAGTAGATATGGACTAGAGCAGTGATTTGAATTATGTTAAAAGCTGTTGTGCTTAACATAAACTGCAAATATGAAGGCTACTGAAATGACCTAGTGAAGAAAAATGCTGTCTTAAAACAGTGGGAATATTGACATATTGTCAGAATTTAGAACTGATTGGTGTGTTGACATATTTGAAAGTCTAAGCTGAGCATCCTTTGTTTGGTTGTTTTAAGATAGAAAGTATTAAGATAAAGGAATGGATTTGCTATGTAGTGTACAAGAAGAAAAGTCAAGCCTGACTTGTTTTTTTTTTTTTTTTTTTTTTTTTTTTTTTTTTTTAGGAAAGCACCAGGAAAGATGAGTTTTATATTCATTGAGATAAGAATATTTATGGGTTATATTGAAATAATTTTATGGTATTATGGATTTGGTTTTGGATACATGGCACTGGAGATGCATTTCTTATGCATGTGGAAGTGCATAGCTACTTACTGGTAGTTGATTACAAGTGTTTATGATTTTGTCCAGCATAGCAGTCAAGGGTGGAAAAGTAATTTTATGATTACTTTTTATGATTAATTTTATTAATTTTTATTAATTTTGTTAATTTTATGATTAGCATAGAGGAATTATTTAAAGAGGTAGCTTAATGAAATCATTTACTAAGCTGTCAGGAGCAATGATTGAATTATGGTTCTTGAGCTGTCCTGTGATAGAGGCGCTGCCTCTCCTGGGAACCTTCAGTGTGAAAGTGCTGACTAAAGATTTCCCAGTTGCTGTGGTGAGACCCTGTTCAATAGGAGGTTCTGTGCCAGCCATGGAGCTGTCAGTTCAGATACCAGCTGCCCAGGCATAAAAAGTTACAGGTACAAGCTGATAATCATAATTGGGCTGCTCACACCTAGGACCTTGGTTCTGCTTGTTTTGAAGAAACTTTCTCACAATAACCCTTTTGATTTTAAAACCTATATAACAAAGGTGCTGAGCTGGCTCTGGGTCGTCTATCCCTCATCAGGGGATGGAGAACCACTGGGCCCCAGCTTTTCTCTATTTGTGTGTCTGTTTGTATTTTCTTCATCTCCTCATCATTCTGTCAGGTACCTGAATTAAAGGCCATGAAGGTCACTGCACTGAGTAAATGTGTATGGGGAAGAGATATATCTGAATATTGAGTCAAGCACACTGTAATGTTTAAGAGTGAAGCAATAGCAACACACTGGTGTTTCAGAGGACAGTTTTTAAATATAAATGAAGAACATCAATATAAAATATGGCTTTGGAATCATATTCAGTAAATGGAGGGATGCTTCAGTGACATTAAAAAGACTAACCCTTGACTCATATATGCTCAAAGAAGGAATGACAGTGGAGCTGATAAGCAGTACAGAGAAATGAAAATATAGCTGGAAAAGAAAGGATTTTTAAAAAAAAATGTTTTGTGTCTAAAATGGGAAATATTAAAGCAACTTTTACATTGATGGTGATGATCTTAGGGTAGAAGGAAAAGAAATAGTATCGAAGGAAGAGGGAAAAACCTATGAAGTGATGATCTTGATGAGTACCAATTCATGCATAGTGATGCATAGAGAGGTATATATTCAGGTGGGTTCATAGATATTAAGGCAGGAAAATCAGCTGTTCTGGCCACCATTGTCAACATTCTCATCAAAATAAGTGAAGTTATTATTATGTTGTTGCACACACTATTAGCCATTGTCTTCTGATATTTGGCATTTCTAGAAATAAAGCCTCCTCCATGAACAAAGCTTATGAGTGGTAGGAATTTTGGTGCTTAACTGGTGTTTTTGAGGACATGGAGAATGAGTCTGTTACACAATGTTTCATGTAATGGAACCTCCCAAGGCTTCTCAGGTGGTACTGTGTTCATACTGATCATGAAGGAAATAATGTCTGAAATCGCTATACTTTTACTTTGGGAATTAAGATTAGCAGAATCTTGGAATTATTTTTATCCTAAAGTCTAATCTGGAAAAAAAAGTCTAGAAAATGCATGTTCTATGATTTACCATAAAAAAGCCTGTTTCTTTAAAACTTTTAGGAATACTCCTTAAATTCAGATGGAGCTTTGTTCTGATAAGACCAACATATATTGAAAATATCATAAACCAACATGTATTTGGAGTATCTAACCTTCAAACACATACCTTAGCAACACAGTGCACTATTAAGGGTCAGTTGTTGATTCTGATAACTCTGATTACATGGCCATTGTTTGCTATTCTGATTATGTATTTTAAATTTAAACATCAGGATGACATTGTTGTAGGCAAGAATTTTTTAAATGGCATTTCAGAAAGCAAATGAAAATAAAGCAAAAATAGACAATGGTATTAACATCAAACTCACAAATTTCTGCACAGCAAAACCAAAGAATCAGCAAGGTGGAGAAGCAACCTGTAGAATGTGAGAAAATATTGCCATTCTGTACATCATATAAGGAGTTAATATTCAGAATATATGAAACACTCTAATATGTCAATAGCAAGAAAACCAATAAATCTGATTTTAAAATGGACAAGATATTTGAAAAATTACTTCTCAAAAGTTAAGATATACAAATGTGCAGGAGGTGTATGAAAATATGTTCACTATCTCTGATCATTATTCAGGGAAATGAAAATCAAAAGAACCAATGAAGTATATTGAGGAGTGATTAAAAAAAAGACAAGAAAGAGCAAATGCTAACAAAGACATGGAGAAACAGGCAATCTTATTCATTGTTGGTGGAAATATGAAAACATCATGGAAGTCCTTTAGAATACTAAAAACAGAACTACTGGGCACATATGCAAAGGTATCAAAATCAGTATCAAAAAGTTATCTTCATGCAGTACTATTCACAGCCAAACAGATTTGGAATCAAGCCACAACAACAGATGAATGGATAAAGAAAACGTGAGATATAGAAACAATGGAATACTTTTCAGACATAAAAAAAGGTTGAAACCCCATTATTGGTGACGGCATGGATGAAAGTCATTATGTTAATGGAAATAAACCAGACCCAGAAAGTCAAATATCATGTGATCTCACTCATATGTGTATTCCAAAGCAGTCATCTACATAGAAGAAGTTTAGTGGTTTCCAGAGATGGGGAGAAACCAGAATAAATTAGGATGGGGAAGTGATTGGTCAATGGGGACAATGAAAGGTAGACAGGAGGAATAAGCCCATGTGTTGTCTCGTGCAAGAGGAATACTTGGAACATAATGCACAGTTCAAATTGCTAAAAAGTTTTTCAAGGTTTTCACCACTAGAAATGAAAAGTGCATGAGGTGATGGGTATCATAATTACCCTTCTGTGACCACTGTTTAATGTACACACGTATGGCTTATCACATTGTGTACTTTAATACATGGTATTTACCATGCATCAATAAAAATTGTGATATTTTATATAAGTTTATATTTTATTATTTTCAAAGATTATGTTCAACTTCACTCTACTATATATACTGTTTTTCAATTTGTTTTTCATTGCTTGAAGGAAACATCGTGTTCCTTTTTTCCAAAATACAGCATGAACCTGAAATTAAATTTACACCACTCTTCAGGCACATTTGAATAATTTGAAGTAAATATCTTACATTGCAGACCCAGAGGATGATATGTTTGCTTTTGTTTTCTTTTATCTTCATTGGTTCTTAATTCTGATTTTAGTTTGTATTTTTAAAATAAAAATGAATAATCTGTTTTTAAAATGTACTGTCACAAACATATGTACAAAGTATATGTTGTTTGTGCTCAACTTTTTGAATTGCTATAATTTTACTTCTGGAGATAAAGAAAATATTAGACTATTTTATAATTATAAGATTCCATGTGTTAGATTTGATGTATTTTCTATGATTCAAATCAGTTAATATAGTCAACTCATGACCTATTTAGCTTTGCCATTTGCAATCTGAAAAGACTCTTTTTCCAGCCAAGCACGGTGGCACACACCTGTAATCCCAGCACTTGGGAGGCAGAGGCAGGAGGATTGCAAGTTCAAAGCCATCCTCAGCAATGGTGAGGCACTTAGCAACTCAGTGAGACCCTGTCTCTAATAAAATACAGAAAAGGCCTGGGGATGTGGCCCAGTGATCGATTGTCCCTGAGTTCAATCCCCAGTACCAAAAAATTAAAAAAAAAAAAAAAGACTCTCTTTCCATAAGACACACCCTGATGGTGAAGATATTATAAAACAAATTTTATGAAAGCTTAGATACATGTTGGTTCCTTTAAGCATGTTTTAGTGACAAAGAAAAACACTGTTTTTAACCTGAATATATGAAGAAGCTTAGTTCTTTAAATCATCCAATTTTTTCATTAATATTTCAAATATCTAAAAGACTCTACGGGAAAGAACTGAAAAAAATCCTGATATCTTAAAATAATAGTAAATTAGTTCTTATCTGTCCAGAAACATTGAACAAGAGTAAAATTGTATAATATAGATGTTGAAGAACAAAACTGAGTTAATATATTTCTCAGGCACTTCTTTCAATGGGTAAGGTACAGATCAACTTTATGTGCACATTTCAAGGAAGCATAGAGTATGTAAAATACACAATCTGTGTGTTCCTGATAACTTATTTTGGACAAGTTATTATACTTGTGCATGTCTAACTGTCATTTGGATTGCTAAAATAATGCCCTAGTTAAAAAGAACAACATATTTGTAACCAAAGCAGTTAGAGTGTAAAATATAGCCTATGAGTCAGAGAATCCAGCCCAGGCTTACAGTTCACATTCACTGAACATTCTTGCCTTCACCACTAGTGGTTCTAATTAAGAATGACCATGGGAAAAGATCCTTTCATTTTCCTTCACTACTTGTTTCTAGTTTCCCTAAATCTCACTAATTATTCTGTCTTCACTGTGGGTTCACCAGTTCATGACTGAACATAGTTAGCAATTACTCAAAAACATCATTTCTTTACATGCTACTTAAACACAGCTTAATTCACTTTATAAGCCTAAAATAGTATTGAGCTATAAAATTTTTTCAAAGAAAAATTGCACTATAAGCAGGATAAAAGAGAATTTATATTTTTTTAAAAAAAAATTTAAGTGTATATATATATATATATATATACATATACATATATATATATATATATAATGACATGCATACTTATTTATATACACCATGATTTGAAGTGTATATACACTGTGGAAAGGCTAAATCCAGCTAGTTAAAAGTATGTTGCCTCACAGGTACCATTTCTACATGGTGACACTTCATATTCACTCATATTTTTCAAGGATGCAACATATTGTGCTAACCTATATTTACTATATGGTAAGACCAATCCCTGACCTAACCTTGAATTGACCCTTTGACCAACATCTGTCTCCTCCTGCCCTTAATCATTCCAACCTCTAGCAACTACCATCAAAGACTGTCTCTATGAGATAAACTATTTTTTTTATTTCACATAATGATTGAGAATACATTGTACCTGTTTTTTTCTGTTTCTTTCTTATTTTAGTCAATACAATATACTCCAGTTTCATCAATATTACTGGAAATGACAGTACTTCCTTTTTACAACTGAATAATATTCTATAGAATATATTTAGCACTATTGGACACTTAGGTTGATTCCTATCTTTACTCTTGTGACTAATGGTGCAATGAACATGAGAATATAGATGGAGACAGCATTCAACAAGAGATGTGTTTCATCTGAATAAAGTCTTAATAAAATGTATAGAAAGGGTAAAGAACAAGCTAATTAAGACATTTGAATGATTTGCAACTTATTAAAACTATAAATTTAATTATTTTACACACTCAAATAAGTGACATATATAAGAGAGAAATATTTTATTTTATTTCATTATTTTATTTTACTTTAGGTACTGAAGATTGAACCCAGTGTTTGCTCTACCACTGAGCTACATCATTAGTCCATTTTATATGTTATTTTGAGACAGAGTCTTGCTAAGTTGTTCAGGCTGGCTTTGAACTTGCAGTCCTCCTGCCTCACCCTCCCAAATTGCTGGCATTACAAGCATGTGCCAAAACTCTTGGCTACAATTTATTTTTAGTAAAATATAAAAAAATAAAAAGATAAAATCCTTAAAATTCATGCAATACCTAAAAGAAGTCAGACATGTGTCTTAGCGTTGTTGAAACAGTCATGAATCAAGCTATGTTTATATTTATGCATCTTTTTTGAAATTTCTTTAGTTGAATATAATATTTGAAATCTTAAATTGGAATAAACTAACAGTATGATTTGGGGCTGACATGCTTCTGGTGAGTTTGGGTATATTACTAATGAGACATATATTGTAATAAAACAAAAATAATATTTCTAAAAGGTAATGAATTTAATAGTGAAATTACTAATTATAGTTAGGAGAGGTTAGAGTTGGTGGCACTGAAATTACAACACAAATCTTAGTTGTAAAATAGATAAACAATTGTAAAGATAAATGATATTCAAAATTCAACAAATGAGTTATTTTGAACATTTTTAATGTCATTAAGTTTTAAAAATAGAATTTTTGAATTTGAAAATGAAGCCAAACTGCAAGCACTGAATGTATTAGAAAAACTTTTTAAAGTCTAACCTACTTTAGAATTAAATATATTATTTCATTCATATTATGTAATTTAGTATTTTCTAAAGATATCAATATCACTTGTGAAAACAAATCTCATTTTTAAACAAGAAATTAGTTCACATCATCTCTTAATTACTGTAATTTTTAAAATATGGAATTTAATTTTCTCCCTCTTCTCCATATTTTTTCTTCTATTCTTTTACATTTTCTAGACTTTTGCCTATTTTGTTAACCTGGATATTATGGGATGAAGTGATTATTCACATACTAGTCTGTTGATTTATTAAATTGTGCTTACATTTGTACAAACAATAATATTTTTACTCAGTATTTTGTTTTTAAAAATTAATAAAAGTAAACAAGCATAAAATAATTATAGAAAAATATAGGAAGAAATTATATTCTTTATTCATTAATAATATTTTAACACTAATAATCCTGTGTTTCCCTAGCATTTTAATCCATTGTGGAGGAGGTTGTGTTGGGATCATATTTTTGTAATTTTGTTTTTGAAAATTTATCTTTGAGTTTCTCCATCTTTTCTGTATATATTCAGATGCTATATTATTCAGCTTATACAATTTAAAGTTACACTTACTTGATTCAATTATAATTTGTATTATCTACTTACAGAATTTTTATATAATTGTTTTCGTATATCTGTTAGATACTAACATCATTCCACTGATTCTTTACTTTTATTTTTTCTTTTACAGTATTCTACTTTTGATCCCTGCATATACTCACAATTATTTCTTTTTTAAACAACATATAGTTGGATATTTTTTACAAATTGACAAGTTTATTTCTATAGTTAATTTATTTGCTGATATTTTTCTAAACCTCTAATTCTATTTTGTGCTCTCTCACTAGACACTTTTTTCTCCTTTCTGTTAAGTCTGCACTTATTTTTAATTCGCATTATTCTTTTCACTGGTTATTATAATTTTAAGTTTGTGATGTCTGTATTCTGTTCTTTAATATTTATAAATAAATTTGGAAATGTGTAATGGATTTATCAAATTTGATGCTAGTTTAATTAACCTACTCTTATTTCACCTTGATTTGCTTTTAGTTCATTATATATCATTATTTCTTTCTCACAATGGGAAATTAATATATCTTTTGTTGATAATTCTTTTTAACTTTTAAATTTTTTATGTTAATCACTCACCTTTTGTCTAAACAAATGCACACACACACACACACACACACACACACACATCCATTAGGGTTTTCTCAAAGTTGGCCTTTGGTGGCAGTTGGTCAAAAGTTCAGGTTAATATATTAGTTTCTAAGCCAAGATTGATATTTGTTTCCTTACATCACACTTACCATATTGTTTAAATACAGTGTGAGCAGAATCATATACATGGCACATATCTTTATATACATATCTTGTACCTTCCTATGGGACAGCAGCTGCAGGTACTGGAAGAGAGAGTAATGAAAGTGTGAATGGGATTAATAGTTATTAGATGAACAGCAGAGTTTGGTCTGAAATATGACTAGCGACTTTACGTAAAAATTGTTGTAATAAAGTTAATAGTTCCTAAAACTGATGAAACACCTGCTAAAGGTAATGAGAAATGTCAGGATTTAAAGCGGCTCCTACATTTGCTAGATTTCTGCTACCTGTGGATCAACTGTTCATCCAGCACCAAGGTCACCTTCTCCTCTTGAGCGAACAAGCAGAAGTGTGAATGATGGTGGAAGGAATCCAAAACACAGGGTATATTATACAAATAATATATAAACTATTCAGATCAATATAAGGAAGTAAATTACAAAATGTGAAAATTATAAATTCATAAAATATTAATTATAAAATTAAAGCATTTTTGGCCATTTTAAGAATATATCTTCTATCAGATTCATCATTTAGTGTGGGCTTCTCTTTGTTTATTTTGCCTTAATTTCACTGAGCTTCATGAAGAGATAAATCTATGTCTTTCATCTTTTCTGGAGACTTCTGAACCAGCAAGTATTTAAACACTTCTTTGCCCCACTTATTTTTCTGGAAGTCTGTTTAAATATACCTTCATACACCAGATCATCCCTTCAGTCAAGCGCTCTTCTTTGTTACCACGTTTGTGTCTCTTGGTGGTGAATTCTGTTCCCTCTTTTCCAAGTTAGCTTCCAGATCTCAAGTGCTTTCATGAGCTGTGTCCAAAGCATTAACATTAAATTTGCAAGTTTTATGCTGCTTTCCTCCTCCTCCTCCTCCTCCTCCTTCTTATTCTTTTTTCCTGCCACTTATTGCTCACTCTGCTTTGTTTGGTTGTGTGTTTTATTAGTTTAAATGGATGGGTCTCACTGTCAGGTGAAGTTATTTGGGAAGACACCCAAGTCTTCAAAGGAAGACTTCCCACTTGCAGTAGCTTACAATAAGCTTAAACATGTGAAATTCCTAATGAAAATGTTTTTAAAGGAAAAGATGGGACTTTTTTGATTATCTTAAAAACTTTCACAAACATGAAAACAAAGTTTTATGAATATAGTCTTATTTTTATGCACATTCACATAGACCAAACATCCACTAGTTTTAGAAAGATTTAAATAAATATTAGCAATTTCTTGCTTTGTTTTCTACCCATTCTTGTCGTTGGAGGCAATGATTTTAAGGTGATTTAGATGTTTGATTTTGGAATTTTCTCCTCTATTTCTATATATAGTGTTATTTCTTTGTATCTTACTTATAGCCATTATATACTAACTGCCATATAAAAGATGATTTAGCTTTCTTTCAAAGCTCAGTCACTATTACTCCATGACCACTTCTATTATCTTTCATGTTTTTTTCTTATTGTTATTATTTTATTATGTTTAAATATAAGGTGTCCACCAAAATTTCATGGGTGAGACAACACAAGAAAGTTGAAAGATGAAATGATTAGGTTATGAGATCCCTGACATAATCAGTGAATTAATCCACTGTATGGATTAACTGGGTGATAACTGTAGGCAGGTAAGGGGAGACTAAAACAAGCGGGTCATTGGGGACATGCCTTTAGGGTTTATAATTTGTCCCTTGTCAGCAGAGCTCTCTCTGCTTCCCGACAGCTATGTCCTGAACTGCTTCCTTCTGCCATGCCCTTCCACCATGATGTTCTGCCTCACCTAGTCCCAATGATATGAAGTCTGCTGACTATGGACTTATCCTCTGAAACTGTGAGCCAAAATATCTTTTTCCTCTTCGTGCTGGTCTAGTTGAGTCTTTTCATTACAGTGAAGAAAAACTTACTAAAACATATTTACCTCATAAAAAATGCTTGCTTAGATTTTATTATTTATTCCAAGCACTAGCTTAATCTAGAAACATTAAACAATACAAAACTTGAAAGAAAGCTCTTTTTCAACTGAAATCTTCCATAAACTTACTCTCCTGATAAACATTTCTTTATTCATGGAAATACTTCAGTTGACCTATTAATGTCATGTTTAGGAGAATTCTCTATTCAAGACTTGCTACAATATGGATTGTGCCAGGTATAAAATTATCATAATAGCAACCTTTAAAATTAGGAAAATATTGCATAAAATTGTAAAGATACTATGCTTAAATTCTCATTAAAAATCCAAAAAGTAATTGTTTAAAGTATCTTTAATCCTCAGATATGTAACCAATTAAAACTTCTTCACATGGGCTTGTGCCAATGGAGGACTTCAGAGGGCTCCAAATCTCTGCCCGCAGATCATGTTATTGCTGGTATTTTGTGAACACGTGTATTATGAAGAGTTATGAAAGCTGATTGTGAAAGCAGATAGTGCAGACCACTATCTTCACCTCCAATCACCTTTCTTGATGTCTTAGAACACCCTGCCTGTTTATCCCATAAATATCCTTATGCCCTACATTTAGGGATGCAGATTTGAGATTTGTAGTACTGTCTTCTCATTTCGGTGCCACTTCAATATTTTTTTTTTTCTTTTGTGCAAAATTCATCATTTTAGTGGTTGGCACACTGCACAATAGAGAAAAAAAAATTGTCCTGGTTTGGTAACATAAATGCCCCAATTGGGCAACATTTTCTGATTGCAATAAACTCCTCCTCTGGTAAGTATGAACCTGGAACATATTCTTCCTATAAATACTGACATCAGGATTCAAATATATTTCTAAGTTCTGGTTTATAGTTCTACTTTATCATTCCCTTTTGTGTTTATCAGCTCCACCTCACTGTGACAAAATAACTGAGAAAATCAATTTAAGGATAGAAAATTTATTTTGGCTCATGGTTTCAGAGCTTTCTGTTTATGGTTAACTGACTCTATTGCTATGAGTTTGTAGGGAAGCAGGAATCATGGGAGAGAGTTTGTGGTAAAGCAGAGTTGCTCGTGTCATGACTGCTAGTAGGCAGACAGAAAGAAAAAGGAAGGCCAGTAACAAAATATACCCTCTAAAAGCAAAACCCCATGAACTTCTTCATTCAGCTGTGTCCCATGTTCCAATAGCATATTCATGTATGAACTTATCAATGGACGAATTCCCTGGTGATGTCACAGCCCTCTGGTCCAATCACTTCCTGAAAAGTCAACATTTGAAATTTTTTTGAATATTACAGGCTTTTATCCCAAAATAGGAGGCAAAGAAAACCATGTTAAATTACTAACCATGAAAATATCTTTTTATTTTTAGAAATATATTTTCCACTTATTCCTTAGGTTAGGAAATTCATGTAAGATATTGTAAGCTGAATATATACAGCCTGGAATGTGTTTATGCAATCAATTTAACCATCATCACAGTCTAGATTGTTTCTATTTATATACTGACATTCTTCCGATTTGGAAAATAATTTTCAAATATCTTAGTCAATTTTGATCTCTTTTATGCTATGAACAAAAACATTTTGAATGTCAATAGTGTTCAATGATTGTAAAGAAAGATCACAGAAATACTACCATCAATTTATTTTTAGCTTTTGAGAGATGGTTCAATATTATAGGCAATTCAATGAGAATGATGTACTAGTGATGATTTATGTTGTTATTATATCAAATATGTTGACATCCCATATCTCCATGTTTTATATCATTTTGGACTTATTTATAATATAAACTGAGAAACTGATAAAGCATGATTAAATCATCCCTAGTATGAAGTCTTCAAAAAAATTTTCAAGGTATAGTAAAACTAATATTAGTAAGATTCCATGACGTGACTTGGAGTTTTCAAAATGAATCCAATGGACTATTCACTAATTGGAAGATTACAAAGTTTTATCCCATTTAAAAAAAAAATTACTCTGTTCTTATGAAGAACATCTCTATAATCAAATACTTAGAGGTAAGTATTCAAAGTAACTCAAAAATAAAGTGCAAATCTAAACCTACTTTCAATGGACCATTATGTTAATTAATGTACATGCTATTTTTCCTGGCCTGGGGAGGGTTTTCTTTTGTGAACAATATATTACAATTTCCTTCCCTGAGCCTGTGCGCTTCTTTGCCCTGTGTAGGAAGCAACGTGGAGCTTAAGTCAGGGCTCCCTCCGTGGTCTGTATGCACACTTTCTATCTCTATGTGGTGGTCTACTCTAGTCTGTTATATTTAATGTCTTGCCCTATAAAGAGGCTGATTTGTTAAAGTGGTAGAGGAACAATTTATTTTTCTACATAGAAAAAAGAAGGATAATCTGATAAACTTACTGCTTCCTAAAAACATTAATGGGTCTTTCTGCCTTCTGTCTTTAACTCCCACTTGAAGTAATACAGACATCACCAACTTCTGAGAGGTTGCTGGACTTCCATAGCCCAGATTGTGTTGCTTCCTGATTTCCACCACAGTGGCTTGTCTTTTAGAAACTCTAGGTCAGCTCTATTTTCTCTTTTTATTTTGCAATGTTCCATCCTATAATTTTTACTTCCTGGCATTTGTTGTTCTAACATAACAATGTGGAAGTAATGATATTTTTCAGATCTGCCACCTTTTGCTACAAATTACAAGCACTTGCTTCATAAAATATAATACTTGAAAAATTCTGCTAGGGAAATTTATCAATATCAGTATGTAAAACAAATATCATGGCAAAAGACTGCAACTTTATAAAGGTTTATGAAACATGACGCACCATATCACTATGCAGCAGAAGTGTGATTTTACCTAGTTTTCAAACTTACATTTATTCTTGTGTATGTTTTTAACAGAAACATAAAAAAATTATAAAAAATAAGTATGAATATGGAATTCAAATAATGACACATGCCAATGAATTTTTCCTAATTTAAATATTCCATTTATTAAAGATTTATGTTAATTTTAACTCTCCTTTGCCAATAGGGCAATATGCATGAAATAATGATTAATTAAAAACATGCAGTTTTCTTGTAACATGAATTTAAAATGTCTTTCCTGTTCTGAATTCTAGAATTTCTTCAGTTTGCACAAATTTTACTATTATTAATTCTGCAACAAATCTAAATAACTGAGTAAAGACACACTGTGAATCTATGTGTATGAAAATGTGCAACTGTTATTTTGAAAAGCAGTAAAACTTAATGACCATATTTCAGTAAGCCAGAGTCCACTTATTAGATGATTCAATGTTTTTAATTAGATGATTTGATTTTATAATGTAGAGAGCCTTTTCACTCTTTGAGTACTAGCTAGAAAAAAAAAAGTAAAAAAGCTCATGTTTATAACATTCCTCTACTAAGAAATTTGATGATCATTCTATTACTATGTATCACAGTTAATATGAAAAGAGCAGTAAGGTAAAACTAACAGCTACTTTTTGGTTGGAAGCAAAGGGATTTAACAGAAGAAGAAATCGTTCTTTCCTACTTGCTTGAAACTTGAGACTACCTTTTTTTCATGGTTTATTTTTGCCATTGCATGACAATGCTTGAGATCTAATTATGAATAAGTTGTAGCTTCTGTTTCTAGATTGCACTTAAAAAATTGTACCTGGGAGGCAGATAAATAAACAAAAATCTGTGATAAAATGTAATACAGATCTACATTTATGGAGTACTTTATAACATGCCCACAAATCTTTACTATAAAGGTATAGAAATCACCCGGCACAGTGTCATATGCCTGTAATTCCAACAACTCAGGAGGCTGAGGCATGAAGACTGCAATTTCGAGGCCAACTGTGGAAACTTATTAAGAACCTCTGCAACTTAGTGAGACTCTGAATCGGAATAAAAAAGTAAAAATAAAAAGGACTGGGGAAGTAACTCAGTGGTAAAGCATACCTGAGTTCTATGCCTAATACCAAAATAAATAAATTCTAGACTTTGCAACACGTTTCTGTTGCTGCTACTCATTTCTGCAATTATTACAGGTGACATTTGTGGATGATATGTAAAGAATTATCACATTGGGGCCCCCAAAAGACTATTTGTGGACACACTGAAATTAAAATGTTATGACTTTTTCATGTACCAAAAATTTTATTTTATAAACATGTTTAATATTAATTTTAAAAACAATTAATACCTCACAGGATACCCCAAAACTGTGATGTAGTCTTAATGCTTGCACTGGGGGAAAACTATGGCATGAGTAAAGCCATTAGGTAGGAAGTAGAACTGGAAACAAGAATATTAATAATAGTCATAAAATTAAATAAAACCTTTCTCTAGTTAAATATAGAAGTTCTGCAAGTGAGAAAGTACAAAATTGGGATTTTTTTTTTTAGTATCATGGGGTCTTCAATATACACATGTGGGTGGAAGATTTAGATGTTAAGATGAGCTTGGGATAAATTATAAAAACTTAGGTTACCCTAAATGCTTGCAATTTATTCAAATTTAGATACCAACACACTTACGAGATTGAAAACAGGGCATACAAATCATATTCATAGTAATCTCACCTTTATGGGGTGTTCCAAAAAAAAAGAAAAATACAGAAAACAAAAAACAAAAAAACTTAACTGGATCGTTCATTGGAAAGATAAAGAAACTTACAGGAAACTAAATTACAGTAATGAGAGTGTGTTCACTTACAAGTGTTTTATTTTTAGAAGCCACTGGATGAAGAGAGCATGTTACCACAATTGATTGGATATTAAATTCTTATTATGAAGAGATACAACTAGTATAACCAAAGCAGTAAAAAAAATATGTAGGACCTGATGTAGTTTCTCAGATGCCCTCAAGAGTGAGTTGAAGAAAGTTGAATGGCTGGATACTGAACCGACCCATTAGAAGAAACCAGAATGAAAGAAATGATCTCATTGTAAATTACTAAGATAGTTTAATATAAAGAGTTTGTGCATGAAGATCATTGGCTACCCTAATGTGCCTCCCCATGGTATAGCTCCGAGCCAAGAACAGGTGGATCAGCGCAGACGCAGAGGTGGCGTCGCACTACCAAAAAGCTAGAAGGAAAGGCTCGTACTATGTCACAGATGCCAGTTTGAACAGAGAGAAGTCTTGGGGCAGAAAGAAAAGGAAAGGCTAGAAGTGGAAAACTACTGATAAAGAGAGAGAGAGGGAGATGGTGAAACACATTTTCAAGGTTTCCCTCCTCTGATGATGGAATGCCTGAGGATCATGGGCCAGGGGTCCTGAGAATTTGAGCACCCCTCCTCACCAAGACTATAGAGAACTGGCTGTGGAGTGAGTCAGCTGGGGGTGCCGTGATTTTTCCCTGGGAGGACTTTGCAATTTCCTGTGGATAGACTGAAAGATCCTGTGGAGTTTTGGCCTGGAGTTGTTGATAGATAGCTTACCCTCCCCCGCCCTCACAGTTTTCCACATCCTGAGAGAAGCAACCTTGTTTCATTCTCGGCAGGATGTTTCTTCCCTGGACAGGATGTTTTTTTCCCCCGGGCAGGATGTTTCTTCCCCGGGCAGAATGTTTCTTTTCCCCAGGCAAGAGCCAATAGGCTTAAAGGACACCCTGTTCTAGCCAATGGTGTTGGGGTTGCTCTAGTGCACCCCCCCACCAGAAATCCCTATATAAGGCCCTGTCTGAGAGACTCAGATCAGACAGAGAGAGACACATGGACACATGACATCGGCTCGTCGCTGAGAGGAGGAAGACAGATACATCGGCTCGTTGCTGCAGAGAGGAGGAAGCCACTGCAACAGCTCCAGACCCATCGCCTCCAGCCGACGGCAGCTGCCCCAGCCAACAGCTCCAGACCCATCGCCTCCAGCCGACGGCAGCTGCTCCAGCCAACAGCTCCAGACCGACCACCTTCAGCCCGACGGCCGCTCCCAGCTGACAGCTCCAGCCTCCAGCCAGACAGCAGCTGCTTTAGCCGACAGCTCGAGAGAGCCGGTGCGACCAGGCACCCACCTTCTGTCCAGAGCTTGCACACTCCCCTCTCCCTGACTCCCCTCTCCCACCTCTTCGACCTTCGACCAGAGCACCTCTTCTCCGGTTTTCACTACCAGCCACGAAGGCTGTTGAATAAATCTTTTGTCTGCACGGCTGTCCCGGGTGTGATGCTTTGCCCTTCAGTTGTACTCCTCAAATACCACCTAGATTTTCTGTCAAGGGGATTTTTTGTCAACATGAAGGATCAAAACAACTTCATGTTGACAAAAAAATCTAAGGGCTCAGTTCATGAGTAGTGAAATCTTGTTAGGGAAATCTAGTATATAATTATATATATAATTTAGTATAGCACAGAGCAATGGAGGATAAGCAATGTAGAAAAAATGGTGTAATCACCATCCAGGGCTCTATAACTGGTTATAACATAATATGTAATGCATTCCTGTGTGTTCTTCCCACCTGCAATGGCAGGTACATATTGATTTACTATTTTTCTCTTCTATTTTTACCTGATTGGTGAAATTGGTATTGTCGGTCGGTTGGGACAATTTACAATTTACTGTGCATTTTCAGGATATCTCATAGTTAATGACTAAATCAGGAGGAAAGGACATCATCGGTAGCTATTTTGAAGAGGATCAGTGAATTTGAATTTGTACAAGATGAATTTGAATTTGTACAAGGTAAATTTGAATTATGTTAGTGAGGAAAATGTACTTGATATTGTTACTCTTTTGAAGTTTGGGCTTTAGAACGAATATGTGAATGAATGAAGAATCATTTTAGAGGTAGACTGTTCTTCTATTTCAGATTGGATTATTCTGGTGCATTCCAAACCTCTGGAAGTTTGATTGAGTATCTACTCAATTTGGAAAAGGTGAACACTAGATTCCCAGGCTTGCTGAGAAATCAGGTTTTAGATGTGACCTATATTCAAGGCAGAAAGACCTGGTGTGGGAGATGCTTTTCTGTTCTTTTTCCTGGCGAGTAAGTTAATAGGGCTATTTAGGCCACAGTATCAAAAGAACCAGTTACTAGTAGCAACAGAAACAAAAAGTTTTTAGTCCCCAGCTTTGCAGCTGATGACATTCTGTGTCTTTCAAACATGGTTGTGGCTGGGGTCCTATCATCTTAGAGCCTGCAGTTGTAATACAGCTTTTGATGCTAAGAGGAAAAACAAAGAGCAACTTCGTGCATGTGCACCTGTGGATTTCTGAAAAGAGGTGACTTATAGAACTGTGACTTCCTGGCTGACTTTAGAATGGTCATTTACATTTACTCTCATATTTAAATGACAGCAGACCATAGCAGACTGAGATGGATTCCATAGATATGATGGCTGAAAAATCTCAGCTACAGAGGATCCACGATGTATGTGTGGTAGTGGACTCATACATTTCTTGGTAAAAATAAAATATAACCTGGAGAATAAAGCAGTAAGTCACAATATAGGGACTCAGTTAGGGTCCTGTTAAATTAGGAAGAGGACTGACTGTTTTCTTGTCATGTTAGTTAGTAATGCAAGAAACATACATGACAAATAAACTAAAACATGAATACACAAACTAGAAGGTGGTGAACAGAGTTTTTAGCAAGAAGAGGGAAATTGCAAAAGAAAGAAAAAGGAACTGGGCTGGTATAAAACAACTAGCATGTAGTATTCCTGTTAGAGAAATAAATGAATGGGATATCTACTGTTATTCTAAGGCCAATGGTGAAGAGAAAACCAAAATACATATTTTCTTCTTTTTTACCTCCCTCTCTCTCTTCCTTCCTTTTATCTTTTCCTTCTTCTCTTCCTTTTTCACAATATATATTTTATTATAAACAATACTATGCAGTATATAGTAAATTTCTGTTTACAATTAAATTGAAATGTGAATATTTGACTTTCCTACCTTCGGTGTCAGAACAAAGAAGAAAACAGAGAAATCATATCAGAAAAATTTATTTAGCTTTCAAGAAATGAGAAAAAAATGCCTTTCTTGCAATTTATCTAATAGTAGAGATTTTAAATAGTTTATGTTCCATAAGTTAAATGAAATTGTTGTCATTTTATTCTGTGTGAAAATATGTTTCACATAAGTTTAGTAGTATTTGAACTAACCATTTTGTTTAGATGCAAAGTTAATGAGATAGCAATGCTCACATACTGTGAGAACCTGCATTTCACAGGGTGCATCCTGATTCTCTAGCATCTCAGTCATGGCAAAGGAGCCCCCTCCTATGCCCTGTCATTTTCAAGATGGAGCTCCAGGAATTATTTAGAAGTTCAGCCTAGAACTTGCTCCATTAACCTCCAAATCATATATTAAAACTTGATTCCATATGTCAACTTCTTGTTTACTCATGTTATCTGGAGAGTTATTGTCATCTATACCTGGAAATTGATACATTGATCATGCTGATGGAAAAGGTTGAGTTTTCTTAAATGAATTGGTTATGTTTCAGTGATAAATTTCATGCTTGAGAGTAATTTATTTGGGCACAAAAAGAAACATTGGGAAAAAAAAGCAGCTCGATATTCATTCCAGCTTTATTGGAGGCACATCTGTAATTTAGTTGGAAAAAATGCAAGCACTTATAATGCATAATTAATTAAAGAATTAATGTCATTTAAAATACTTAATTATGAACATAGTGAGAGGAAACTTAATTTTATAATTTTATTGAGAATGTAAAGAAGGAAGTACAATGAATAGGATTTTCATTTTTATTTTAAAACAACCAAATATATGGAATAATGGAAATGTTCTATATCTAGATATGTCAGGAAATACAAAATTACACATTTATCAAACTTAATCATCTGTCTTCTTAAAAATATCAATAACTTATGCGTGGGTAAAATATATCTCAATAAATGCAATTAGAATGCAATGCAAATATTGTATCTGTCATGACTAATAAAACATCTATAATATTTGATTATCATTTCATATTTTATTAAGTAGAATAAACAATATCCCAATTATCATATTTCAATGGATATATTATTACAGATTTTCATATTTATCTTGAACAAATAAAATGCTTCTAATCTCCTTTCAATTTGTCATTTGTTTCCAGATGCTACAAATAAAAGGCTAATATTATGCAATTGTGTATGCCATTATATCATTAGGTTTTTATTTTCTCGATCCATTATGAAAAGCAATTTTCAATTTGAAAAGCAAGGACATTATTTACAGAATTCTGCTACTCTTTGATATTTGAGTATCATAACAAAACCAACTCAAAAATGTGACACCTGAAACAATTAAATGCTAAAAGGAAACACTAACCATGGTTCATGGAAAAGCATGTTTTCATGATAAAATGTACAAGAGAATAATTTTGCTCCAGATTCAGTAGCACCCATTCCATGGGTCATACTGCATTCAATGGAGATAGCCACTCAAAATCACCCCTGCTAACATTCCCTGAAACATTTCCACTGATTCAGGGTCTTCTGCAACAGCCTGACCATCTGGGCAGGAAAATGGCAACCCAGTGACTGGAATTTAAAGGTCCCCTGTGGGTATGGACTATAGCAACAACTTGCTCTCTGGAAGGTTAAGTAGAATTCTCTTGTATGGATGCTGGGACTACTATCTTAAAAGATACAAACCTACAGATTACAGAGGCTGAATAAGCCACACACAGAACAAACACATTACACCCACCTCAGATAGTTAAACTTTTGATAACTAAGGACAAAGTTTTAGAAGTAGTCAATTAGAAACAATGCATTTTCTACAAAGAAAGAACAATGTGAATAAAAATAGATTTTTTTCCTGTATTAATGGATGCCAGAATGAAGTGAACCAATATTTTTTTTAAGATGCTGTAAGTTCATGAGATGAAGGATTGATAATATTTGCTAACATATTGAAGACATGTATTGCTAGCAGACTTGTGTTTGCTTGTTGACTAAAGCGAGGCTTTTAAAATGATTGTGAATATTAACTGTGGAGTAGGGTTGTAAAATTAAAAACTCTTTCTCAGCAACTCACAGTATTATTAAACATAAATTCATCAGACATCAAATATATAGATCTTGACATAATCAGCCAGCAGGATTATATAACACACACACACCCTCACACACATGCCAGATACATAAACATCAATTAAATATACATATTATCTATATTAACTACACCTGCATTTCTGCCTACATATTACTAGCAGAATACGAAAAAGAAAATTTTATAAAGCTCATTGAATTAAGAATGTTCACCAAGAACAATGATTTCATACATCCTAAAATAAACCCTGAAAGTTTTCAAAGAATTTATATTGTCTATTATTCTCCCTAACCATATTAGAATTAAACCAGAAATCAGTAATAGAGGAAAACAGGAAAGCTCATGGGAATTACAAAACACAATTTTAATCCCTGCATTAAATATGGAATCTTAAATGAAATTAAAAACTGCAAGAGATGAGAGAGTATTTGTTTTTCTTTTGTATGCAAAGGAACATGAACTGTAGAATGGGGAGAAGTAGCTACAGCAGTGGTAGGAAGAAAACTTATGGTAATAAATGCTATATATAGATGAGACAAGGAAAATTCTCAAGCAAGAAAACCTCAAAAAATATGAAGAAAAAGGGAAATAAACTTAAAACAAGCAGGATAAAGAAAATAAGATAATAACAGAAGTTACTGAAATTGAATATAGGAAAAATGTGAATAGAAGAAGGATTCATTGAAAAATATCAATCAATTCATAAACACCTAGCAAAACTGACAAAAATGAAAGATATGACACAAAATTCAACAGCAATTTTTTTTTTTAAAAAAGCACTAAAAATCCAATTAAAAAATTGGCAAAAGATATCAATAGACATTTCACCAAGGGGGATATTCAGGTAAATAAGCCATGAAAACTGTTCAGTATCATTACCCATGAGAGAGATGCAAATTAAATC
The DNA here is from genome assembly GCA_025594165.1 of Tamias sibiricus. Taxonomy (NCBI): domain Eukaryota; kingdom Metazoa; phylum Chordata; class Mammalia; order Rodentia; family Sciuridae; genus Tamias; species Tamias sibiricus. The sequence continues at coordinate 137,010,927 of CM046665.1, forward strand.
CACAATGAGATATGTCTATACATCTGTCAAAATGGCTTAAAAAATATGACAGCAGCAAATTCTGGCGAGGACCTAGAGAAATAGAATCATTCCTACTTTGCTGATTGGAATGTACAATTATATAACTACATTGAAAAATAATTGACAATTTTTTAAAGTAGACATACGACTATCAGATGACCAAGCAATTCCACTCTTGGATATTTAATTCACAGTAATGAAACTTGCATTTCCATAAAAACCAACACAAAAGCATGGAGAACAGCCCCATTTGTTATAACTGGAAATATCGATTAACACATATGAATGGTTAAAGTGCAGTTGTTACACATTTTTTAAAAAGTTACAAATAAACACACACACACACACACACACACACACACACACACACACACACACCAGAAACCTGAAGTATAGTTTTGGATTATTAATATCAATATCCTGGTTGTGACCTTAGGCTGTAGTTTGAAATGTGTTACCAGTTGGAGAATTTGAACAAAATGTAGAAGTGTATGTAGGAACTTTTTTGTATTATTTCTGAAAAATCCTGTGGATATTCAATTTCTATTAAGAAATATGCAACGGATCAGAAATTATATTGTACCTGTCAGGATTTTCTATCATAACTAAATGATTAAATTTTAGTATTATCAAGACTTGCCTCATACACATGAAAGTAGTTAAGCAAGTGAAAAATGTCACATTGAGATGCAACAGAACCAAAAGAAAAGGAATTAGTAAAATACAAGCAAAAATATATTTACTAAACATAAATAAGCAGAATAAGTAGTGGGAACTGTACAATAATTAATGTATTGATCATCTATACTCTGAATTTTCTTCATAATCTTGCACTTATTTTTATTGTAAATGGAAACATTTATAACTAAAACAGAGGATAACAGAAGGATCACAAAAACAAGAAAATGTACTGATTTTTTTTCATTATATAGCAAATATACAAAGCAGCAAAGAATGTACATTGCAGTACTTCTAAACTATTTAAGAAATTTGTGTCTGAATTTAAGAGAAAGTACATTTAAAAGACAGCAATACAGTGTTTTAAAAAATCTGATCAGATTTTTTTGGGGAAAAGGAAAAAGCATCCTAATAACTTTTAATGAAAATAATGCCTGTGAAAATCGCATCCTTGATCTTTACAGTCTGTGAAAAATGAGAAGTCGATTCTACTCCCCACAGATTAAATATGAAATTGATAGAGGTCAGGTAGTGGTACATTCTGAGGAACTGTTTGTAGGGATAATATAGGAAACAACATTAGGATATCCTAGGAGATGGAATAAAATAATAAGTGTGAGCTTTCTGAGGAAAGTAACAAAAGAAGCATTTTGAAATAATTGCTATTTATTCTTGAAATGAACTCAGAGGTGATCCAGAACTTTTCGAATTCAGCCTCCATACCTTCTCCTGAGCATTCTTGCAGATTCATGACTAAAAATTGTGTAAATCTAATTATGTTGTTATTTCCCAAACCAATATAAATCAAACAGACAATTTTAAACCTAAAATTGGTAATAACTATATAATTTCATGAAGATAATTTCAAATCTATTCAAATCTTAAAACATTTCTAAATTTAAATTTAAGAATGATGCTTGATCACAGACCAAAGCTACTACCTAGTGTCCACGTTTTGGGCCTGCTGAACTTTGATATTAACAATGAAGCAACTCAGCATTTCCATGTAACACTTGGGAAGCAGAAATTTTATTCCCCTTATAACCTTCAAACTCTCACTACTAACCAGTGTCTTTGTCACAACTTCACTATGGATAGAAAGTTAATTAGTTTACCCAGGAAAAAGCCACAATTAGAAATGGAATCTTCACACAGGGAACAGAATCTTTACCACATAAAGGCTTTCTTTACCTTACCATATTTTCTGGCACAATGTCATAAAATAAATTCTGAAGATAGTTTCTGTCTCCACTAAAAATAGTTTTTTATTCTTATTTTATCCTTATGCTGTGTTTATTTTTTTTTTTTGTATTTGCTCATTTAATTTAATGATTTTGATACCCACTACATGGTACGTAACAAATACCTGTTTGCAATTCATTCTTATCACTCACTTTTCACAAGCTACAATGATTATGTTTTGGCCAAATTTAAGGTTTGACACATTTATTTATAAAAATGTCAATTGAGATTACCAGTTTAAAGTTCTAGAACCCAACCCCATGCCTTTAACATAGGTATCTCATGTCACATATATGTAATGTGTACTAAATGTCAGTTACTTTTTACATGTTTGCATTACAATGTTTGGAAATTAGAAAACAGGTATTTTCTCACACCTATAATCCCATAAACTTGGGAGACTGAGACAGGAGGACTGCTAAATTCAAGACAAACTCAGAAATATAGAGAGACCCTGTCTTAAAATAAAAAAATAAATAAATAAAAAGGTCTGGGGATGTAACTCAGTGTTATCCCTGGGTTCAATCCCCAGTACCAAACCAAACCAAACCAAACCAAAATACAGGAAAAAAAAAAATGATTGGGATATTGAAAAAAAACTACCACTATGAGAGTTTGCAATAATAAAATGTATAAAATGTAAAATTTTTACTTTGAACACAAGGCTATTGGTTTTCAGCATCTTTACAGTTAGAATAAAATTAGTTACAAGATAAATATAAGGTTCAGACTAATATATGTATTGTGATAACTAGGAAGGTGAAATTCCAATATCTGTACACTTTGAGAAAATCTGTTATAGCAATTATATACTCATATTTATTTATTTAAAGTAATGTCCACAAGTGTGGTAGCTGTTCAGAATGTATTTTAAGAATGTTAGAGTTCATGAAATATTGATTTATATTAAGAAGACCACTGTCCCTGTCTCTGTATTTAGGATATGGCTTACATTTCAAAAACTTTCCCTTTGAAAATGAACACTATATAATTTAGAGAATAGAATCTATCTATACGGAACCTCTATAAAGTCGTAGGTTTGCATTTCTTAGAAAATATAATAAAATATTATTGATGTTTTCAAAGTTTTATCTATGCTAAGAAATAGTAAACAGAAAAGAAAAAAAAATATTAGCTTCATATGTGAATACTTTAATTCTTATCACAATTTTATTTTTGTCATGAACATATTAGTTTATGTTTTTGTACAGATGGTGATATCATACAGAGCAGGAAACAAACACATTAACACAGGTTTTGAAGTGACATATTTGGTGATAACTCTCATTACACTGGGATATATGTAAAAATCTATGAAAAAAAACAAAACACAAGAATAAAATGATTGTTATAATTCACAACTTCCTTTTCTCCCCCTCACAGTAAATCACCAGAATTGAGCATGATAGCTTCAATTTAAAATATCTTTTGAAAACTTTCTGAAAGAGGTAGTAGCATGTTCTGATTAGATTGCAAAATTTCATTCCTTTCTACTAGACTGGTTCAATTCCTCAAGAAGTTATATTAGGAGCTTTGTGATCACTCAGACTGAGAAAAGATGTGTGATAGCAAGCTACTGTTCTGCTGAGATATAGATAAATAAAGGATAAATAAATAATTGAAGAGTTTTGGACAGCTGGGTGTCTGTAGCAATTGAAGCAAAGGAAGTCTCACTGTGAAGATTTGAAGAACTGAAACATCTTGTTCCTATAAGCTGACAGGGTAATGGAGAGGATAGAATAAGATAATGCATATATAATCGTGAGTGCTTGTCTGTGACACATGATTCACTCTGCTGGAATTTATTATTTATATTATTTATGTGGATTATTGGTAAGTGCCTTCTGATTCTATTACCAACAATTTAGAAAAATTGAAGATAGGACTAGAAGACAAATAACACTGTCGTACATATCATTTTTAAAACTCTGACTATTATTGAGTATTAAGCTTTCAAATACTCTGTCTTTGTACATTTTCCTTCCTCCACAGAACCAAATAATAGAAGCAAGAATTTAAACGAATTGTTCTTCTTTCACATCACAATATTGTAATTCTCCTCCTGCAATGGTTTTAATATGATATTACTGAGGGAGAATGCTTTTGATTACTCATATTCTACTACGTCAGATATTCATTTTTCACCTCAAAATTATATCATAAATGCATTTGTAATACACCTATAAAATCTGTTTTTTTCTCCAAAATTTTGTATCATTCTCATAATATAGATCATTAAGGAATACTCTTTACTTCACTTCCAATAGTGAATGTCATGTGAAGAACAATCTGAGACTTGGAAATCTTCTAATATTTAGGTGAATGAAATAACTTGCAAAACACATTTATATGATTTTATACTGCAGATATATTTTGTCCCTATGCATGTCAGTGTGTGTACATGCATTCTCATATATACTTTACATATACACATGATCATATTATTCTCAAAAATAAATGTATACATGAATACACATATATATTATATATCCTCTAATATGTTTTAATTTATATATAATAATTCTTTCCAACTTACACTGTGTTTATATTATGATAAAGCCATTTTCAGTTGAAATGCATTTAATGCATCTGACTTAATAAATAGCATTGCTTGGAAAATCAGAACAGTGCAGAATATAGCTGTTTACACTCATAATCAGCATCACAAGGCAGTATAACTATGTTCAGTCCAGGCAAAACCAAAATTCAAAATTGTGTGTTTTCAACTGAATGCATGGCACATTTTCAGCATTATAAAATCAAATAAACATGTCAGGGACCATCCTTGTATATATGCATGTACATTACATTCTCTAATGTAAAGTTATATGTGCATATGTAAATATACACATACACAATCACTGTGTGTATAAGTGTGTTGGGGCGTGTATAGAGAGAAAGCGTTGGGGTTGAGGTGCCGGCATAGAGTGTTCATCTAGCATGTGGGAGATACTCCTGTAAGAATGAGATGGAGAGGTAGAGGAAGGTATCAAGGGAGAGAAAGAAAGAGAATGTGGGGGGGAGAAGGGGGGGAAATGGTGGTTGAATGAGATGGATATCACTATCCTAAATGCATGATTAAAGATCTGAATAGTACTTAAAAAAAAAAAAAAAAAAAAGAAAGAAAGAGAATGTGGAAGTGTTACTGTTTCCTAAAAGCAATACCACCTGGATATAAAGATTCCCAAGAGTATAAAATAATAACTGACATTAAATTTTAAAGAAGAATATATTTTATGATTTATAAAAAATGCAAAACATCATAGGTAGAGTGACTAAACTAAACATGTTTAATTGTGAGAAACCAAATAAATAGCTAGTGGTATAATAGAGATAATGGGCACATGGGTGTTTGTTTTGAAATTATTTTGGCTATTTTGAGTCCTTGAAAAATGCTTACATTAAAATGTCAAGAAAGAAGTACAATAAAATAAGCGTGCAGTTGAAGATATTTTTGCAACATCAACTCACTAAAATCCAAGCATGAAACATTGCCAGAAAGAATAAAAGCCCCTCTGTCTCCTTCCACTAACTGACTTTCTCAGTATCAATATTCTAATAACAAAATTAATTTCCCTATTTCTTGACTTCATGTAAGTGTAATCACACATGATCTACTCTTTGTATTTAAAATATTTACCTCAATATGATGTATATGGAATTCATCCATATTGTAACAGTTAATTACAGTTTGGGCTTGAATACATGAGGGTTTATTTATTCATTCCCCAGTTGTTGAGTATTTGGATTGTGTCCAGTGTTTAGCTCTTATACATAGTGCTGGTGTAAATGCAATTTTACAAGCATGTGTATGTGTCTATGCATGGGTATGAATATGTGCATGTATTAATTTTGAATATTGTTCTCAATGCTGCAATGTCCAATTCCAGGGAGACCATGCTACCAGCTGCAAGGTCTTTGGGCAGCAGCTATCTGCTGTCACCTGATTCAGAATCAGCTCATGTGCAAAGAGCTGCCTTGCCTGTGCTCACACTGTTCCCAGAGGCCATTTCTGATGACTGAGTAAGCTCAGGTGAGGATAGGACAATCTGCTATAGTAGGTTGTCATGAAGTAGATTCTGGCAGAAACTGTGTTTTGTCAGCTTTTTCATGGCTGTGACCCAAAAGACCTGACAAAAATAATTAAAGGAGGAAAGTTTATTTGGGGGCTCATGGTTTCAGAGTTGTCAGTTCATAAATGGCTGACTCCATTCCTTGGTCCCTGAGGAACGGCAGAACATCATGGGAAGACTGTGTTGGAGGGAAGCAGCTGAAGACATCACACCAGGAAGCAGAGAGAAAGAGACTGCACTCACCAGATATAAAATACATACCCCAAAGGAAGACTCCCAATGACCGGCATCCCCAGCCACACACCACCTGCATACAGTGACCATTCAATTAATCCCTAACAAGGAATTAATTCACTGATTGGAGTAAGACACATATAACCCAAGCATTTCACCTGTAATCCTTCTTGCATTGTCCCACATGTGAGATTTTGGAGGATACCTCATCCAAACCATAACAAACTTTTTATCTATATAGTTTTCATAGGATTGGAATAGCCTGGGTCAGATTGGTTTTCCAGTTCATATATTACCTCTACCCAAATCTGTCTCCTTCTGCTTTCTTTTATAAGTATTGATTCTTATAAACTTCTTGTATGCTAAACCCAATTGTACCTTTAAACTCTATCTCATCCTTAGGTTTCTGGGAGGATCAAAATAAAGCATGAATATAGCTACAAATCAAATTTGCAAGACAGATGCATTGTACATATTCACTCTAAATAAGCAATCTCAATTATTTTTTCTTAATTATGTGATTGTCTGCTTGAGATTTATGGTTATCCCACATCCTTATCTATTTTTCAAATAAATGTTTTTCAATTTAGCCATTCTTTTATTCTTATACTTTTATTGTATGGGGACTTTAATAGATTTTTTAAAGTAATAATATTGTTCACCTTCTCTGATACTTATTATTTATGTAAATATATCCAGTTGTTGTTTCTATATGTCTTTTGACAAACTCTCATTTTGGGAAGGGATTTTTTTTTTTAATACTTGTTTTACTTTAGCAAATAGAAGATTTTGTTTAACATATATGTTGAGTTTTAATTTGTTGTAAGAACTTATATCTACCATTGTATTTTTTCCTTCATTATGAACTTTACTTCAGTCTTGTTTTCTTAATCACAAGTAAGCTATCCATTTCAACACAGCCATATTATTTTTGTAATACTTTAATAATTTTGGGATTTATAAATAATCTCTCTAATCTGAGGTTATGATCATTATGTTTGATCAATGATTTATAGATTTACCTACAAATCTTTGTCACATGAAGATCTGCAATCAATTTGCATTATTTTGTGCATTATAATTGGTATAACATTAATATAAAAATAATCAATTGACCAACTTCATTTATAAAAATGTCCTTCCCACTACTTTGCACTGCAATGTCACATTTATCCTAAATCAGGTGACCATATCTATGTGATCTATTTCTACACTCTCTCCCATCAACCTGGACCTTGGACTCTGTTAGAAATTAAAGAATCTCTAACTTCACAAACATACTACACCATTCAGTTACTGTAGTATTACAATAGGTCTTCATAACCTTCAGTTTAAAATATCTAACTTTTTCCTTTTCAAGTTTGCCTTATTCATTCTTTTTTTAAATTTTTATTTATAGTAGTATGTATTACAGTTCACACTATACATATAGAGCATCTTTTTACATAAAACAGTTTGTATTCAAAGTATATTCACAGCATTCAAGTCTTCAATCGTGCATTTAGAATAATGATATCCATCTTATTCAACCACTTTTCCCCCCTTCCCCCCATTGCACCCTCCCTTCCCCTCCCTTCCCTTTGACCATTATAGTGTTCCTCTAGTCCTCCTATGTACCCCGACCCATCAATACTGTGAACCGGCTTCCTTATATCAGAGGAAACATTTGGTATTTGGATTTTTGAGATTGACTGATTTCACTTAGCATTATATTCTCCAACTTCATCCATTTACCTGCGAATGTCATTATTTTATTCTCTTTTATTGCTGAATAAAATTCCATTGTGTATATATGTCACATTTTCTTTATCCATTCATCTACCGAGGGACATCTAGGTTGGTTCCACAACCTAGCTATTGTGAATTGTGCTGCTATAAAACATTGAGGTAGCTGTGTCACTGTAATATGCTGTTTTTAAGTCCTTTGGGAATAGACCCAAGGAGTGGGATGGCTGGGTCATAGGGTGGTTCCATTCCCATTTTCCCAAGAAATCTCCAAACTGCTTTCCATAATGGTTGTACCATTTTGCAGTCCCACCAGCAATGTATGAGTGTGCCTTTTTCCCCACATCCTCTCCAACATTTATTGTTGTTTGTGTTCTTGATAGCTGCCATTCTAACTGGAGTGAAATGAAATCTTAGAGTAGTTTTGATTTGCATTTCTCTAATCGCCAGCTGCCAGGGCTGTTGAGTTATGAATGGGGCCAGTTCTAAGCTACACTCCCTTTTGGGCCCTAAAAAGGAGTTTTTCCTCTGCCCGCAGAAGGAAAATGTAACTTACCCGGCGAGGGTGGACATAAGGGCAAAAATAGCTGGGTGAACCTCTGTCTGGTAAACAGAAAAACCACGCCACACCAGGGAGTTTTGTATAGCAAGCGAGAATCCAGAAACTCAGATTTATTGGCAAGGTGCTGACTTAAATAGGCCTAGAACTAACCAATCAGCCAGCAGGGCGGTCAGGTCTCTCACGCTACATAATAGCCACACCCCTTGGCTCAGCCCCTGTCCTACTAGGGCGTGGTAAGCAGCCAAAACCCGTCCCCTTGGCAGACATGGAGTCCCAACAGACAGCGATGTTGAGCATTTTTTCATGTATTTGTTGATTAATTGTGTATCTTCTTCTGAGAAGTGTCTTTTCAATTCCTTAGCCCATTTATCAATTGGATTATTTGGTTTTTTTGGTGTCAAGTTTTTTGAGTTCTTTATATATTCTAGAAATTAGTGCTCTATCTGATGTGCATGTATTAAATATTTGTTCCCAGTTAGTTGGTTCTCTATTAACCTCACTGATTGTTTCTTTTGCTGAGAAGAAGCTTTTTAGCTTAAATCTATCCCATTCATTAATTCTTGGTAATAATTCTTGCGCTACAGGATTCTTGTTAAGGAACTTGGAGCCTAATCCGACAAGTTGGAAATTGGAGCTTACTTTTTCTTCTATTAGGTGTATTGTCTCTGGTCTAATTCCTAAGTCCTTGATCCACTTTGAATTGAATTTTGTGCATGGTGAGAGATACAGGTTTAATTTCATTTTGTTGCATATGGCTTTCTAGTTTTCCCAGCACCATTTGTTGAAGAGGCTATCCTTTCTCCACTGTACATTTTTGGCGCCTTTGTCTAATATAAGATAGCTGAAATTATATGTATTAGTCTCTGTGTCCTCAATTCTGTACCATTGGTCTACTGGTCTATTTTGGTGCCAGTACCATGCTGTTTTTGTTACTATTGCTCTATAGTATAATTTAAAGTCTGGTATGGTGATGCCGCCTGCTTCACTTTTCCTGCTCAGGATTGCTTTAGCTATTCTGGGTCTCTTGTTTTTCCAGATGAATTTCATGACTGCTTTTTCTATTTCTTTGAGGAATGTCATTGGGATTTTGATTGGAATTGCATTAAATCTGTATAATACTTTTGGTAGTATGGACATTTTGACAATATTAATTCTACCTATCCAAGAACAAGGTAGGTCTTTCCATCTTCTGAGGTCTTCTAGGATTTCTTTCTTTAGTGTTCTATAGTTTTCTTTATAGAGGTCCTTCACCTCTTTTGTTAAGTTGATTCCCAGGTATTTTATTTTTTTTTAATGCTATTGTAAATGGAGTAGTTTTCATCATTTCCCTTTCAGAGGCTTTGTCACTGATGTACAAAAATGCCTTTGACTTATGAGTATTGATTTTGTATCCTGCTACTTTGCTGAATTCATTTACTAGTTGTAAAAGTTTTCTAGTAGAGTTTTTTGGGTCTTCTAGGTATATTATCATGTCATCAGCAAATAGTGCTAATTTGAGCTCTTCTTTTCCTATCTGGATCCCTTTAATTTCTTTGGTCTGTCTAATTGCTCTGGCCAGAGTTTCAAGTACTATGTTAAATAGCAGTGGTGAGAGGGGGCATCCCTGTCTTGTTCCAGTTTTTAGAGGGAATGCTTTCAATTTTTCTCCATTTAAGATAATGTTAGCTTGAGGTTTTGAATAGATAGCCTTTTATAATGTTGAGATATGTTCATGTTATTCCTAATTTTTCTAGAGCTTTGAACATAAAGGAGTGTTGTATTTTGTTGAAGGAGCCCTAATTAGGAAGGGCTGTTGCAGCTAGCTAGAAGCCATAAGTTCCACCTGATATGTATGTGACGCACCTGTAGGCACCCACAAAGCTGAAGGTATATAGCCGGGTGAAAGCGGTCCGAGTTAGGAGAACGGAGAATTCAGTCAGTCGGGCAGTCACTCGGTCGGTCAAAAGAATCAGAGCGGCCAGAACGTAGGCAGAGTGGTTACAGAAGAGAAACCAGATAGAAGAAGTAATGACTGGTCAGAGTTAGGCCGAGGCTCCCAAGGAAGACAGAAGACAGAAGAAAGAAGAAGGAAGAAAGAAGAGAGAAGAAAGAAGCTCTAATCTTTCTCTAAGCTAAGCTCTAAGCTGAGCTCTATCTTTCTTTCTCTCTAAGACTCTATAAGAAGAAGCTCTATCTTTCTTTCTCTCTAAGACTCTAAGCTAAGAAGACAAGAAGAAAAGCTCGCTTTAATCTTTCTCTCTAAAAAATCTTTCTTTCCCTCTCTAAGCTCTAAGAAAGTAGAAGTAAAAGTAGTAAAAGCTTTACTCTGCCTCCGAGAGTTTTCCTCCCGGTTTTCGGTACCAGGCAGCTTACATTTTGTCAAATGCTTTTTCTGCATCTATTGAGATGATCATATGGTTTTTATCTTTAAGTCTATTGATGTGATGTATTATGTTTATTGATTTCCAAATGTTGAACCAGCCTTGCATCCCTGGGATAAACCCCACTTGATCATGGTGCACTATCTTTCTGATATGTTTTTGAATCCAATTTGCCAGAATTTTATTGAGGATTTTTGCATCTATGTTCATAGAGATATTGGCCTGAATTTTTCTTTTTTTGGCTGTGTCTTTGCCTGGCTGTGGGATTAATGTGATATTGGCCTCATAGAAAGAGTCTGGAAGAGCTCCCTCTTTTTCTATTTCTTGAAATAATTTGAAGAGCATCGGTATCAGTTCTTCTTTGAAGGTCTTGTAGAACTTGGCTGTAAACCCATCAGGACCTGGACTTTTTCTTGTTGGAAAGTTTTTTGATAGCGTCTTCTATTTCTTCACTTGAAATTGATTTATTTAAATTTTGTATAACCTCCTGTTCCAGTTTGGGGAATTCATATGACTCTAGAAATTTGTCTATGCCTTCAGTATTTTCTATTTTATTAGAGTACAATTTTTTGAAGTAATTTCTAATTATCTCCTGTATATCTGAGGTGTTTGTTGTGATATTTCCTTTTTCTTCATGGATGCTAGTAATTTGAGTTTTTTCTCTTCTTCTTTTTGTTAGCATTGCTAGGGGTCTGTCAATTTTATTTATTTTTTCAAAGAACCAACTTTTGGTTTTGTCAATTCTTTGAATTGTTTCTTTAGTCTCAATTTCATTAATTTCAGCTCTGATTTTAATTATTTCCTGTCTTCTACTGCTCTTAGTGTTGATCTGTTCCTCTTTTTCTAGTGCTTTGAGGTGTGATGTTAAATCCTTTATTTGTTGTTGTTTTTTTCTTTTAATGAAGGAATTCAGTGCAATGAATTTTCCTCTTACTACTGTCTTCATAGTGTCCCAGAGATTTCTGTATGATGTATCAGCATTCTCATTTATCTCTAGGAATTTTTTAATCTTCCTCCTTGATGTCTTCTTCAACCCCTTGTTCATTCAGTAGCATGTTGTTTAGCTTCCAGCTGTTGGAGTAGTTTTTTTTTTTTTTTTTTTTTTTTTTTATTTCTTGTATTATCATTGATTTCCAAATTCATCCCATTATGGTCTGATAGAATGCAAGGTAGGATTTCTATTTTTTTATATTTGCTGAGAGTTGCCTTGTGACATAATATATGGTCAATTTTGGAGAAGGAGCCATGTGCTGCTGAGAAGAAAGTGTATTCGCTTACTGAGGGATGAAATATTCTATACATGTCCGTTAGGTCTAAGTTATTAATTGTTTTAACGAGGCCTAATGTTTTTTTTATTTAGCTTTTGTTTGGATGATCTATCCATTGTGAGAGAGGTGTATTGAAGTCCCCTAGAATAACTGTGTTGTGCTCTATTTTACTCTTGAACTTGAGAAGGGTTTGTTTGATGAATGTAGGTGCTCCATTATTTGGGGCATATAGATTTATAATTGTTATATCTTGATGATGAATGGTTCCCTTAAGTAGTAAGAAATATCCATCTTTATCTCTTTTGATTAGCTTTGGCTTGAAGTCTACCTTATTTGATATGAAAATGGAAACCCCTGCCTGCTTCCGCAGCCCCGTGAGCGTGATAAGACTTTTTCCAGCCTTTCACCTTCAATCACTTGATGTCTTTTTCTATGAGGTGTGTTTCTTGTAGGCAACAAATTGTTGGGTTGTTTCTTTTAATCCAATCTGACAATCTGTGTCTTTTAAATGGTGAGTTTAGACCATTAACATTCAAGGTTATTATTGAGATGTGATTCTTATTTCCATCCATTTTTAAATGTATTATGGTAATTAGCTTGATTTGGGTTCTCCTCTGGTTGGTAATTCCTTTAGTTTACTATCTCCCTTTGTTGGTTTTCAGTGTTATTTTTCTCTTCTTCTTCGTGGAAAAATTTTCCCAAGATGTTCAGAAGTGCTGGCTTTTGAGTTGTGAAATCTTTTAACTTTTGTTTGTCGTGGAAGGTTTTTATTTCATCTTTGAATCTAAAGCTCAATTTTGCTGGATATAAGATTCTTGGTTGACAACCCTTTTCTTTCAGAGCTTGAAATATGCTATTCCAGGATCTTCTAGCTTTTAAGGTCTGGGTTGAAAAATCTGAGCATAATCTGATCGGTTTCCTCCCTATATGTAATCTGCTTCCTTTCTCTTGTGGCTTTTAGTATTCTCTCCTTGCCTAGTATATTAGGCAATTTCATTATAATGTGCCTTGGTGTGGATCTGTTGTGGTTTTGTACGTTTGGTGTTCGGTAAGCCTCTTGAACTTGGTTTTGCCATTTGTTCCTCATGTGTGGAAAATTTTCTGCTATTATTTCATTGAATAAATTACTCATTCCTTTGGTTTGAAACTCTGCACCTTCTTCAACACCAATCACTCTTAGGTTTGGTCTTTTTATGCTGTCCCATAATTCCTGAATGCTCTGTTCTTGTTTTCTTACTTCTTTTGCCATGTCCTCTAGATTTTTCTCCAGGATAAATATTTTGTCTTCATTATCTGAGGTCCTTTCTTCCAGGTGATCTAATCTGTTGGTGATGCTTTCAATTGAGCATTTAGTTTGTTTTATTTCTTCTTTCATTTCCAGTATTTCTGTTTGGATTTTCTTTAGAATCTCTATCTCCCTATTGAAGTAATCTTTTGCTTCTTGTATTTGTTTTTGGAGTTCTTTGTCAAAATGCTCTTTTGCCGCCTCTACTTGCTCTCTCATCTCATTTTTTATTTCAATCTTAAGATCCATAAACATTTGGAATATGTAATTTCTAAATACCATCTCTGGCATTTGACCAACTGTGCTTGCCATGGAATCAATTGAGGGGGCCTGTTGGTTGGTTTCAGCCACTTTCTTCCCTTGCTTCTTCATAATGCTTGTGTGTCTATTCTCCTAGCACTGTGGGACCTTGCCTATTTCAATTTCACCTTATAGCCTTATGTTTCTCCTGTGGTACAATGCTGTCAGGTCCCCTTATAAATACCTTACAATTTAAGCTCTAACACTTTCTTTACAGCAAATCCCAGTTTGATCACAATGTACAGATTTAGTTAACCCAGATATTGTTTCCAATTTACTCTGTATGCTTGCATTGGGGTTTACAGTTTCAGTATTGGATACAGAGATGATATGTTTAGGAAGAAGCAAGTGAGATTACTGAGATGTTCTTTCTTAGGAAGTATAACAGTAGAATTCTATGGAAGTGGTTTAATATCAGCAGACAGGAGAGAAAAGAGAATGGAGTGAGCGATTTAGAGGAAAGACGATTTGATATATAAACCCAACTTATTTAGCCTTTGAGAGAAGAAAGATAAAGGAAGATGGAAAAGAAAAAATAAAAAGGAACAATGCGAGATAATAAAGAATTAAGAATTATTGTAAGAGAGAGGAGAGAGAAACTGAGTCAAGAAAAATAGAGATTAAAACTATATATAACACCGCTTTTCTGTATATTTCAATTGCCCCAGGCCTAGAAGTCCCAATTTCTGCGTATACCTTGTTTTCACCTCTGATGAGTACACAATGACAGGGTATAAGTAGATAAGATGAGGGCAGAAGAGACTAAAGTGAAAAGGAAGGAAGGAAAGAGGCACACAGACACACAAATAATCCCACTATCAAACAGAACAAAAGCAAAAAACAAAAACAAAAAAACAAATAAACAAACAAAAACAGAGTTGGAGTTTAAGCCAGTTGACTTGGACCATGCCCACAAAGTCACAGTAGAGTCTAGTCTGCAGCTTTGGCCAGCGGCAGATTGGCACAGAGGAATAATGGCTGGGGGGTGGGGGGTGTCAGTACATGAATAGCACCAAGAAAGCGTTCATCAAAAAGGCATGCATTCCCCATGCCCGCCCCCGTTATAGCTCTTGTGGTTGCTGCGCTGGCCTCAGACAGGCCCTTTCCTTCGGGCTGCCTGTGCACGTCTCACCAGGTGTTTGCTGTTTTCCGGGCTCTGGATCATTCCTTGGATGCCTGCAACTGTTTTTCTTCTCTGTTTCTTTGTCGCGGTCAGCCGCAACCCTTCTCCAAAATGGCGGCGCCTTCCCCGGTCCCAACAGCCGTAAACCCGGTCCTGTGTGTCACTCTGATGTGTGCAGGTCCCGTTCGGCAGTTTACCTGAAAGAAGTCTGTGAGGCCGCTGCTCGCATCTGGCTCTCTTTTTATTCTGCGCTGTTTTTTTGCCGTGGTCTGCACTTCCCGTACTGCAATGCTACCACAGCAGCTGCACCGTTAATGCTGGTTCGGCCTGTGGGCCGCTGGCACTGGACTCCGTGCGTCAGCGGTGTGGAGTTCCTTGTATTTTCACAGTCTGTATGTGCGCGGATGTCTCAGCTCCCTTCCAGTTGCGGGAACGTTGCTAAGAACGCGTTCAATCTTCCCGATAAGACTGTTTTATTGCCAGTCTCCCGAAGCGTGCTTCTCTGCTGTCCGCCATCTTTTTTCCCTCTTTCATTCTTGACTTATTATATTTCATCAAAGATTTTAGAAATATTTGTTGATTTGCACATGCACACATATATGTACATTATCTATATATAAATATTTAGTCCCATGATCAGTGATCATGATATGTCCTCCATTTTTGTATGTACATATTCCATCATTTTCGTAATTTCATTCTTTTTTCATTAACTAATTCTATTACATTGACTAAATTTTATTCCATTTTCATGCATTCTTACTAAAATCCCTATTAAATTGATATTCTATTGAAATCATTTGAACCATACAACATCTTATAAATAATAGCTTCTGCCTTTTGAATTGTTCTCGGATGCTATAATTTCTACCATATTTTTGTCTAATGCATGAAATTTTGCAAATAATTTTTATCTAATATAATTATACTTTGTTTTTACTTTTATTTTGTTTTTGGAGCAATATAGTTATATATAGTAGCTAGGTTTATCCTAAAATCATCCATGCATGGAATCTGACTAGCTTCATTTCCCCTGTTCCTCCTCACCTCTCTTCACCCACCAGCAATGTACTCCACTCATCTTCCCCTTGGTCATCCGTTATCCATCTTGGTGCTCTCCACACATTCCTAAAGGTGAAATTCCCTGTGTTATATAAACATACTCATAAAGCGATTTTATTATTTTTTTTTATATTTTCTCCTTTCTTGTCCTTCCTCCCTCTTTCTCAATCCACTTCTTCTACTCTACTGATCTTCCCTATGTTTTTATGATATCCAGTTCCCCCTTCTTATTTTCCTTGTTTTCTTCTAGCTTCCTACATGAAAGAAACCATATGACCATTGATTTTCTGAGTCTCTTATTTCACTCAGCTTGATGTTGTCCTTTTCATTGATATTTCCTTTTTTTATTTATGATTTTGTTAATTTGAGTCTTCTCTTTCTTTTTAATTTGACTAAGGGTTTATGAAACTTATTTATATTTTCAAAGAACCAACTCTGTTGATTGATCCTGCATATTGTTTTAAATTCTCAATTGCATTAATTTCAGTTCTGATATTTATTATTTCATGTCTTCTACTGATTTTGGTATTACTATGTTCTTCCTTTTCTAGGGCCTTCAGGTGGAACATAAGCTTAGTTATTTGGCATCTGTTTTGGTTTTAATGGAGCATTCAATGATATAAACTGCTTTCATTCTGTCTTATTTTGATAAGTTTATCTCTGTTTTTATTTTTTTCTAAGAATTTTTCTTTTCTCATTTCTTCTATGATCTATTCTTCATTTTAAAAGAGTATTGTTCAATCTCCATGGGTTCATGTGGTTTCTATTATTTCTATTGCTGTTGAATTTGTTTATTTTAATTTTCATTCCATTATAATCTAATAGGATGTTCAAAATCATATCAATATTTTTTTTCTTACTTGCTAAGGCTCACATTGTGACCTAGAAGATTGTCTATTTTGGAAAACTACCATGGGCTGATGTGAGGACGGTAGATTCAGCTATTTTGGGATGAAATATTATGTATATTTTTGTTTGGTCCATTTGACTTATAGTATTATTTAGGTAAGGAATATCTTAATGATTTTATGTTTGTATGACTTGTCTATTGTTGAGAAGGGTGTATTGAAATCATCCAATATTATTGTACTGGGGTCTGTCAAGAAGTATGTTTTCATTAATAGAATTAAGTGCATATTTGGGGCATACATATTTATTAGTAGTAGATCTTATGATTGGATTGTTCTGTCTGCCAGTAAGCCATGGCCTCCTTTGTCTCTTCTGATAAATTTCTGCTTGCATCTGCTATGCCAGATGAGACTCGCTACTCCTCCTTGTTTTTACACTCCATTTTCATGGAATTATTTTCTTCCATCCTGTACTTTCAACCTATGGGTGTCTTTGCCTATGAAATCAGTCTCTGGCATACAA
This sequence comes from Tamias sibiricus, assembly GCA_025594165.1. NCBI lineage: Eukaryota > Metazoa > Chordata > Mammalia > Rodentia > Sciuridae > Tamias > Tamias sibiricus. Next base: position 137,028,231 of record CM046665.1, read on the forward strand.
AATATAGTTGGATCTTGTTTTTTGATCCATTCTGCTAATTTTATATTTTAATTGAGGAGATAAGATCATGTACATTAATTGTTATTGTGAATATGTTTGTAGTTTCCTGACATTTCAGTTTGTTTGATGTATATAATTGTGTCTTGATTTTCATTTAGTGGGTTACTCTGTTAGTGACCTTTATCTATTATGAACTTTGGGATCTGTGTTACAGTTAGCACTTATAAATGATTCCTGTGCTATTGACCTGGATTTTTGCTGAACTATTCTCCCATTGGTCAAGTGATTTCAACCATTTCCCTCACCAATTCTGGGTCCATTAAGACAAATCTCTCCATTTCATAGAATTCTGCAGGACAATTTTTTTTTTTCTAATTTTTTTCAACCAGGGTTTTCTCTTTCTCTGCTTGTACTCCTCTCGCATCAGCAGTCAAACTGGCACATCTTTATGGTAGAATTTTTTATATGATATTTGAAGTTTCTGGCTTTCTGTGTCTCTAGGATTTTATTTTATTATCCAGTATTGTTTCAGTGAGTTCCCTTAGTTATCCACCTCACTGAGGAGCAGTCTTCTCAATCTTAGTTCTGGGCCTGAGCAACTGCAGGGAAATACATTCTTCAACTGATCCACCATCATCTCTACTTTTATGTTAGTTTGCTAAGAATTCTTAAATGAGATTTACAATATTACCAAAATTTTAAGTAATAACATACCATTATTATGATTATAATGCAGCAGAACTCTGATTGGACCAGATCCTGGCCACAGCTGGTGAAGTGAGATGATGGATCATTGACAAATGACAAAGATCTTTCACCCTTCCCACCATAGAGGAAGCAAAGAAAAGCCTCAATTCCTAGCATTCCCTTGATGTTGGAAATAGTTTACCTTGTATGCAGTGACCTAAGTATTTATTAATTTATTATCACCAAAATAATATTTTTCTTGTTTATTTGCTGCTGAACTGTACTATTATACTACAAAGTACTTTTGCATCTACATTTATAACAGAGTTAGAATTTTGCCCTTTTTCCTTAATGTTTCTTAGTGCCTAACTATGCCAGACAAATTAAACAAAGAAACAGTTCTAGCTTCTGCATGAATGCATAAGGTTAGAAAAATTGTCCTCTTGTATTAGCAAGATTAAACAACAACAACAACAACAAAAAAAAAAAAAAAAAAAAAAAAAAAAAAAAAAAAAAAGCTAAGAAAAATCTAAGAAATCTTTAAACTATTAGAGCATTGGGACCGGAAGGCAGCAACTTCAATTATCTCAAAATCTAAGAAAAAAATGCACCTTTAGGGAAAGATATAAACACAAGCATTCCCTTCCTTGGGGTAGAGCACAGCAAAAATACGGGCCCACCTAAACACAAATAAGATTCAGTGAAAAGTAGTAATGAATTGCTAAGAGCCACGTATGTGTGAGCTGAGTGTATAAAATACCTTGGAACCACAGACAGAAGATTGGTTAGAAACTGACTTATAGATACGTTCATATACATATGATGTACTCATGAGAAAGGCTGGGAGCCAACACGAGGATGTGGAAATTTCCATGTTTTAGTACAGGCATGAGAGAAGGCACTAGCCATCACTAATGGAAGAACCAAATGCCTAACCTGTCTGTCTCTGAGCCTGCAATTCCTTAGGGAGGATAGCAAACTCTGTCACCGAAAGAATATGTATCTGTCCTTCAACTTGAATAATGAACTCATTCATAAAATGAAATACAAAATCTCATAACAAGTTCATATGATGAAATTTTTGAGGATAACCCAAAAATGTCTTCCAGTACCAAATTTTGACCTATTCAAATAAACACAATGTGTTACATGATGTGAAATTTGAGATTGAAATTATTTGGCAGTATTAAAAAAGAGAGACCCTCATCATTATTGCTAAAGAACATTGGATTTGCCATAACCACACTGCTGGAAATATTGCTTCCCAGTAAATAAATTAATAGATATGTTGGATAGATTTATTTTTTCTTCTTGTCGTGACCAATGAAAAAGAGTTCTGATATAGAAATTTTGTTTGCAGTCCAGTCAGTTCATCATTCTTAATTATACTACATATTGAAAATAGTTACTTTAATTTTACTGATTTGAGTAGTAAAATAACAGCAAATTTATCAGTGAAGCTGTGTTTGACTTCCAATAACAGATTGGGGAAATAAGCAGGGTGATATGCTATTTACAACATAAGAAACATTGATTTACTTAGTCCAATAATGATTTCTATTTTGACTGTGTCATTATGTGGATTTTACCATGATATTTTCATAATGACTCCTGGAGCTGGAGGCATCACATCTTTGTATGACTCCAACCAAACACAGTACAGTGTTTCCCCTCTGTACTCTGTTCCATTTGGACTATCTTCCCAGAGGCTCTAGGTCATTTCCTTTTGGAGTTATTGGTGAAAAGGTGACATACATTGTTGCCTTATACTAATCAGCATCTGCTAACTGCCCAACAAAAATAATAGACCTTTTAGTAAGGCAAGTGTAGGAGGGCAATACTTCTTTTGTAAGTAGATTTGTGAGTCTTTTGCTCTAAATTGCAATTGATGTCGTTAAGTATCAAATAATATAACATTACATTGGTCCATTAGCAAAGAATTCCTCTGATTTTCTTTAAAATATGAAGTCATTGCTACTGTAGAATTGACGCCAAGCGCATGCAAGTAGCCAAGAGTCAAAGCCAGTCTCTTACTGGGAGGCAGGTTGGCAGGTCAGAAATGTGCATAAATGTTCATATAGCTTCAGGGTATAAAAGATAACTTATGACCTCATGGGAGAAAGGTTCTCTCTACATAAATGGCATTGCCACAAGCACATCATGTGTGGTGTTTAAAGGTGTTTTTAAATATGAAGAGGTTCATTAAATTGATGAGGTCTTTCTCCGTTTCTTATAGTTCCTTATTTCAATATTCTAGTAATTGAACTTGACTTTGATTAAGAAGCATTTTAAATTACAATAACAGCATAACACATTATAGACTAAAACACTCCAATTAATTAATGAATATATTTTAAGAAGAACAAAAGATAATTTGTTATCATAATTAGGCAGTAAGATTAAAATAATAGTAATTGCTGTGGAAATTATACTGATAAATTGATAATAGTATTTGTTCCTTGGTTTTCAATTAAAGTATCAATGTTATTTATACTAATTTTATACTATTTTCTTCTTTGATTTCAACATATATACACATACACACATCCATATTTCTCTATCTGTATATTTATCTACCCAGGTAATAGAAAACACTTCCAAATCCAGACTTTTTTAAGAACAATGTAAAGCAGATTGGAATATTTCAAAACATAATAAATCATGAGTCTTCAGAAATAGGAAAGATCAATATAAGATGAAATTTGGGGAAAATATAGGGTTGAAAATGATTATTTATTTCAGAGGGGTGGGCTCCAAAGCAGAAGACTTCTCATGATAAGCAATGAAAACAAGCAGAGAAGGAATTCCCCTAAGGTACAAGACATGTGAACAAAGGATACTCTCACAAGAAGAGCTTGTGTATAAATAAGCAGTTACAAGTAGAATTCATTGAGTGTAATTTGGGTTTTACAAAATATAAACCTTAAGTTTGAAATAAATGACTGAAGATAGAAGAAGATTATTAAATAGGAAAGATTTGATCAGTGTTTTTGTTTGTTTGTTTATTGGGGGGTTTAAAGAAAAGAACAGCTTGGAGGCTAATTACATTCCAATCGTTTAATTACTTTTGCATCAAAGAAAGCTTGATTTATATACATGGAAATCTACAACTCTCCTCAGACAAAGGGAAGAGGGCCTTCTGTTGTTTAAGGTGACAGATTATTGATACTGGATTCCCCAAAATCTACAACTGAACCTGGTGCCATTCAGAAGTTCTTAGCCTAGACTGACAATCTTTAGAGAAAGTGAGACTCAGTGGAACTGGGATTTCTGTGAGAAACTTTGTAATGCTTCTCAATTTCTTCAAATCCATAATCAGAACTTCGATTTCAATAGATGTTGAGTTTCTTTAAAGGATTCCTGTTTTATTAAAAAAAAATTGAATTATTTAAAAGAAAAAGCAAAAGAAAAAAGAAAAGAAAAGAAATAATCTCTAAAGATTGGTCACGCTCACCTTGAACTTTCTATTCTGGCAATAGCCTTCTTCTCCAATTTCAAAGCCAAACTTTCTGAGTCTGCTCCAGTCTGTAATTTTGTGACGGAAGCTCTGAGAAGAGATTTCATTCTTTCAAGAATACAGAATTCAATTTTTGACCTTTGAAGACATAGTTCTTTACTTCTTTCCTCCTTGATGCTCTCCTTCTTCTTTATCTCCTTAAGAAGTTGGAAACATTTTGTTAATGCATTTTCAAGTTTAGTACTATGAAATACATTCAAATCAATGATATCTCAGAGGCTTCATCCTTCTACACAACATTGCTCTTTAATGAATTGTTAAAAGCCATGTATAAGCACACATATAATCATAGACAAAAGACTGTTTGCACTGACTTGGTTGGTGTCATCCCCAAAATATCATGTGATCATGAGAAAGACAGTGAGCCAACTTGGGGTGTGAAGATTTCCAGGTGCTAGTGTAGGCCTGGGAGAAGGGGGCAGCTATTATTCAGGGTAGAACACAATCCTTGAATTTCTCCCCTACATCACGGGAACAAGAACCTCCAGTCCCCGCGGGAGGAGAGCAAGCTCTGTCACCCATAGGATACGTACCTGTCCTTCAGTTCATAAAATCTCAGATAATGAAATTTCTGAGGATAATAAAAAAAAAACCTTCCAATACCATGTTTTGACCTCTTCCAATAAACACAATGTGGTTGTTTCAGATTTAATCATTGTGTAACATAGTGTGAAATTTTAAATTATGAGTTGTGGTTCATCGTATAAATATAGCATGCTTTATCTATTGCTGGTGGACGTTTGTTTCTGTTTCCTCTCCATTATGAGCAAATTTTATCTGAAATTTGTTACACAAAACTCTTGCGGAAATATTTAAAATTTTTATTAACAATATTCAGGAGATAACTTGCTGTTTCAGAATAGGAATGTATATAACTATGTTTAAACATTTATTTTAAGAAATACCAACAATTTATGACTCCATTTCTTTACCTTCTGATCAATATCTTTTTTTTTTCTTTTATAGGGAGATGAGATTTTTCATATTAAGTCATTTTCATTCATATGTGGGGTAATATTACTTTGTTTTATTTTGCTTTTCTTTGGAGAAATGTATTGGGTAACTGGTTATGTTCTTAGACATTTTTATTTCACTAAGAAAAAGAGATTACTCAAATCATACAGCCATTCTGTTTTAATTCTCTATTTTTAATCACTGCGTAGAGCTTTTATGCATTCTGTACACATCCTCTTTCTCTTTTGTATTTGGCAAATATTCTATCCTCTGGTCAATGCCTTGCATCTTTATTTCCTTAATGGTTTTTTTGATGAGTTATAAATTTTAATAATATTTAATTACAGGTGTTTTATTTTATCTTTTGATGACTCTAGTTAAATATATGTTTTGAAATTGGACAGTCTTATTTTCCATCCTTTATAACATTATTTTGTTAGTTTTTTTTTTGCATATCTGTACATATTTTAGAAAATGCCAGTTTTTATAAAAAGCAAGTTGAAATTTTAATTAATATTACATTGAGCCAATAAATTGTTTTGTAAAGAATTAACATGTTAATCATGTTGAATGTTCCAATGCATATGCATGGAATAATTTTCTATTTCTGTAGGTCTTTTTTACTCATTAATGAAGAGATCATAGTTATATTTTCATCAAACTATCTAAGCGTTTTATAGTATTATATTTTATTATAATTTGAATCTTTTACTTTATTTTTAATTTTTGTTTTTGCTATCATATAGAAATTTATTTTCCTTTTATATAATTTATTTCTATTCAGCAATATACTTGATTTAACTGTTAGTTCTAATAGTTCACAGTAGATTCTTTATATTTTTATATACATAATCATGCCATCTACAATATATTTACTTTATTCTTTCAAATTTGTAAACAATGTAATTTTCCTTATGTTATCATGGCTAAGACATACAGTAACTGTTAAACATAAGTAATAAGAATAATCATTGAATTTTTCTAATAGTATAGAAAAAATATTGCAAATTTATTATTAACATATTACCTCTAGGTAATTCATGGGTATTTTATAAATTTGAGTAAGCCTGCATGTATCCCTGATTATTGTGATATTTTATTAAGAGGATTTTATACTATTTCTAATGCCTTTTCAAATTTAATCAGTCTCTTTACATAATTTTACTGTTTGATTTCAAATGTTAACTGAATCATTACTTCTAAGGACACTCTCCTTTGGCTTTAATAATTTATTGACTTCAAACTTCTATACTTAAATACCAAAATAATATCATTTTTTTTGTTTTGCTTCATTTTATTTTGTTTTGTGCATAGAATAATGAAGTATAAAGAGCTATATTTTCTTATAATACCCTTTTCTGTTTCTAGTATCAGTGTGGTGTTGGTATTCTACAAATAGTAGAAGGGTGTTCTCTATTTTTTGTGGCAAATGTTTTGTTATTTACATTGTATAAGTTTGGTGAAGTATGTCACTGAAACCATCTAGGCTTGCAGCTTTTGAAAGATTATGACACATTTCACAAGAAGCAGCCCAGCCACCAGCCCACCTGGTCACCGGCTCACGCCGACCCCAACACTGGGACTGGGAATAGCAGGTCCCCACTGCAGAGAGGGCCCAACCAGAGGAAGGGCCCCATACATTCCCTGGGGGACTGCGACCTAACCAGCTGCGACTGGAACAAGCTGTAGACACAATCGGGAAGGAGCAGGCCAGCCACCAGGCCACCCGACCACTGGTCCATGCTACCACCAGGACCAGGGGCTGCAGGCTCCACCCTGTAGAAGGGCCCTGCTGCTGTCCACTTGCCCAACCCCCACCAAAACAACTAGACTGGGAGGAGACCAGGAGGAGGAGAGTGGGGAGAGAAAACCCAGACTGCCTGTTCAACCACACTGCAGCCGGGAGATCTTGAGAGAGAGGCCCGCTCCACGCCTGCAAATTAGAGAGGCAACCCGCATCTGCCCAGCGAGACATACCTCACTGGGATCCATTAGTTACTCGATCCAACACCAATATAATTATAGGCCTGAGGCCACCACTGCCACAAAGCTGAGTTAGCTAAGCTACTACCAAGGAAGAGCAGAAAGGTCCACGTAAGACATCACTAAGGTCGCTGGGGACCAAGATGCACCAGAAGGTGCAATCAGTTATGATGTTGTGAGCTAACAGGGAATCTTACATAGGGTTGTCTATCTCTTGCTTCTTCAACTAACAGCCAAATGCTAATGATTATACTCTCACTAGTCAAATAATCTAATACCTCTATTTTCTCACATCTTACTTTATAAATGTTTAAGCCAACCTCAAAGTCCCCCCTTCTATCATTAGATACTGTAACCACCACACAAACATAGAGACTATCTGGAATAAGATAACTGATCTCATCATTTCTGTTTATAGCAAAAAAACTGTAAATATAAAAATATAAACTGATATATGGACACACATTGGGTACATTGAAAGCTATAATATTGATATTTCCCTAAAATTGAGGTTTTGAGTAACCTGGAGGGACCTTATGAGACAAAAGGGCAGAAGCTGTAATACCTCAGGCTTACCTTGCAAGAGAGGAAAATACATAGACATCATGAAAAAACAAGGGAGGAAAATGCCCCCCAAAAAAACTAAGATACTACAACATAGAAAGCACAGTAGGTGAAATGTCAGAGAAGGAGTTCCAGATATACATAATTAAAATGAGAAGGGATTTAAAAAACTATCTAAGTGAACAGATACAGGCAAAAATTGATCTCTCCAACAACGAGATAAGAGATCAAATACAGGAAACCATCGATCACACCAACAAAGGGATAAGAGAACAAATGCAGGTAGCAAAAGATTACTTCAAGAAAGAGATAGAGAGTTTGAGAAAAAAACAAACAGAAATCCTTGAAATGAAAGAAACAGTAAGCCATTTAAAAAATTCAATAGAGAGCATCACCAACAGATTGGACCACTTGGGAATAGGACCTCAGACAATGAGGACCGAATATATAATCTTGAAAATAAAGTTGACCTTACAGAGAAGATGGTAAGAAAATATGAACAGAATATCCAAGAACTATGGAATACCATCAAAAGACCAAATTTAAGATTTATTGGAATAGAGGAAGGTGCAGAGATTCAAACCAAAGGAATGCACAATCTTTTCAATGAAATAATATCAGAAAATTTCCCAAGCAGGAAGAATGATTTTGAAAATCAAATACAAGAGGCCTGTAGGATACCAAATGTACAAAATTACAACAGTTCCACACCAAGGCACATTGTAATGAAAATGCCTAGCATACAAAATAAAGATAGAATTTTAAAGGCTGTAAGAGAGAAAAGTCATATTACCTATAAGGGAAAACAAATTCGCATCTCAGCAGATTTTTTTATCCAGACCATCAAAGCCAAGAAAGCCTAGAACAACATATACCAGGCTCTGAAGGATAAGGAATGCCAACCAAAAATTTTATATCCAGCAAAATTAAGCTTTAGATTTGAGGATGAAATAAAAATCTTCCACGATCAACAAGCTAAAAGAATTTACAACAAGAAAGCCTTTTTTACAGAACATTCTTGGTAAAATATTCCATCAGGAGAAAATAAAAAATAATAATTAAAATCTGCAAAGGGAAAAACTACAATAAAGGAAAAAACAAACCAAAGGAAAAACCAAGTCAAGCTAAATACCAAAAAAAAAAAAAAAAAAAAAAAAAAAAAAAAAAAAAAAAAAATGACTGGTAATACAAATTATGTCTCAATAATCACTCTGAATGTTAATGGCCTAAACTCACCAATTAAAAAACATGGGCTAATATATTGGGTTAAAAAAACACACCCAACAGTACGTTGCCTTCAAGAGACACATCTCATATGAAAAGATGCCCATAGACTGAAGGTGAAAGGAAGAGATAAAATATATCACTCACATGGTCTACGTAAGCAAGCAGGGGTCTCCATCCTCATATCAAATAAAGTAGAATCCAAGCCAAAGTTAATCAAAAGAGATAAAGATGGACATTTTATACTGCTTAAGGCAATCATAGATCAACAAATATAACTGTTTTAAATATATATGCCCCAAATAATGGAGCATCTACATTCATCAATCAAACTCTTCTCAAGTTCAAGAATCAAATAGACAACAACACAATAATTTTAGGTGACTTTAACACACCTCTTTAACCACTGGATAGATCTTCCAAACAAAAGTTAAACAAAGAAACTATAGAACTCAAAAATATAATTAATAACTAAAACTTAACTGACATATATAGAGTATATCATCCATCAATGAGCCAATACACTTTCTTCTCAGCAGCACATGGATCCTTCTCAAAAATAGACCATATATTATGCCACAAAGCAACTCTAAGAAAATATAAAAAAGTAGGGATACTACCCTGCATTCTATCAGATCATAATGGAACGAAATTAGAAATCAATGATAAAAAAAATGAAAGAAAAGCTACACTAACACCTGGAGACTAAATAATGTGCTATTGAATGATCAATGGGTTGCAGAAGACATCAAGAAGGAGATTAAGAAATAGAGGTAAATGAGAACAATGATACAACATACAGAAATCTCTGGATACTCTGAAGGCAGTACTAAGAGGAAAGTTCATTGCGTGGAGCTCATTCCTTCAAAAAAGAAAAAAATCAACAAATAAATGAACTAACATTACATCTCAAAGCCCTAGAAAAAGAAAAACAAACCAACCCCAAAAGAAGTAGAAGACGGGAAATAATTGAAATCAGAGCTGAAATTAATGAAATTGAAACAAACAACAAAAAAAAAAAAAAAAAAAAAGAAAGAAAGAAAAAATTTACAGAACAAAAAGTTGGTTCTCTGAAAAAATAAATCAAATTGATAAAACTTTAGCTATGCCAATGAAGAAAAGAAGAGAGAAAAACACAAATTACCAATGTCTACAATGAGAAAGGAAATATCACAATGGACACTACAGAAAAACAGAAGCTAGTTAGAAATTATTTGAAAATTTATACTCTGATAAAATAGAAAATGACAAAGGCATCAACAAATTTCTAGAGACATATGATATGCCCAAACTAAATCAGGATGATATACACAATTTAAATAGGTCATTTTCAAGCAAAGAAATAGAGGAAGCCATAAAAAACTTACCAACCAAGAAAAGCCCAAGACTGTCTGGATACACAGCCGAGTTCTACAAGACCTTTAAAGAAGAACTAACACAATACTTCTCAAATTATTTTATGAAATAGAAAAAGAGGGAAGACTCCCAGACTCATTCTATGAGGCCAATATCACGCTGATTCCAAAACCAGACAGAGACAAATCAAAAAAAGAAAACTTCAGACCAATATCTCTAATGAATATGGATGCAAAAATTCTCAATAAAATTCTGGCAAATTGAATACAAAACACATCAAAAAGATACTGCAGCACAATCAAGTGGGCTTCATTCTAGGGATGCATGGTTGGTTCAATAAAAGGAAATCAATAAATGTAATTCATCACATCAACAGGCTCAAAGATAAAAATCATATGATCATCTCGATAGATGCAGAGAAAGGATTTGACAAAATACAACATCCCTTCATGTTCAAAATGCTAGAAAAAATAGGAATAACAGGAACATACCTCAATATCTTAAAGGCCATCTATGCTAAGCCCCAGGCCAACATCATCCTAAATGGAGAAAAATTGAAAGCATTTCCTCTAAAAACTGGGACAAGACAGGGATGCCCTCTTTCACCACTCCTATTTAACATAGTTCTTGAAGCCCTAGTCAGAGCAATTAGACAGATAAAAAAAAAAAAAAAAAAATTAAAGGGATACGGATAGGAAAAGAAGAACTCAAATTATCACTATTTGCAGACGATATGATTCTACACAAAGAAGATCCAAAAAATTCCACCAGAAATCTTCTAGATCTAATAAACAAATTCAGCAAAGTAGCTGGATATAAAATCAATACCCATAAATCAAAGGCATTTCTGTATATCAGCAACAAATCCTCAGAAAGAGAAACTAGGAAATCCACCCCATTTACTATAGCCTCAAAAAAAAAAAAAAAAAAAAAAAATTTGGGAATCAACTTAACAAAAGAAGTGATAGACTTCTACAATGAAAACTACAGCACAGTAAAGAAAGAAATTAATGAAGATCTTAGAAGATGGAAACCTTGTTCTTGGATAGGTAGAACTAATATTGTCAAAATGACCATTCTCCCCAAAGCACTATACAGATTCAGTGCAATACCAATCGAAATCCCAATATCATTCCTCACAGAAATAGAAAAAGCAATCATAAAATTCATCTGGAAAAATAAGAGACCCAGAATTGCCAAAGCAATTCTTAGCAAGAAGAATGAAGCAGGTGGCATTACTATTCCAGACCTTAAATTGTACTACAGAAAATAGTAATAAAACAGCATTGTATTTGCATCAAAATAGACCAGGTGACCAATGGTACAAAATAGAAGACACAGAGACGAATCCACACACCTATAGTTATCTTATATTAGACAAAGTTGCCAAAAAACGTTCACTGGATAAAAGACAGCCTCTTCAACAAATGGTGTTGGGATAACTGGAAATATTCATGTAATAAAATGAAATTAAATCTCTTTCTCTCACCATGCACAAAACTTAACTCAAAGGGGATCAAGGACCTAGGAATTAAACCAGAGACCTTCCACCTAATAGAAGAGAAAGTAGGCCCAAATCTCCATCATGTTGGTGTAGGCTCCAACTTCCTCAATAAGACCACTATAGTGCAAGAACTAAAACCAAGAATCAATAAATGGGATGGATTCAAACTCAAAAGCTTCTTCTCAGCAAAAGAAACAATCAGTGATGTAAGAGCCTTTGATGAGAAAGTAGCTCTAAGATGGCAGCTGGCTAACAGCCAAGAGGTGGCGCTTATTTGTTTGTCAGAGGCAAGGCTTTGTTCACTACAACTTACACCTGACTCTTATAGTAGCTCTTCGGCACTACATGCTGCACCTGTAAGTCGAGCTTGTGAGACGTGTATGCCTGTTAAGAGAACTAATGCACCTGTGATGGGTAAAGAGTATGTAAAGAGACTGTGGGGGCGGAACAGAGAGAGAAGATAGAGAGAAGATAGAGAAGGAAGTAGAAGAAGAAGGAACAATAAAGGAACCTCTCATTCCCAGTCTGCCTCCAAATTCTTTCCCGCGGTGTTGTTGCTGCAGGCGGCAACAAGTGGTGGCCCATATAGGAGTTGGCACAGCAGGTAAGTACTGAGGAACCTCGCAGGAGTCTCTAGCCAGAGAGGTTAAGGGCGAGGGAAATGGGTTTGAAAATTTCAAGGATCCGAATTGTCAAGGCTATTGAAGATTTGTTATACATAGTTAGAGAATGCCTGCTCTCAACTAGACCTAGGGTTCAGGAAAGTGTTACTGAGTCAGTTAGGACCAGTGAGGGTAGTATTAGTGAGGAGGAATTAAATGAAAGTGATCTTGAGAGAACAGTCTCCAATAAAATGAGCAAAAGAGAACTAAAAAGGACCAGGATAGAGGACAGTCAAGTGGAGAAACCACTTGTGCCCTCGGCTCCCCCATGGGATGACTCAATTGCAGAGACTATTAGGGGTCTTTCTAGGCGCTTACATGCCCTTGAGTGTCAAAGTTCACAGGAACTATGGGATATGCCAGTGTTTGAAGATCAAAATGAACAAAGATACCATCAACATTTAGAATTTAAAACTATAAAAAATTTTAAAGAAGCAACAATGACATATGGGCCCCAAGCTCCTTTCACCATAAGCATGTTAGAATCTCTTAATACTCTCAATTTAACTCCTACAGATTGGAAAGGCTTATGTAAGGCAGTATTGAGTGGGGCCAATACTTGGTTTGGAGGTTTCAATTTCAAGAGTTCTATGTTGAAATAGCTTGAAGAAATGCGGCTGCAGGATTTGCAGGTCATAACGTAGACATGTTAACTGGAGAAGGGAAATATGCTGATTTACAGGTTGGAACTCAGTTCGATCCTGGAGGTTATGCTCAAATATATGCCACAGCTGTTAAGGCTTGGAAAACTGGTGACTTACAGGGTAGCTTGTCTAAAGTAATTCAGGGATCCAATGAGCCATATGCCGAATTTTTGATCATCTTTTACGACAGCAAGTAGAGATTTTGGAGATGTTCTTTCAGGCTCATGGCAGGGCCCAGACCCAGTATTAATTTGGGGGCGAGCATCTGTTTGTGTCTTTCCACAGCACGCGTCCTCGCCGGTGTGGACACCATCAAGATTAATAAAACAAGTGCCAAGTCAAAAGGGCCAAGATGAAGTTGTTGTGGATCCTTCTCTTAATGATTCCCTTAAGCTTCGTGCTTTTTCCTTCAATAAACTCACAATTTAAGTCTCATTCCTCCCGGGATGAGAGGATCTCTCTCTAGTGTGCGCACAATTGTGTTTTTCTTTTTTTTATGTTTTTTTTTTTTTTTTTTTTTTTTTTTTTTTTTTTTTTTTTTTGTCTGTGCGTCTGTCCAGATTTCATGTAAATGTGATGTCACAAATAACAAAAACTGAGCGCTCATAAGAATTAATTTTAAAAAATAGATCCAAATATCTTTAATTCATTTAAGTTAAAAGTGTTCAATTCAAATTGGGTAAACAAATAAAAAATGAAGGTAACTTCAAACTTAATTTAAGTATCTCTAGGACTTCTCTTCAGCAAGGAAAATGACTAATACTGTTCAGCCTGAATTTATAAGGTTAAAATGCTCACTGTTAATTATGCCATCAGGTATTTATTGTTTTCATAAATTGGTCTTTGTCATCAGTGAAACAGGTTAAAGTTTCAATAGGTATAAACAGATGTGTGTGATTCTAATGATAGTTTGAATTTCACTCCTACAACTTGCTTCTTGACTCAGTGCTGGAATGGCACTGCCTTTCCTCTAATGATTGTTGCTCGAGTTCCTAGGTACATCCCTATGCCAGTCTTAGCGGGCCCTGAAGACTTGCCGGTGGCATTGTCTAGACATAAAAGAGACGGCTGCTGCTGCTATAAGCATCCCTACTGCTCAAGCATTGAATAGCCTCACCAGCAGTGTGGTGGCCTCTGCTCTACATACACAAGACCTCCTAAATCAGCATCTACATTTTTGAATAGTTCTTCTCAATCAACGTATTGATCTTCTCCAAGAGCAAGTGGACATTTTGGCAGATCTTTCTACCATAGGATGTTTAGGACATTACACAGGACAATGCCTTATGGGTATCCCTTTTCTTAACCTTAGTAGGGCAGCTAATTTGTCTAGAGAACTTAGTATGCTACTTAATGGAACTTGGAACCATAACTTTGATAATCTGACCAGAACCTTAAGAGCTCAAATAGTTTTAGTCAATTCCACAAGAGTGTCTGTGCCCTCTTTTAGTGATGTGATGTCCTTCTTTAAAAATATTATATCTTGGGGTCAAAAATGGGCAGGTATTTTGGGACTTTGTTTACTACTTCTTTTTCTCATTGGATTGCCATTCTATTTCTTATGTAAAATACATGCTTGTCAGCGCTAAGACAAAATTATATTTAAAATTGTGCTAGCCGCCTTAGAGACCGATCATCTCCTCATGCTTGGTTGGCTCAATTAGATGGCTGGTAGTTAAAGACAGGAAAATCTCATGTGACCAACATATCAACCTAAGACAGGAGTCAAGGGCACTCTATCTATGGCCTTGATTATCCGATGACGGGTAAAAATGTCGGTTGCACATGCAGACGCCTAAGACAGGCACAGTTGATCCTGATGTGGTGAGGGTCGTCACCCATCCATTTAAGCTATGCCTCTTTTAAAACAAAAAGGGGGAAAATATAAGAGCCTTTGATGAGGAAGTAGCTCTAAGATGGCGGCTGGCTGAGAGCCAAGAGGTGGCGCTTATTTGTTTGTCAGAGGCAAGGCTTTGTTTACTACAACTTATACCTGACTCTTATAGTAGCTCTTGGGCACTACATGCTGCACCTGTAAGTCGAGCTTGTGAGACGTGTATGCCTGTTAAGAGAACTAATGCACCTGTGATGGGTAAAGAGTATGTAAAGAGACTGTGGGGGCGGAATAGAGAGAGAAGATAGAGAAGGAAGTAGAAGAAGAAGGAACAATAAAGGAACCTCTCATTCCCAGTCTGCCTCCGATTTCTTTCCCGTGGTGTTGTTGCTGCAGGTGGCAACACAGTGAGGTGAATAGAGGACCTACAGAATGGGAGCAAATCTTTACCACAAGCACATCAGATAGAATACTAACCTCAAGGATTTATAAAGTTCTTAAAAGCCTTAACACACACACACACACACACACACAAAAAAAAAAAAAAAAAAAAAAAAAAATCAATAAATGGGCCAAGGAACTAAACAGACACTTCTCAGAAGATGATATACAAACAATTAACAAATATATGAAAAAATGTTCAATATCTGTAGTGATTAGGGAAATGCAAATCAAAACAACTCTAAGATTTCATTTTACTCTAGTCGGATTGGCAGCTATCAATAAAACAAACAACAGTAAATGCTGGCAAGGATGTGGACAAAAAGGCACACTTTAACATTGCTGGTGGAACTGCAAATTGGTGAAGCCAATATGGAAAGTAGTATGGAGATTCCTAGGAAAACTTGGCATGGAACCACCATTTGACCCAGCTATCCCACTCCTTGGCCTATTCCCAAAGGACTTAAAAACAGCTTACTACAGGTACACAGCTACATCAATGTTTATAGCAGCACAATTCACAATAACTAGATTGTGGAACCAACGCCAATGCCCATCAGCAGATGAATGGATAGGGAAACTTTGGTATATATACACAATGGAACACTACTCAGCACTAAAAGAAAATAAAATCATGGCATTTGCAGGTAAATGGATGGAGTTAGAGAAAATAATGCCAAGTGAAGTTGGCCAATCCCAAAACACCAAAGGTCGAATGATCTCTTTGATACAAAGATACTAACTTATAAAGGCAAGAGAGAGGGGATGAGAGGAATAAAAGAGCTTTAAGTAGAACAAAGAGGGGAGAGGGAGGGGAGGAGGCAAAGGGATAGGAATAATGGCAGACTGAGTTATCCATGTATTACCCTAAATACATGTATGAAGACACAATGTTGTAAAAATACTTTATATAAAACCGGCAACTTGGAAATTTGTGCTCTTTATATGTAATATAAATTGTGCTCTTTGTGTATAAATGTACTCTGCAAACATGTATAACAAATTAGAATTAAAAAATGTAAGAAATTTAAAAAACACATTTCATTAAAAAGCAAAAG
Source organism: Tamias sibiricus (assembly GCA_025594165.1). Classification (NCBI taxonomy): domain Eukaryota; kingdom Metazoa; phylum Chordata; class Mammalia; order Rodentia; family Sciuridae; genus Tamias; species Tamias sibiricus. Next base: position 137,044,659 of record CM046665.1, read on the forward strand.
AGAAATTATGAAAGGATTTTAGGTATATGTTAGATTAAAAAGAGATATGAAGCTATCACCATGTGAACACAATTACACTGATAGACTCTGTGATGTGACATTTTTGAACACTGAATTATATCAAGTGAATGTAACTTCCAAGAGAAGGCTTAGATGGTTACTTGCAATTAATTTATGTTAGTTTAAAATATTGAATATCAATTCCGACCCCACAGCCTCATAGCAGGCTACAGTGTTTGTGCACCTAGAATAACTTACAGAAGCAAAGATGGACAGTGAGGACTCTCTAATTGCTGATTGATATTTATGAATTAAGATGTACAGAAACAGAGGTGAGCAACCATTGTTTTAAAACCTTTCTTTGATGAAAATTTCTCCCAATCAGAGCAAAGTGACTGGTGGGGAATTTAAAATGCTGGTGACTTTTCATTCCCTTTATTTTTCTCCTTTTGAGGCATGGTCATGAAAGATGAAAACATTAAAAAAAAAACTTCAGACTGATACTCAGCACAGGAGTGTGATTTTCCAGGTGACCACATTATTAGTGTCAAATGTGCATTTTAACAACAACAATAAAAGCCAAGAGGCATAGAAAGAAGCAGAAAATTATATCACATCCAAAAGAAATTAAACCAAGAGATGTAATCCATGAGACATAACTGGCAACAGAGCTACTCTGTCTACAAAGTGTATGAATTCTCTAAATTCTGGAAAGAACATAATGTTGTATTAAAAATGAACTAAGAACTAAAAGAAGACATCAAGAATGTCAAGGAAATTATGTATAAATACCGGTGGAAATAACAACAAAAGAGAAAATCCTGGAAAGAAAAACATCCACCTCGCCAAATTTTGCAAGTGAATATCATAATAATTGAGGATTTTAAAAAGCACTGCAGGTATTCAAAGATAAATTGAAAAGAAAATAATCAACAATCTTGAAACTAAGTCAGCTAAGATGATCAAGAGGAAAAAAAAATTAAAAAGTATAAACAGTGTCTACAGGACCATGTGGAACAAGATAAGCATAATGGGAGCTTCAGAAGGAGAAGAGAGAGGAAAAAAAAAAAAAAAAAACTAGATATGTAAAACAGATGAAAGTAAAATGATTGAAATTTCCCCCAAATCAGTGAAAAATATGAATAGAAACATCTGAGGAATTCAATAATTTCCCTGTACAACAATCTCATAGATCCTCACTGAGACTCATTATAATTAAACTGTCAAAAGACAAAATCAGAGAATCTTGGAAGAAGCAAGAAAATAGAATAGTTACTCGTAACATACAAGAATATCAAAATTATCAGCAGATGTCCCATCAGAAATCTGAAGGTAACATGTTTCCATATTCAGATCACTGAGACAAAATGTCAACCAGGAACTTTATATTCATCTTCAAAAATAAGGAAGAGCCAGGCGCTGTGGCACATGCCTGTAATCCCAGCACTCAGGAGGTGGAGGCAGGAGGATCACAAGTTCAAAACTAGCCTCAGCAATAGCAAGGCAATTAGCAACTCAGTGAGAGCCTGTCTCTAATAAAATACAAAAAAGGGCTGGGGATGAGGCCCAGTGGTTGAGTGCCCCTAAATTCAATCCCTAGTACCAAAAATAAGGAAGAAATAAAAACATTTCCAGGTTGAAATCTAAACAAAAAATTGCTGAGGGAGACCCTTACCTCTGGATCTCCCCTGAAATAAATGCCCAAGAGGGTCCTGTAGATTGAAATGCAAAAGACGCTAGACTAACTAAAATCTGCATAAAAAGAAAAAAAAAGTAAAGATGACAATACAGGTAAATAAAGGGAGAATTCTAAAAGGTTGTATCACTTTAATTTAATTTGTAAGTCTGCACTTTTTCTACACAACTTAAGTGAGCAATTACATTTTTGTTTAATGTATTTGCTATCTACACCCATGTTTAGGCCTGACATAATTTTCTAAAACCCAATAATGACTTTTCACCTTTGACCTTATTAAAATTTCACCTTCCTAAGTGGTTTTGATTCACCTACCCAAGTTGTTCTGACTCACTTGTTTTCATTCTAAATGACCAAAACGTATCACACCTCAGAGCTACTGACCACAATAAAGCCTATGGTCAACACTAGAATTATTTAAATGAGTATGTCCATTTCCATGGGTTTTAAGGTTTTAGTCAACTTTATGTCATCATGACCAAATGACCTTATCATAACAACTTGGAGGAAGAAAAGTTTATTTGGAGTTCATGGTCTCAGAAAGATTTACCCATGGTCTGTGGACTCTATAGCTCTGTGCCCAAAATAAGTCAGAACATAGTGGCAGAAGGGCATGGTAGAGGAAAACTGCTCAGTCAGGACAACCAGTAAGCAGAGATAGAAAAAGCAAGGTGCCAGGGTCAAAAAACAACTACAAAAACAACAACAACAAAAAAAACCAAGAGCATGCTCCCAGTGCCTTACTTCCTCCAGCTACACCCTACCTGCCTACAGGTAGTACCTGGTCAATCCATTCAAATGGGTTAATCCTCTAATTTTGTTACACCTCTCATTATGTGAGCATTTCACCTCTGAATATTCTTGCATTGCTCACACGTGAGAGTTTTGGGGAATGCCTCATATTCAAACCATAGTACTCTGCTCCTGGCCCTCAAAGCTCATGCCCATCTCACAATAAAAAATACACTTAGTCCATTTCTCAAAGTCCCCATAGTTTCAAAAGTTTCAGCATTGCGAAAAATCCAAGTCAGAAATAGAATCTGTGACAGGCAATCTCTTAACTGTGACAGTAAAAGATCAAAATAGATTATATGTATCTAATATATAAGGGCACAGAGTAAATATTTCCATTCCAAAAGGGACAGATAGCTGCACAGAAAGAAGGGATGGGACCAGAACTAGACTGAAATACAGCTGGGCAAAGAAGTCCTAACCCAAAGTTGAAATTAAGTAATAAAAAATTAGAGTAGAGAGCCTGGTGCAGCAGTGCATGCCTATAATCCTAGCAGTTTGGGAGGCTGAGGCAGGAAGATTGGATGTTCAAAGCCAGCCTCAACAAAATGGAGGCATTAAGCAACTCAGTGAGACCCTGTCTCTAAATAAAATACAAAATATGGCTGGGTATGTGGCTCAGTGGTCAAGGCCCCTGAGTTCAAATACCAGTATATCCCCCCCCCAAAAACAAACAAACAAACAAAAAAAAAAAATAGACTAGAGATAAAAGAAATAGAGCATATCAAAAGAGTAAAATATCAGTAAAGACAAGAATTTGCTTTTTAAATGATAAAAATTAAAAAATAGACCTTAACAAAAAGAGAAGACTTAAATTGCTGAAATAAAAAAAAAAATGTAATTGGGTACTTTACTACTGATTCTGTGAAAATATAAATAATTATAGGACAGTACTACCAAAAATTAACACATTGTATAATCTGGATGAGATGGACAAGTTTCTAGCAATTCAAAACCTACTTAGACCCAATTATGAAGAAAGAGAAAATTGGAATAAATCTGTGGCCTTCAAAGGATTGAGCTTGGAATAAAAACATCTCCTCTTCAACTAAAGAGCCCTAGATTTATGTTTTCACTGATGGATTCTACAAAACATACAAATAAGAGAAAAGAAACTAATCCATTTCATAATTTTTCAAAAAAAGGTAAGGAGAAGGAAGACTTCCTATCTCAATCCATATAAGACAATAAAACAAGACAAATATCCTTGATGAACATGGATTTTAAAAAATATTCAACAAGATATTAGCAATATTAGCTATATTTAGCAGCATATTAAAGTGATAATATATAATGATCATCATTATTCTTGGGATATAAGTGATAGTGGTATTGAGAATCACATTCGACCCCTGTTCTCCTGGTGTTGAAGACTGACAACCTGAGAAATGCTGAGGTAAGGGCAAAAGTTTGTATTTAAAGGATGAGAGAAAGAGAGAGAGAGAGAGAAAGAGAGACTCCTTCTCAGAGGAAGGTTTCAAAGTCAGTGCCCGAGGGAGTGGTAGTGTCCTTCCCGTTTTACACATTTTAGTATTCCTTTCTTCTCATGCCCCCTCCTCCTTTTATCTTGCCTATGTAACCAGTGACCAAAAGGCGGAGAGTCCAGGAGCAGGAAGAGAGCCATCAGGGGCTACTCATTAACAACTTCTTGCAGAGAGGTACCATTCCCTGGAAGTAGGTAAACTTGCCAACATTTTGGAGGAGGGGGGAGTGCTAGTGTTTTATTTTCTCTTGAATCAGCCCCCATCTTTTGGACCCAATCATTCATCACCTACACTGACTCCCCTTCCCCCCCCCCCCACACACACACCTCATAAGGGTGCTTCAACCTGTGAAAATCAGTAAGTATAATACATCACATGAGAATAATGAACTAAATAAACCACTTGCTTATCTCAACTGATAAAAAGAAACAACCATTTGAGAAAAACCCCAAACTAGGAGTAAAAGAAATTACTTCAACATAATTAAAACCATATATGAAAAAAACATTGTGAACAACATATTCACTGTAAAAATACTAAAAATATTTTCTCTGGGATCAGGATCAAGGCAAGATCCACTTATAACACTTCTGTTATACACAATGCTGGGAGTTCTAGTCACAGAAATTAGTCATGAAAGAGAGAAGTCATTCAAATTGAAAAACAGGAAGTAAAATAACCTTTGTTCACAGATGATCAGATTATATGGCTTTATGGTTAAAAAGCCTAAATATTCTACAGAATATTGCTAGAACTAAGAGAAATTTCAGAAAATTATCAAGGAAAAGTCAACACACAAAATCACACACACACGCCTGAGCGCGCGCGCACACACACACACACACACACACACACATAAACAATTTAAAAATTCAGCAAAACTTTCTGTTTTATGATAGCATCATAGAATAGAATTCGTATCCTACTATGGAACCACTAGTAGCTGTGACTTCTTACTCTGATATGTACTCCCACCAGCCACCATGGAGTCTTTGCAAGAGTCTGCAATGTGCTGTCACTTTTAGCTTTCAAAATTTAAGAGGATAAATAGATGAGCATGGTGGAAACATGAGGTTAAGAGAATAATTGCATAAAATGAGTTTACTGCACTGACTCCCCATTTTCTTTGGCAAAAGCAATCCGCCTAAGGTGTGGCCTGGTCTGAGGGAACAAATGTCATATTCTTCAATGAACTGAGGAGGGGACAGAAAGCCTGGCAATCAGTGTAGATAATGAATTATGGGGGTGGAGAAGATGACCTGGTTATCAAAGTAGACAATGGACTGCTAACAGTAACCTTTAGGACCATATTTCCCAGCACAAGTAGTTGTTAGGAATCCACCCCCTGCTCCTCCCTTCCCTTAGGCACAGAGAAGAAGAAAGATAAGGTGGGTTTGGGATTCTAAGAGTTTATAAAAGAACAAGCCATACTCAATCCCTCAGGCACCCAGTCCTGGGCCCCACTTCTTTCCAGAAAAGTCTATCTTTCTTAAATAAAACTTGCTTTCCATGCTTGCCTCAGCATTTCTTGGGTATTTAATCTTCAACACCAAGGGAAGTAGGACGCATTCCTGATCTCCAAGACCAGTATCAAAACATGAGCTCAGTAAATTTGTATAAAGTGAATTGCCTCAGGTATTTTTTGTGATGTCCAAAAGCTGAATAATACAAATATACCGACAGATAATTGTATTTTCCTCTTTCTTTGTTTCATAATTTATGTTTGAATAGCTAAAACATGGAAACTAACCTCCCCACTGATGTTCACATGGTAGATGAGAAAGAGACAAAGAGAAGAAAAAGAAACAAAGAGGTTTTTTTAAAATTTTTTTTGAACTACTATTACCTCCCCTTTTTTTTGAATAATTGCAATATTTGGAGAAAATGTTTTATTTATGTGTATTGATTCATAAAAGATGGTTAAAACTTGGACTACATAGGCTGAAGTAAAGCAACTGGAAGTTTGAAACTATCCGAGAAATGGTTCCATTGAACTTTCCTTTTGTTAGATTATTTATCATGGAAAACTCTGCAAACAAAAGTTATTTGTCTGAGAATATGAAATAATTGACATTGCTAAATATAATTATGAACTCAATCACATAGATATTTTGAATTAAATGTAGCTCAACATTTTTAACTTCTACAGTTTTTCATGGGCCCATTCTCTTAATGGATGTGAATCAACACACCAAAATTAGATGCAGAAAAGTTTTCATCCTCCTTTTAAAAACATAAATATTTAAGCACTTCCCATAAAAGAATTAAGAATTTAAGCTCTGGGAGAGAGTTTTTTTTAATGGCTTGTGAAAGTCAGGGAAGAATAGGACCAAGTTCATAGTTACTTGGTTAGTTGAGTTTATTTTCAACAAAGCTTCTTTCAGTTATCTTTTATAGTTTCAGTCCTGAAAATTTGTAAAATACAATTGTGGATGAACTGCAAATTTTACTACATAGAATTTACCAATCAATTAAGGAAGGAAAATCTATAATTGTTTTTTATGACCCCAAATGTCCTGAGGCCAACAACTATTTTGGTGTGTTGCAGAAATTATCCTTTTTTTTAAATAAAATCATAATATATCATAGCTATGTTGTGAATCGTTTTTTTTCTGCTCATATATCATTCCATAAGTTAGTATTAAAGGAATAAGGTAGTGAAATAAGATAGACTGAATGATTAGTCGAAGTTTTCTATTCACTATTGTGTTGTGTGCACACTTGTGTTATAAAGATTGGCAAATAAGTTGTATGTAAAAATATACTATACTTGTGCATATGAATAAGTAAATAAATAATTTAATAAAAAGAAAAGAACATTCAACAATTTAATGGCAATTGAATTGAATAGTCATCTGAGAGGAACTGCATTTGGTTTTTAAACCTGTCCTCCTTGCTCAATTATCTTAACCCAGCTGGCCTTGTTTTGGGTTAAAATTGAATGGAATACCTCATTTTCTTATTAAAGCATGTTCCATGTGTGCACACGCATGCACATGTATGCAGACAGGAGGTTTGGAGACTGTGACTTACAAATAAATCCTGGATCTTTAGCTACAGATATGATTGAAAAGAAGTCATTGTGTAGTCCTTTTCTTACTGTTAAAAACTTAAAGTTTTTACTTCCTGCTTTCTTCTAAAATATAATGAGTACATCTAATTCTGAATAAAAAAAAAAAAGATTGGCAAATAGAAAATGAGCGCTCATAAAAATTTTATAAATGGATCCAAATACCTTTAATTCACTTGATTTAAAAGTGTACAATTTAAATTGGTTAAATGAAAATAAAGGTGCCTTTAAAATGAACCTTAGCTCACAAGTCTCTCTAGGTGGTCAAGAAAACCTCGTAAAATGTTATCTAATATCCCTTGGTCCTAGAACTTCTCTTCAGCATGGAAGAAATGACTAGTATTGTTCAGTCTGATATTTTGGTGAAAGTAAAGTAGATATGACATAGGATTACTCATTTGTGAGTAACATTGTTAAACATCTGATTAATTTACAAGGTTAAAATGAAAACTGTTAAATATGCCATCAAGTAACTCCTTGAATTTCATTGGGTAACATTATTGATTGTTTTCATAAATTGGTAAATTAAAAAGAGGTTTAAGGTTGCTTTGTCATCACTGAAAGGTTGAAGTTTTCAACAGATATAATTCTATATGCTTTAACATTGTGTTCTTGCGAAAGTGGTTAACAGATATGTGTGATTCTGTATAAAGGTTTATAAAAGATTGCTATGCATGCAGAGGCTCAAAGGTTTCAACTGTTCCAATTAAGAGTACTGTAAATAACAAAATATTTTTATTAAGATGAAATAATTTGTCTAAATTCAAATTATTATAAAGATTGTTTCAAAATATGATATGAACCAAGGATTAATCTATGTGGTAAGAGGACAAAGATTTCTTAAAACATTAATTTACCCATGACATTGTGCTTATTAAGTTTTGGTTATTTTTGAGCAAATAATCTGAAAAGAAATAAGAATTATACAGTTGTGGTAAACAAACAACTATTGTTTTAAAATATTATAATGTTATTTCTTTAAGAGCTAAACTTGATTAATATAAAAACAGTAATGTAATTGTGGTGCTATTATTCTTTTTTGTGTACTAGATGTGTTCATATCTTTCAGGTATACAAGCCTCAATGTAAAAGCTTCAAAGATCATTATCTCAAGTTGGTGTTCTCCAAACTAGGGTTGTATGGTAATTTTAGGCTTATAAAGATAATACATTAGAGATTTATCTATATCATTTAAAATGTGTTCTGCAATTAGACCTGTTGTCAATAAGATATAAAGCTTTATGTTACTTTTTACACTGGGATACAATTTAAATGTATTTTTTAAGTTCATGATAGCCTAAAGGTTAATATTGTAAAACTCAAAAACATTTCACTACTTTTCCACAAAAGGTTAAATATTCTCAGCTTTTCTTTAGTTTTTTTTTTTTTTTAAATGTACTATATTGTGTTAGCTAATGTTCATGTGAACTTGAGTAACAATGTATAGAAGCTCTGTGAAATTCTATTTAAGAAGCAAAGATCAGCTTCAGAACTAAAACACTTGACCTAAGGTTTACAAAGAGCCCCACCTTACCTAAAGTAAGGCTCTTCCTTCCACCTTACTACATACTAGAATGGCTCCAAAGTAGGCCAAATTTTAATTTGTTTACTGTTATGGTCAAAGGTGTGATTCTTGTTGTTAGGAAACAGGGGTTATAATATATAACTCAGTCAAAATTCAAGATGTGTTCACAAACTAAATGTGTTTTTACTCTTATTAGTTTTATTTTGTGTTTTCCTTGTAAACTGTCTAAAAGTTGCCTGTTAATGTTTTGCAGAGGTATTGCTTCAAGAAAACAATCTGAGTTAGTTTAAGCCATGCTACAGGACAGATAGGGAGCACAGACCCCAGCTAAATGACTGTAAGATTATAAGCATTAAAGTTAAAGCCCAGTGCTCTCAATTTAAGATTGGTGAGACCAATTTGCTAGATGTTTAAGATCAAGACTTTAAGTTAAATTAAAAGGGTCAAGAAAACCAATATTTGGCTCTTGCCCTCAGAGTCAAGTCTGAATCCAGGAAACAGGAAACTTCTCTAAAGAGCTTTGCAACTCTGGGCCACATAACTTCCTGATCAGAGAGGTTGTGAGACCTATAGAAAAGAGAAAGCCAAATAGTGACCTTGCTATGAAGAAGAGGGTCCTGAAAAAGGGAGACATTCCTGCTGCTTCCAAGGGAAGCCACATGGTCAAACAAGACCTGGATCCATCCTCAAGGAAGGCCCTAGCAGAATGGAAAAGCTGCTCTCAAGTTCCCCCAAGAGTTACTCCCATGGGAATTCAGCTGACTCTTAGCAATAGATAAAGGCAAAAGTCTGTTTGACTTGCTTCATTTTAAACACCTAGCAAAAACAGTTAAAACTGAAAATGCAGCCATTCCTGGGCATGTATGAAATAATAGTTAAATGTAATTTAAGATATACACTTATATTAGCCCCCAAAATTAGTAAGACTGGAGGATACAAAAGAGATTCTTAGGCAGGAGTACCTGATAACTATAAAAAGAAACAATTTAACTATTAAATGACTGCCAAGTCAAAAGTTTTTAGTCAGCTAAGGCCTACAGAACTTCCTAACCTACACAGGTAGGCTTAATATTCAGTAGTATGATTATCTAGCTCTAAGTATCAGAAATAAAGGGTTCTCTACTAGTAGACACAGAGGTCACACCAGTAAAAAGATTTTATAGGATCAGATGACATTAAGTAGCTTGACTACCATATTATCAAGATAGACATCTGATCTGTAAGATTAAAAGTTAAATGCTGTGTTTACATTCCTGATAACTCTGTGGATGTTAAAGTTATATTCCCAAATAAAGGCCATATCCACTCTGGTCTTTTTATGGACAACTTTTCAGCCCTCACACCTCCTGGTGAGAAATTATCATCTTCATAGTATACATTGACATGTTCCTGATGCTGCATAGTTTATTCAGTACTCATGTTTTTTGTTTCTCTCATAGAAGCGCTGGTCCCTGATGACAACCTGTTCTTCCCCAGGCTTCAATCTGACCTGACTTCTAGTAAGGGAACTCCAAACTACTTTCCCCCAATCTCATCACCGCCCCTGTTCAGCTTGAAGAAGCCAGATTTGGTCATCATCCCTTTTTCCTTACAGTAATAAGGAGTTCCTGAAATTAGAAGGGAAATGAAGCCAGAGTCTGTTGGGCAGTCAGTATAGTCGGGTGAATCGAATCAGGTAGGACCAGGAAAGACAATTTTTGAGTGAGTCCAGGAAAGTTAGAGACTTGTTGGCCTGAAAGATTGAAATATTAATTTCTCCAGAGCCCTTCCTCTACCCTTTCAAAGATTTGAAAAGGACAAATAAGAAAAGGGGGGAAAATGTTAGGATAGTAATGGAGGCCCCCCTGGGATGCTGGAATGTTAGGATAGAAACCCCCGCCCCCAGGCGAACTAGGATGTTAAGCACTGAGGGGGGCTATTTGAATTTCGTGTGCATGGCTATTTGCTCCAACAAGGACGTAGGTAATCTGAGGCTTCTCTTTGTTCAGGGTGAATCTTACACACGCACGCAGGTAATGATGTAGGTAATGCTATATAATCTGAGGCTTTCCTTTGTTTGGGGTCTTGCGCTTCCTGTGTGTCTGCGGGAGAGCTTGACCCCAGCTAGCTGGCTCAGTAAACTTTGTTTGTGTATTACATTACTGACCAGCTTCTTTATGGTTCGTGGGAAACTAGCGAAACTGGACCCTAACAAAGGCTTCTCAGCCCATTTGCACACACATGTGCATGCATGCAAACACACACAAAGTCCCATGTAAGAACAGAATGAGAAATTATGTATTTATGATTCTAGGCAGTGATCATCAATCGATGTCAAAGGGAGGAATATGGGAACTGCACTGGATCTAGGCCTGACTGGCTACTAGTAGCAGAAACTCCAAATTTCAGAATAGCGGCAACCTAGTCAGCGCCATCCTGACTGTGAATTCCAGCCATGTCTGACAACTGATCCTAGGAAACTCATTTTCTTTCTTTACTTTGTGTGTGTGTGTGTGTGTGTGTGTGTGTGTGTGTGTGTGTGTGTGTGTTATATTGCTAATAAATTTCTTATTGGTGCATATTAATTTTATGGCTCATGAGTTTTATTATGGTGTTTTCCTGCATGCATATAATGTAAGGATCAATTTCACTATCCAGTACCTCCCCTTGTCCTCTCCTGTCCCCTTCTCCTGATCCCCTTGTTCTACCCTAATGGATCACTTTCTCCTTTCATGATGTTCTTTTTTAAATTTTTTTCCCTCTAGATTCCACATATGAAAGAAAACATATGCACTTGTCTTTTGAGTCTAGCTTATGTTGCTTAACACAATGCTCTCCAGGCCCAAGAGTTTTTGGAAGTGGCATAATTTTATACCAGAAGAAAAATTTTTTTAAGTATTGGACATTTTTTAGTACCTTGATTGTGGTGAGGGTACGAAGGTTTCATATATGTCTCCAACTCATTAAAATGTTTACTTTAAATTTGTGCAATTTTCACATACTATACCTGAGGAAAACTTAAAAATAGAAATAAAATAGGGCAAATAGCAACCCCATAAAATCTTATCAACAATATATTCCTTAATCAGTAACCTGAAACCATGCCTGCATATTACTCTTTATACACACACACACACACACACACACACACACACACACACATATATATACATTTTTTGTCTTCTTGTTGGATTGCCTCAACTGAAAATGACTTATTTTCAGTATCATGTTCAGTGGAAATGATAGCATGATGAATCTGTTTTCTCAAGCATAATTTATTAATATTTACAATATTGATAGTTTTGTAATGTTTCTCTTTTGTTTTGCAACTCATTACTAGTAGGACCGTTTAAATATTTTAAGATTATACTGAATTTGAGGAACATCATATTCACATTTGAATACAAATCTTGCCTCTGTCCTTTTATGTCCAAGCACTATTGAGTTAGCACAAAGAGTAGAAGAGATATTTCTGGAAACCACTCTGATGTTTGTCCAATTGGCAGTAATTTAATTACACACAGCAGAGCCTGAAAAAATCACACAACTAACCATTTAAACTTAAATTGAACACATATCTAAGACATCTTCTCTCATCTGGAAATCAAAGATAGAACTTTCATATTTTTTTTCCAATGATGAAGGGAAAGTGAATAAGGGGTAGAGAAGGAAAAATAATATGGATTTTTCATCAATTTAGGATAAATTTTATAAAAATAAGGAGACAGGGTGACATATTAAGAACCTCTTGCTGCTGTTTTGAAAGGGTCACATATAAGTGAGGGACCCTGAAGTTTAGGTCTCACTGAGTTCTATTAACTCCCCTCTGGAGAGAATAGAGGGGTGACAAAATGAAGTGTCACAATAAGGACTTGAGGAATACTAATGTTTATAGGTCAGGTAAACTGGGAGAAACCAGAAGCAATAATTGTAAGGTAATGAAGATCAGGGAAGAAAGTTAAGCAGCAGAGTTTGATTGTTTTTGGAAATTCCACTGAGTGGTCACATCAGACTTTCAATGATAATTGATAACTGCTGGATTTTAAATGAACGCCTTCATGCATTCATAGGAATGGGAAGGAAAATGAGAAGCAAGACCTAAGGACAGCTCAGAAGCTAATTGTTTGAAGTGTGTGTCTATGAAAGGAATAAACTGACAGGTCCTTGTTTGCACAAGTGTCATCAGGCAGATCACATTCCATCAATGTATGTAGCAATTTTGTCACATTTTTGCATTATTCAGGATGGCTCCCATCACAAATCAAATTTCACTCTCCATATCTTAGTTGTTGTACTCTTTCTAAGGAACTACTCTACTCATCCCACTTGGCTGCTTATTACTATGATGGTAAAGGTCTTGCAACAGTCCATATCCTTACAAAGATTACAGGGCATGGTTTCATGGAGCCCATGGTGCATCTCTGACTTCATGCCTTACTTCTGCTAAAGTACATTTCTGTGTTCGAGGAAGGCTGAATCACATTCAGAAGTGCAAATGTGCCATATTTTCTTGTCTGGGGTCTAAGCTGTTTCCTTTGAAATATACTACTGCCTTTCTCAGTCACTGTGCATTGCCCTCTCCTTCAAAGATTTGCTGATTTTTTTTTTTTTTTTTTTTAATAGGTGTCAATGTTTTGGGCATTCGCCCCAAGAAATCTGTGCTTACCTTTGTGTCCCTGTTCTATGCCCTTCTACTTGATCTCTTTCTCTACTGATTAAATGCTTAGGCATTATGTATCTCTTTTACTGGTTTGTCTTTTCCACTTGAGTATATGTGGGGCACTGGAGAAATCCTCTATACCCATAGAGCATTTAAAGTTTTGCCTACTACAGTGTTCTATGAAGACCTTGAATTAATAGTGTTTTCATGTCTTAATTATCTGTTGCTATGCACTGCTTAAATAAATACAATTATAATAATGAACATAAAAATTGTCTCTAAATTTTTGTGATTGGTGCACAGAACATACCCAGCAATAATAATATATGCAATTATGGGTATTTTCTCCTAATCATTCCTTTTTTTTTTTTTTTTTGGTGGTTCTGTAGATTGAACCCAGGGGCTAACATATGTTAGGCAAGCACTCTTCTGCCTAAGTACATCCCCAGCTTGTGATTCAGCTCTGATCCTATGAAAATTTTTGCTCTCAAAATTATCATTAAGATTTTTTAATTAAACAATAATATGTTTACAGTTAGGATGAAGAGGAGTAAATGGATTTGAGACCTGGTAGATGTGAAGAATTAAAGAAGTGGAAGTCAAAGAAAGAGCTGGCCTTCTCAACACTCAGGAACGTGGTATAGTTTTACATAAAAATAATACATTATTAAAAATCAGAAGAATACATACTATTATCTTATGAAAGCACTGAAATATGTACTTAACAGACTTAGTGGAAACATATACATTTCTAGTATTTTCTCCCACAATATGTAAAAAATTCTGGAGGAATAATAGTGAAATATGAAAAACATGAAATCCTCGAAATTCATAGTTAAGAATCTTTTTTCCATTTATACACATTAGCATAAGTGAAATTGAAAAGCAAGATGATGAATATTTACAGTAAATATGAGAGAAAAAAGCATGGGAATAGAGTACAAATTAATGCAAAATATTCAAATCCAGCTATAGTAAATATGTGTAAGTATAAACATTCATTTGACAGAAGAAAGCAAACAAATTGATAAAAATGTAAGATATATTCATCTTTTCTGCTCTTTGATAAAATAAAAGTGAAATGCCCTGAAGTTATTATTTTTTTTAATTTACCAATTTTTCTATGATGCTCAAAAATAATGAGAATACATTGAAACTCAAAATCTCATACTTCTACCTGGAATGTGTTGAAACTTCTCTGCAAATGATGTGGATATAATTATTACAGTTTTTCTGTAAGTCATTAGCCTTTGGAAGGTTTTTTCCCTTTGATCAAGTACTTCTACTTCCAGTGCTGAGACTTTATCTTCCAAAGCTTAATGAGTTTCTTGCAATGATCTAATATTTTTCCTCAAACAAAGCTTTAAAATTTTTCATCATCCATAAAATGACAATTTTTGAATGGAAAGCTATATTTATTTAAGTATTTTGGGGCCCCACTTACATATTCTTTTTTTTTTTTTTTTTTTTTTTTTTTTTTTTTTTGTACCAGAGATTGAACTCAGAGGCACTCGACCACTGGGCCACACCCCCAGCCCTTTTTGTATTTTTATTAGAGACAGGGTCTCACTGAGTTGCTAAGTGCCTTGCCATTGCTGAGGCTGGTTTTGAACTCATGATCCTCTTGCCTCAGCCTCCCAAGTGCTGGGATTACAGGCATGCGCCACCACGCCCGGCCCCACTTACATATTCTTGAAAAATAGTTATTTTTGGCTAAACAATCTCCCTAAATTTAGTAGCATTTCTGCATGCTCCAGGCCCTCCGAACAAAGAACACTGACCAGCCATACTAAAAACAGAAACCTCTTTCCTCTCTCCCCTGAAAACCTCTGTGTAATTATAGGATTGTAAAAGCTGTCTTTTTTTCAGATGGAAGGAACAGCAGATATGTCCTTTATCTAAAACATACTCTCAGTCTCATAATCTTAGGGTTCTCAAGCAGGAAATATCTGACCTTACAATGTGACCCTGTTGAGTTGCCTGTGGCATGTAAGTAGAGAAAAATCTCCAACCCATTTGAGTTTATGACTCACTACTTACTAAATGCACGTGCCTATGATCATAGCAATTTAACAGAGAGAAATGGGGGGGGGGGGTTGAGGTAATGTATATGAATATATGAATAGAAGACATAACAGGGGTAATAATTAAAAGGTGATGGACTTAAAGTAACTTGCAATTTTATATTGATTTTTCTCCACATTTCCTTGAACAAATGTAAATTATATTAATTTACAGAATTTTTTAAAAATACTACTTAATAAAGCATTGAAATAAGAGATATATATATCGAGGATGCAGGATCTAAAAACCATTGCTCTGATTGATAGTTTCACATGTAATTATCAATCATTAAACACATAGTTGTTTTTTATATACACATACATTTATTTTTTATTGTGAGACAGGATCTCACTAAGTTGCTAAATTGCTAAGTTTAGCCTGGCACATGTGTCTTTGCCTCAACCTCTTGAGTCCCTAGGATTAAATGTGTCTTCCATCTCATTCAGTTAAACATTTAGATTAATTTTATTACCAATTACCTCAGCACATTGTAATCATCACATTGTAATCTGTAAATCACACAAAGATAACATAAAAATAATAAAATAAAATAAAAATTTCCTAGTAGAAGGTCCAAGCATTTTGGACTTTAAAAATTATTATCATCCCAACCCCATTTCTACTGCATTATAAAATATACCTTTGAAATAATGACCACATCTGGCTGCTGAGACAGTGTCTAGCAATTAATGTGCACCCTTCCTAATGGCTATCCTACCATTATTTAAAGCCTTATGCCATGGAGTTCAATTATCCTTAATGCATCTTCTTTACGCAAAAAGCAATCCTTACCTGAATTCAGGCATGTGCTTGTCTTTTCTGTTCATGAACTGACTTTGTTTCAAATATGCTTAAATTATATTTGTAAAATTTTACAATTTTTATCTGCCAGGTTTTGTTTTTCACATTTGTCTTCTAGAACATGAAAGAATACTTTTTATAAATTGTCTAGTTATTTTAACAGCATCATTTAATACTTTGACTTCTATTAGCAGTAAATTATTACTGAAACTTACCATTTAACTACTAATATTGCTAATAAGAAGAAACAATTAGATATTCTTATTATAGAATATATCAAAATAGAAATATAGACAAAATAGCTGGTATCAACTTAGATCAATCCCAAATACTAAAATTTGATATTATGTACTACATAAAAGACATTAGTCCTACTCGCCTGAAAGCACAATATATTTTGAATATATCTATAGCATCTTCACTATATTGAATTTAATTCATACTTATTTAAAAAACAAAATACTTTTAGTTTTACTTCAATTCTTTTTAGGAAAACAGAAATTAAATGCCTATCTGGGAAGCTGATTGTAGACAGCTGTGTTTTACATGTTTATTTTTCAAATTTAAGATTTGATATTGTGCAATATTAATAATAACACCTTGTTTTGCATGACATTTTTGTATGGGGTAAATGTACAAGATGTATTTTAATGATAACAATTAAACAAAGTCATATATAATTTGTTGCTTGTTTTGCTTACAGACATGTTCATATGACATGGTATTTATAGTAGCCTTCAATTGAGAATGCATTGATATTATGTTATTAAAATAATAAAAACAAAATAATATCAACAATACTAAAATTTAATAGAACATTATTATATGTGAGTGCTTCAATGATTGGCATAATAAATAACTGAAAATATGATTGTACTGAATTTTGTTTGCTGTATTTATTTTGACTGTTAGTTCTACTGGATCTGTCAAATAGAAGTGCATTTAAAGAAGTTCAGACATGAATTTTTAAAAAAAAAAAAAACCTTTTCCATCAAATGGAGCACATTTGATTCAAATTATATTTCTGGGAAAAGTTTTTGCTTTCTTTTGAAGATATGTTAATTCACTAATTGAAATTTGCCCATATAATATTGCAAGTCATCTAAGTAAACTTAATATCATTTTTCAATTAACAAATTGGTTATTAGTGAACTAAGCACATAAAGTGGTTCAGAGAGGCAGATTTGAGGCATTTAGAGAATATCATTTTACTAGATCAAAGAGACATTTGACTTGCATACACGAGGACTTTCACTTTGCTGCGTGCTGGTGGACAACTGGCAGGTCTTCTGAAAGTGAATGCAGCAGATCTTTAAGGAGCTCTGGAAGGTTTGATGGTCACTGTTATCTAAGAAACTGATCAGCAATTAAATCATTTTGAAAAAAGAGTGTATAGAAAGAGATAAGTTCACATGTAGAATAGCAAGATCCATTTTTGCTTTTCTTTACATTTCTGGAAAGCAAGGTTCTATAATGGGTTAACTTTTGTTTATATAGCATAACATGAATATAAAAGTACGTTTATAAGGTAACTATTAATAGAGTCAAAAAAATATTTAAATACACTTGAAACTACAAAAATCATTAATTTAGAAAGAAATCTACTCAAGTACAATAAATGAGTAAAACATACCAGAATAAATATTCCTATTTGGAATTTAGGGTAAATTACATGGCCACTGCCTATTAAGACAGAGAAATATGTTATCAGCTGCCAACTTTCATTTTTCTGTTTTTCTTTTTAAATAATTTGTTTGATTTTGTTTTCCCTCCTCTGGACAAGCTGTCACCTGCACTAACTGGTTTAGCATCTGGTGTCACCTAAGTTTTTGATGGCACTGATTCTCAAATTGTGGTACACATAGGCTTGTTTCTAAAACCATAATGCTGTGCTCACCTACATTGAGTTCATGCTTCCTGCTTGCACACCTGAATTCTAAAGGCTGTGGGGATTTGCAATCATTGGTACCTGGTAAGTGGAACTTTGGCCTGAGGATTTTTAGGAAGCCAATAGACAGATGGATCAAGTAATGTCCCTGGCAGTTAAATATAACTATTAGGACCTCATTAGTATTCTGGAAATTGAGTGGGACAAATCATAAAAATAATGAAAATAATGAAGGAAAAGGAGAAGAAAATTAAAGAAAAATGCCCAAAATCTAAAATGCAAGTGATGAATATTCAGAAGTACAAAAATATCTGATGGGAAATAGAGAACTTTATTAAATGACAGAGGCAATTTTATTTAACCTCAAGAGATTTTTAGTCATCAGATTTAAAAATGCTTATTGAATTTCATTAGGGCTAGGCAGAAATACAGTAATAGAATTGAAATTTCAGGAAAAAGCCAAGGATCATAAAAATTCTCAGAAAGGAAAAATAAAAGTTACAATAAGAGACCAAGATATAGTGTGGCTATTTCTCTCTCTTTGGCAACAAAGGACTAGAATTATTACAATATATTTTTATTATTTTTTATTTTTTTATTTATTTAATTATTGGTACTGGGGATTGATCTCAGAGGCACTCGACCACTGGGCCACATCCCCAACCATTTTCTGTATTTTATTAGAGACAGGGTCTCACTGAGTTAAGTGTCTCTCCATTGCTGAGGCTGGCTTTGAACTCGCAATCCTCCTGCCTCAGCCTCCCAAGTGCTGGGATTGCAGGCATGCGCCACCGTGCCCAGTTTACAATGTATTTTTAAAAGCAGTGAAATAAAATCTAATATATATCAAAATAGAAAGACAAAAGACCACAATCCAGAACTTTTCTACTCAATAGGTATTATTTACAAATAATGATAAATGAAGTTCTTTACTTATTTTTAAGATTTTAAAGTCTACGTCCAACATGTATCCATTATGAAAGATAACAGTATCAATTTTTTGCTTCTGCAGTAGAGATTTAATTTGCATATTGCCCCCACAATTATCCAATCTCAACCTTTTCTTTTCAACCTTCCCTTTTCTAGTAAAGCTTTAAAAAAAAAAAA
This sequence comes from Tamias sibiricus, assembly GCA_025594165.1. Classification (NCBI taxonomy): domain Eukaryota; kingdom Metazoa; phylum Chordata; class Mammalia; order Rodentia; family Sciuridae; genus Tamias; species Tamias sibiricus. The sequence goes on from CM046665.1 coordinate 137,063,725, forward strand.
AAATCCGACTCTAATTAAGAAAGTTTCCCTGCTGTGGACAATCAAGGTTATCATCCATTGAACTAAATTTCATAATTGCTAATAATTCATGTATGTTTCATTGTTGAAAAGATGCCTGATACTTGGAAAGTATAGATAAGTAAACTTACGTTTGAGTTAACACCTTGACTTAGAAGATAGAGACTTCTGAGTGATTAACTTCAAGTGATTTCGTGTTGATCCATGCCAGAAGAAACACACCAGAGAAAATATTTCAAAATATTTCCAGAGAAAATGTCTTGTAATATAAATGTAATAAAAAGATTTAATTTCTTGATGGAGCATGAAATACTGTCACATCATATAAAATACATTCTGCCATAGGATATGCTCAGATTTTTGTCTCATAAAATGAATGAAATGGTTCACTCCAACATTCCTTTCCTTCTCTGATTTCAAAAACCAAGTTTTGGTCTTTTTTTTTGGATTTAGTCAAGAAATACATTAGTGACTTCTTCATATGGTAGGAGAATCAAGAAAAAAACTGAGCAAGACATTTTAAATGTTCACTGATTCATATAATACATATACCCAAATAATATTATTATAAGTTAATTTATATTTGTTTAAGTTTCAACTCTTTTTTCACATTTTAATTAATGTTTATAGTTGTATTTTCAATTGTGCATTTGTCTGCTTGTTTCTATTTCTATATCTATTTACATTTATTTTATATAATATAGATAAAATATGTTGCTAATGAGGATATTAACTAATGGTAATAATTTTATTGATATTTTAATAGAACAAATAAATACTAAATATTTCTGAATTATGGCAGTTAATTACCATATTTTTAACACTCTTGCTAAGTAATTATTATTTTTGCATCTAGTTTTGTATTATAAAATTTAAAAAGCATTCACAATAAGGATCATTGTGTATTTCTATGAAAATATATAATAGATACTGTTATGAAATTGCATGTTTACATTAGTTATGGAAATATGACAAGTAAATCCATTTTACAAATGTAGATTCTGAGGACAAGTGATTTTCAATTTATTATGGCCAAGAGTTTTCCACACTTGAACTTAACTCATGCCATGATTGACTTAATAAAAAAATGTTTTGAAACAAATACTTTAAAAAATAATCTTTAAGTTCCAAAGAAACTAATTTTACAATAGTTCTTTTAAACCTCACACTATCTCAGCAACAACACACAGAGTCATATAGTTTGCTTCACCTTTTTGACATATAGAATTTAGAGCATTATACTTTTGCTATGTGTTTTGTTTAAATAAATGCCATATTTTTGACAACTTGAATAATGTGGAGGACAACTATGACATTAAACTGATTGCCATGGAAATTATTGAAACATCATACCAAATTTCTTACCTAATCTCTGTTTGTAACTACTGATATATAAAATAAGCAATGGGTTAATCAGTTGATGGTTTACACTGCATCATGGAGGTTGTTAACAATATTTTCCTTGTTTTAAATAAAACACATTCCTCAATTTATTTTACTCTCAATAACTTTCTAACTTCTCTTATATGCCATTCAAATTCTCAAGGTCAAAATCAACCTGATTTAATTTCTTGAAGTGGAACTGAAATTTTAGAATAAAAAATGAAAAAGAGAATTTATTATCTTGACCCTGACCCCAAACATGACTGAGCATAAATGTGCATCAGGAACAGTCTTTCAAATCCTCTTCCACTGTCTTCTAGTTTCACTTCATTAAAACAAGCATAGCTACAGGCATCAAAAAAATACAGGCACTCTCACCTATGCATTTGAGGTTTCTAGGGGGTTGATGACCAGCTAATTATACTGCTGGCAAAATTTCATTAAATCCTAAAAAGAATTAGAGGCCTGATTTAGACACAGTAAGTTAGAATTGAGAATATATTCTGTCTAAAAATTTAACACATTTCTTATATAAGCCAGTAATTCATCATTTTAATTCTTACAATTTTATGAACTAATTCCCCCACTATAGTATTGTAATTAAAAAATCTAAATGTGAATGTTCTAGAATCACTTATAAATATGGATGCTAAAATTGCGTGCATGAATATTTTATTTTTAAAAGTGTTGCTAATATTGTGTTTGTGTGGGGGGTATTTTAAATCACCAATCACATTTATGGCAATGTGATATGAGAGGAGAGGGAATAGTTCAAATTAATCAAAAAAAAAAAAAAAAAAAAAAAAAAACAGAACGTTTACAATAAATATTATTTTTCTACCTTCCAAAATACTTTAATAAATCATGACCATTGTTTGCCATTCCTATGTGTCCTTGATTCTACAAACTATAATCTCATCTTTTACCTCAATAAACAGAAAAGACTGTTTCTCTCAGCATTTCTTCTTACTTATTCATTTTACTTACTCCCTCTTTTTGTTTTTATTCCTTCTATTGACTACAATATTCTTATCTGCACATATGATGCTTATGTCTCAAGGTCAACAAAATGAACTAATGAATAATAACACTTTTTTTCTCAGTGGGACTCACTCATGAGATTAGAGAACTAAGAGTAAATAAATTCTCAAGCACATGGGTGCCAACTTCGAAGTGCAACTTCCAAAACATTTGGGGCCAAAATTCCTTACAATTTACAAACACTAGTTTATTATCTAAACATAAAGATCATTTTACCAAGAGTATTCTAGTTTCTTTGCCCATGAGTACATCCTGTATGATCTGACATTTTATTCAGAATAAAACATATTGACAAATGTTTTTGCAATTTTCATTTTATGTGAAATCACAAGCAATATTGCCCTTGTAAATATTCAGGGAATGATTAGTTCTATCTCATTTATATTTATTACTGCTTTCTATTTTGATAATTTTTCACATATTCTGATTATTCATTATCAGTACTCACACAATTGATTGGCTATAATGAATACTGTGAGCTCTACTCAACTAAAATAGCTTTTCTTTGGGGATTCACATTGAAAATAATAAAATTGTGAAGGTAAATACTTTGGATTTAAGAGTGTAAAATGGATGGGAACAGGACAATTGGGATGAATAAAAGAAACATTATAAAAGACTATTAGAAGGGGTGAATGTACAAAAATAGCACATAGGAGCAAGAAAGGGATCCTATGAATCAATTGCACCTTTGTACAGAATTTCTTAATGCCTTAAATGCTCTTGAAATGTGTTCTAAAGAAGCTCCAAAATCAAAGCGACTTTAATAGAGTGCACCTTCACTAAAGGGTAGCAACTTGACACATTTCTTTCAGAAGAATTTGAATTCTACAATAGAAATATCATGACACTAGCCAAAGGTGTTCACTAACTGATCTGAATTAAGCAGATCCAAACCAAAAGCAAGGGACCTTGGGGAATCTGAACATAGAATAATAATGGCCTAATTCATTCCAAGTGTAAAGAGCAGCTCAAGTTCAGCAAAGCAATTATAATTTCTATCTTGCAGAAATGTTTTATTTTAATCAGTATAGTCAGGTTATTTCCTTGATAATAAGTTCTTGCCATCCATAATGCAAAATATCTATCCATAATCTATCTCATCATTCATTCATTCATTCATTCATATTTTCATCTTTAACTATGACAAGTACTGCCATTTGAGATAAACAAAAAGAAATCTAGATTGTTGAAAACTTACTGTAAAATCTTTTATGAAATAAGCTAAACCAATTAAATGAATTATATGTAAAAAAGGAAAATATAGTTAATAAATATGGGGCAAGTATAAGATTTAGAATTAAATGTAAAGTACAAATAAAGAAGTCTAGTTTGAATTGTTGTAACAGTTTTAATAGAACTAAAAAAATCCTAAATAATTTTTCACTTCTTAAATTTGTCAAAACAAATGTTTACTTCATTTCTATTCTCAATTACTGTTTTCTAAATAATATGAAGCAGACCTTTGACCTACATAATGTAATTTCCATGAATGTTGATAGTATACAAAAGAATGTGCTTTTAAAATATGACATAATGCATTACTATGTAAATAGTTATCTTAAATTCTTTCTTTATTATTTTCTCTTTTCCTTTTTCTTTTTTTGATACTGGGGCTTGAATCCAAGGGTGCTTTGCCACTGAGCCACATCCCCAGCCCTGGTTAATTTTATTTTGAGTCAGAGTCTGGCTAAGTTGCCCAAGCTGGCCTTGAACTCATGAACCTATTCCCTCATCTTCCCAAGTCACTGGAATTAGACATGTGTCTCCATGCCTGCCATTCATTGTTTTCTATTAATTTCAGTTATGACAGCCTTTACTAGGTGATTGAGAATTATGAATGATTTAATATTCACCAATATTAAAGTTAAATGTTTACAATTGGAAAGAATTATACTTTCCAAGTTAACATTGCTTTTGAAATTTAAATAACATTTATTTAAAAAAGTTTTCAATAAAGTGGATTTTGAAGATCATCTTCTTTAATAAAAATCTGATTTTGTTTTGGTCACTCATGATACTCACTAAGCTAAATGCAATTTAAGGCTTGCAAAGGAAATCATTTGGGGGAGGATGTGCATTTAATTCTTAGATTCATTTGTTCACTTTGATGAATTGTCCATCGAACGAAAGCTGGGCTTTAGGTAAAGTGGTGGATGCACATGTCACTCAGTAACTGCTTTCAGGAGTGAAAAGTGCAGTGCTCCATTGTGATCTGTGCAGTGGTGATGGGACTTTTTAAACGCAAAGCCAGGAGTGGTAAGGGGACTGGTCCCATCTCCAGTACGACAGGGACCTGGAAAATTACAAAGGCATAGTCAAGGGTGAATTGTCTGCCAGCTCATGATGACTGGAGTTAGATTCTATCCTTCCACAGAGAATGGAAGACAGTGACTTTCAGGTCTCTGAGAAAGACTTTCCTGGGCTGTAGAAGATGCATAAATATGTGACTCAAAGGGACAGGACAAGGACTTGCAATTCTCAATTTTTTTTTTTTTTTTTTAGTAAATATTTGAAGAAATTGAAGCATTTGCTGAATCAGATGTTAAATCATTTTGGCAGTCAGGAGTTTTCTTAAGCAGGCAATTAAATGGGGCTGGCCTAGAAGGATCAAAGCTCTTAAGGTATTATAAACCATGGAAGAGTTTATTCACATCTGTGGGTGCAGGGATTTGGATCTGTTGGGAGTTCTTTGAAATTCTCAAGTAGAAGCTGATAAACAAGGGGGTGATAAAAAATTGAAGGAATGGTATCCCATGCTGGCACTTAGAAAATCATAGACAGGAAGCAGGGCAAGCTGAATTAAACAAAAATGAATTGATCTGTTCAACCACCACAATGAAAACAAAAAATCAGAACAAAGGAAAATGTGAATACTAATATAATTAATAAAATCATCAAAAATTTATCACTTAAAATATCAATGATTTGTTTAAGTAAAGGTTATGATAATTATTTAGAAATACACCAAAATTTGCTCTTGATCAGTGGCATCAATTATAAATGGTTAGAAAATGTATCTAATTAATATTAAGTAGCATCTTAGATCATAGTTCCCATAACTGATGGGCGAGGAAACAGATTAATCATGGTACCCGACTTTACACAAGAAACATTTGATTGTGTCACTTTGACCCCAAATACTTCCTCTTAATGTTTATTTTTCTGACCATAGAGATTTACTTAAAATTATTAGAGTAGAATTCATAAATTTCATGAGTTTTGACAAATGCATAGTTCCATGTAACTGGCATTAAGATGCAGATTTTCTCTATTATTCTGAAAAGTGTATCATACTTTGTTGCCAAATTCTTAGACAAGTCAATCATTAATGGTCTATGTGTCTCTAAAAATTAGTTTTGCCATTCCCAGATTTTCATAATAATGGGATACTATCATTTTGTACTTTTGTACATCCTACTGTTTTTGAGATAAACTTCTGTGTTGGCATTCAGCAATAATTTATTTATTTTTATTAGTGAATATATCTCATGGTATGTAGGTGCCAAGATACATTTATCCATCTCCCTATGAACAGAATTTTGAGTTATTTGTGTTTTGGTGTGATTATGAGTTTAATATTAAGGCTGCTATGAATAGTCAAATACCACTTTTGGTATGCACATCTGTTATTTCTATATTGTTTTATTTTTTTTCACTTTTTAAAATAATTTATTTTTATTCCAAGTTGTTAGAAATGAAGCAGAATGCATTACATTTCATATTATATTTATAGAGCACACTTTTACATATCTCTGGTTGTATACAAATTATATTCACAGCATTTGTGGCTTAACACAAGAAAGACATTGTTCCATTGTGTATGGCTTGCATACATTTGATGATAATTTGGTGGCAATTTTTATTACTGTTCTATTTAGGTGTTATATCTAAATATTCTCTCTTACCTGCTTTCAAGATATTTATTTTTTTCACTGTCTTATAGTAATATGATTAAAACGGACCTTTGTATGTTTAGCTTTATTGTTATTCTGCTATCATTCTTTATTTCTTTTATGATCTACAGTTATTGGTTATGGGCTTCTGTTTCCCTTCTTCCATCTTAGTCCAAAAAAATGGCTCAAAGTAGAAGACAGGAGAATCTCATGACTCCCTCTCTATTTAAACTTTTTCCCCTCAGGGATTATGATCCTGTACTCTTGTTGTCAATGTCTGAAAACCACTGGTTTTCATCTAATTTTCTAGTTGCTTATAATGAGATCATAAATTTGATCACATATAGTGCATCTCATTTGGAACTTGTTATTGTGTGTGTGTGTGTGTGTGTGTGTGTGTGTGTGTGTGTGTTTGTCTTAAAGAAATAACAGCTTCGTTTTTGAGTTAAGGAAACTTCATCATTAATACACTTAGAATATTTTGTAATCAGGAACAACATCTCCTTCATATGTATACCTTTGAATGTATTCTCTACATTGGCATGAAAAACACAGTGTTCTATTATGTGGAACAAGGGAAGTTTCCCGTACTTTTAGATAATTTTTATTCACAGTTGTGACACTTTTTTTTCTATCTATCTATCTATCTATCTACATACATATACATATATATTTATGTAGTTTTTTTCAACTTATATATATGACAGAAGAATGCATTTAGGAACTTTGACATATCATACATAAATGGGTATAATTTCTCATTTTTCTGAATGTACATATTGTAGAATCACACTGGTCATGCAGTCATATAAGTACATAGGTAATAATGTCTGTTTCATTCTATTATCCTTCCTGTCTCCATATCCCCTCCCCTCCCTTCACTCCCCTCTATCTAATCTAAAGTAACTTTATTCTTCCCTAGTGCCCCCCCCACCTTATTGCAAATCAGCATCTACATATCAGAGGCAACATTCCATTTGATTTTTTGGAATTGGCTATGGGGATACTTTTTGAAGATGATACAACTAGGAATTATGATCTGAGTGAAGGTTAGATCTAAAATTTATCTTTTAACTGATACAGAAAAACCTAAAAATTGTACATATTCATGGGATAATATGTTAAGTTTTCATACATTTGTATATTGTATAATACTTAACAGTTTAAACCTATCTATCTCCTCAAACATTTGATTTCTTTATGTACATATCCTTTGTACCCTGAGTATATATGCCATATCCATTTGAATAAACATCTGGCAGTTTAAAGGCCATTATAGTTTGAAACACTTTGAGCAGCAGAATAACAGTGCCTTTCATCAAGAATAAAGCTCTGCCTCATGGAACGCATATCAGTTTGAGACGTGCCTTGCTATTGGTTCAGTGGTCTCATTGGCTTTGCTCACAGGCATGGAGCTGTGCTTATGGGAACTTTTGGACAGTTTTTGTATGACTCCATTTCAGCACATTACAGAGCTTCTGTTTTTCTATTGGTTTTCACATATTCTCCACCCATCTCCCACAAAAGGAAGTTAGGCAGAAGCAAACATAAATTAATAACTTGTAGGAGTAATGAACTCTGTAACCCAAAACCTTGCAGGTTTTAACCCCATTTTGTCATTGTATTTCACTCTAATATTCCTAAAGCATTGCCTATTGCCTTTTTTTTTTCTGCAGCTGCATAAGCAGGTGCAGGTTTGAAGCAATATAAGAGCAGAAAGAGAGTTTATCACACAAATAATAGTATCATTTACCCCACCCCAACCCTGTAATTGACCTGATTGATCATAATGTTAAGATTCTCTCTGAATTCACTAAAAGCCACTGGGTAAATATATAGCAAAGTATGTTTTATTGACATAGCAAGTCTTAATAGCAGTCTATCTTTAAAAAATACATATTATTTTCCTAACGGAGCCAACAGAGCTTTTCGTTCCATAAGTGCATCTTTCCCTTTGCTTTGAAATAAGAAGTACCATATCATTTTATTTTCTGCTGCACATTTGCCACGGTCCATAGAGGTTTCACGCTGAGAAGAATAAATCATCCAGACATGTAATATTCACCAGCATGGCAGTTTAAGCAAAATTAGGAATATGACTTTTAATTTAAATTCTTGATAGATTTTTTTAAAGCCAAGTGACCAAAGGCACTGCAGTGTAACATCAATATTACTATTTGAATACATGGGGCTCACTGGCTTCAGGAGATTGCTTTTGAAAACTGAAATACTTCTAAAAAGATATGACTTAATGCTTAATGTCCAGAAGTCTTTTCCACCTAAGTAGATAAATGTATCAAAGATGAGTTCTCTCTCTCTCTCTCTCTCTTTAACTCTATTGCTTACAACAAGAAGTTGAAACAAGAAACGAGAGAGAGAGAGAGAGAGAGAGAGAGAGAGAGAGAGAGAGAGTCTCTGATAGGAAATGAAAGGAAAAAAGCTTTGTGTCACTTTATGTGAAAGGATGCGCTGGAGATAGTATTATCTTGAATATTCACAAAATTACCTTTTCTAATTGATAAGACAATTCATAAACTCAGGGGCAAAAGATATATATTGTGGAAAGATCAGGTTTTAAAAGAAAAGTCCTAAAAGAATCAGGCAGTCTATATAGATGGTATTTTAAGCTTATTTAAGTTATGACAAAACAAATTTAAAAGAACATGTTATTATTTCTATTAGTTTAGATAAGAAAATATTTCCATTCAAGGGCCATAATGTACAAATACACAGGTATATTTGCTTAAATTATCTCAGATATCTTATGAACCCAGAGTGTCAGTTTGCTTATGTCTGAAACACAATTATAAAACAAAATTCAAGAAATTGTGGAAATTTTCACACAGCGGAGGATCCAAGATGGTGGATTATAAGAAGCCGCTTTTCAGGGCTGCTCCGTGGATAGAATCCAACAAAGCAGATAAATAGCTTTTCAGCAAGTATATATAGACTGAGAATGTTCAACTCCTGGACGGTTTGATTACTGCGACTGGGGAGCGAGCAGGACAAGCTGACTCCAGCGCCTAGTGCCACGTGGTTTCAGCAACACCGCCCAGAGCACAGGCATTGCAGAACAAAGCCAGTGCTGGGAGACCACAGGAAACCGTTGGGCGGCAACACCAGATCAAATCCACACTCGGCATGCCACAACCCTCAGCTTTGAAGCCAGCGAAAACAGCTTGATCAGAGCTGGGAGACCACGGGAGACCGCGGGACAGCAACGCCAGTTCAAATCCACACTCAGTGGGACACGACCCTCAGCAGTGAAGCCAGAGAGAAACCAGCAAGCAAAAACCAGTGAACAGGCAAGAAGGAACCTGTGACTGGGAGGACCATCAACAGCCATTGAGGGAATGCGTATCCGAGTCCATCGTGACAAACTCCTGTGACCCCGTCAACTGAGGAAGACTACAGAGAATAGACATCATCTGGATGGGTCGATTTTCAGGGCCAGCCACATAAGCCCCATCCCCAGCATCATTCCTCGCTAACCAGATGCAGACTTGACTCCACCCACAAATTCTCTGCATCAGCCAGGGCCTATCTGCCGGACAGCTAATTTAACAAGCTGAGAGAGGAAGAGAAAAGGCTGCCTAATTGAGACTTGTAGGTTCAACTTTTTTTTTTCTTTCTTTTTGTTTTCCTTTTTTCTCTTTTTCTTTCCCTCTTTCCTTCTTCCCTCATCTTTCTTATTTATACCCTGCCCCTGCATACTCAACGAGACGAAAACAAGTTGTATACAAGAATTAGAAATTTTATAACTGGGGCAATTAAATAGTACATCAAAGGGGTGTTATATATAGTCTCCTCTCTCTGTTTTTTTTTTTTTTTGTTGTTGTTGTTCTTTTGACTCACCCTGTCTTCTCTCTTTCACTAATTCTTACTACCCAGACATTTACTAATTTCTCTCAATGTTTGCATAAGCTTGGCTTAAATATACATCGGTCTTCACACTAAATTATTCACTCCAATTCCTTTCCTCTTCTGCTATTAAACTACTTCCATAGATTTCTATTTTTACACTTCCTAAGGGGTGGGGGGGGGGAAGCAATATCCTTCCTTCCTTCCTCCTAAGCATATCACTTTTGTACTCAATAAACTAAATTATAAATCCCATTACAATCACTCAGAGTATATTGGAGACAATATCTAAATTCTCTAACTCTGTACATTGTGACCAAATTGTGATTAACTGAATATAAAATGTCTAGTTTTAAGGTGTAAAGTATATATAAGGGGAGCTGATAGCATTGTACAACAGGAGCATCATCTGGCCTTAAGGTAAAAACAAAAAAGTCAAGGTTCCACAGTGCTTAAACAAAAGACACACAAGCAATATGAAAAACAAGGGAAGAAAATGTCCCAAACAAATCAACAGATCTCCTTAGCAAATTCCCTGGCAAACACAGTAGATCTAATGTCAGAACAGGAATTCAGGAAATACATAATCCAAATGTTTATGGAGCTCAAGGACGAATTCAAGAAGGAGGTGAGAGAGTAAATACAGGCAGTAAAAGATCACTTTGACAAAGAATTTCATAAACAAATACAAGAAGCAAAAGACTACTTCAATAGAGAGAGAGAGGTTCTACAGCAAAACCAAACAAAAATTCTGGAAATGAAAGAAGCAATAAACCAAATTAAATGCTCTATTGGAAACATCACCAATAGATGAGACCACCTGGAAGAAAGGACCTCAGATAATGAAGACAAAATAGACAATCTGGAAAAAATGTAGAATACACAGCAAGAATGGAAAAAAAAAAATCAAGAACAGAACATTCAAGAAATATGGGACAACATAAAAAAAACAAATTTAAGAGTGATTGGGGTAGAGGAAAGTGAAGAGTTCCAAGCCAAAGGAATGAGTAATTTATTCAATGAAACAATAGCAGAAAATTTTCCAAACTTGAGGAATGAATGGGAAAACCAAGTTCAAGAGGCTTACTGAACACCAAACGTACAAAATCACAACAGATCCACAACAAGGCACATTATAATGAAAATGCCTAATATACTGAAAAAGGAGAGAATATTAAAAGCCAAGAGAAGGAAAGCAGATTACATATAGGGGGAAACCAATTAGACTATGTTCAGATTTTTCAATCCAGACCTTAAAAGCTAGAAGATCCTGGAATAGCATACTTCAAGCACTGAAAGAAAAGGGATGTCAACCAAGAACCTTTTACCCAGAAAAATTAAGCTTTAGATTCAAAGATGAAATAAAAACCTTCCACAACAAAAAAAAAAAATTAAAAGAGCTTACAACTCGAAAGCCAGCATCTGAACATCCTGGGCAAAATATTCCACAAATAAGAAAAGAAAAATAGCAATGAAAATCAACAAAGGGAGATATTAAACTAAAGGAATTACCAACCAGAGAAGAAACCAAATAAAGTTAAATCCCATAAACAAATTAAAATGGAAGGGAATATGAATCACATCTCAATAATAACCTTGACTGTTAATGGCCTAAATTCACCATTTAACAAAAACAGATTGTCAGACTGGATTAAAAGAAATGACCCAACAATATGCTGTCCCCAAGAAACCCACCTCATAGAAAAAGACATCAATAGACTGAAGGTGAAAGGCTGGGAAAAATCTTACCGCTCACATGGGCTGCGGAAGCAAGCAGGGGTTTCCATTCTCATATTAAATAAGGTAGACTTCAAGCCAAAGTTAATCAAAAGGGACAATGATGGATATTTCTTACTGATTAAGGGAACCATTCATCAACAAGATATAACAATTACAAATCTATATGTCCCAAATAATGGAGCACCTGCATTCATCAAACAAACCCTTCTCAAGTTCAAGAGTAAGATAGATCACAACACAGTTATCCTAGGGGACTTCAACACACCTCTCTCACCACTGGATAGATCATGTAAACAAAAGCTAAATAAAGAAACTTTAGGCCTCATTAAAACAATTACTAACTAAGACCTAACAGGCATATATAGAATACTTCATCCCCCAGTAAGCAAATACACTTTCTTCTCAGCAGAACATGGCTCCTTCTCCAAAATAGACCATATATTATGCCACAAGGCAACTCTCAGCAAATATAAAAAAGTAGAGATACTACCCTGCATTCTATCAGACCATAATGGGATGAAATTGGAAATCAATGATAATACAAGAAAAAAAAAAAAAAAAAAAAAAAAAAAAACTACTCCAACAACTGGAAACTAAACAACATGCTACTGAACAAAGAAGGGGTTGAAGAAGACATCAAGGAGGAGATTAAAAAATTCCAAGAGGTAAATGAGAACACAGATACATCATATAGAAATCTCTGGGACACTATGAAGGCAGGATTAAGAGGAAAATTCATTGCACTGAGTTCATTCCTTAAAAGGAAAAAAAAAAAAACAAACAAAACAAATAAATTACTTAACATCACACCTCAAAGCACAAGAAAAAGAAGAACAGACCAACACTAAGAGCAGTAGGAGACAGGAAATAATTAAAATCAGAGCTGAAATTAATGAAATTGAGACTAAAGAAACAATTCAAAGAATTGACAAAACTAAAAGTTGGTTCTTAGAAAAATTAAATAAAATTGACAGACACTTAGCGATGCTAACAAAAAAGAAGAGAAAAAACTCAAATTACTAACATTCATGATGAAAAAGGAAATATCACAACAAACACCTCAGATATACAGAAGATAATTAGAAATTACTTTGAAAACTTGTACTCTAATAAAATAGAAAATATTGAAGACATTGACAGATTTCTAGAGTCATATGAATTGCCCAAACTGGAGGCTATACACAATTTAAATATATCAATTTCAAGCAAAGAAATAGAAGATGCCATCAAAAAGCTACCAGCTAGAAAAAGCCCAGGACCCTGTGGGTTTACAGCCGAGTTCTACAAAATCATCAAAGAAGAAGTAATACCCATGCTCTTCAACTTATTTCAAGAAATAGAAAAAGAGGGAGCTCTTGCAGACTCTTTCTACAAGGCCAATATTACATTAATTCCAAAGACATAGCCAAAAAGGAAAACTTCAGGCCAATATCTTTAATGGACATAGATGCAAAAATTCTCAACAAAATCCTGGCAAATTGAATACAAAAACATATCAAAAAGAGTGCACCACGATCAAATGGGGTTTATCCCAGAAATGCAAGGTTGGTTCAACATACAGGAATCATTAAACATAATACATTACATCAATAGACTTAAAAATAAAAACCATATGATCATCTCATTAGATGCAGAAAAAGCATTCAACAAAATACAACACCCTTTTATGTTAAAAACACTAGAAAAACTAGGAATATCAGGAACATATCTCAACATTATAAAAGCTATTTATGCAAAGCCCAGGCTAACATTATCTTAAATGGAGAAAGATTGAAAGCATTTCCTCTAAAAACTGGAACAAGGGATGCCCGCTTTCACCACTGCTATTTAGCATAATACTTGAAACTCTGGCCAGAGCAATTAGACAGACAAAAGAAATTGAAGGGATCCACATAGGAAAAGAAGAGCTCAAATTAGCTCTATTTGCTGATGACATGATAATATACCTAGAAGACCCAAAAAACTCTACCAGAAAACTTTTACAACTAGTAAATAAATTTGGCAAAGTAGTAGGATACAAAAATCAATACCCATAAGTCAAAGGCATTTTTGTACATCAGTGACAAATCCTCTGAAAGGGAAATGATGAAAACTACCCCATTTACAATAGCATAAAAAAAAAAAAAAAAAAAAACTGGGAATCAACTTAATGAAAGAGGTGAAAGACCTCTATAAAGAAAAGTATAGAACACTAAAGAAAGAAATTATAGAAGACCCCAGAAGATGGAAAGACCTTCCTTGCTCTTGGATAGGTAGAATTAATATTGTCAAAATGTCCATACTACCAAAAGTGCTATACAGATTTAATGCAATTCCAATCAAAATCTCAATGACATTCCTCAAAGAAATAGAAAAAGCTGTCATGAAATTCATCTGGAAAAATAAGAGACCCAGAATAGCTAAAGCAATCCTTAGCAAGAAAAGTGAAGCAGGTGGCCTCACCACACCAGACTTTAAATTATACTATAGAGCAATAGTAACAAAAACAGCATGGTATTGGCACCAAAACAGACTGGTAGCTCAATGGTACAGAATTGAGGATACAGAGACTAATACACATAATTTCAGCTATCTTATATTAGACAAAGTCACCAAAAATGTACAGTGGAGAAAAGATAGCCACTTCAACAAATGGTGCTGGGAAAACTGGAAAGCCATATGCAACAAAATGAAATTAAACCCTTATCTCTCACCATGCACAAAACTCAAACAAAGTGGATCAAGGACCTAAGAATTAGACCAGAGACAATACACCTAATAGAAGAAAAAGTAAGCTCCAAATTCCAACATGTCTGATTAGGCCCCAAGTTCCTTAATAAGAATCCTGTAGTGCAAGAATTAATATCAAGAGTAAATGAATTGGATAGATTCAAACTAAAGAGCTTCTTCTCAGCAAAATAATCAATCAGTGAGGTGAATAGAAAGCAAACTAACTGGGAACATATATTTAATACATGCACATCAGATAGAGCACTAATCTCTAAAATATATAAAGAACTCAAAAAACGTAACACCAAAAAAAACAAATAACTCAATCAATAAATGGGCTAAGGAATTGAAAAGACACTTCTCAGAAGAAGATACACAATCAATCAACAAATACATGAAAAAATGCTCAATATCACTGGCAATTAGAGAGATGCAAATCAAAACTACTCTAAGATTTCCTTTCACTCCAGTCAAAATGGCATCTATTAAGAACACAAACAGCAATAATTATTGGAGAGGATGTGGGGAAAAAGGCACAATCATACATTGTTTTTGGGACTGCAAAATGGTGCAACCGTTATGGAAAGCAGTATGGAGATTTCTTGGAAAAATAGGAATGGAACCACCCTTTGACCCAGCCATCCCACTCCTGGGTCTATTCCCAAAGGACTTAAAAACAGCATATTACAGTGACACAGCCATCTCAATATATATAGCAGCACAATTCACAATAGCTAGGTTGTGGAACCAACCTAGATGTCCCTCAGTAGATGAGTGGATTAAGTAAATATGGTATATACACACAATGGAATTTTACTCAGCAATAAAAGAGAATAGAATCATGGCATTCACAGGTAAATGGATGAAGTTGGAGTATATAATGCTACGTGAAGTTAATCAATCTCAAAAATCCAAATACCAAATGTTTTCTCTGATATAAGGAGGCAGATTCACAGTGATGTTGGGTGTTGGAGTACATAGGAGGATTAGAGGAACACTAGAATGGTCAAAGGAGAGGGAGGGGAAGGGAAGGAATAAGGGCGGATGGAGGGGAAAAAAAAGAAAAGGTGGTAGAATAAGATGGATATTTTAAAAATAGTCTTGCCCACCTTGAATACATAAACTATAGTCTATCAATAGTTTCACTTTGTAACTCTGTGAAGTAACATTTTAATTAGCATTTAGATAGAATCTGTATTTGGCCAACAGTAAGAAAGATTTTCAATTTATTTTCCTGGGGATTCTTCATTCATTCATTCATCTAATAATCAAGTTGACTTCCTCAATACCTCAGAGTAAAGGAAGTTTATAAGAATAAATAAAATATATATAATTATCCTTCAATTAATTCAGTCTAGTTTAAAAAAAAGAAGTATGTTTACTAACATTTTAGTTTTGTTTTATTAAAATGTTTCAATCCCCTTTTGCTTTTACCTTTAAATTAAATGGATTTGACAAATGCCTGGAAAAAAAAAATCACACAGCTTAGAAGAAATTCAAACTGGTAGAAGAATAACATACAGAAGGTTAAAAGTCCATCTGAAAGCATTTTGGGGAATGAGAAAAAATGGTATAGGAACTCAAAAACACTGTTGAGACACTAGAAGCCTTCCTGATTGAACAATGTTCCTTACAATACTCCATACTTCAGAACCTCCCTTCTTTCTCCTTACACACAACAGTAGCTATTAAGTCATAAAATCTTCAGAAATGTTAGGAAAATTTCTGAAATAGATTGGCACCTTCAAAAATAACTCCTCACACACTTTTTTTTTTTTTTTACCAGTTTCAATCCACCATCAAATTCTTTCCCAAGTATTTTTTATTGCTTTCTGCTTTATATTAAATGATAACCACAGTCTCGGTTTCAAGGACCAGACTTCCTTCCATTGGTCCTGGAAGGGCTCTCCAATATGAAAACTCTTGACCCATATGCTTTCCATTCTTTGTCATATCTTTTGCTACAATATCTAGTCTCTTCCATTCAAAATTTATCCCTAAACTCTTCTCTAAAACAATTTGATCATATTTGCATGGTGGGGGCGGGAGAAGAGATGAGCGGGTCAGGAGTGAGAAGCAACCCAAACGTCCAAATAAAATCAATAAACACTGAAAAAGAAAAAAAAAAAGAAATTGTGAATATTATATTAAAGCCATTACTCTGTAGTAAGTAGAACTGAACAGTTGTAAAACTTTTAAAATCTGTTTCTCTGTCTTGCCAATCTCAACGTGCCACATGTCAAGCAGAAAAGGACATTTGCAGTTCTTTCAGAGGTAAAGTAAATGAACCACCTGGTTGATTCAGCAGGGTTTCAGGTGTCTAGCATTTCATAAGTTTTCTTAAGCCCCAAATGAACTGACCTAAACACTGGCGTAAAAGTGATATTATTTTTGTCCCAGATGACTCTTCATTTTGACAGTAACTGCAGATGTGATCCTCCACGACTAAAATCAGTTACGGACGCCCAATGTCAGGTTTTCTTATTAATCACCATCAAATTAATAAGCAATTTGCAAGACTAAGTACATTGCTTCTTGTCAATCCATAATTCTTTCTCTATTCATCTCCTTTTTTTTTTTTTTTCTCTACTTCTCAACATTTTTTTTTTTCAAATTAAGGTTATTTTTTGTTTTCTGCACTGGTACAAAGACCTCCAGGATACATTCAGCTGAAATAAAGTGTCAGATAAACTAATTCTTTGGGTCATCCAAGAAAGGGAAATGAGAATTAATTCGAGTTAATTATTTTAATATTTATTTTCTTGTATTTTGAACAATATTTCTCCAAATGTAAACTGTATAGTAAAAAGAAATGATCATTTTTAGGCTACCTGTCCATATGTTTATGAAATATTTTACATAAATCTAAAGTGAGATAAACAATGAATAACAAAATAAAATGAAGTTTTATAGAAAAGTTCTGGTTGTGAGTTTGTAATATTAAAAAGGGGCCCTATAATAAGAATGTTATTTACTTAATATATTGGGAGATAGTCAATATGTAAACTATAGACTCTAGTTTCCACTATAGAGAAGTTAACTGCACAAAAAAATAAATAAATAAATAAATAAATAACAAAAGAAAAGAAAAATAGGTGAGAAGGAAGGCACAAAAGAAGGAGGAAAAGATAGAAGGAAGGAAGGAGGAAGGAGGAAAGGGAGAGAGGGAGGGAGGGAAGAGCAAATGGAAGGAAAGAAGGATGGAAAGAAGGAAGGAAGGAGGGAGAGATAACCAGCTACAAGCATATGAACCTCCCTGTGTAACTTCTCCATTTACTGCTGTTTTCATCTGCTAGAAAAGAATAAGACAGTAGACGTAATTGTAAGGAGTCTTCCTAGCAGATTTTAAACCTATGAGTTACCTAGAGTTAAGTTATATAAATTTCAAAAGTGAATAAATCATATAATAAACAAAGTAAAAGTTAATCAAGATATATTATCTAATTATTTTATATTTTGCTAATATCTATACTTTTGAAATTATATATGTATTTGCACAGAAAAAAGTCTGTATAATATGCTACTGCACATTCCTTCCAAATGTAAATTTAATGATAACATCTTGGCAATTTGAAATAAGCCATGCTGTGACAATCAGCAATTACTATCAATTACTATCAGTTATTATTTTGTTTATTTTTGATATATTAGGGCTATCTTAATTTTGTAAATTTATTTTAATTGACATAATAATTGTACATATTTATGGGTTACTGCATGTTAATTTGATGCATGTATAAAATGTGCAATGAGCAAATCAGGGTAATTAACATCTTTGTACTTAAGAAAGTAATCACTCTGAGTTACAATTGAAAAGAATAAAAGGAAAGAGAAAGAGATAATATTGTTTCAGTGTTGCCGCCTGAAGCACTTGGAGCAACGGAGCCGCGGGAAAAACTTCAGAAGCAAACTGGAGACAAACAGCTTTTTATTCTGATAACTTTTCTCTCTGGTTCTAACAACGACTAACACACGCCAAACACACACCACCAAAAATGGCGCTGACTCGATCAGCAATTTCGGCCAAGTCACTCGAGGTCCCGCAACAAGTCCCGTGAGACTACGGGAGGCGACAAAGCCCAAATCTCCACGGCTCATAGTCAACCACAATTCAAGTCAATCCCCAAACAGGGCTTCTGCATTTCCCCCTTTTTGTTTTAAAAGAGGTAATGCTCTAGGACGTCTATGTGCAACCAACATTCTTACCCGTCATCGGATAATCAAGGCTGTGCCCTTGACTCCTGTCTTAGGTTGATATGTCGGCCACATGAGACTGTCCCGTGCGACTGTGCCTGTCTTAGGTTGTCCCCCTCTGGGGATCTTACCCGTCATTGGCTAACCAGCCATCCAATGGAGCCCTTTAGGATCGACTATATATGATGACTAACAGCCGTCCAATTGTGAGGAGATGTTGCGGCTTTAAGGCGACAAGCCTTTTGGTGATGAGCCAAATTGCATAGCATATCAAATTGTTTAAACAAATCAGCTGCCCTAAGTTCCATCAAGTAACACACTGAATTCTCTAGACAAATACCCGCAAGGCATTGTCCCGTAAAGTCCCAAACAATGAAAGATCAAAATGTCCATTTGTTGTAACATGTTGATGTAGGAGGCCCCATGCATGTAGAGCAGAGGCCACACTGTTGGTGAGGTTGTTTGATGTTTGAGCAGCAGGGATGCTTGCGGCGGCCGTGATCCCTGCAGCTGTAGCAGCAGACGTCTTTTTTATGTTTAGACAATGCCACCGGCAAATCTTCAGGGCCCGCTACCTAGAAACTCAAGCATCAATTATTAAAGGAAAGGCAGTGCTATTGCAGCACTGAGTCAAGAGGCGAGTTGTCAAACTACAAAATAGAATAATTAGATTAGAAAATTAAAGTTGATTTTTGTTCACACACATCGCTGGTTGAGCTGAAAATTAAAGTTGATTTTTGTTCACACACATCGCTGGTTGAGCTTCTACAAACATAAGTTGGAAAAATATCATATTTAGTACAAAACAAAGAAAGACTGAGGGTATACAGAGCAATCTTTTACCTGTTGAGATAATTGAAATTAATGAGCTATTAAACAAATGAAGTTAATAACAAATAAACAATCTTATGTCAAAACACCAAAATATCAGGTTATATAGCACTAGTCATATTGTTTGCTGAAGAGAAGTCCCAGGGATACCTATAATCAAAATTGAAAGTACCTTCATTTATAAAATTATTTACCTAAATTGAATACTCTTAACCTAAAATGAATTAAAGTTATTTGGATCCATATATATATATATATTTTCTTTTTCATAAGTGCTTTGTTCTTTTTGACGTCACACTGGACAGACGAACAAACATACAAACATATATTTGTGACATCACATTAACATGAAATGTAGACAAATGTACAGACATAAAGACATGTATAAAAAGGAAAAAAAAAATACAATTGTGTGCACACTAAAGAGAGATCTCCTTGTCCCGGCCAGGAGGAATGACACTTAAGTTGTGAAATATTTTGAAGGACTCTTTTGAGGGAATCATTCTGTACCTTCATCTTGGTCCTCTTGATTTTGTACCTTTTTTATTAATCTTGATTCTTCAATAACTTCATCTTGATCATTTTGATGTGGTACCTGTTTTATTAATCTAGATGGTATCCATATTGGAGAGGATTCGTCTTTTGGAAAAACACAAACAGATCCTCTTCCCCAAATTAATATTGGATCTGGACCCTTCCATGTACTTGAAAGAACATCCTTCCAGTAAACCAAAGGTTTATGATGTTGGTGTGGATTCCAATGTCTGTCTCCAGCAGAATAACCATTAGAGTCTAAAGTTAAAAAATTTAAGGTAAACAGGGCAACTGCCAATCTGTCCTTAGGACTTTTCCAATTTCCTTCTTTTTGTTTTAATAACATAATTTTCAATGTTCGGTTTGCTCTTTCAATAATGCCCTGACCCTGAGGATTGTATGGGATGCCTGTTTTATGGGATATATTGAATTTTGCGCAAAACTGTTTGAAAGATGAGGACGTATATGCGGGGCCATTATCTGTTTTAAGCATTTTGGGGATGCCCAATGCAGCAAAAGCTTGCAAACAATGAGATGTAACATCTTTAACTTTTTCTCCAGAATGTAAGGAAGCAAAAATCATGCCTGAGCATGTATCTATGGTCACATGAATAAATCGCAATTTTCCAAAACTTGGCTCATGAGTAACATCCATCTGCCACAAATGATTGGGCATTAATCCTCTAGGGTTAACGCCGAAATGAGGATTGGGCAAATGTGTCATACAAGATTTACAATCTTTTTACAATTGTTCTGGCTTGCTCCTTTGTGATTTTAAACCTACGTTGCAAGGTGGTGCTGTTGACATGAAACTGGGAGTGGAATAAAGTAGCTTGTTGTAGCACTGAAAGTATAAATATTATTTTTGTAAGTTCATCAGCGTTTTGATTACCTTCATGGAGGGGACCAGGCAAATTAGTATGTGCTCTAATATGGCCTACGAATAGAGGTTCTTTTCTTGCCCACAAAAGTTTTTGTATTTGATAAAACAATTTAAAGGCTGGAGTATGAGGTGCTATTGGTCCTGCTAACTCTAATTTTGGGACGGCTTGTACAATATAGTGGCTATCTGAAAAAATGTTTACGGGCTGGTCCCTAAAATTTTCCAGAGCTCTTACCACAGCTTCCAATTCCACTAGTTGAGCTGATTTGCGTGCAGTTATGTAAGTCATATTTTCTTTTTTAGTGACTACTGTAGCAGTACCATTTGAGGACCCATCTGTAAATACATTAAATGCCTTAGGAATAGGTTGATTTTTTATTACCTGTGGAAATATAATAGGATGATTAATACAAAAAGATAATATAGGTGACTTAGGAAGATGATTATCAAAATTTGCAGAAGTAGAGCATTTAGCTATAGCCCAATCATTATCATTGAAGCATAAGTATTCAATCTGTGATGATGAATAGGGAGTAATAATAGTAGCAGGGTGAATGCCAAATATTTTAGTAGAAGTCTTAAGTCCTTGAAGAATAAGTTTAGCCACCATGGAGGTATAAGATTCAATTATACTTTTAGGAGAAACGGGCAAATGTATCCATAATAAAGGCCCTTGTTGCCAAAATACTCCTGTGGGTGTATATTGTGAAGAAATAATAATCAACATCAGCGGTTGAGTTAAATCAAATCTATCACAATGAGCTCCTTCGATGGCTTTTTCTACTAACTTTAAAGCTTTCCTAGCATCAGGAGTCAATGTTCGTGGTGAAGATGGATCAGGGTCTCCGCGAAGGATGTCAAATAAAGGTTTTAGTTGGCCAGTAGTGAGATTTAGTGTAGGGCGAAGCCAATTAATGTCTCCCAGTAGTTTTTGGAAATCATTGAGGGTGGTCAAATGTTCTTTATTTATTAGAATTTTTTGGGGTCTAACAAAAGTATCCATGATTTTAAATCCTAAATATAATATGGGAGATCTAGTTTGAACCTTTTCTTCTGCTATATATAATCCATATTTTTTTAAATTTTCTACCACGTCACTGAATACATTAAATAAGATATTTTGATTAGGGTGGGCCAATAAAATATCATCCATGTAATGTAGACACATGAGGTTTGGATATTTATTTTTAATGGGTTGGATGGCCTTGTCCACATATATTTGGCATATGGTGGGGCTATTAGCCATTTCCTGTGGTAAAACCTTCCATTGATATCTCTGATCAGGGCCATTATTGTTAATAGAAGG
Organism: Tamias sibiricus; assembly: GCA_025594165.1. Taxonomy (NCBI): domain Eukaryota; kingdom Metazoa; phylum Chordata; class Mammalia; order Rodentia; family Sciuridae; genus Tamias; species Tamias sibiricus. Next base: position 137,086,121 of record CM046665.1, read on the forward strand.
AAGTGAAAAAGCAAACCTGGGGGCATCCAGAGGATGTAGGGGAATAGAAAAGAAGCAATTCTTTATATCAAGAGTAATAAGATGGAAATTTTTTGGAATAGCTACGGGACTAGGAAGTCCAGGTTGAGTAGGGCCCATAACTTGCATGGTTTTATTAATTTGTCTAAGATCATGTAACAATCGCCATTTTCCTGACTTTTTCTTGATCACAAATATGGGGGAATTCCAGGGAGAGGTGGAAGGTTCTATATGACCTGCTTCTAATTGTTCCTGAACTAGTAGGTGGGCCGCTTGTAATTTCTCTTTAGATAGGGGCCACTGAGGGACCCACACTGGCTTATCAGAAAGCCATGGTATTTTCAAAATTATTTTCTCAGTGGCCCCGAAAAAAAAAAAAAATATCTTTTTCCTTTATGATAATGATTACTTTTAGGGTTAAGATTATTCTGTACTTTTTGATAATGAGTTCTTTTAGGGTTAAGATTACCCTGTAGGTTTTCACATTTAACATCTGCAGGCTTGGTTGCAAGGTGTACTCCCATTTGTTGCAAAATATCTCTTCCCCATAAAGTAACCGGTAGATTAGGTAAAACATAAGGCTGAAATGTTCCTTTATGGCCTTCATCATCCTCCCATTTTAAAATTACTGCACTTTTATCTGGGAGGTTATTATATCCCAAGCCTCTTATACTGGTTGAAGCTTTTTGCAGAGGCCAGTGCTTGGGCCATTGGCATAAATTAATAATGGAAGAGTCAGCTCCAGTATCTATTAATCCCTCCATTTCTATTCCTTGGATTTTTATTTTACACATAGGCCTCCTTGAACAGTCTCGAACCCAGCAAGCCATGGGACTTGAGTCAGTGGAACAAAATCCTCTATTGTTCCCTTCTTGAGGCATACCCATTTTAAATGAATTATGTAAATTGGGAAGGAGAAGCAACTGAGCAATTCTATCTCCTTGATTAACAGAAGTTATACTTTGGGGTGAGCTAAGCATTATTTTTATTTCCCCTTTGTAGTCTGAGTTTATTACACCTGGGGTCACTTGCAAACCTAATAAGCTTTTAGGACTACGCCCGATAATAAGTCCTACAGTCCCTGAGGGAAGAGGTCCCCTGACTCCTGTGGGAATCAGTTGAACCCCCATTTCAGGTGTTAACACTATTCGGGCGGTGGAACAGAGGTCTAATCCTGCATTTCCTCTTGTTCCTCTGGCGAGGGAGTGGATGGGTAGTAGGGATTGTGTCGGGGAAGCATCTGAGTGGATGCTTGAGGATACTCCTTCTGCAATGCCCCGTACATTTGTGGGCCCCGGGGTATTGGGCCCCTTGCCCCGTTTTTTGAATTCCTGAACAAAGGATTTCCATGGATGTCAAATTTTGAATGGCATTTATTGGCCCAATGATTTCCCTTTTTACACCAGGGGCAGCGGCCTGGGGCACGGTATGAGCTTGGTCTTATTTCTCTTTTGAGATTTTGCCTAGAATTGCCTGATTGATTATGATAATTTTGCCTGGAATATCCTGATTGATTATAATGTCTACGTTTAGCCTTTGTGAAATTTCGAGAGGAAGCACCTCTCATTGAGGCTGCAATCACATTTCCTGTGACAAAGGCGTCATTTATATCTTTACATAGTTGTATATATACGGAAAGATCCTTTTTAGTTCTCCATGGCCTGATGGCTGCTTGGCACCATTTATTTGCATTTTCATAAGCTAATTGACAACTAATTGCATAGCTTGGTCAACATCTGCAAACACACTACCTGCAGTTCTCACAAGTCGATCAGCAAAGTCAGCATACGGCTCATTTGGTCCTTGAATCACTTTTGACAAGCTACCTTGTAGATCCCCAGGTCCTTGTACAGTTTTCCATGCCTCTAAGGCAGCTGTGTTTATCTGAGTATATACATCTGGGTCATAATCTGTTTGAGCCTGTAAGTCTGCGAATTGCCCTTCTCCTGTGAGCATGTCTATATTATAGTTTTCAAACCCTGCAGCCGCATTTCGTTTAGCCGTTTCTATACAAAGTTCTTGGAATTGCGATCGCCAAACCAAGAATTGCCCCCCGCTTAATGTTGCTTTACATAGACTTTTCCAGTCTGAGGGGGTTAAGCTAAAGGTGTTAAGGGACTCCAGCATACTCAACGTGAAAGGAGCTTGGGGCCCATAAGTCATTACTGCCTCTTTGAGATTTTTTATTGTTTTGAAATCTACTGACTGATGGACACTCTGTCCATTTTTCTTTTCAAATGCTGGCGGTTCCCAATGTATCTGTGAGTTGTCCTCGAGAGCGCATAAGTGATCAGAAAGACTTTTTATTTCTGTTTCTAGGGTATGCAAATGCCTAGTAATACCCTTCATATTTTCTGTAATGGATTCCACCCATGGGGGAGTAGAGGACACAAGTGGCTGCTCTACCTGACCGACCTTTTTCTTGGTCTTTTTTAGTTTCTTTTTCCTCATTTTCTCAGGATCACTTTTACTAGATTCCTCACCACTGCTAATTTCACTGACAGCAATATCCTGAGGCCCAGGTTCCAGTGAGAGCAAGTATCCTTCAGCTTTTACCAATAACTCCCAAATAGCTTTAATAGCTTGGATTTTTGTCATTTTTGGGTCTCTTCCAATACTCTCTTTACTGGTCTTAGTTGGCCCAGTGGAATCTACACTTTTTTGATCACTTTCACTTTTGTCTATATACTCCTCACTGAGAACAGAGTCAGGTATATCAAGGAGTCTTTGCATAGCCTCTATCACTTGGGATTCAGTTATATTCGAACCCATCTTTAGAGACCTTTCAGTTCTTACCTGTCCGCTCCGAAGTTCCCCGTACGGGCCGCCACCTGTTGCCGCCTGAAGCGCTTGGAGCAACGGAGCCGCGGGAAAAACTTCAGAAGCAAACTGGAGACAAACAGCTTTTTATTCTGATAACTTTTCTCTCTGGTTCTAACAACGACTAACACACGCCAAACACACACCACCAAAAATGGCGCTGACTCGATCAGCAATTTCGGCCAAGTCACTCGAGGTCCCGCAACAAGTCCCGTGAGACTACGGGAGGCGACAAAGCCCAAATCTCCACGGCTCATACTCAACCGCAATTCAAGTCAATCCCCAAACAGGGCTCCTGCATTTCAGTACTTAAAAAAGATAATTCAATTTAGCAAAAAACTGCTGACTCCTTGATAAATGAGGAAAATTCCAGGTTATACTCTTCTTTTTTCACTTTTCTCTCTCACATAAATCTAACAATGCTATGGAAAGCATTCTATGAGCATCAATTATGACTATATAAAATCCACAGCAAGCATAATAGTACATATATAATTAAAACCTCGTTTGCATCTGATTTCCTTGTAGTCCTCATAGAAAATAATAATAAGAGGAATGTCTAAGTACACATTCCTGGCCTGGTGAACATGGCTATGTAAAGTGCAACATAAAAAAGAAAATGTCTTAGAACAGATGAACATAAATTTAGATAAATGTGGTCACAATTCTAACATGGGCCCCCAAATTATTTCCTGGTATTCAAATGTTGGTCCAATGACCATTTCTTGATTTGGGGCAGGAGATATAACTCATATCCAACCAATAAAATATGCCAAATTGAAGAAACTTAGCAGAAACAACACAGTATAATCTAATCTAATTCTGACTATTTACATTGTATTGTGTATTATAAGTAATCTGGAGATGATTTAAAGTATATAGGAAGTTATGCATATGTCCTATGAAAATACTATGTCGTTTGATTTACTAGACTTGGGATAGATAAAAATCCTAAATGATGGATGATCCCATTTATAGGAAATATGTATAAAAGGCAAATTCATAAAAGAAAGTAGATTAGTGGTTGTCTAGATTTAGGAATTTGAGAAATGGTTTTCATTTGGGGGAAAGAAATTATTTTTATCAATAAGCTAAGGTTATGGTTGCAAAACTATGTGTATATAATTAATATCATCAAAAGTATATACTGCAAGTGAACTATATTATATTGAATCATAACTCAATAATGATAGCATAACAATGCTAAAGAGAAGTAATGAAATTATAAGACACATAAACAGAGGAAATTAATTGTTAGTTTACCTAATCCACAGAAATGTTCAAAGCCACTCTTTTTGTTGAAGAAATATGACATTTGTTAAAGGATATGATTCACAAACTTGTTTCTACACACAAAGAAATGAAGAACATCAGAAATGAAAGAATTAAAAAAAAAAAGATTTTCTTGATTTTCAAGTTTAATTTGTTATGTCATTTATAAAAGTGAAATGAATGCTGAGCGCGGTGGCGCACGCCTATAATCCCAGCACTTGGGAGGCTGAGGCAGGAGGATCGCGAGTTCAAAGCCAGCCTCAGCAATGGTGAGACACTTAGCAACTCAGTGAGACCCTGTCTCTAATAAAAATACAAAAAAAAGGGCTGAGGATGTGGCCCAGTGGTCGAGTGCTCCTGAGTTCAATCCCCGTTACCCACCCCCCAAAAAAAAGAATGAAAACAGAGCAAAGGGTGGGAGGGAGGATAAGAACATATACAGATATTAGGAAGTTAAGCTATGTAACTACTACAGTAGTTGAATATTTCTTAAAGAAAGGACTATATAGTCTAAAAATATACTTCGTAAACTCTACATAAACCAATATATAATAGGCAATGGAGGAAATAAAATGGAATCATAAAGTTCATACCTGGAAAAGCAAAGAAAGGAATTATGAAGCCTAAAAAAAGATGAAACAAGTATAAGAAAGCAAGAAAGGTGGCAGATTTTAGTAAAAACATTTTGACCCTCATTTTAAATGGAAATGGTATAAATTCATTTGTTGAAGGGAAGTATTGGTTCTGAGAATGAATTTTTTATAAAAGCAAGACTTAATCTAATGCTGACTACAAATCTCTGACTTTAAATTTTGACAAAGATTAAAAACACAGTGTTGCAGATTTGAATAGCATGCAAACACAAAACATTGAGAAAGCATCTGATAAAGAAAATAAATAGTGACAGAGGGTCAATTCTACAGAAGCTTATAATAATCTCAGGTGTGTACTCACCTACCACCAGAACTCTAAAATAATGATGAGAAGATTGGCAATTAAAAAACAGGCAATTTAAAAAATCTAAAATTGTAGGTGGAGACTCTAAATACTAATACTCTTACTAATACTCTAATACTCTAATCCTCTTCTCTCAGCAACTGGTAGAAGAAGTAAATAGAACATCAGTGAATTTATTCATGTTAACAGTAAACCCAAACAGCTCTGTCAGACAACTTGGTCGAGTTGATATTTACTGAACAGATCATCCAATAGAAGAATACACATTTTTCTCAAATCCACAAGTAAGAGTAGTCTTGGTAGACCATATTTTATGCCATAAATACGTCTTAACAAATCTAAAGGAATATAAACCACATAAAATATGCTCTGGATACAAAATATTTTTGGTAGTCTCCAGTTAATTGTAAAAATGATACATTTTCATAAAATCTACATGTTAACAAAGTCTCAGGGTAAATTTTAAATATTTTAAAGTGAAAGTGGGAATGCAGGGCATCAACATTTTCAGGTGTAACTAAAATAGAGTTCAGAGGAAAATCCTGTTGTGCAAGCGTGCTTTGTAGGGAAGCTAACCCAGCTCACATCAAGCACTCTAAAAGTCCACTGTAAGAACGCGGGAAAGGGAACAAATTTAATACAAGGCAAATGGAGTAAAGAAAAATGAAAATTGCAGTAGAAACTCATCGATGTGGCAATGACAACAAAAATGGAACTGAAATAAAAGGTGATTTAAAAAAATATTAATATAATTGACAAACATATAGTCACACTGCTCAAGCAAAAATGTAGAGGATTTTTAAATGCTGATATAAGGGTCCTGTAAAAAGGTGACACCTCCTGAAAAAAAGTTAATCATATCAATGCATTTGAGAGCTTTGAGGGAATGAATCAATGCCTTGGAAGACTCAAACTATCAATACCACCAATAAGAAATGGATAATTTAAATAATCCTTTGTTTATTAAAAATGATTTTTAGTTAAACACCCCTCAATAGTTTTCCAAGGCCAAGAATTCTACTGGTGAACAATAAAGAAAAAAATGATATAAATTCTTCACTATCTCTTACAGAAATTAGAAGAAGGTAGAATGGTACTTAACATGTCCTATGATGCAGGCAGCATTACCATAGTAAAAACAAACACAAACACGGGTATTACAATAAAATTACTGTGCAATATTCCTCATGAACACACATACATGTGCAATATGTGCACATGTGTTCACACACACACACACACACACACACACACACATACAGATTCACAAGTATACATCTCCCAAAGGATCAGCAGCCAAGGTATGATGGAAGGGTGGATAGATGATAGATAGATAGATAGATAGATAGATAGATAGATAGATAGATAGAAGATAGATGGATGGCAGGCAGATAGATGTAGAAAAGAATGATGCAACCTCACTGAGAGGAATGGAGTAAGAGATCTGACCTAATAACTTTGTGAAACAATGTTTCTGTTGTAAACTGTATTATTAAACACTCTGTGTAAACATTGTCCACTACTTAGTACTTTTCTTTCTTGTAACGGTACAGGTTAGCAACTCTGAAGCATCCTTTTACTCATTTGTTCTCCAAATTTTGTCATAGCCAAATGAAATGATGCTTCATCTTATTCACATCTACAATACAAGTGTAAATCAATCGCTACATTTTTGGATCAGATGAATTTAAAAAAATATATATTTTTTAGTTGTGGATGGACACAATACCTTTATTTTGTTTATTTATTTTTATACGGTGCAGAGGGTTGAACCCAGGGCCTCATGCATGCTAGGTGAGCGCTCTGCCCCTGAGCTCTCAAATGAACTTTAACAAATTGGTTGAAATAGATTTTGGGTTATAGAGAGTAGGGAGGGACCCCATGGTTTAAATACAGTGTGGTGGCTTCCTGGATAGCTTTTCCAAGGGACTGCAGACAGTGACATGCCGAGCTGCCCTTCCTTCTGGGCAGCAATGTTGTAGGTGATGAGCAAGACCCTGGGGGACAAACTGTTTCAAGAACAGGGCCTCCTACCAAAGTCACTGGTCTAGCTATAGATGACTAACATTTAAGTGTGTGTGTTCGATTTAAAACTTCTGAGAAATACAGCCTTATTAAAACAAAATTGACAAATGGGAAAACAGTATAAAATTCTGAACTTTACAGTTGCTTAAACCTGAAGCACTTTGGATCATTATGCAGGATATATACATCAAAGAGTGCAATAGAACTAAATTACCCATATATAAAATAATGAAGACTAGTTTTGTCTTTTTAATTAAATCACTAATTGCATTTATTATCAACCTATGGCAGCTACTCTTAAAACACACTTTCAAGTTAAGAATATGCAGGGCACACAAACTTTATGGTGCTATCAATATGTTTTGTTTTAAAGGCTTGTTTCTTCATCAGAAGCCCAAATTGCTTCAATAAGATGAAAGGAAAGATCAATAATTTCTAAGAGTTAACTGGTCTTGAACTGTTGAAATTGTGGTCCACCGCAATGATAACATTTTAAATATATATAATGTAGCTTAACTTGAGGAAAAAGCCAATCAAGAAACTGAGGGGAAATATGTTTCCCCTACATCCAAAGAGAAACTACCTCAAAGTCGTAACTTAAAAAAAAAAAAAAAATGCATACAACAAATGAATTATCTAATGCATTTAAAATACAATCACAGCAAACTATCACCTGTTTCAGAAAAGTAAATGACTTCTTCAGCCTATTTTCATATATGCATCTAAACATAACCTTCATGAATATAGCTGACCATTTCTAGAACTGGCTTTTATCACCTTTTCTTATTTACCGATCACAATGTATTTATGTATGTGTATATACTTGGTAATGATAATCATTTGCGAAAGGAAATTGCTAATACTTCAATGATGAATAAACATCACTTTCACTAGGAATTACACAGCTAATAAAGAAAATGTGTCATAGGTTCTCATATTCAGAAATTAAGCAGAAAATGAAAAAGCATGCCGTAAATACAGTGTTGTAGAACACATATTTTTATTATTATCTAACATAAAATTATATTTTATTATCTTTTATATTGTTAAATGTGCAATAAAGAGAAAGTCAATATTCCTTTTACCACTTGGTCTACTTTTATGTAAGTTTTAATTTTATTGAGATATCCATCTGCAGCAGTTTTAACATTCCAATAACTCACTTCTGCATGTGAGTAAAATGTTTATGGGGAGATGGAAAGCTAAGGGAAATTTGCATTTCGGGTTGTTTCAAAGTCATCACCCTCAAATCTAAAACAGGAAACAACAAAAAATAGTTATATGTCTTGGTTGTTCAAATAAATCATGTTTCTCATTGTCAGATAGGGAATGATAAAGCATAATATGTCAGCACAAGGAATTTCTAACACACTGAGAAATATACTTCCTTTTAAATTTTTGCATTTAGGATTATTTACCTATCTTATCTATTTATGAGGTATTAAAATAATGTTTGTACAAGTTGAGGTAAAAAATATTGATTAAAAAGAACAGAAAGTAGACACTAACTTTTAAAAATTCTGTATACTTAATACTCTTGTGGGGCTAGCTATATGATACAGGCCAGATGACAGAAATTGTGAATATCCTATTGAAATGTTCCACCATTAATTTTATATTTTGGGGTTAAATTTTGGAATGACAATGAGTTTTGAAAAATACATCTGAACATTAGTCACTACCAGGATTAGAGAAGCATGATCTATAATATAAACACCATTTAAAAAAAAAAATATATATATATATATATTTTAGTTTTTAGTTGTACACAATGCCTTTATTTTTATTTTTACATGGTGCTGAGGATTAAACTTGGGATCAGCCATGCACATGCTAGGGAAGCGCTCTACCGCTGAGCTACAACACCAGGCCCTATAAATGCCATTTTTATTCTCCTAGTTATTCTCCAGTGAGAACCAGTAATGATCACTCTGTTAGAATAAATAGACTTCAAGTAATATATCCTATTCCACATCTCCATTCTATCATTCAAAATACAGGTCATTCGGAAATAGTTATTTCAGTAATATTTTATCAAAAAGCAGCTGTGGTATATTGAATGAAGTTCTTCCAAAGATGTTTATGTCCTAATTCTGATAACCTGGGACTATGTTCTTACATGGCAAAAGGAACCTTACAGATGTGACTAACCCTAGTATCTTGAGATAGGAACATTATCCCTGTGGTTCCCAAGTGACCTTATAACAGGAAGACAAAAGTATGGATGAAGGAGAAGGTGGTATGAAACAGAGTAAAGGATTAGAACTATGGAACCAGGAGTCAAGCAATGTGGAAGAGTCAAGGGAGACAATCTCCCCAGGGCCTCCAGAAACAATGACCCTGCCAAGGGCTTCAGTTCAGCACCTTAAGACCCATGTAGAACCTCTAACCTCCAGAACCCCAAAAATGCACTTGGGTTATTTTAAGCCTTCAAGTTTGTGCCGTGCTTTGTTGTGGCAGAAATTGAAAATCAACATAGAAATGGGTATAACTTCATATCTGTTTGGTGATTTGGTAATTGGATCACTTTTAAATTGTCCCCAAATGCAATCTTTGGCATTATAAATGTGAAATGTTTCTGGGAATGAAATATATTTGCATATATGAATATATATGAAAATGTAATGCCATGGGGAATGAGCTATAAGATGCAGTGTAAATTATAATTGATCCATTCTCTATTCCAGAGACTTCATATTTCTTGTTCATGAAAACAAAATCTCTATAAAAAAATAATGGGGCTGGGGATATAGCTCAGTTGGTAGAGTGCTTGTCTTGCATGTACAAGGCCTGGGTTCAACCCCCAGCACCATAAACACACACACACACACACACACACAAATAAAAAAAATTGATAAGGATGAGATATATTTGCAAAATCATAGCTTTCTCAAAATCAAAAATTGAAACCTTTTTGTGCCAATGTGAAGTGGTAGTATGTATGTTGAAAAATTGTTCTGTCAGTGTAGAAGCATATTTTTCTATACCCAGTTGCCCATTTGGGAAGATGGTTGATGACCAAGTAACAGAAGGTGAGTTTGCAGAAAGAAGACTAAATAGTGTTTTTGTTTTCTACTTTTTCCTCCACGTAGGAAAGAAAAATTCCAGGAGCCCCAAAATCTGATGATACTTTGGTAAACAAAACTCATTTCAGAAGTGCAAACAATGTCTGTGTGATATTTACTAGTCGATTCCCCTTTGTCTGAAACTCTTCAGCTTTTTAGGAATAGGTTCAAGGTTTAAACCCAAAAGGATCTGGATGTCCTTTTCAATCATTCATATATGTTGGAATCTCAGGGTTTAGAGGAACACAAAATTCATAGCACTGTTGAAAAGAGGCACGCAAGACACCACCCTGCCCAACTGTGGGCAAAGGAGTAGATGAAGGTGCTAGAGACTGTAAGAATGAAATCATGCTAGTAAGTAAGGGGTAGATAGAAATAGCCCTAGAGCCTAGGCACAGCCAGGTGCAGGGAAGTGAACAGGAAATAAGCAGTGAGGAGGAATACAAGTCTATGGGCTAATAAAACCTCCCTTCATGATTTCACTTCAATCTCTCCCCTGAGATCTGGCATTTTCCAGACCCTATCAAGTAGACAGTGAACCCCCTGGCAGGTCTGAACATAACCTTTGGATTGCTAAACTTAAGCCATACAATAGAGCAAAAATTACAATAAAAATATAAAAGAAATTTAAATGATTTTTTGTTGTCTCATTGATCTTATAAATGAATATATAATAGAAATTGATTTTGTGTTTTATATATGTTATCTCTTATCTCTGTGATAAAGAGAACATTCTTATAATGGAAAAAAATTGGAAAAAGATAAGTGAATTAATGGAAAAAACTGACCATATTTTTGCCCCTATTGAATCTACTAAGATTCAACATGAGTTTCAAGTGGCTTATTGGACTCCCTGTATAATAAAGATAGAAGGAGTCTCTGAAAGTGATGATGATTTTTTTGTTGATTGGAAATTTGTAAATAAGAAGACTATATCCAAAAGGATGAAGTACTTACTGCCATTTAACCTTGGATAATTTGGACTTAGGGTCTTTAAAAACCTACTAGATATACTCTTTTATGAAATATAGCTTGCTAATGATTTGTGCATTAGTTAAGTTAATGCTACTGTGAACAAAGTACCTGACAAGAAAAAGTTAGAAAATGTAAATTTCATTTTGACTCATGGTTTTAGAGATTTAGTTCATGGTAGGCTGACTCCATTGCTCTGGTCCCAAAAGGAGGCAGAACATCATGGCAGAAAATCATGGTGAGGAGAATTATTCCTTTCAATGATGGCCATGAAGCAGAGAGGGGTCATAGGGAAGACAAACTCTTCCAGGAAGTCCATAGTGACCCACCTCCTCCAGCCATGCCCCATCGGCCTACATTTGCCACCCAACTGATTTAAACTAGGATGGACCAACTAGGTTACAGCTCTAACAATGCATTTATTTCACCTCTGAATAATCCTGAATTAACACAGGAAATTTTAAGAAATATTTTGTACACAAAAGATAACATTTTTTCCCAGACTCCCAAAACTCATGTCCATTTTACAAAGCAAAATATGTTGAGTCCATTTCCAGTAGACCCATAATCTTAACAGTTCCAGTGTTGCTCAAAATTCCAAGTCTAAAGATTCATCTGAGACTCAAGGCAAACACTTCATTGCCATCCCCTCTAAAAATCAAAAGCAATTTATATATATATCCAATATATAGTGGCATGGACTAAACATTCCCATTCCAAAATGGAGGAATAAGAGCGTAGGAAGAAGGGATGGGCTAAAGCAAGACCTAATCTCAAACATTCTTTGTAACTCCACCTCTGACACCTAGGGCACATTCCCAAAGTGTTTGGGCAGTCCTGCTCCCTTGGCCTCTCTTTTAACCTGAATCTCTTTGCAGCCAGCAGCTTTTCTCATCAGAAAATCCACACAACTGGCATCTTTTATTTTTTTGCATCTCCATTCCAGCTTTGGCTTCACCTTCACAGTTTCATGCATTAACCTCTTAGGGGAAGCCTGCAGATATTCTGACCCTGCTACATTTTGCATGGCCTCCAAGGTCTTCCTCTGAAATCTCAGTGGCAACCTCCATGACCCCGTAACTCTATCATCCTGCATTTCTGCAAAACCAGTACTACAAGGATGAAGTCAAGATCTGCCACAAGCTTTAGCAGTAGCTGGGCCCCAGGGATCATGACTGTGTCATAATCTGAGTACCTAGATGAATGAGCATGATTAAACTACTTCCTAAGTCTCCCTGTGCCATGATCCCCATGATCTCTTCTTAAAGAAAAATTTTCTTCTATTCCCTGGTCTGATTCTGGTCATGCAAATTTATGAGATGCCCTCAAGCCATCTTTCCTCCTTATGTCTGTGAAATTACCTAGTATCTCTTCAGTGTCCATAATCTCCTCAACAAGCACATCTTCCTTATTCCCACTGTACATATTCTTTTCTCACCAAACTGTAAGATTTTAAAATACTTCATCTCTGTATTATACTCCTAAGTCTCGTAGTAAATCTAGCTAAAACATGCCAGCAAAATGCATGCCACTAAATGTAATGATGCCTTGAATTTCCCTCCACCATGTTAATTCATCACCTTTAAATTCAGTCTCACACAAAGTCTCAGGACAGGAAAAATGAAGAAAAGTTGTTTGTCAGATGTAGCATTAGTGGTCTCCAGTCCAATTTCCAACAGAGTCCTACTTTTTCTCTGAAACTTCATGAGCATTTCCTTTACTGTCTGCATTCCTATTCATTCCTATTACTATTCTGGTCTTCTGAGCTCCCATAAGAATAACCCATCAAAGTCTTCTTACATAATAATAAGTCTTCTTCAGTCTGTGTCTCCAAATTTTTTTTTTCGGAAATCCTCCCACAAATCAGATCCAAAGGCTTCTGAATCACATGATAAGATTAATCCCAGCAATGAACTCACTCTTGTTACTAATTTCTCTATTGGTCAGCTTTGCCCAGGTGTAAACCAAAACAACTGACAAGAAGAATTTGGAGAAGGTAAAGTTTAATTTAGCTCACAGTTTCCCAGATTTAGTTTATGGTAGGCCAGTTTCATTTCTCAGGTCTAAATTTGAGGCAGAAAATCATGGCAGAAATGCACGGTGGATAAGTGCTATTCCATTCATAGCTGGCCAGAAAGTAGAGAGAGGGGCCACAGAGAAGACCAGTCTTTCCGGAATACAACTCTGGTGACCCAGCTTCTTCAACAACCTACCTGCCTACAGTTTCCACTCAGTTGATTCAGACTAAAAGGGACTAAGTTATAGCTCTCATTATCCAATCATTTCACCTTCAAACATCCCTTCATTAACACAGAAGCTTTTGGGGGACATCTCATATCCAAATCACAACTTGGATGCTTGAACCACAAAACCGTGGTGATTTTCTGACCTAGTGCTCACTTTTTGAGAAGGTAAATTCAAAGTTTATGGGTGAGAAGATGGAAAAGTCTCAAAAAGTCTGTTTGTGGATTAAGAGGTAGTAGAGTGAAGACTCACCAGCTTATCTCTGGCAGTTTCTTGCCTTTGCACAAGAAGGTAGAAGCTCTGCCTTTGCAGGAAGATGATATATCTTCAGGGAGGAAAGGGGAGGAATAGAACTCTTTCCTGTTCTACTGCCTGAAGTAAGGTAGAACCTAGATAATCTTTCAGGATCCTTCATTCACAAAGGTCATACCAAATTACAGGAAGTGGTTGAAGAATATTAAACTAAACTAAAGCCCAGGAGTGTCTCCTGTAGCTTTTCTAGCCTCTGTACCATGTATTCCCAAATGAAAGCAGGGCATGATCATTCTTCTCAGTAGGCAGAACTCAGACTGATGTAAATGGACACTCTAGGCAATGTGATTGTGCAAGGAAATCACAATTGTGGCATAACTGTCTGTATGTTAATGCACTCAGCAACTACCTATTATCCAATAAGAACCGTGAAATCAAGCTCTGGCCAGAAAATTTGTTTCTGAGGCAGAGAAAGTAACTACAAATAACTCTTATGATTTCTGCTACAATCCTGGTTAGGGTGGCCTCACTGCACGGAATGTGACCACCAGTTGCTCTTGGCACATCAACAACTTTATATTTTCCACCTGCCTGTCTATCTATTGAATAGCTACTTCTGATCATGCTCATATGGTTGTTGAAGCCAATTTGTCTCATGTGTTTGGCTTTCTGGACTAATCACAGTTTGATGGTAATGCCCATTTTATGGAAAAGCCAATCAGTGATAATCTAAAATATTGCCTTTTCCTCCTTCATCTCCTCCTGATCCATATACTCTAGTAGAACAGTTCTCTAATGTTTATTGGTTGATTGATCGGTTGGTTTTGTAAACACAGCTGTACCCAGAAAGACAGTGTATTCTCAATTCTTTTGCCTGAATTATTATCAGGATGAAAAGAGTGGGAGCCTTTCAGGATTTATTTAGAAATTCATAATTTTGCCCTGATCTTTCCTAGAAAAGTGCCTCTTTCTTCTTAATAGCAACACAGCTCAGTCAGGATGGCACCCCCCTCTGAATGGCTGACTGAACAAAAGGAGAGCTCACGGATTTGCACTTGACTCTGGTTAACTTATGTGAAAACACTTTTGCATTTCTTGTCCCAGATCCTTTTAGGTAATATCTGGGTGAGTGTAGAAGATAATTGGAGAAAAAAAAGATGTAAATATATATTTAGTGAATTAAAAAAAAAATTGATTTTGTGGAAGTCAAGAATGAGGAAAAAACCCTGACACATGAGGAGGTAACTCCTACAAACCTAGGCAAAAGGGTTGTTAATGATTACTCAGAACTGCCCATGGAGATGTCTTGTGGAAGAGAAATACTCTAGTGTTATTCTCCCAAATAGTTACAAGCATCTTAAAGTCTGAGTCTGCCTCTCCCACCAGAAAGTTCTGTGAAGCCACAGAGGGTATCTGTAACTCCTGCATCTCACTTGCAAACTACTCCTGTGTGTTGCCTCCACCTCCATTCTGTCATTCTTTGGGGGTCTCTGAATCGGTGTTATGTTCAACAAGTAAAAGGTGGAATCTCCTTGAGGTATGACTGATTAATCATTCATACATAAAATGGGGGAGGCAGTTGTACTCACAAAAGAGTCATTCAATTTAAAGTACTTGTTCAATATTTGTCAATGCCCCAGACTTTTCACGCAGGCCAACATTACATCTGTGTAGTCATTGGTTCATCATGGTTTATCTGGATTAATGCCTAGGGTCAGGTGGAAAGACACATATAGAAATTTGAAGGGAAAGCTCTCTCTCTCTTTCTTTCTTTCTTTTTTTTTTTTTTTTTTTTAAGGGATAGTGATGGTATGTAGAATTTGTTCAAACATCTAGTTTATGGATCTGGAATAAAAACTGAAACGAGTACTGTGAATTAGTCTTAACCCTGCTGCTTGTTGCCCTGCTCATAGTAGTGTTTATCAAGTGTTGTATAAGACTAATTGAATGGATTTATTCTTGGCCCTTTTATGCATATTAATCAGAACAGCCAATTCAATGGCATGTAGAAAATCTGCCAGAGGTTGGACTGCACAGAATTGAGGGGCACAGCTGTAGGGAAACAATGCTCATGGATAGTTTTGCCTTTGTGTATGGTCAGAGCTTTCTAACCAATGACCAAATAAACAAACAAAACACAGAGATAGAAAAAGGATTTCTTGCAACCTAAGTTAAAGAATTACTGAATTGCCACACTAAAAATAAGACACTTATTTTAGAGAGACTTAGAAACTGCTTCTCCTTGACCATGTGTTTTGATTTCAGGGGTTTTCAAATGAGGACCCCCTCTCCCCTCACATAACTTTCATTTACATTCTAGAATAGGGGCTACTCTCTCTCATTCTCAGGATGGGTGGATGGACTGCTTTGAAAGCTGTCTTAGGCAATCTCCAAGATTTAAAATCTTGATGTCTTTCTATAGTTAAATGCCCCATCACATTTTCTGGCCCTCTCTGTGTAAACAGGTGAAGAATTGGGGCAGGCAGAACCATGAAAAATGCTCTGTAAAAAATGACGTGGTCCCTAGCCCCAAAGTTTCCTGTTTCTGTCATCGTATATGCAGATGTATGTGCAATACACACTCAGATACACAGACACATGCCTGCTTTTCTGAGCACATAGGTTGACATCTTCAACACCAAAGCTTCAGGGTTAGCAAGTCTAATCAAATTCCAGTGGTATAATTTAGAAAATCAACTGTAAAGTTTTAAAATTCAACTCATATTATGCTTCTCTGACCACATCATTCTGATACTACAAATTTAGTTGCTGTCATTCTAGCTGAACTATTAGAAAATCTTCATGCAGCTACATTTTGAAATTATAAGAGTTGATCAACACAAGAGGGTTTATATTTGTTTAGTGGACCCTATGTGAAAATTCTCAATATATTTATATATTTTAAATCCTGATAGATGGGCTACCCTCTCCCCCAGAGTTTACCACATCCTGAGAGAAGCAACCTTGTTTCATTCTCGGCAGGATGTTTCTTCCCCGGGCAGGATGTTTCTTTTCCCCGGGCAAGAGCCAATAGGCTTAAAGGTCGCCCTGTTCTAGGGGCAAAGAGCCAATGGCGTTGGGGTTGCTCTGGTGCACCTCCCACCAGAAATCCCTATATAGGGCCCTGTTCGAGAGACTCAGACAGACACATGGACACACACATCAGCTCATTGCTGCTGAGAGTAGGAAGCCACTCAGACACATCAGCTCGACCCTGCAGAGAGGAGGAAGCCACTGCAACAGCTCCAGACCCATCGCCTCTAGCCAACAGCAGCTGCCCCAGCCCACAGCTCCAGACCCACCGCCTTCAGCCTGATGGCCACTCCCAGCTGACAGCTCCAGCCTCCAGCCAGAAAGCAGCTCCTTTAGCTGATAGCTCCAGAGATCCTAGCTGGTGCGACCAAGCACCCACCTTCTGTCCAGAGCTTGCACACTCCCCTCTCCCTGCCTCCCCTCTCCCACCAGAGCTTGCACACTCCCTTCTCCCTGACTCCCCTTTCCCAGCACTTCTTCGACCTTCGACCAGAGCACCTCTTCTCCGGTTTTGCTACCAGCCACGAAGGCTGTTGAATAAATCTCTTGGCTGCACAGCTGTCCCTGGTGTGATGTTTTGCTCTTCAAATCCTACAGAATTAAGACCTAAACAGAAGCATCATAAACTTTTATCTGGTATTGTTGTTTGAAAGACCCTTTATATAGTTAAAGTGTACATAATGAACAATTTCAGTTGTTTCACTTTTAAAATAATTTACCAGGTTGCATTATAACTTCAGTACACTTATCTTGGCAAAACAATATTCTATTTACAGTTATCTTTCAGATTGGTTCATTCATCTTTGTCGAATATCTGAAAAGAAACAGCTCTTTAGTAGCTGATGTCAGTGGAGAAGTAAACTTACAGTCATTGACTGGCAAACATGGCTTTGTTAATTAATTAAGTCTACTAGCTATCCCACATGGTAACATTAACAAAAATTATTAAAGGCTCAAAATTTAGTAAGAATAATTACTCTGACTCAAATTTGTATACCTATTTGTTAGTGAAAATAAAAATAATGAGTAAAACTGACAAAGCCTCCCTAATAGCCACCTTATTCGATTTTAATTTATCACCAGAAACATTTTACTATTAAACAACATTGGTCAAAAATACTGGTGAATAAAAAGAATTGTCATGACTAAAATTTGTTCAGATACTCTTTCTCTACTTTCCTTTCCCTTTTCACTTCCTCTATTCAGCAGGTTCTCTTTATCCACATGTGACTGACACATCATGAATTTTATTACTGTCTTGTTCCAATTGATATTTGAATTAAGTTTTCCTCCCTGTTCTACTCATCTGTTGTTGTCCTTCCTTGTCTGCTGATAATATCTCTTTCAATTAAGAGCCGTCTCTTTTCCCAATACCTGGACACAAATTTTGTATGGGTGGTATTTACATCTTAGTCTGGTTAAATTGTTTGATTACAGAGGTAAAAATGCCACCCACAAAATTCGTGCAAGTTATTGACAATCTTTGTGAAAATCTTTTTTTTTTTTTTTTTTTTTTTTTTGGTACTGGGGATTGAACTCAGGGGCACTCGACCACTGGGTCACATCCCCAGCCCTTTTTTGTATTTTATTTAGAGACAGGGTCTCACTGAGTTACTAAGTGCCTAGCCATTGCTGAGGCTGGCTTTGAACTCGCGATCCTCCTGCCTCAGCCTCCCAAAGTGCTGGGATTACAGGCGTGCGCCACCGCACCCGGCTTTTGTGAAAATCTTTGGAAAGTGTTTTTTACCATTCAGAAAATATTTGCTTGAGTGCTCTTTCTAAAATAGCAATGTTCCAGATTGTCATATGTAAGAAGTCTTTTAAAATATTATTTTAGAAAGTTTACTTCTTTGTGAGCTTGCTGTTTAAAACAAACAGAACAAAACAGCAATGTTTTTACAAAAAGTACTCCCATACTACATAGTCGTACCTTTTATTTGCTTGTTTTCTTTACAGTATGTTTTGTATTTTAATTATTATAAAAATCTTAAAACTATACTTTGACTCTCCTTATGCATTGAGAAAATGGATGTTCATGTACTTATGCCTGTCCTCCACAGAACCATACCATCTTCTAAACCCCAGACACAACCAATGAGAGTTTGCTTCAATAAATTCACAACAGATAAGATTACTTTCTCAAATTATCTTTGCTTCTTCATAGAATTTTCTGTGAAGAAGAAACAAATTAGTTTATTTATTTTAAATCAAATGTTTTATTATAATAAACAGTGTTAACATATTTTGTTGATATTATAATCATCAGTCAACCATAAACAAATTCTTATTTCAACAGGTTATGGTTCACAGAATAAATAGTTATGGAACATTTTGATGTGTTATACTGCTAATTATCAAATGACCTACACTATGCATTTTAGTGTATCTGCAAGTTTTGAAAATAATATCATTTTCTTATCTCATAACTATAACACATCAATTTTTTTCACCTTAATTTACAAAAATTAAAAATGAGTATTATATTTTAAACTTCCACAACAATTCACTTCAGAACTTACATACACTATCATTCTTTATTCACTTGAATAAGGAAATTTCTAAAACTTAGATTTATAGTCAGTTTCTGTCACTGTTTGCCTTCAAACTGCCATTAGATTATTCAATAATAATCAGGTGGGATTTATGAATGTCAAGTCAGTCATGCAATACTGAGAACTTACTATTTATGGAAAACGCTTCTCTCTTACTTCAAATAGCGTATAAGTTTGGTTATGTGTATTTGCATTCATTAAAATATTGGAGACAAAAGTAAATCATCACTCTAATACAGTTTTTGACATCTTTACCACATATAACATAAATTTATAATATACACTTTCCAACATGCAGAAAACTTTGATCCCATTGAGCCATAACATTTACAGTGTTCTATCCTTTTTTGATATAATTACTGTTGAATTGAAATTTAGGAAACAGTATAGTAGAGTCATGAATCTAACATGGTTTTCCTCATATAGAGAAAGCATAACTTGAAGAAATTCTCTTCATTCTGAATCCAAAGAAATAAAAATATATAGTTGAATGCAAGTTTAATAGATTTACTAAAACATCAATCTATTCTGTAGCAACCACAATTTTGTCATGAACCATATATCCCTAAAAGGAGAGGACCAAGGCTATTGAGGAAAGGTGGGAATATAGGTCTGAGAATAAAGATATAGAGACCTTCCAGGATTTGAACAGTGGGTGAATGTGGAAAACCTACATATGGATGTAAGATCACCAGAAGGAAGGTGTTTCCATAAGATCTAACGAGAAATACCCATCAACTGCTTCTTTCCAGAGCTTCACCCTCAGGGAAAAATACTGACTACAGACACCATGTTATATAAAAACAGAGAAACAAATAAAAGAGTTTTAGGTAGCTAACATGGAAGTACAGGAAATATTTAGTTTACATCTTGAAATTTTGAAATGTTCTTAATCAGACTTGACTTTGATGGGCATTAGTTATGTTTAAGGCCATACTTTTGAGTCTTTTCTGGGAATCAATGCAGAGAAGGTCTTAGAACTGTGGAGCCAGAAAACATGATAGCTCTACACTATATAAGAGTGTTCATCATCAGACCCACCAGATTCTCCACATTCATTCATGGGAAGTAAAAAATATAGTCTAACTCCTTCTAAATTAATGTTTTAACAATATAAAAAAATGAGCCAAGTAACAGTAACCTCATAGAAAATGTGGTCACAAAACTTATAAACAAAAGCTTAATGTTTCAAAATAATCTAAAAAAAATCACATACTTGTAGGTAATATGAAGTGGTATTCCTCAACATAATTCATACCTTCATCTCCAAAGTTAAAAAGTGAAAAAAATTAGTAAGAATTACAGAGGAGATTTAAAACTCAATTCATTAATAAATATGAACCACTAAAAATATAGTAATTAAAATGTACCACATTTTCAAGTTCTATGCGACTTTTAAAAAATGTTACACCATATCACTTAATCTTTGAACTTACATTAGGAATGACTTAAGTGTGCTATGAATTGAAATGAATTCTGCTGTCATGTATAACAAATTAAAATAAATAAATGAATTTTAAATATATTGAAGTTTTATTTGTGGCTTTAGAGATTACATTTTCTTCCATTCAAATAGTAGACAAGCATGGCCCCACTGAGGTCATTCCTAATCTCAATTTGGTACATTTTTATTATTATTATTATTTACTATTTATTATAATTTATTACTATTTATTATTATTATTATTATTATTATTATTATTATTATTATTAGATACTCCTGTGTGTATCTGAGGAGGAGTCCAAGGTCACAGGGAATTTGGAGATAAATATACTTATTTATTTAAAGATGATGGTCACTGAAGTGGTAGGGAATCTTTCATCTCCATTGCTGCTAAAGGAGAACACATTTGCCTCTCAATAGAATAAAAAGAAAGAGAGCAATTAAAATTAATGAATTCCTTGTCCCATCAGTGGCACTCTTTGTAGTCTACTTTTAGAAATAGAATAGAATGAAGGAGAATACACACAAGGGAATTTGTTGCAACAGGGTTTTCAGTTGAAAAAAATAATCTTTTATCCATACAAAGGAAAAATAATTAACTATTAAAAAGAACTAGATCTAGAGCTAAAAACTTAAAAACTTGTTCATTATTTATTAAGTGAGAAACATGACAACATCTTGGAAAAGCAAATAGTAATAATGGTATTTTTATAATTACATAGCAAAATTTGTTCTCCAGACTTGATATTATGGGTTATCTCCCTAATGTGTTGATTTATTTATAAGCAGAGTAGAAAGCAGACAATTATAACATATAATATAAACTGCTAACACTGTCACATTCACATCAAGATCTATATGTCTTACTTTCTTATTTTATTAAAAAAGATAGATAAATATGTCACAATGAATAAAAGTGTCAAGGGGGAGAGAAGGAATAAATGTGTAGGCTGTGACCTACACATAGCTTTCCTTTTTCACCAACTTTTTATCTATAATGTCATAACATGAAGATTTAGGGAGAGTGTTATATAAAAAAATTTAGATGGGTTTTTAATGCTATGATTTAATAAAATTAAATATGTTTATTTTACCTATTCTACTTTTTTTAACTTCAGAAATGCACAAACAGTAAATCTGAGAAATGTTAAGTAATAATCTTAATATTAAAATCATGTAGTGTGTTCAAATAATAGTGCTATTGAGAACACTTATAATAATAAGTAGAACTAAGGAGCAATTACAATGGGTAAGTAATATCTCAAGTACTTCCTGTGCCTTTGCCTTATCTTGCTAAATGTATACAAAATCTTGTAAGATATACACTATTGTATCTCCATTTTACTAACATGTGATCTGAAGCTTAAGAAACTTCATCAAAATTACACAGTCAAGCTGGGTGTGGTGGTGCATGCCTGTAATCCCAGTGGCTCCAGAGGCTGATGCAGGAAGATTGCAAGTTCCAAGCCAGCCTCAGTAACAGGGAGGTGCTTAGCACCTCTGTGAGACCCTGTCTCTAAATAAAACACAAAATAGGGCTGGGAATGTGGTTCAGTGGTTGAATGTTCCTGAGTTCAATACCTGGTACCTCCCCCCACCAAAAAAAAATTACATTGTCAATGCTGCTAAAATAAATTAAATTTGGCCTGAAAATGCCTCTGTACATTAAGTCTTCAGGAATCTAAATATAAGCTGAGTATATAATCGAATGAAAGGCAAATTGAGGAATATATATTTGTAAAAATTTATATGGGTTCTAGCCAATCAGGGTTGCTAACTGACTGGACTGTATTCAAGTAAGTCCAACTCTTGAGTCTATAAACAATCAAGCTATTTCTGCTTCCAAATTTCCCTTTTCTGTCTATAAATGCTGCCTTTCCACTTGGCAGGTACAGGGTGCTGCTCTCTGAACCACTCCCAGTTTTCACGGCTGCCCAGTTTGAAGATCACACTTTGCTCAGTTCAACTCCATGAAACTTAATTACCTGAAGTATCCCTTTCATTAGTTTTAAGTTTAGGATTATTACCTGGGCTTACACTATTATAAATAAACAATTAAAAAAAAATAAAACCACTTTGTTTAACAAAAATTTTTAAAAATTTCAATCCAAATACTGGTATTTTTAATAGATCTGGGAATACCATTCCTGAAGATTATTTCTGGAGTCCCCTTAAAAACTCCTTCTTGACATTTAGTATTTTAAATTATGGATTAGTTTAACTTTTTAAAAATTTTTCTTTCATGCAACATTTCACGTACTGTCTTTTTAATTATAAAGTAAGATTGAATAGAAAGCAAAATTAGTGCAGCAAAAGTAATAGAGTGAAAATGTATTTAAGTTGTCTAAGCTATTTACTAACAGTGTAAGATCCTTTGGTTTACAGACACACAGTGTGGTGCATCGTCCTTCAAAGTGAATCTAGGGATTCTCTAACTGGTGTTCATGCACCTGTGTGATTACCAGTCCTTGAGGGTTGGTGGGATTTCAGACTTGATTACAACTAGTAGATTACAGCACTATGCTAGGATGTGTGTGATCACATGTAAGATTAGAGCCCCCATCTTGCTCAAATATCACTCTCTCCTTTACCCTCCCTCTAAGGAAGAGGGGAGGGAGGGGGGGATAAAAAAGGTGGTTGAATGAGACGGATATCATTTTCCTTAATGCATGATTGAAGACCTAAATTGTATGAATATACTTTGTATACAAACAGTTGTATGTAAAAAGATACTAAATATATGCACTATGAGTTGTACATATTAAAAATTATAAAAAAAAAAAAAAAATATCACTCTCTCTTGCTGAATCTGGGTAGAATCACACAATTTGGGATGTCCCACAAGTGAAGACCATGAGAATCCTCTAGGGGATGTGGGTTGTCTAAAGCTAACAACTCCCAAGGAACTGCTGTTGTCAGTTCTCCAAAAGCAAGGAGATAAATTGTTCCAACACCCTAAGTAAACATATATCCAGAACCCTCTCCAGTTGAGACTTAAGATGACAAACCATCTCTTCCAACACCCTGACTGCAGCCTTACATAGGAGCAAACTCAGCCATTGCTGAACCCCTCACTCTATTCCTGTGAGGTCACAAATAGGTGTTGATTGAGCAACACATTTCCTATAGTTTGTTATGCAGCAATAGAAAACTTTACCAAATGGGAAAAATAAAACTTTCTTTACATGTTATGTTAAGTATTAAATGAATAAGTTGAAACACTTTGGAAATGGCAGAGCAATACAAAAATAGATTATTCCCTTTGTGTGTACAGATAATAAAAAATTTGTTCTAATCCAAACTGATGGAATCAAATTATGTAAATTGAATTCTGCAATTTTTTCCACATAAGGAAAAGAAAACATCATCAACAATGACAACAACAAAAACAAAAAAAAGGAAGAAAGAAAGAAAGAAAAAACCCTAACAATCATGAAAGAAAAATAAAAAACTTTATATGATCCTTTGGGATATATTTCTATGATATATCTTTACATGTTATTTATTTAATATGAAATATGTCACCTTAAATTCAGGAATATAAATAAAACCTCCTTCTATCTTTTGTTCTTCACTTTCTGTTTTAGATATTATTTTAATCCTCATTTACTAAATAGCAAATACAAATTCAGGAGACTTTTTTCGCTTGTTCTTCAGCAATTTTTAATCCTATCGGTCTTCCTTGCATTCCTTTAGGCCAATCATACATTTAATGCTAGTCAGAAGAAAGGAACATAGGGGCTTCTACAAATTCCATCCTTCATCAAATACATGAAAAAGCTCACAAAATTGTCAGAATCCATTTTTTTTTTCATAACTCTGGAAATCAACCAAAGGTGTGTAGCGACCTGAGGATGCTTTATTCAAGAATAGCTGCAGAAATTCAGTATGAACAGAGAGATTTGAGGCATTTTAACTTCGAGTACCATCTCCCTCTCCAGCTCTTTCCTAGACTTGAAAACCAATACATCACAATCATGATAGAAACCAATGGTCTGACAGCCTTGGGAGTGGGCATTACAGGATGAGTATCATCCAGGCCTCATTCTTAGAGAATTGTCATTATTTGACTTATTTGGTTGCTCCCAGGGGGACACCACTTGCAAAGCTGTGATTATTGGTCTTGATTTGTAGCTTCCCTAGCTCTTCACAGAAGGGGAAGATATTGATCTCTCCCTCTTGAAGGATGTGGCGTGAAAGGGTGTATATACACACTTGTGTTGAAAATATCACTGCAATTTGTAAATCTGAGGTGCAATACTTTGAGGTTATGCAAATATTTTGTTTCTCCTTAATGTTTTGCATACTAATTGGAGTATTCATTAATGGATCTTGCCTAGAGCAATTATAACCCTGGAACATGAGTGGTGATTATAGTGGAATTTTAATATCAATTTTAAGCAATTTTGATATTGCTTTGTGATCCTATAATAACACCCATATGGTATCAATTATTTGACATTTATTTAACAGGCTTATTTTGGGCCAAGTACAGTTATGTTTTTTGGGCGGTGGGTAATAATGATCTCACCTAGCTTGAAAGTAGATTATTTAAACCTAGACTGCTGAATGAGCAGTAAGTCTGGACTTACTAAACTGTTTTCATCAAATTATCCACATGTCTGTCATTTCTTTCTCCTTAATGCATCATTTTCCAGATGAGTTTTATTAAAATCTCCTTATCTGCTGAATTAATAATTCCTTCCTTGAACATCTTCATATATAAAACTGAAAGATGTTTTACTTTTCATTTAAATTAATTTAAAATTGTTACAGATATTATGTCTCCTCCATATTTATTTAATGTTTAGTGCCTTAATTTTTTTAAACCTAATATTAACATTGCTTGATATGGCTCTGACTTTGGTAATATATAGTTTATTATATCTTGTACATCATTTTACTTTAAGGCTTTTGGTTCTATTTTAAAGTTAAGATGTATGCTAAGGAAAAAAAATCAATATAAAAAATCCTTTGGCCTTTCAATGGCTGAGTTTATTGTCATTTCTGACAGTACATTTTGGGGTTGAGACAGAGATTTCAGTCTTGTAGTTTGGTTGTCTAGGGCATACAGCCATGGCTAACTTGCTCCACCCAAAGAAAAGTTATATTTCCACCCTCCTTCTTGCACCTGGTAATCAGAAATGATTATATAATTTGTGGAATCCAATGAAAATTGAATATGCAGGGTCTGTTTTTCAAACAAATATAAAGCATTGTGAGAAGTGACGCTCCTCTGAATTGCAGGCCCTGTGTGACTGTGCTAGATGCAAACCCATCTGGGCCCCTCCTGCAATATCAGACTTCTTGGAGGACTGAGCATTTGATTTTAGGTTCTATGCTAAGACATGAAGAAATCTTGGTTTTGATTTACTTGGGGCTCAAATAAGCTTATACTTGATTTTAGGCAATAATGACATAGCAAGGATAATTTTATGTTAAATAAATAATTAATTAATTAATACACACCTATATACTAGGCATTTTGTTTTCATAAAACTAACTTCTACCAAACAGTTCTGTTTCACTGAAAAACAAAGCTAAAGCAGTTATTAACTAAAATATCCATGTGAATACTGCAAAACATGCTTATCTTGGGTAGAATTCTGGCACCATATTTAAACTTATTTTTATATTGATGGCTTTCTAGAACATATTTGTGATGAGTATGAATCGGTACATGTTTATATTATAAGGGTAAGCACAATCAATAAATATTCTGCCAGTACTTATTAGTGTGAAATGTGCTATATTAATTATTTTTATTTAATTAGAATATAAACATTTGTTGAAAAGGCAGTAGGTTTTTCTTTGTGTGTGCCTACTCTGAAATTTGTTTTCATCTGCATGTTTTATTTATAGTAGTGACAGAACTCATAACATATCTAAGAGATTGTTTATTACTTAGCTCCTCTTACATTCATAAAGATGTTTGTTTTAATCAATATTTACAGTCTTAAATTCAATATAGGCCTATGACTTTTTTACATTATTTAACATTTCACTCATTTTATACAACTTGGTTTCTGATTATATTACGTATTATTTGTTCTTACAATATGATAATTTAATAAACATATATGAAGGGCTATATGTTCATGCATGTGGCAGAAGAATAAGAATAAGGGGTAGAAATGGGATCACTTGGAAAACCTGGCTTCTTTTTTTACTGTTTCTTCTAGACATTATAGAACTTGAATGCAACTACAACTTTTATCTACTTTTGCCTAAAATCACTGAACACTGTATTCCAACAGCATTAGTCATTTCAGAACAAAGTTTAGACTTTTAGCCACATTCATTTCAAGCATATGTATACCCAGTCTTCTGATATAAGTCAGGAATATCAAGGTTTTCATAAAACATTAAATATCAGAAGAGATGAGAAAAAAATAGGAAAAAAATCTGACATGTGAGTTCATAGGGTAACTTCCTGGATAAGATTAATAATGCCAAATACATTAATAATTATTAATAATCATATGTAAATATGATTATGAAATATTTATATGAGTCCCACGGAGTTCACAGTCATCACTTCTAACTATGCTTAAAATGCTATATTGACATTTCATGGTATATCTAGTTTTCAAGACCTGCTTAATCCTTACCTTTAATAAGTATATTGAGAATATTTGACATTGTTCTTGGATGTTTAGAGATTGTGTATGAATTATGGTTTTGATTAAGGTTGCAAAGTTTTCCACAGACAGGTTCTTTGTGATGAGTCTAAATTTATATTGAACCTGAGTACATAACAAAATTTGTACTTTTAAATAAATTTATTTTTGCCTTAGCAAGTCAGAGGCTGAGGAAGGAAGATTACCTGAGCCCAGGCCCATAGGACCAGCCTGGGAAATAAAGAGAGACTCCATCTCAAAAAAAAAAAAAAAAAAAAAAAATGGTATTTGGTGCTAGAGACATAACTCTGTGGTAACATGCCCTGCTCTGGGTTTAATCTTCAATGCTACCAAAAAATTATATATATATATATATATATATATATATATATATATGTATATATATATTTGTATATATTTGTACATATGTACATACATGTATATAAATATATACATTTTTAAATTTTGTTTTTTAGCTGTAGATGGACACAATACCTTTACTTTATTTATTCATTCTTATGTGGTGCTGAGGATTGAACCCAGTGCCCCACACATGCAAGGCAAGTGCTCTGCCGCTGATCCACAACCACAGCCCAAATGCATACATTTAAAGAGTTGAAATGTTGGGCTGGGCTTGTGGCTTAGTAGTAGAGTGCTTGCCTAGCATGTGTGAGGCACTGGGTTCAGTCCTCAGCACCATATATAAATAAATGAATAAAATAAAGTTTCATCAAAGAACAAAAAATATTTTAAAAAAGTTTAAATGTTGATTTTCTTATTTAAATTATATATAAGTGTTAGGGCCAGTAAATTGAAAAACTTGGGTTTTCTTGGTAGAGTTTGCTATTTTTTTTTGTTATCTGTTAGTTAAAATTTATTTTTTAGTTTATTGCAATAATAGTTATAATATCAATAAGTGCTATAAAACAAATGATATACACTCATTGAATATTTATGTGAAAATGAAGATTATGGAAACAGTCTCTTCACCTGCTGTCTCAGTTGCACTTCCAGGCAACCTGACATGTTTGCCACAGGTGACAGTCTTGACTTGGATTGCATTAATATATCACCATCAAGGGTGAGAATAATCTTAATTAAAAGATTTGCTACTTTTAAAAAGAACCTGAATATTTTAGTTTTGAATGTATTAGTGATAACTATTTAGAATTAAGCATTACTTTTATTTAAAAAAAATGTCTTTGCAACGCTCTTCATAATTCTGTGCTTTCAAACTGTCAATAGAATCTGAATAGGAATATACTTCTAAAACATAGAACAACATTTTTCAGTTTCTCAGATTTATCAGCTACTTGCACTTGTTCCTGTTTTCATTTTTTTTTTTTTTTTTTTTAATAGACTTGCTTTCCTAAAAGGTGAGTTCTTAGATTTCATACCAGTAAAAATTCAGGGCCTGTTTATGCACAATCAAGTTGAAAATATACCTGCCTGCATTTCATTCCAGAAACACTCACATGGTTGAGCACACCACTTTCAATATCACCTGTTCATGAAATGTGTCCCTAAATGGTCAGAATGTGGTTTTTTCACCTACTGTGTAATTTGAGTGACTTGATTAAATAGGTAAATGTCATTTTAAGTTGTTACGCAAAATTATGGAATTCTTATCAATTTAACCTAGAAATTAAATTTCTTTATGTTAAGTAAAAATTATCATTTAGTTACTTTATTTAGTGTTGCTTAAAAATAATAGAAAGCCGGGTGCGGTGGCACATGCCTGTAATCCCAGCACTTTGGGAGGCTGAGGCAGGAGGATCGCGAGTTCAAAGCCAGCCTCAGCAATGGTGAGGCACTTAGCAACTCAGTGAGACCCTGTCTCTAATAAAATACAAAAAAGGGCTGGGGATGTGACCCAGTGGATGAGTGCCCCAGAGTTCAAAGTTCAATCCCCGGTACCACAAAAAAAAAAAAAAAAAAAAAAAAAAAAAAAAAAAAAAAAAAAAAAAAAAAAAAAAAATAGAAATAATTTGCTAATTATAAAGAAAATTGAATCTTTTAAAGAAAACATGGGGAAGTATTTATTCTTGTGTTTTAAATAAAGTTCATTGATTTATATAAATGCTTAAATTTTTTTAAAATTAAATTTGAAATATCATGTTATATGTTCTGTTCATAAGTTCCCTCACTGTATTTTCCCCTTAAATTTGGTTGTCTAAATATTAAATAAAGATACCTTTGCTTGCAATCCCAGAAGCTTGAGAGGCTGAGGCAGGAGGATTGTGAGTTCAAAGCCAGCCTCAGTAATGGTGAGGTGCTAAGCAACTCAGTGAGACCCTGTCTCTAAATTAAAAAAATAATATTAATAATACAACATACAAATCAGGGCTGGGGATGTGGCTTAGTGGTTGAGTGCCCCTGAGTTCAATCTCCAGTACAAAAAAAATTAGTATTAAAATTACTTATAAACTTGTGCTTACCTTTGATCATATTGCAGAATTTTCCAGTTTTAAAACCTTGTTTAGAGTGATTCAAGATTTTGAATATTATCATGAGAATGCAGTGAAAAGTGTTTGAGATAGAATCATCTAGGATTTTGAGTCTTTCAAACCATAATGCATAAATATTCATCACTCTGTATTCCGTAAAGATGTAGTGAGGAGGCATTTGCACTGGGATCAAATGGATTGATACTAGTAAATTCAATTAACAAAGTCAAAATAAGTACATTTAATATTCCCATATTCTAATTTTAAGAATTTAAGCTTATATAAAAGGGGAAGAAAACACACTCTGTGTGGGGGTTTTGTTTGAGTTGCTGGGGTTTTTAGTTCTTCCCGACCTGGGTTTAGCTTCTTCTGACCAGCAGAGAAGGATAAGGGAAAAACACGCCCCAGCGAGACGTGATCGAGAATGGTAAGAGCCAGCTAGAGGCCCACGCCAACCCTCAGGATGGAAGACAATCAGCAACATAGCTGGGAGCCTGGTCAGAGCTGGAACTCTTTATTGAAAAAGATGGACCGCGTTTATAGATGACATGGGCCAATCAGCAGAAAGATCATAGGGACACATAAGAAGCATGGGCAGATTACATTGGTGGAGTTCCTGGCCTATCCTTAGGGTGGTTTCACTTCTCAGGACACGTCAGGGGAACACCTCCTGATTAGGCCAAGTCTGTATCAGGAGGTGGGAGGCAACCGGAGTTAAGTTTTTCTATTCTTTCTGCCGATGTGTTCTTAAGTCCCCAACAACTCTGGAAAGCAGCATGGAGATTTCTCAAAGAATTAGGAATGGAACCACTATATGATTCAGTTATCCCACTCCTCAGTATATATCCAAAGAATTTAAAATCAGCATACTACAGTGACTCTTTGACATCAATGCTTATAAGGGCACAATTCACAATAACTAAGCTATGGAGTCAGCTTTGGTGCCCTTCAACAGATCAATGGGTAAAGAAAAAGTGGTATATACACACAAAAGAGTATTACTCAGCCATAAAGAAGAATTATTTATGGCATTTTCCCGTGAATGAATGGAACTGGAGACTATCATGCTAAGTGAAATAAGCCCATCCCAAAACCTCAGAGATCAAATGTTTCCCCTGATAATTGAAGCTAATCCAAAGTAAGGTGGGGATGGGATAAAAAAAAAAAAAAAAGAAAAGAAAAGAAGAAAGATCAGTGGAGAAGACAAAGGGGGAATGAAAGGCAGGGAAATGGGATGGGATAGGGGAAAACTGGAATGAATCTGATGTAACTTTTTTATATACCACAGTGAATCTCACCACCATGTACATCCTGAAGACACTAATTAAGGGGGGAAAATCTGTAAATAAATAGCAGAAAGATCAGTAGAGTAGAAGAAAGGGAATGGGGGTGGAAGGATGGGAGGAGAAGGGGAAGTACTGGGAACTGCATTAGAACAAATTTTATTCCTTGATTTTAGAATTATTTCAAAATGAATTCTATTGTCATGGATAACTAAAAAGAACAAAAAATTTTTACTATGCTAGATCCTTTTGCACACCAGTTTAAAATTTGAATTTTCTCATATATTTCTATTTTTTCAAACTGACAAGAATTTTCATATGAATAACTCCATACAGGTAAATTTAGGATGATCATTATCTAACATGGGATTTTCCATTCTTTGAACATGATTTATCTTTCCATTTATTTAGGGCTTGTCCAATTTCGCTTTATAATTTTTTTGTGTGTATGTATATAGAGATTTTGCAAATTTTTATTAAATTTATTCCTAAGTATGATTCTAAAAATGTTTTGTAAACATAATTGTTTTAAAAATTTATATCATTCCAATGTTTGTGAGAAATACAATTGATTCATTTATAGTCCATATGCACTACGGCCTTGCTAAATTTGGTTATGAGTTACAGTAGATGTTTTTTAGATTTTATAGAATTTTGCATTGAAAATTATTATCAATAAACAGAGAAAATGTTTCTTTTTAGTTTCTTTCTCTTTTCCTTGCTTTATTACATTGACTGAGACCTCCAATATAAAATGTTGAAAAGAAGTAGTAAGAGTAGATATAGTTCCTCTCTTTCAACCCAATCTTATGCATTCAATAGTTCACCTATGTTATGTTAACTGTAGGTTTTATATAAAAGCCCCTTATCATATTAAGAAAATTCATGTCTGTTCTTAATTTGAAGAGAGTTTTCAACAAAAATTGACTTTTAATTTTGTAAATGCTTCCTCTGTCTATATTGCAGATCATATGTTTTTTCTTTCTTTGTCTGTTGGTATAATAAGATAAAATGATTGCATATTGAAAAAAATAAATATGTCAAAAGTAAAGGAAATTATATTCAATTCCAAAAGTATATAATTAGCTTTTCTAGGTTATTTATGGAAATATACACTAGGGAAAAATTATCAGTATTCAGTGGTTTTTGGAATGTGAAAGTAGAAGGAGTAGAATTTTTCCATTGCTTTGCAATTCAGAATAATCTCAAGTGTCAAACTGAAGGTAGCAATTGGAAAACATGATGATAGATAATAATTTACAAAGAAAAGTGCTGGTTATGCACACTATAAAGAAAAAGCTAATGTCTAACACACTGATGGATTTGGAAGTATTATTTTCATTATTATGAACAGCTCAATAAAAGTGTGTAGGGAACAATGGAAATACCAATTCATCATTAAACTTTCTTTTTAAGGTAAAAGAGATAAAACAGTTTAATTTTGTATGGTAGCATATAAAATTAGAACATTTTTTTAGGATAACAAATATTTTATCACAGAAAACCTTACCAAAAATAAATAAATAAATAAAACATAGAAACAGAGAAATACATAAATCTTGTAATTATATATCTCTAAGGAAATGATAAACACAAGAGATCACTGATTAATAACTTATCCACTACTTTGTTTTCCTCTTTCTGAAATTAAATACCAAATTAATTCAGAAAAAAAAAGAAAGAAAATCTTAATATATATATATATATATATATATATATATATATATATATATATATATTTAACCTGGAGATTGAACCCAGGGGCACTTAACCACTGAACCACACCCACATCCTCAGCTATTATTTTTTATTTTGAGACAGGGCCTCTCTAAGTTGCTGAGGCTGACTTTGAACTCAAAATCCTCCTGCCTTAGCCTCCTGAGAAGCTGGGATTATGAGTGCCCGGCTTATTTTATATAACACACTAATTTCACTCAAATTATATTTTATTGATTTTTGATTAATTAATGTCTTCAGTTCATGTTAATATTTCTTATGATTCTCAGGGCATCAAGCATAGAGTTGGGAAAAGCCTCATTTATAGGATAGAACATTTGTTTATAATCACTGAGAAGATGATCGCTGAAAGATGTGTCTGGCAAACATAGAGCTTTTAGTACCAGACCTGGCTTCTCCTTCTGCTTCTACTCTTAAGAGGTAAGTTTGTTTTAGAAATATGCCACAACTTTATCAGGGCTTAGTTTTCTCATATATATAAAGAGTTATTTCAGATAACTTGAAATACTCTTTTAGCTCTATCACTTAATAATTTTCAGAATTGCTGTTAGAACAAAAACATTGAAAATATATGTGAGTGAGATAATCCAGGCAATAATCCATGCAGAGTTACATAGACATAGTACCAACAAAACCAGGATAAGCTTTCATGTCAGAAGAGAGCTGATTTTGAATAACAGTCTGTCAATACTTATGGTGTCATGAGCAACTTAGACTTTCAGAGATTCCTTTCCCTGATATTTAAATTGAGAAACTAAATTGTGAACTCAAAATTCTAAAAAAAAATAGTTAATGTACTATGTTCAACAAAATTGATCCTATTCAGATTCCAATTAGTCTAGATTTTCTCAGTGCTACAATTAAATAATATAGGGACATTTGTGATGAGATACATGCTTAAACTCTCATGTAAGGCTTTCCCCCTGGACTCTGGTGTACCTCATTTTGGGGAGAATGTAGCAGATTATATATAACATATAACAGATTAAATGCTGAGACATTGGTAAAATATAAACATTATAATTGTATTAATCATTAACACCAATGTACAGAATGGGATATTGTTTTGTTTCATGTTTAAAACTTCATGGCTTATGTCATATCAACACAGAACTGGTTACTTCTTTTACAGAAAAGTAATTAATATACTCTGAAAGTTAAATATG
This sequence comes from Tamias sibiricus, assembly GCA_025594165.1. Classification (NCBI taxonomy): domain Eukaryota; kingdom Metazoa; phylum Chordata; class Mammalia; order Rodentia; family Sciuridae; genus Tamias; species Tamias sibiricus. Next base: position 137,120,028 of record CM046665.1, read on the forward strand.
TTCAATCTTTTGGTTTCACCTTCTCAAAATTGGAAATAGAATATTGTTTATAGAGGTCCTTCACTTCTAAAATTGCATTCGTGAATTTGCGTTGGCCTTCAGGGAAAAAGCAAGCACATTGATTTAACTTGGTAGAAGAGGACACGACATTTTTAAATGTAATTTTTGTGTTAATGTAAATGCTCTCTAAAGACCAAGGGTTGATCCACACATTAATCAGAGTGGGCAAGATTCAACTTCTAAATACCTCTTAGATTACCTATGGGAAAAACACCTTATTTAGTATGGGTTTGTAAATGTGTATCTTAAAATATTTTAAACAATCCCTGTGCTAAAAATAAAACATTTTGAATAATTCTTATTATCATAGCAATCTATACAGTATATCAAACTCCCTTCATTTTAAATAGATTTGACATTCGTTTATTTGAAATGTATACTTTAAAAAAAGATTAAATAAAATTAACATGCTTAACTCTACAAGGTGCAGGATTAAGATGATCAGCCCTGCAATAGCTCTTTTGAAACATTTTAAATAGGTAGAGTATTAAAAGGAAGTCAATAGTAATAGGGATGATTAAAAAACTTCAGTTTAAGAAATTACCATTAATTCTTGAATTGATTTAGTGAAAATGTTCATTCTCTAATAAATGGAGTAAGCAGAAAGTAGTAAAATAGTATTTAATCTAGAGAGAGATCTATGAAAGCAATAATAGGTACGTTTCTTTGAATTATGTTCTTTTCAGTCAATTTTCACTCCAACCCTTTTTTGGGGGGAGTGGGGTTTCAAGCCCATTTATTCATTCAGACTTTTATATTAAAGCTTTTTCCTCATGCTTTAAATAGTATTAAATTACATTATAGTTGTTCATCAAGAATACTTTTAAATATATCAGTTTATGGTTAAGATATCAGGAGATTTTCCTAGCCTGAATAACTTTAAATTATACACGTACTCTTAGCTGTGGTCTTCTTCTGCCATTATCACCATCAATAAAATTAATGTGAACACGACCAATTTGTATCATTGCACATAAGAGTGCTGTGTGGACAGAATGAAGCCTTCAGGAATTTATAATCTGACGCAAGCCTGATGAAAGTTGTCTGTGTAAGACATAGACAACTACCCACAGATTTCACAATATGCACAATATGTACAACGTATGATAGACAAAGGTCTCTGTAGAATTGCAGGCACCATTTAAGCTTGGCCTGCCAGGACTGTCTGAGAAGATAATGTCTACATAGGACGTTGAGACAGACACATGGAGAATGGAGACGGACTTCATTCTCCATTCTTGTGCTCTCCTTGGATCTAGTGACAGCACAGTGTTCTGTTTTTCAGGGATCACCACAAAGTTCATAGCACACATGTGAGTGGCCTCAAAATTAAAACAAAAACATTATGTTTGAGAGTTTGTTTATAATCAGTAATAGAGTTTTTATGATAGGGCATAAAATGGATATATAAATCTTGAAAATGACATCTGGAAAGAACCCAGATAGGCTGATGAAAAGCAAATGGCATCTAATGTATTTTTCAAATTGATTGTGGCAGTGATGTATTATGTTGTCTACGACGCTAAATATACATCATAAATCCCCCCAACACATGTCTTATTGTATTCATTCATCTCTTTTCCCTGAGCCAACGTTTTCTCTTTTCATAAACTTCGTCACATGAAAAGAATCATTATTTTTTTTAATGCCACTTAAATCCAGCAATTGTACATGGGATATAAAAATCCAATGATGGATTTTTTTTTTCAACTTCAGTAAAGAAGGTATGAAATGAATGTCTCTATGCAAGATTTCCTCTCCATAAGGAGAAGAGAAAAAAGTAGAATACACAGGAGCTCATTGTCCTGGTGTCAATTTTGCTCTTTCTCTGACATGCGAAATTTCTAAGAGAAATGCGAAAACGAAAGAAAAATGAATGTAAAATAATACATAATACCTGTGCATTGTACTCTTTAAGTCCAATACTGCAATCTTTTTTTATACATTTTCTGACTGAATTGTGATTTTTTTTAGTTGGACATATCCCCAATACAACTCATTTTTCAACATTTCCCACAAGAATACTCTCAAATAATGTGAGAAATAGAATACATTGAGGGTCCCTGGCCGCCTGGGCCCAGAGTAGCAGCTCCCTGCTGCTGCACGCAGGGCCAGACCTGGGGAAGGGCTTCCTCCATTATCGGGAAGAGTGCGACCTGCCCATTTGCGACCAGAGCAAGAGGTAGACTCCCCTGCTGCACCACAGGGCCAGACCATGGGGTGGGAGGGCCCGCTGGAAGGAGAGACCCAGAGGTAGGCACCCGCCAAGGAGAGTGTCCCTGGCCACCTGGGCCCAGAGTAGCAGCTCCCTGCTGCTGCACACAGGGCCAGACCTGGGGAAGGGCTTCCTTCATTCCCGGGAAGAGTGGGACCTGCCCAGCTGCGACCAGAACAAGAGGTAGGCACCCGCCCGCTGGAAGGAGAGACCCAGCCGCCAGTGTCCCTGGCCGCCTGGGCCCAGAGTAGCAGCTCCCTGCTGCTGCACGCAGGGCCAGACCTGGGGAAGGGCTTCCTCCATTATCGGGAAGAGTGCGACCTGCCCATTTGCGACCAGAGCAAGAGGTAGACTCCTGCCCGCTGGAAGGAGTGACCCAGCCGCCAGTGTCCCTGGCCGCCTGGGCCCAGAGTAGCAGCTCCCTGCTGCTGCACGCAGGGCCAGACCTGGGGAAGGGCTTCCTCCATTATCGGGAAGAGTGAGACCTGCCCATTTGCGACCAGAGCAAGAGGTAGACTCCCGCCCGCTGGAAGGAGAGACCCAGCCGCCAGTGTCCCTGGCCGCCTGGGCCCAGAGTAGCAGCTCCCTGCTGCTGCACACAGGGCCAGACCTGGGGAAGGGCTTCCTTCATTCCCGGGAAGAGTGGGACCTGCCCAGCTGCGACCAGAACAAGAGGTAGGCACCCGCCCGCTGGAAGGAGAGACCCAGCCGCCAGTGTCCCTGGCCGCCTGGGCCCAGAGTAGCAGCTCCCTGCTGCTGCACGCAGGGCCAGACCTGGGGAAGGGCTTCCTCCATTATCGGGAAGAGTGCGACCTGCCCATTTGCGACCAGAGCAAGAGGTAGACTCCCGCCCGCTGGAAGGAGAAACCCAGCCACCAGTTTGCCTGGTCTTCAGGGCCCAGAACAGCATCTCCCGGCTGCTGCACACGGGGCCAGACCTGGCGAAGTGCTTCCTCCACTCCCTGGGGGAGTGCGACCTGCCCAGCTGCAACCAGAGCAAGAGGTAGGCACCTGCCCGCTGGAAGGAGAGAACCCGCCGCCAGTTTGCCTGGCTTCCAAGGCCCATAGTAGCATCTCCCTGCTGCTGTAAGCAGGGCCCAGCCTGAGGATAAGCCCCTTCCACTATTCCACTGTGCCACTCTGCAAGGACCAAAGGTGCAGCCTTGACTCCACTAACAGGGTTGCGGACTGTACATGATCTGGGTCAGGTGGCTTAAACTGGAAGGGAAAAAAGAAGGGCTTCCAAGGGTCCATTTTGTTTGAGACTTGTTCTTGGGTTCAACGTTTTTGTTTTTACATCCACATTGGTGCAATGCCAGAGATGGAATTCAGAAATTACATATTCCAAATGTTAGCGGGAACTTAAGAATGAACTCAAAAAATGAGATGACGGGAGCAAATACAGGAGGTGAAAGATCATTTTGACAAAGAACTCCATAAAACAAATACAGGAAGTAAAAGATTACTTCAATAGGAGATAGAGGCTCTAAAGAGAAACCAAACAGAAATTCCAGAAATGAAAGAAGCAATAAATCAAAAATTAAAAGCTCAATCGAAAAGTATCACCAACAGAGTAGATCACTTGGAGAAAAGAACCTCAGGACAATGAAGACAAAATATATATCCTAGAGAAAAATCTAGATTACACAGCAAAAATGGTAAGAAACCAAGAACAGAACATTCAAGAATTATGGGACAACATAAAAAGACCCAAACATATGAGTGATTGGGGTAGAGGAGGGGCAGAGTTTCAAGCCAAAGGAATGAGTAATTTATTTAATGAAATATTACAGAAAATTTTCCAAACTTGAGGAATGAAGGGGAAAACCAAGTTCAAGAGGCCTACCGAACACCAAACATACAAAATCACAACAGATCCACACCAAGACACATTATAATGAAAATGCCTAATATACTGAGCAAGGAGAGAATATTAAAAGCCACAAGAGAAAGGAAGCAGAATTACATATAGGGGGAAAACCAATCAGACTATGTTCAGATTTTTCTACCCAGACCTTAAAAGCAAGAAGATCCTGGATAGCATTTTCAAGCTCTGAAGGAAAAGGGATGTCAACCAAGAATCTTATATCCAGCAAAATTGAGCTTTAGATTTGAAGATGAAATAAAAACCTTCCACGACAAGCAAAAGTTTAAAAGATTTCACATCTCGAAAGCCAGCACTTCTGAACATCCTGGGCAAAATTTTTCATGAAGAAGAAGAGAGAAAATAACAATGAAAATCAACAAAGGGAGATATTAAACTAAGGGAAATACCAACCAGAAGAGAAACCAAATCTAAATGACCAATGCCACTTAAATCCAGCTAATTGTACATGGGATATAAAAATCCAATGATGGATTTTTTTTTCAACTTCAGTAAAGAAGGTATGAAATGAATGTCTCTATGCAAGATTTCCTCTCCCATAAGGAGAAGAGAAAAAAGTAGAATACACTGGTAGCTCATTGTCCTGGTGTCAATTTTGCTCTTTCTCTGACATGCGAAATTTCTAAGAGAAATGCGAAAAACGAAAAACGAAAAATGAATGTAAAATAATACATAATAACCTGTGCATTGTACTCTTTAAGTCCAATACTGCAATCTTTTTTTATACATTTTTCTGACTGAATTGTGATTTTTTTTTAGTTGGACATATCCCCAATACAACTCATTTTTCAACATTTCCCACAAGAATTACTCTCAAATAATGTGAGAAAAAGAATACATTGAGTACAAAACATAGAGATTAAGGCCATGAATTTATTTCTGTGTGCTTGCTATGGAAAGGAAATAAAAAACTTATTTTTATCAAAGAAATGTATATATATATATATATATATATATATATATATATATATATACACACATGTATATATTTCTCCAGGGAACATATTATGCAACCTATTTTTCCCCTGATGATAACAGTATACAAGATGAGAATAACTAATTATCACTAAATAACAGGACTCAATAGCTATTGAAAGAAGTGCCTTCACTTGCATTCAATCTCTTTTTCAGAGAACATTGTCATCAAATGTTTGCATCATCTGTGCATTGGAGGGTCAAGGCAGGATGCTCAGCGTGTTGTATAACTTTTACTATACTTCATTCTGTTATACACAGGGATTGTGTTTGTGAAATTTAAAAGTCCTCCTTGTTTTAGATCTCATTTTAGAAATTATAATGCAATCCGTTAATTTAGGTGTGGCTTAGGTAACACAAGAAATGAATAAAAAATAAAAACAAATATGAATCAGAAAAAAATATGCAGAATAAAAATAAACACTAAGTTTTATATCAATTCTTGAATGACGTAGATATTCAAGATGATTTCAATAATGCAATAGAGCAAGCCTGGTGTGGTGGGTGGCACATGATTATAATCCCAGGGACTCGGGAGGCTGAGGCAGGAGGATCACATGTTCAAAGCCAGCCTCAGCAACTTAAGGAGACTCTAAGCAACTTAGTGAGAACCTGTCTTAAAACACAAGATAAAAAGGGCTGCACATCTGACTAAGGGGTAAAAGCATCTCTGGGTTCAATTCCCCCCACCCTCAAAGAAATAGAGATGTCTGCTTCTATGTGAAGCTTTATGGCAAAGAATTCAGGAAAGAGACCTATCTGCAACTTCAAGCATTTATAGGAATACATTAAAATATATTAGAAGCTTTAACACCACTTACATTTTGAGTATTGGAATACATTCTTAAGTGTTAGGCAGGACTCTCACAACATCTGAGTCAAATTTGATATATTTACATGGCTTCTCTATGTTGTGTTTGCACTGTGTTCAATAGATTGAGAAATAATGAGCAGTTTATATGACAGTCTTTAATGCCAGGCCATTGTTTTAGGCATATATACTGTAGTATAGCTACATTACTTCATATCTACTGTATAAGTGAAATATTTAATTACAGAGCTGGAATTATAACTATGATGACAATTTGTAGAACTATAAAGTGAATACATAGACCCATCTAATGGGATGTTAATATGCAACGAGCAAAGAAATATCTCAGACACCTGATCAGTTGACAATATTGAATACTTAATGATTCTTGAAGGAAGGAATTATAGAATGAAAAATATATTTTAGGAATAAAATGAGACAATGCTATGTAAGATGATTTAGCAACACTATTATACTGAAGAACTTGTGAGAGTCAGTGGAAGTAGAATGTAATTAGTGTGTTTTTTAAACTTTGGAGAAACAGGCATGTTATTAAACCCTCTTATCTAAAAATATATTATTTTTTTTTCTTTTTACTTCTAAAGTGTAAGAACTGGTGAGATTGCCATTCAATATTACTTTTAAGCAGAGAAATGCAGAAATACTCTGTACAGATTGGATTCAAATAAAGGAAGAAAACTTAGGCCAAAATCATACCAGCCCAAAACACATAGCAACATTTATTGCCCCTAATAGTACAAATTAATCATTGGAGGCTGCTAGAAAATTCCCATGGCATAACTATTTTTCCCTCTAGATATTCATGTTTTAAAAATAATATTTTGTTCTCTCAACTCAATTTTGAATACACCAAATAATATAATTTTGAATATGTATTTATACATATTATATTTTTATTATACTTTTATTTTTATTTCGTGGGTTTTAGGTACACTACAAATTATTGATTTAAAACTGGACCCGTTATTTAAAACTGGACCCGTTAGATTCTCAGAGCAGTCTGAGAATCTAAACATCAATATCAAAACAACGAACTGGTGTATCTACAAGTATCACCAAATAAATGGTGTTGTCTTAAAAACTGATTAAGAACTTGATGGTTGCCATGGCACATGGCTGTAATCCCAATGGCTAGGGAGGCTAAGGCAGGAGGATTGCAAGTTCAAAGACAGCCTCAGCAATTTAGTGAGGCCCTAAGCAATTCAGCAAGATCTTCTGTCTAAATGAAATATAAAAATGGGCTGAGAATGTGGCACAAGAGGTAAGCACAACAGGGATTCAATCCCCAGTACCAAAAAAAAAAAAAAAAAGACTTTTTCTCCAGGACCCACACATCATATCTAAATATAGCACATTAAACTTGGGGCCCTATAACTTCTTATTTTATATATGTAATATTTTAGTACATTTCTGTTAAGAAAAATCCTGAAACTCTTCATATGATTTGAAAATTTAAGATAAACCATCACAAAATAGATCATTTCCCTATCTGTAAGAGGGAAGAATCTGGTTTAGTACATTACTATTTGCTGAGCAGAGAGACGTTTCCAGTCCGCTGTTTGTCACACATGTTGCATCTCCTTGTTCACCAAACAGCTAGGATCCCTTGTCTTGAGCAGGGTCCTGGGCAGCGCTTCCCACTCCACTTGTTACACCAAATACACCCTTTATGAAATAGAATAAAGTACTTCTTTGTGTGCCATACTCTAGTTATACATATGTATTTGTTCATAAGTCAGATTGTTTTCTCTGAGTTTTAAACTGCTACCCTAATTCATTTGTAATCTGGTGAGGTGATGTAGTTCACAAAGATAATGATAGATGAATGATAGAAGTAGCCTTTTTTTTTCTAGTTTTCTAAATATTCATGATTTTTGTGATACAGTAAAACTTTTTACAGTCAAGTAGAATTTTAAACAAAATGAAAACTAAACAGATCAATGCAAACTTCACATTATGCTTCATACTTTTATTTGAGTCATTTTCATCTTTTATTAATTTTATTCGTTCTTTGATCAACATAATATTTGGACATTTTTGTAAGGAACAGTGTGATGTTTTGATCTTTGTGTTCATTGGGGATAATCAAATCAGGGTCATAAGCATATCCATTGCACTGTATGTCCCAAAATAATTACCAGAAAAGATGTGAATGTATTCAAGATAAATAAATGATAAGAAATTGAGCTAATGGAGATTTGAGCCATACCAGCTCTTTGCTGGGGGTTTTCTACCTTGATGCTGCACCATTTAAGTGAAATATTTAAGCCAGACATATCTCCCTTAAGAGTCCATACAAACAGTTAAGCTTCTCTTTTCTATGGCATGCATGCTAGCAAAACTGAATCACTTTCCTCATGGAAGATAAACTTTTGTGATTACTTATGGTCATCCTCAGAAGAATTTGTAAAAGAGATTGGTAATGGAATGCCCTTAGCCCTTGCCTAGTGGGGAAAAAATGTTATTTCAAAGAGGAGAATAAAAGAATATTGTTCTAGAGTGGTTGTACTAATTTGCAGACCCACCAACAGTATATGAGTGTATCTTTCCCCCCAATTCTTGCTAGCATTTATTACTATTTGTATTCTTGATGATTACCATTGTGACTGGTGACTGGAGTGAGATGAAAGCTCAATGTCATCTTTATTTGCATTTCTATGCTATGGATGTTTAATTGTTTTTCCTGTATTTGTTGGCTATTTGTAATTATTTTTATCGGTGCTTTGGCCCATTTATTATTATTATTATTATTTTTGGTGTTAAGATTGTTAGTTCTTTTTATATTCTGGATTATTTTATTTTTTAGTTTGTTCTAATTAGTTGTACATGACAGTAGAATGTATTTTAACATATTGTACACAAATGGCTATATGTGGGGCAGAGTCACACTGGTTGTGTAATCATACATGTATGTAAGGTAATAAAAGTCTGATGATGTCCCATCATCCTTCCCACTCCCACATCCCCACTCTGCCCAATCCAAAGTTCCTTCATTTTCCCTAACCACCCCCCCAACTATGAATCAACATCAGCTTATGAGAGAAAACATTCAGCCTTTGGTTTATTGGGGGGGGGGGGGGGTGTATTTTGCTCAGCATGATATTCTCCAGCTCCATTCATTTACATGCAAATACAATAACTTAATTCTTCTTTTATATTCTGGATATTAATCCCCTTTCTGAAGAATAGATGGCAAAGTTATTCTTCCATGCTACAGATTCTCTCTTCATGCTCTTGTTTTCTTTGATTCACAGGTACTTTATCATTTAATGCCTTCCACCATATTGATTTTTGGTTTTATTTCTTGAGCTTTGGAAGTCTAGTTAAGGAAGTTGGTTCTTGAGCCAATATGTTGGAATGGTGGGACTATATTTTCTTTTAGCAGTTGAAGTATTTCTGGTCTAATTTTTAGGTCTTTGGTCCCTTTGAATTGACTTTTGTGAAGAGTGAGAGATAGGGATATAATGTCATTCTTCTACATATGAATATCAAGTTTTCCAGCATCATTTGTTTAAAAGGCTATTTTTTTTTCAAATGTATGATTTTGACACGTTCGTCTAGTATCAGTTGACTGTATCTACATGGATTTTTTTCTATATCTTCTATTCTGTCCTATTGGTCTTCTTGTCTCTTTTGATACCAATACCATCCTGTTTTTTGTTACTATGTCTCTTTAGTATATTTTCAGATCAAGTATTGTGATGCCTCCAGCATTGCTCTTCTTGCTTAGGATTTCTTTGAGTATTCTGGGTCTCTTCTTCCAAATGGAAGTTAGAATAGTATTTTCCAGTTCTGTGAAGAATGTCTTTGGTATTTTTGATGGGCATTGCATTGAATCTTTACAATGCTTTTGATATTATGGCCATTTTAATAATATTAATTCTGCCTATTCAAGAATAGACAGAAGATCTTTTCATCTTCTAATATCTTCTTCAATTTTTTTCTTTAGTGTTCTGTGAATTTCATTGTAGATGTCTTTCACATCTTTTGTTAGACTGATTCTCATTTTTTTAGGCTATTGTGAATAGGACAGTTTTCCTAATTTCTCTTTTGGCAAATTCACTATTGAAGTATAGGAACATGACTGATTTATGTATGTTGACTTCATAACCTGCTACTTTTCTATGTTTATCAGCTCTGTAAGTCTTTTGGTGGAGTTTTTTTGGACCTTCTAAATATAGATAGGATCATGTCATCAGCAAACAGGTAATTTGATTTTTTCTTTTCTTATTTGTATCGCTGTAGTTTCCTTCTCTTACACGATTCCTGTGTCTGTGGTTAGTATAATCACTCTGGAAAACAGTATGAAGATTCATCAAAAACTAGGAATGGAATCACCATAACATCCAACTGTCCCACTCTTTGATATTTATCCAAAAGGAAAAATCAGCATTTATCAATGTTTATAGCAGCACAACTCTCAATAACCAAAGCATGGAACCAGCTCAGATGCCCAGATTCCCAGAAATAGAAGAATGAATTAAGAAAACGTGTGTGTGTGTGTGTGTGTGTGTGTGTGTGTGTGTGTAGTCATGAAGAAGAATGAAAAATCGATGGAATTGGCGAATATTGTATTAAGTGAAATAAGCCAGACTCAGAGAGTCAAGGGTTAAATGTTTTCTCTCATATGTGCAAGCTAGAGCAAAATAAGGGGGGAAAAGTTGGCAGGGAATTTCTTGAAAGTAGAAGAGAGATCAGTGAAGTAGAGGAAAGGGAAAAGGAGAAGTGAGAAGGATCAGGAAAAGGGAGGAATGGTGTAATAAAATTGACCATACTAACCTATGTACATATATGAATATATCATGAAAAACTTAACCTTTATGTATATCTATAAGAATTAATTAAAAAAACTATAAATAAATAGAAGGAAATCCAGTAGAAAAAGGGAAACAGGGGGAGGTAGGAGGGAAGGGATAGAAGAAATATTTGGGATTGAATTGGAGAATATTATATTCCATGTTCATATAATTATATCAAGATGAATCCCAATAACATTATAACTATAATGAACTAATAAATTTATAAAAATTAGAAAAATATTGTTCCATATTATTTTTACCAATTGCCAGTACTTTCCCCTCTAGAAATATGTTTGGAAAAAACTGAAGACTGTTATTTTTTTAAATAAATGTTAATGTATGTTTAAAGTACCATGGACTCCTGATTTTAGTGCTATAAGTATTTTTTTTTATGGAATATTATAACCAGGATTAGTATACCATGTAAAAGTTTATGGTTAGTATATATGTATACTTTTAGTATTTAAGAAAACAAAATCACAAATTGTGACAGCTTTTTGTGGATATTAATATATAGAGAAATATCAAAGAAAAAAATTTCCTTAAGAAGTTCAGGAAGGGTGACTAGATGTAAACCTCTTGTACAAACATGTATACTAATGTATGCAACAGTGTATGATTAATAGAAAGATAGATAGATAGATAGATAGACAGACAGATATGTGGACATATTTATCTTCCTTTTATCTGAGCCACAACAGGGAAACATACTAAGTTATATGCCACCTGCCTAGCTTTTCCCATGACAGTAGACTGAATGATGCCCACAGTTTGGTGCTCATAAAATTTGAGATTAATCAGCAGAAATTATCTGTCTCCGTCTCTCTCTCTCCCTCTCTCTCTCTCTCTCTCTCTCTCTCTCTCAATTGCTGTTCAATGATAGTGTAATCAGACAGGTTGGACCACAGACCCTGTTGTGGTTATGAGGTAATAAAGAGCAAAGTTTCATTTGGTGATAATTATTAGAGAGTGCAGAGTAGTGTGAACCCTTCCCCACAAAAAGGAGGAGTGTCACTGTTTTTTTTTTTTTTTATTTTTTTTTTCAGAATAAATAAATGCTGTTGAAAAATTAAATTCCATTATAGACATGCTACCTGACAGGAAACCCATACTTTAGAGAACTGAAGCTCTTAGTTCATGCTTAACTGCCAAAAGCTATACACAGGTAGTGTTCTCCACATTGATACTGAATTTGATATTCCAGTACTGCCTGTCTTTATGTTTCTCTTTCTTTCTAGTCCTTATTTCTTTCCTTCCTGATTGCACCACTGATTTCTAAGACATCATTTGTGGTACATTTCATGACAGGCATAGAGCGTTGTAGCAGATTGAGTAGTTTCCCCCAAAGGTGTTCCTCCCAACCTCCAGCAACTGTAAATATCTTACTTTAAATGAATGTGTCCTCCACTGAAGCCTCTGGAAGGAACACAGCTCTGTTGGCACAGTGATTTGAGACTTTTGACCTCTCCTATTTTGATGAAAATAAAGTGTGTTTTTTTAAGTCACAACGTTGTTGGCGATTTGTTACAGCAACAATAGGGAACTGAAATAAGTGTTGCCAGAGGAGATTTAGGAAGATAAAAATCCCTCATAGCTCCATCATTAGAGAATGCTTTGGGGAGGAAATTATAACTGAATAATATTTTGAAGTGTTTACAAGATTTCTCTCCATGAATATTGATGGGGTTGTGCTCTTCAGTCCCTACGACCTTAATCATCAAAGACTGATAGGTATGATGAGTCCTGAATGATGAGTGATCCAAATTGGCTATCAGTGGGAGTTCAATGTTACCCGAGTCAATCAGTGCATGAATGAATGAACAAGGAGGAAATAGCAGAAGTTGGCTAAAAATGACAATTGACACCAATGGTAGAGTTCCTTGAACACTAAACTAAGGACAGAGAGCATTGTTAACACACACACACACACATACACACACACACATGAACAAATCCATATATCTGGATCTTTGTTTTCTGATCTGGAAACTGAGAAGTTGGAGTGAGATATTACGTGTTATTTCATATGTGTGGAAAAATAATGAAAGTCTTTTAGGGTTGAGAGTAATTGAAATGGATGATATGGTAGAGGAATATTCTTCAAACATGGAATAATTTACCTGTGTCTCTCGTTTTATATGGAGATCTGATCAGTAGCTCTGGACTATGGCTCTGAAAGTCTGAATTTCTGTCAAGCTCATGGGTCATGCTGAGAGTTGCATTCACAGTACAGATTTCTAGGCTCTCCCACTTAATGTCTATCCCATTGTCTGTTGTAAGAGCCCCAAGTCTGAATTTTTAGTGTTTCAGGAAATGCTTATTGTCACAAGAAGTTTGAGAATTCTTGCATTAGAACACTTAATCTATACTTTTAACCTATTAATTACTAATTAGGCAAAATAGCTTTAAAATATTGAAACATTTATTATAGCATAGACATTAGGTAGTCACTGATCAAATTGTGTGTACTCCAAGAAAATTTATTGAGCCTACAATTTTTGTTTGTTTGTGTGTGTGTTCAAATCTAAGGATGAAAAAAATTTAAAGCTGGAAAATGATGAAAGAGAAACTGCCAGGAAAAAAAAGAAAAAGACGAGCACAACATAGACAAATAAATATAGATTGTCATAACTTTTTTAAATGATTAACTGAGATATTAAACTTTGATCAAACATTCAAATTTGTGCATGTATACACCCAAGCACACATGCACACACTAAGATATGCTCACACAACAGTCTTAATGACTGTTCTCAAATATTTTTAAAAAGTAAAAATATAAATCTAATGGTGCTTCATTTATGTTGTATTTAATTCTTGCAAAATAGATTCACATTTATTTTCACCTAAAAATTATTTGCGAATTATTTTCACCTGAAAATAATTAGAATTACGAACTGTTCTTTGGTGTAATTTGCTGCAATGGCACCTGTTTCCCTCTTCTTGGTTACACAGAGAATGTGCAACGTGGGCTTCACACAACGTCCTTAAGAAAAATGGATATTGCTTTACACCTCCAGGTCCATAGCAGAAAGGGTAGTGTCGAATAAGTGGCTCGTCCTCCCTTTAAAATGGCTTTTTCCTCTTCCTGCGAACGATGATATGTGTTGCAAACTGAAGAGGATAAGTACTTAAAAGCCCAGTTTTATTTGTGTCCATTATTTTAAAAGTCTTCTCTTCTATTGCAGGTTTAAAATGGATACCTAAAGTGCAGTTGTTTGGTCTGGGATTTTTTAATCCAGAAGTGGTATTTTATAGATTAATCTATGCTTTTAAAATATCCTAGGACCATAGTGGTGTCTCTTGAGTGCTTTACTTATGTACTTTTTTTAAATCATAAAATGGCATCATAAGAATAGATAACTTCCTTCACTTACAGTTTGGTCATCTTCCAGACACATTAGTGACTTATAGTATCAGTCCTATTGTCTGACCCTTATCAGAAGAGCAAGGGTACAAAGTGAGATAAATACTTTGAAGTAACTATTCCTAGAAGTATTTCCTTCTAGTGCTAAAATACTCATGATGCCAAATATACTACTGTAGTGATTTTCATGCAAGAAGAAAAAAAAAAACACACATTTTTAGCTTAATTATTCTTCATACAATCCCTGGCAACCTGGTAGGGGGCAATATTGTTGTAGCTTTATTGGAACTGAAGAATTGAATTTTAAAAGATTATTTTATCATCATGTTTAATAGGACCTGGTAAAACACCAGCAGTGTGTTAAAACATCTCAAACACCAGATAGAAACACAAACTAAATCATTTTGTTATACAAGAAAAGAAAGGAATTTTATTTAAGGATATTAAAATGTACTATAAAATGTCCTTGAAGGAAGTTTTATTTTTAAAGTATGAAATGGTACAAAATAGTTTGTATGACATCTTACCCTGCCTGACAGATATTTATAGATGCCTCCACACATAGAAGTAGCTGTTCGTGACAATGAATTACATAGAGTTTTTAAGAATTTGAGAGCATGATGAAAGAAATCTAAGAAGAATGAAGCAAAGTTAATGCTGCAATTAGTAAAGCAACACTTTTTATTTGTACTTTTGCAGACAGGCAGCCTAGTTGTTTTTATTATTTGAACAACATTTGGGATTTTGCCTGTTCAGAATTGATTGTAAAGAATCTTATATTTTTCTTAACCCTTTTTGGTCACAGAGTTGCCTTGTCAGATGTCACTGCTCTAAGAAGTTGTTGATGCTCAGCAGGAGATCACAGAAGATGAGCTGGCTTCTACCAGACCAGTTGGCAGAAACACCAGAGTGGTTTCCTCCTGTCAGGGACACGTTTTTTCTTATCTGCTTTTTGAAAGATAAGGTACATGTGCACTCTAGGAAATGTTCTAGATGTTCATGACTATTATTATTTTGTATGTATCACTGGATTTGATTTGCTCAATTTTTTTAGACGTCATTTATTTTTATGAGTGTTTGGACAGTAATTGGTTTTCTTATAATATCTTTGTGTAGTGTTGAAAGCAAAATTATACTAGCTTCAAAAAATAAATAGAAGCCCCAGTCTCTATTTTGCATTCTATGAAAGAGTTTGTATAAGTCAATATTTAGTTATATACTTTTTAAGTGTGAAAACATTCAACAGGGAATCTATCTCATCTTTGGACTTCATTTCTGAGAATGCTTCAAATTCTACACTGATTTTATTTTTTTATAACATTTTATTTTTTATCTGTGTGCTTTGTTTGTATTAATAATATTCCTCAGGGATTTGTCCATATTTTCATTCATGACAACATCAACAACATATAAAACTATTGATGTAATATTGTTTATAACCTTTCTTATTTTTTAAAATCGTTAGTATTATTTCTTTTTTATTAGTACATTATACTTATAAATAATCGTGGGTATAACTTTATTGATAAATGCATATAACACAATTTACTCCATTTATTTCCCCACTACTACCCCATTCCTCCCTGCCCCCCATCCTCTTTCTCTGCGAAAGCCCTGTGAATGCTCTTCTCCCTTCTGTTAACCCTGGATCCCTGAAGTTTCCGCAAGGATTCTGGTGCATTCTATAGAGTCTTTTCATCTGTTGAGCATCCACTGCTCGTTATTTCATTAGAGAACATCTTTGCTCTACTTTTCAAAAGTTCTTTTTCCATTTTTTCTCCTACCTTGTATAGTCCCTGTGTTATAAATGCAAAGACCCTGATGTTATGGTTTAGATATGAGGTGGCCTACAACAGCTCATGTGTGAGACAACACAAGAAATTTTAAAGGTGAAATGATTGGGTTATGAGCATTTTAACCCAATCAGTTCATTCATTCCCCGATGGATTAACTGTGTGCTAATTGTAGGCAGGTAGAATGTGGCTGGAGGAGGTAGGTCACTGGAGGCGTGCCTTTGGGTTTTTATACTTTGTCCCTGGTGAGGGGAGTCTCCCTCTGCTTAAAGACCATTACTTCCTGAGCTGCTTTTCTCCATTGCGCCTTTCCACCTTGATGTTCTGTCTCAACTTAGGCCCAGAGCAAAGGAGCTGGTCATGTATGAATTGAGACTTCTGTAACTGTGAGCCCCATGGCCTGGGGATATAGCTCAGTTGGTGGAGCGCTGGCCTTGCTTGCACAAGGTCTTGGGTTCAATCCTCAGCACCACAAAACAAACAAACAAACAAAAACCCTGTGAGCCCCAAATAAACCTTCCTCTTCTAAAATTGTTCTGTTCAGGTCTCTTGGTCACAGGGATAAAAAAATGTTCAAGAACTTGAGCCCCTCTAACCTCCTTCAAACCATGGTATGTCTTTGTCCCTCTGCCTCAGCCTCATGTTGGGCAAGCTCTGCAGAAGCTCCTCACTCACTGCCCATGCTCAGCACTGCCAGAGATCTCTCAGAGATAAAGCAGCCGCAGAGCTCAGTTTCCTCCACCAGCCTTCTCCCATCTCCACATTGGACGCTCTAGATCTTGTTCAGAAGCTCTCTGTTGCTTTTCAACATATGATTTCCATGTTACCTGACTTGACTTTTTTAGTTTCTTTAGGAGGGAGCATACACTACTGCCAGGTATTTCATATCACCCAGAAGCAAAATATGTGATTTCTTAAATCGTCATTAATTACAGACTGCCCAGTGGATTCCCTGAGTGATAAGTAACATCCCAATTTTTCTACCAATTTAAAAGATTTTCAACTTCATCCCCTATTGTTGATTGAATGCCTGGTTTAAACTAGCATAGCCTAGGACATTTTGGCCATAATTATTCAAGACACAAGAAAATATTTTAAGTATGATTATGGATTATGGAGTGATTTTTCTTTTCTTCTTCTTTTTTTTTTTTTTTTTTTTTTTTTTTTTTGTGTGTGTGTGTGTGTGTACTAGGAATTGAACCCAGGGCCTTGTGCATGAGAAGCAAGCACTCTACCAACTGAGCTATATCCCCAGCTCCTATGGAATGATTTTTAAACTGAATGAAAAAAAAACAATTTTGAATAGAATATTCTAACTAGTGCAATTCTACATTACAACTCTTAAGTTATGAACAGTATGGGAAAAACAATAATGAGAATAGTGTTGATGATGATATTAGTGATAATAATCAATGGATATCTAGAATGTACTCAGCACTGAGTAGATCTTATGCTTGAATTACATTAGATATTTCATATTATCATCTTATGGTATACACCATTATTATTCACACTTTCAAATATCAAAATTGATATTTCGGCTAGTTAAGTACTTGCTTCAGAGAGTACTATGGTTGTCTAAATCCTGTTTCTTTCAACATTAGACTGTACCTCCCCCCAAAAAAACAAGATTTGTCTCTAAAGGAGGAAATGGACATTGTTTAATACTATATATTTTTTACATTTCTAGAAGTCTTTAATAAGATGCCTGAGTCTAACGCTTATTTATTCCAAAGACATCTTAAGTGCTCCATTTGAGTGCTCTGGAGCTATGGTTAAATTCAGAAGGAAAGTGGTAAATGAATGAAGGCAGTCTACCCTCAGGGACAGAGGAGAGCTTGTTCCAAGGATTCATGGAGGAAAGAGTCCAATCTATTTAAGTAAAAAGCATGTACATATTTTGAGGCATATTTAAAAATCAACTATGACTATAACCAGACAATTACCAATGATATAAATATGTTCATCTAGTGACTTAAATGATCGCTCTTCCCCTTGTTTTAAACAATGAGATATCAACTACTTCCACTTTGGATTCATGTTCGTCAATATTTCATGCTTTTGTTTCTTCTCAGAGGTGCTATAAATCATATCATAAATAATAAATGTAATGGAGTAGACATTTCAAAAGAATTCAGAGAAGAATGCTTTTATGCATTTATCTGTCAAGATTGTTTTTCATGAAACTCAACAATTATTTGAAATTTGTTGATGTATTAATGTATAATTATTTGTTAATTTCCTCCTTTAAAAAAGGTTTAGTGGCAACTCTTGCTATATCTTTTCTCAAATTAACAGTTCGACCATCTTCAAAGAAACCACTTTTGCCTAAGAATAATTTTATTTTTATTTTTAAAATGGATTTATTAAATAACATTAAGAAGTGCCTATTAAAGTCACACCCCAGAATGTTTAAAAGGATAAATGTTTAAAAAAAAAAATAGAATTTGAAAGTGACATGCCAAATAACCTACACATGGAGAAGTCCTGTGTTTTCCTCTCATCATTCTTGGGAGATGTGAGTGAGCACAAATGTTTTGCACCTCTCCTCTTCAACAGAGGTGGGTCTACTTTTCAACCTCCAGTCCCAGGGCCTATTGACACTAGATGTGAGCACAGAAAGCTCATTCCAAACCTTATCTTGAAAAGCAGCCATGCAGGATTTTTTTTTTTTTTTTTTTTTTTTTTTTGTATTTTGAATATTCTAGGGGATTATACTGAAGATGGAATTTTCTCAGGTGGTTATTTGTTTGGTTTTCATCAGACCTATTAATGTACAAACTAGAGAATGCTTAGAAGTACTACTTTCCTTATTAGCCAGGATCACTATGGAAAGCTTACAGTAATGATTTACAGAAGTTTCCATTTGTGATAGGAAGAAAATTTCCATTCTTTCTATATCAAGCTGCCTGTAATTCTCTAGTGTTAGTAAAACTCTCTTTAATGGATTATGAAATAAAATACAATCATTTCTGGGCAAAATCTTTTCCTTTTCCTTTAAAACAAAGGTTCTACTGGTAATCCTTCAGCTATCAGTAGCAATAACAGTCAAAGAAATGTTGTGTCCCAAAGAACCAAACTTAACTCAATATTTACAACAAAAAAGGGACAAAAGGCCCCAGAAAACCCTATAATAATGCAATATCAATGGGAGAAAGCACATAATTGGTTCCCTTGAAAGCCTTTCCAGACCACAAATATTAGCCCACATAAAATTGTCCAATTAAATCAAGATCCAGGAAAGGAAACATTTTCTCAGAGGCATTTTTGTAGTTCACAAGTCTGTAAAATAATAATCCTTACTATTATTAATGTTATGATTCATGATCCCTTAATAAGAAAATATTTCCCCTTGAAAGAAAGCCAAATGTATATTTAAGCATTTTCTGAAGTATTGTTTTTTGAAAATTGGATGATTTTTTTATTATGATAATTTTTCCAGTAATCAGTCTGTAGTTGGCACTACATTTTTTTATTAGCATGAGTATGAGAAAAATCTGAAAGCCTCACGCTATTAAGGAATTTGCCACTGTGACACATAAAACTACATTCATTACATACTGTTGTTGTTGGAGATACTAGTGAAATTTACGTGAAATTTAGCCAACATTTCTGGTATAATAAAAATCTTAGTATGTAAAGTAAATTTTAAATAGTCAGATAAAATGATTTCATATTTTATATCAACTACCTTTTGAGTCATGTGAAGGAGCTACCCTTTATGTCTAAGTCTAGTGGTTATCTCTAAATTGCTTTGTGTGAGTTTTACCTTTGTAAAAAGACTGTCTTTTCTGGAAACAGATGAAAGTAGCTGGCTCTGAGGATGTTAAACCAGGCATGCCACAAGCTCTTCACTTTGTGGGAGTGGCTTTAGATGGGAAGCATATAAAGGAGATGATCATCCATTTAAATGAGGAAAAAAAAAAAAACATTTTCACTGAAGTCTATAATCCTGTAAATGCATATACCTTGTAAATGCCCACAGATAAGGGTTTTTTGATATAAAATTAAAGAACATTTTAAAAGAAATTAAATATTTAGTTTATGAAGAACGTGGATTTCTCAAAAGACTAATTATACAAGTATTTTCTTAGAAGACAATTACTATTACCGCTCTTGTCATTTTTATGAGTATCCAGAGAGTATATAGGATAAACAAAATCTATTCCTTATGAAAAAAGCAATGAACAAAAAAAAAAAAAAAAAAAACCAAGAAAATCAAATAGATCTTTGGTATTGAAAATGATAAAAAATTAGGTTTCAATTACAAAATATAAGACATATTTCACAGATATATGACATGCTATTTATACTAGCTAAATTAACTTTATTGTGGTATTTTTTCCTTCCATAAATGGAATCCTAAGCCGTCTCAACTCAATCATGTAAAGTTATCTTTAAGCATAATACTGTAGCATGGGTCTGGAGTGTTGCCCAGAGGCCTGTGTTGAGGTCTTAGTCTGTAGCCTCTGGCATTGTTGGGAGCTGGAACCTGTGAGAGGTGGATCCCAGAGAAAGGAGGTTGTGTCACTGGGAAGGTGCCCTGGGAGAGACTGGCCTCCTTTCTCACACACTGGTCCATAATGTGCTGTGCCTCCATGGACCCAAAGCAACAAGGCCAACTGGACATGGACAGAAACCTCAAAAAGCATGAGCCTAGATAAACATTTCCTCCTTCACGTTATCTCAAGCGTTTTTTCACAGTGACGGGAATCTGACTGGTACTGGTGATCTATAATGTACTCTTTCAAAGAGAAAAATATGGTATGTCATAAATATTCCTAAAGTGAAAATGATACTTTCTACTAAAACATATTTTTCCAATACATTTTATGTAATTAATATTTTTTACTCACTGCACATTGTGAGAAAGTAGCACATTATCAATAAGGTAAACATATGAACATGGGCAATAAAACTTTATTTATTCCTAAGAAATACTATACTTTTAAAGTAGGTTAACAAAATGTTATATATGTAAGCAACATTAAACTTTTAGGAAATAATTCTGTATAATATTATTTATTAGTCTACTTGTTGATAGATAGGCTTGGGCCAATGGGCCACCTCCCCCATGGGAATTTCCATGAGGAGCAACCTCATTTCATTTTTCCCAGGCAGGAGCCAATCAGCTTAAAGGTCGCTCTGTTCCAGAGGCAGGAGCCAATAGGCTTAAAGGTCACCCTGTTCCCTGGGAAAAGAGCTAATAGCTCCACCAGAAATCCCTATTTAAAGCTCCTGCCTGCCTGGAGCTCAGACAGAACAGATCATCCCTGCTGAGAGGAAGCAGCCGCTGCAACAGCTCCAGACTCACTGTCTCCAGACTGACGGCAGCTGCCCAGCATACAGCTCCAGAGACCACAGCCAGCACGACCAGGCACCAACCCTCCATCCAGAGCTCGCACACTCCCCTCTCCCTGACGACTCTCTCCCACTAGAGCTTGCACACTTCCCTCTCCCTGACTCCTCTCTCCCCATACTTCTTCTACCTCCAACCAACCATAAAGGCTGGTGAATAAATCTCTTGGCTGCATGGTTGTCTCCAGTGTGATTTTTGCCCTTCACATGTGGTTTTTGATTTGCAAAAAACATGTTCTCTATGTGGTAAATTTTACCCATTATTTTACTCAGAATAAAATGATAGTGTTCAGTTTATGTCAGAACTTAATCTTTGACTGGTCGTTGGCATTTTTGATATGTATGTTTTAGAATGTCTTTTTAAATTTGCTTCATATTTTAAAAATGCATAAAATATAAAAATTATACATATTAATGGGGTACCATGTAATATTTGAATTCATGTACATACTGTTTAATGTTCAAATCAAGGTAAATAAATGGATATCTCTTCAAATTTGTATCATTTCATTATGGCAGAAACATTCAAATTCCTTTCTTCATGATTATAGAAATAACATATTACATTGCCATATATGTACTGCAGATATTTTTATAGTATACTTTTATATTTTTTAATGAGATTTCTCTTGAAATGTGTCACTTGTAGGGCTTTGTCAATATCCACACATGGAGGTAGCAAATTATTATTCAAATAAATATTTCTACTCTTCTTATACTTAAAATATTAATGTTGAAATATCACTGCCTGAAAACCACGAAACTCTAAGATTGTTATATTAAAACCACCATTGTGGAGGAAATCAATCTTGCACCACTCTATTAAACAGAAAAGATTTTTATATATATTCAATTTTTGATAATAAGAAAAATAAATTATGGAATTGAGAGCAATGGCCTTTGAGCTTTACTGACCCCGTCTTGGAACTGAAAGGATAAGAAAATGTTTCCTGTAACACCTGGATGTGTCAAGAATAGGGAATTTTAGAGATTCACTGCTATTTTTTTAAAATAGATTTTTGCTTTCCATAAGAAATCAGCATCGACCAAATTTACTTCAAAAAATTACTTTCTCACCATTCATACCAAATTTACACACATTATCATGTTTCAAAGATTTAACACTGACTTTGTTTATGGTTACAAAAATGTTTTTAAAAATTTCAGAGAAACAGCACATGACAAGATAAAATGTTTGGGAAAATAGCAGAACAATTGTAATGAAACACTTAAAGCATTGACGTGATATAATTTCCAGGAGACATTATCACATGCATTTATTTACATACACTTCCGAATATCCCAGGTGAGATTTAGGTTGCAGATAAAACATACAAATTTAGATTTTTAAACTCTGTAAACTATATAGAATTAATAATACAAATTACCATACTTTCATTCAACTCTATGGCTAGAAAATACCAAACATCTCACTGCATAAAAGTTGTTGAATGGCAAATCTTAAAATATATATCCCTTAGACTATCTTTTGTTCCCTCTTACTCTGCTCAACACCAATGACAGTGTTTTATTAATTAATTTAGCATGCACAGGGGAGAAAATAGTGAAGTATAATAAATACATATTTTCACATCTGTCTTTGATGTGTGGTCTATGATCCAAACCCAGTTGTTAAGCCCAAGAGTAAGGATCAAGTTGCGCAGAAATAAAATTAATGATGGGACCATAAAGTTATAATACCTTAGTGATCTAGTTTGATATAGTGGTTTTATACTTTAGGTTTTCTTTTGTTTGTTTGTTATTGTTTGCTTGTTTGTTTTTATTTTTAAAAATTTCAATAGGAGCATTATAGGCTACATTCTTTTGAGCAGGTATGAACAAGGACAGAGAACCAATACAAACTGGTCAAAATAGAAACACTGTACTCATTCATATTTAAGTCTCTTTAAGTTGTTTATGAAATTGCCCTCTATACATTTTACCCACAATATAATTTTTAGACATAAAATTATTTTGAAGTCTCAATGATATTTCAAATTCTCAAGTTAATCTATTTTCAGGTAGGTGGTTGAAATTTTTGATAGAAACTCTATGAAAATCATTCGCAAAAGATTGACATTTGGGTTATAATATTTATAGAACATAAATGATGATAGCAATAGTGAGGGTTTACTCTACCAGGTAATCATGTTCTGCATGAATCACTCTCAAAATTCCATAATGAAATAGATATAGCTTTTATCTTTATTTTAAATCATATTCCATTAATAAAATTAATGTTTAAAAATATTCTAATAATCACACAACTAATAAACCAAGTAGGTAGAAGTCAAACTGAGGACATCTGAATTGGCAGTCCAGCTTTTCCTGTTGTAAAATATGAAAGTGTTTGCAAATAAATGAACACAACAAAGCAGAATTAATGTCAGTAATCTACTAGAAGTAATTGTTCTACAGATCATAAAAACATATCACAGTTTCCTTCCATTCTGCATGAAATTTTGTGTTTGTATCTAGTACATTGAACAAGGTAGACTCATGTGATGAAGTCTTGATCAGTTTTTTTTTTTCCTTATTTACCCAGTTATTTACAATGTATTCAGTAGGAAAGGTTTTATTCTCTTCCCAGAGGAAATCCCCTGTTCAGACTGTTCAGGCTAGTTTCGTGTAATCAAGAGTCATATGTTCACTTTCAGTACTTAAATGTCCTTTATTTGGCCATTAAATATCCACTTCCATGCATCAACGTCAGCCTCTCCCTGGGTGGGCCGTCGGTCATGGACAGGCATGTGGTCCATCTTCTCCTCCTACTCTGTGTCACCTGTGAGTTTGCCATGTGTGCTCTCTGACCACATTGTGCTTGGCCTGGGAGAGAAAGGAGAGTTAACAGAAGTAAAAACATCACTCCTAGATAGTAGTCTTCCCACTTGGCCACTCAAGCTATGTGCCCAGAGGGGTTTTACCCTCAGTTGAGGGTGCCATAATCACATTTTAGAAATAACTGGCTGCTAAAATCCCCTTTGCTGCTCTCATCTGACATGCCACAGCACTTGGCTCTGTCTAGTATCTCCCTATCAAATTCTGGTTTTGTTCACTGCCCCACTTCACAGCAACTTCTCCTGTTGCGGACTGCATTTTTTTTTTTTTTTTTTTAGATTGTCTAACCATTCTGTTGGGGTTTTGTTTGAGTTGCTGGGGTTTTTAGTTTCTCCCGACCTGGGTTTAGCTTCTTCCGGCCAGCAAAGAAGGCTAGGGGAAAAACACGCCCCAGTGGAGGTGTGATCGAGAAGGGTAGAAGCTGGCTGGAGGCCCACGCCAGCCCTCACGATGAAGACAATTAGCGGCGCACTAGGGAGCCCGGTCAGAGCTGGGACTCTTTTATTGAAGAAGATGGATGGCGTTTATAGAAGACATGGGCCAATCAGCAGAAAGATCATAGGGACACATAAGGAGCATGGGTGGATTACATTGGCGGAGCCATTGGCCTATCCTTAGGGTGGTTTCAGTTCTCAGGACACGGGGGAATGCCTCCTGATTAGGCCAAGTTCCATATTAGGGAGTGGGAGGCAACCAGAGAGTTAAGTTTTTCTATTCTTTTGGCCGATGTGGTCTTAAGTCCCCAACACATTTCATCAAGTGCTAAGGAAATAATCTTTCTCTGAATATCCTCTGCCTGAACTCAATCAAGAAATTTTGCAACTGTCTTTTGCCTGTCCTCAAAGCATTTAGTACTTGTTTCATGTTTACTCAGTATTCTGTGTTGGAATCAGGCACCTGTTCACCATGATCCTTTAACTTGAATTTACCCATGTTATTCAACATGTATTCAGTAGAATAGATTTAATTCCCTTTCCAGAGGAAAATCCAGGTGAGCCTCATGGCTGTCCAGGTTACTTTTATTTAATCAAGAATCCTGCACTTACTTTCCATCCTAAATGCTCTTAATTTGGTCATTGGAATATCCACTCCTATGCAATGATGTCATCCTGTCTGGTGGGTCCTGTTTCTTTGTGTTTTTTTGAAGCTGCAATTGTTCCTGAAAATATTTGCATGGTGGGATATTTGGAAAGTAAAATTGTCATTATATCTCTACCCCAAACTGAGATAGACCTGGGATTACAGTGGTGTACCCCTGTGGCTCAGGAGGCTCGAGAGGAAGTGGCTCAGGAGGCTGAGGCAGGAAGATCACAAGTTCAAAGCCAGACTCAGCAAAAACAAGGTGCTAAGCAAATTAGTGAGACCCTGTCTCTAAATAAAATACAAAATACATAGGGCTGGGGATGTGGTTCAGCGGCCATGTGCGCCTGAGTTAAATCTCTGGTACCAAAAAAAAAAAAAAAAAAAAACCTGAGACAGAAATATCTTGTCTTCCATGATGGTAAACTGAAAATTGTGACATAAATATATACAGAGAGAGAGAAGGAAAGAAGGCAGATAGGGAAGACTTGCCATAGAAATATGTACATTAGCATAGGAGAGGCTGTGTTCACATGAAAGGGCAGAGATTTATTAATTTCATAGTTGAGGGCAAAATAAATCAAAGCTCAGTAATTAATTCTTACTTATTGCTGAAGAAAGAACATCAAAGGAAGTGACAAAGTGTGGGTGGGCCAGATGAGAGCTCTGCACATGGGGCCATGCTCAGAGAAGGAGAAACCATGGAGAGTTTTAAAGCTGAGAAGTTATATGTTCATATAACTTTTATAATATCCAAGAGCATAATGATATTACAAGACATGAGGGTTAAAACCTGTGTGACATTTATTCAGTTTCCCCAACGCGGGCTGATGATGGGATTAGAAATAAGAAATATAAGAAATAAAGACAAAGACTCACTTAATATATTCATAGTGGGGCTCCCTGGGTGAATCAGCCCTGGTAGGGTCTGATCTCTTAACGAAGAGCGAGAGTATGCATGGCCCATATTATAGGCAAAAAACTTCAAAAGGATTTACTGTGAGAAGAACTTCTTCAAGGTAAACAAAAAGGGAAGTCCAGCAGGAACAGGCTCATTGGAGATTATCTACTTGCACAGTATCTCTTCTAGTTCTGGAGAGATGGCGCTGCAAGGCTATTGAGCCTGCCCAAATTTCTTCTACCTCAGGGCCACAGGCATCTGAATTCAAAGCTACTGAATTCATAGGTTCCTCACCAGGAATGGAATATGCCCCCTTAACAGCAGTCACCTGAAAATGGGCATGTCTTCCTAGGTTTTTGAAACAAACTGGATGCTTCTTGTTAGCTTTTTTTTTCTTTTTATAATTTTAATATGTACAACTCACATATATTTATATATATTTATATTTATATATATTTATATTTATTTATATATATATTTTATTATAGTGCATATATTTAGTATCTTTTTACATACAACTGTTTGTATACAAAGTATATTCGTACAATTCAGGTCTTCAATCATGCATTAAAGAAAATGATATCCGTCTCATTCAACCACCTTTTTTTTTTCTTTTCTCCCCCTCCCTCCCCTCTTGCTCCCTCCCTTACCCTCCCTTCCCTCGACCATTCTAGTGTTCCTCTAATCCTCCTATGAACCCCCATCCAACAATACTTTGAAATAGCCTCCTTATATAAGAGAGAACATTTCGTACTTGGATTTTTGAGACTGACTAACTTCACTTAGCATTATGTCTTCCAACTTCATCCATTTACCTGCAAATGCCATTAATTTGTTTTCTTTTATTGCTGAGTAAAATTCCATTGTGCGTATATACCACATTTTCTTAATCCACTCATTTACTGAGGGACATCTAGGTTGGTTCCACAACCTAGCTATTGTGAATTGAGCAGCTACAAACATTGAGATAGCTGTGTCACTGTAATATGCTGTTTTTAAGTCCTTTGGGAATAGACCCAGGAGTGGGATGGCTGGGTCATAGGATGGTTCCATTCCCAGTTTTCCAAGAAATCTCCATACTGCTTTCCATAACGGTTGCACCATTTTGCAGTCCCACCAGCAATGTATGAGTGTGCCTTTTTCCCCACATCCTTTCCAACATTTATTGTTGCTTGTGTTCTTGATGGCTGCCATTCTGACTAGAGTGAAGTGAAATCTTACAGTAGTTTTGATTTGCATTTCTCTAATTGCCAGCGATGTTGAACATTTTTTTCATGTATTTGTTGATTAATCGTGTATCTTCTTCTGAGAGGTGTCTTCTCAATTCCTTAGCCCATTTATTGATTGGGTTATTTGTTTTTTTTTAGTGTAAAGTTTTTTGAGTTCTTTATATATTCTAGAAATTAGTGCTCTATCTGATGTGCATGTATTAAATATTTGTTCCCAATTAGTTGGCTCTCTATTCACCTCACTGATTGTTTCTTTTGCTGAAAAGAAGCTTTTTAGTTTAAATCTATCCCATTCATTAATTCTTGGTAGTAATTCTTGCGCTACAGGATTCTTATTAAGGAACTTGGGGCCTAATCCAACATGTTGGAAATTGGAGCTCACTTTTTCTTCTATTAGGTGTATTGTCTCTGGTCTAATTCCTAGGTCCTTGATCCTTTGAATTGAGTTTTGTGCATGGTGAGAGATAAAGGTTTAATTTCATTTTGTTGCATATGGATTTCCAGTTTTCCCAGCACCATTTGTTGAAGAGGCTATCCTTTCTCCACTGTACATTTTTGGCAACTTTGTCTAATATAAGATAGCTGTAATTATATGTATTAGTCTCTGTATCCTCAATTCTGTACCATTGGTCCACCAGTCTGTTTTGGTGCCAATACCATGCTGTTTTTGTTACTATTGCTCTATAGTATAATTTAAAGTCCGGTATGGTGATGTCCCCTGCTTCACTTTTCTTGCTCAGGATTGCTTTGGCTATTCTGGGTCTCTTATTTTTCCAGATGAATTTCATGACTGCTATTTCGATTTCTTTGAAGAATGACATTGGGATTTTGATTGGAATTGCATTAAATCTGTATAATGCTTTTGGTAGTACGGACATTTTGACAATATTAATTCTACCTATCCAAGAGCAAGGTAGGTCTTTCCATCTTCTGAGTTCATCTATAATTTCTTTCTTTAGTGTTCTATAATTTTCGTTATAGAGGTCTTTCACCTCTTTCGTTAGGTTGATTCCCAGGTATTTTATTTCTTTTGATGCTATTGCAAATGGGGTATTTTTCATCATTTCCCTTTCAGAGTCTTTGTCGCTGATGTACACAAATGCCTTTGACTTATGTGTATTGATTTTGTATCCTGCAACTTTGCCAAATTCGTTTACTAGTTGTAAAAGTTTTCTGCTAGAGTTTTTTGGGTCTTCTAGGTAGATTATCATGTCATCAGCAAATAGTTCTAATTTGAGCTCTTCTTTTCCTATCTTGATCCCTTTAATTTCTTTTGTCTGTCTAATTGCTCCGGCCAGAGTTTCCAGTACTATGTTAAATAGCAGTGGTGAAAGGGGGCATCCCTGTCTTGTTCCAGTTTTTAGAGGGAATGCTTTCAATTTTTCTCCATTTAAGATAATGTTAGCTCGGGGCCTTGCATAAATAGCTTTTATAATGTTAAGATATGTTCCTGATATTCCTCGTTTTTCCAGTGTTTTGAACATAAAGCGGTGTTGTATTTTGTCAAATGCTTTTTCTGCATCAATTGAGATGATCGTATGATTTTTGTCTTTAAGTCTATTGATGTGATGTATTATGTTTATTGATTTCCGAATGTTGAACCAGCCTTGCATCCCTGGGATAAACCCCACTTGATCGTGGTGCACTATCTTTTTGATATGTTTTTGTATACGATTTGCCAGAATTTTGTTGAGGATTTTTGCATCTATGTTCATTAAAGATATGGGCCTGAAGTTTTCTTTTTTGGATGTGTCTTTGCCTGGCTTTGGAATTAATGTGATATTGGCCTCATAGAAAGAGTCTGGAAGAGCTCCCTCTTTTTCTATATCTTGAAATAGTTTGAAGAGCATTGGTATTAGTTCTTCTTTGAAAGTCTTATAGAACTCGGCTGTAAACCCATCAGGTCCTGGACTTTTCCTTGTTGGTAGCTTTTTGATGACATCTTCTATTTCTTTGCTTGTAATTGATCTGTTTAAATTGTGTATAGCCTCCACATCCAGTTTAGGCAAATCATATGACTCTAGAAATCTGTCAATGCATTCAGTATTTTCTATTTTATTAGAGTACAAGTTTTCAAAGTAATTTCTAATTATATTCTGTATATCTGAGGTGTTTGTTGTGATATTCCCTTTTTCATCACGAATGTTAGTAATTTGAGTTTTTTCTCTTCTTCTTTTCGTTAGCATCGCTAAGGGTCTGTCAATTTTGTTTATTTTTTCAAAGAACCAACTTTTAGTCTTGTCAATTCTTTGAATGGTTTTCCTTAGTCTCAATTTCATTAATTTCTGCTCTGATTTTAATTATTTCCTGTCTTCTACTGCTCTTGGTGTTAGTCTGTTCTTCTTTTTCTAATGCTTTGAAGTGTGATGTTAAGTCATTTATTTGTTGTTGTTGTTGTTTTTTTTCCTCTTAAGGAATGAACTGAGTGCAATGAATTTTCCTCTTACTACTGCCTTCATAGTGTCCCAGAGATTTCTATATGATGTATCTGTGTTTTCATTTACCTCTAGGAATTTTTTGATCTCCTCTTTGATATCTTCTTCAACCCCTTGTTCATTCAGTAGCATGTTGTTTAGCTTCCAGTTGATGGAGTAGTTTTTCTTATTCCTTGTTTTGTTGTTGATTTCCAATTTCATCCCTTTATGGTCTGATAGCATGCAGGGTAGTGTCTCTATATTTTTTATATTTGCTGAGAGTTGCCTTGTGACATAATATATGGTCTATTTTGGAGAAGGAGCCATGTGCTGCTGAGAAAAATGTGTATTCGTTTACTGAGGGATGAAATATTCTATATATGTCCGTTAGGTCTAAATTGTTAATTGTTTTGAGGAGGCTTAAAGTTTCTTTGTTTAGCTTTTGTTTGGATGATCTATCCATTGGTGAGAGAGGTGTGTTGAAGTCCCCTAGAATAACTGTGTTGTGGTCTATTTTACTCTTGAACTTGAGAAGCGTTTGTTTGATGAATGTAGGTGCTCCATTATTTGGGGCATACAGATTTATGATTGTTATATCTTGTTGATGGATGGTTCCCTTAAGTAATAAGAAATATCCATCTTTGTCCCTCTTGATTAGTTTTGGTTTAAAGTCTACTTTATTTGATATGAGAATGGAAATCCCTGCTTGCTTCTGACGGCCATGTGAGTGATAAGACTTTTCCCAGCCTTTCACTTTCAGTCTGTTGATGTCTTTTTCTATGAGGTGTGTTTCTTGGAGACAGCAAATTGTTGGGTCGTTTCTTTTAATCCATTTTGATAATCTGTGTCTTTTGATTGGCAAGTTTGGGACATTAACATTCAGAATTATTATTGAGATGTGATTTTTATTCCCATCCATTTTTATTTGAATTATGGTCTTTAGTTTGATTTGGTTTCTCTTCTGGTTGGTATTTCCTTTAGTTTAATATCTCCCTTTGTTGATTTTCGTTATCATCTTTCTCTTCTTCTTCATGAAAAATGTTGCCTAGGATGCTCAGAAGTGCTGGCTTTCGAGTTGTGAAATCTTTTAACTTTTGCTTGTCGTGGAAAATTTTTATTTCATCTTTGAATCTAAAGCTTAATTTTGCTGGATATAAGATTCTTGGTTGACATCCCTTTTCTTTCAGAGCTTGAAATATGCTATTCCAGGATCTTCTTGCTTTTAAGGTCTGGGTTGAAAAATCTGAACATAGTCTGATTGATTTCCCCCTATATGTAATCTGCTTCCTTTCTCATGTGGCTTTTAGTATTCTCTCCTTGCTCAGTGTATTAGGCATTTTCATTATAATGTGTCTTGGTGTGGATCTGTTGAGATTTTGTTTGTTTGGTGTTCGGTATGCCTCTTGAACTTGGTTTTCCCATTCATTCCTCAAGTTTGGAAAATTTTCTCTAATTATTTCATTAAATAGATTACTCATTCCTTTGGCTTGAAACTCTGCCCCTTCCTCTACGCCGATCACTCTTAAGTTTGGTCTTTTTATGCTGTCCCATAATTCTTGGATGTTATGATCTTGATTTCTAACAAGTTTTGCTGTATGGCCTAAATTCTTCTCTAGAACATATATTTTGTCTTCATTGTCTGAGGTTCTTTCTTCCAAGTGTTCTATTCTGTTGGAGATGTTTTCAATTGAGCTTTTATTTTGGTTTATTGCTTCTTTCATTTCTGGAATTTCTGTTTGGATTCTCTTTAGAGCCTCTATTTCCCTATTGAAGTAATCTTTTACTTCCTGTATTTGTTTTTGGAGTTCTTTGTCAAAATGATCTTTTGTCTCCTGTACCTGCTCCCTCATCTCATTTTTGAGTTCATTCTTAAGTTCCATAAACATTTGGCATATGTAATTTCTAAATTCCATCTCTGGCATTTGACCAACTGTGCTTGACATGACTAAATTCCATGACATCTACCGATGAGGTATCTTGATTTGTTTGTGTCATTTTCTTTCCTTGTTTTTTCATGTTGCTTGTGTGTCTATTCTTCGTGCACTGTGGGGCCTTGACTATTGCGATTTTACCTTAAAGCCTTATGTTGTTCCTGTAGTACAATGCTATCAGATCACCTTATAATTCCTTTACACTTTTAAAACCTAACACTTTCTATTCAGAAAATCCAAGTTTGATCACAATGTACAGATTTGGTTAACCCAGATATTATTTCCAATTTACTCCGTACGCTTCTGATAGGGTTTTATTGCTTCAAGTATTGGATACAGAGGTGTTATGTTTAGGAAGAAGGAAGTGTCTTGAATTGTTCTTTCTTGGAAAGTATGAAAAGAGATATCTATTGAAGTGGTTTAGTGGAAGTGGTTTAGTATCAGTAGATGATGGAAGAAAGAGAATGGAGTTGACAATTAGGTGGAAAGACCAATTTATATATAAAGTAAGTTGGAAAAGAAAAAAAAAATGATAAAAGAGTAGGAATTGGTGTAAGAGAGAGGAGAGAGAGAATCAAGGAAATAGAGAGTAAACTGTATATAACACCGCTTTGCTACCCAGTTCAATTGCGCCGGTTCTAGAAATTCCAAGTTCTGTGTATAACTTGTTTTTGCCTCTGTTTAGTATGCACTGGCAGGATGTAAACATGAAAGATGAAGGAGGAAGAAAGATACAAGAGTGAGAAGGAAGAAAAGAACGAAAGAAAAAAGGAGCGGAAGCAAACAAACACACTGACAATCAATGCGGAAGGAAAAAAAAAGCAGAACAAAACAAAGCCAAAAAAAAAAAAGAAAAAGTAAAAGAAACAAACAAACAAAAAAAAGTCGAACCCCAAGTCTCAGACAGAACGGGCCCTGGGAAGCCCCCCTCTTTTTTTTCCTTTCCAGTTCAAACCAATTGTCACTGGATCACATCCAGACAATCTGCGATCCTGTTAGTGAAATAAAGGCTGCATCTTAGGCCAGTGGCTGTACGGTTCAGTGAAGGAGTGGCCCAGGGGGTTTGTGTGTGTCAGCAGATGAATGGCATCGGGAAGGGGACCCTCCAGAAGGCACCCCCTCCCCAAGCCCACCCACAGTTGCAGCTTCTTGTGGCCACTGTGCTGGCCTCAGAAACGCCTTCCCCCTGCTGGACACCCGAGAGCCTCACCCAATTGTGCATTGTTTTCAGAGAGCTGGAGGGTCCCTGGATGGCTGCAGCCGTCGCTCTCCATCTCCTCCCCTTTGTCTGGGCCAGCCACTGCAGCTTTCAAAGATGGCGGTGCTCTCCTTCCAGTCAACAGCAGCTCCGCAGATACCGTGTCCTCTCCGATCGATTTCAAAGCTATTGGGTGGATGTCTCCCTGCCGAAGTGGCACCGGGAAGCCACAACTGTGACTGCGGCGCAGACAGCGCTGCTTCGGACTGTGGCCCGCTCCACTCTGCCCCTGTTTGCTGTTCGCTGATCTCTGCGCCACTCTGTCCGGGGCCCTACTACTGAGGGTCGCGTCCGGCGGAGTGTGGATTTGAACTGTTGTTGTCGACCCGCGGTCTCCCGTGGTCCCCCAGCACCAATTCCGCCGGCTGTTATCGCTGGTTTTTATAGCCGGTTTCACGCTGGTGTGCAGTGAGTGTGGCTGGGGTTGCAGTAGCAGCGCGGTCTCCCCACACTGACTTTGTTTCGCATGGCCTGTGCACCACCCAGGCGGTTTTGCAGGAGCCTCGGGGCTCCAGCCGCTGCAGACAGCTTGTCTCTTTCTCTCTCTGGTAGTGGTAATCAAACCATCCAGGAGATCGGGTATTTTCAGCCTATATATATATGATGAAAGGCAATTTATCTGCTTTGTTGGATTCTTTCCACGGAGCTGCCCTGAAGTGCGGCTTCCTCTAATCCGCCATCTTGGATCTACCTCTTGTTAGCTTTTAACATTGGAAATTACATATAATTTTCTAGAGATACAGGAAACTACTCATTTTGCCCTTTTACTTTTTTTTTTCGAGAATAATTTTACATTTTATGTTATAACCACATACCTAAATTTGACTATTTTAAATCCTTTCCGTTGGTATGGAGCAGAGGCTGTGAATGCTCTTTACCTATCTCCTTCTTGGCCTGAAAATTCTGTTTCCAGGGAAGCTTGATCCACAGCAGTACAGTAACAGATTGGAGTTGTGCAGGGCATGGGGGAAGTGAGAAGCTAATTGAGGTGGCCCTAAAGCAAGTTCTCGAACGTTCTTAGCAGGATTGAGACCTGTTCCTCTCTAGCAACCCATCAACATGTCCTTTATAGCCCTGCCCAGGCCTGCCTCACCTCTCCAGTTTCTTACATGTGATTTCTGGTATCAACAACCAACTAAATCACTTACAACAAAGCCTGTGTTTCAAGCCTTAAGGCATACATTCCAATTGTATAATGATGAGATTCTATGTCAGGTATGGAAATCAAAGAAAATACAAAAGTTATTATTATGAAGTCTATGATTGTAATATATTTATGGAATCACATAAAAAATATTTCATCTCAATTGGGAATGAGTTCATTACCATGTGTTACATTTAATGGCTTAAGATTATTTTTCACCATTTTTAGAATTGTTCCTCATGTTTGCTTTTCAACATTAATTCTAATCACATTTTTCACAGTCTCTTTCTTTCTGAAAAATTAGGGTGAAAATAATGAAATGGAGACATTTACTGCTTTGGTGACTGGCAAGTTATACAACACAGCTATCAGAAATAACCCATATCTAGGAACTTTAAATAATAGGTAGAATCACTATAGGGTATTTACATCTCTGAAACCCTGCCAAATTTTCGAGTAAAGGGCTTGTATAGTGACTCTAATGTTCTATTCAAATTAAGTCTAAACAATTGTTAGTGAAATTTACTAGGAACCAAAAGGCAGAGGAAATTCCTTCCCTAAGTAAATCTCAGTATGCCAAAATATACACTAATATTTGACTATGAAATAGACTTTGCTTTTTGCTTTATTCTGTGCTTGTATGCACAGAAACAATTCACTTGCATGTCCAAAATTTACATCCATTGATTTTCAGAGATTTTGTTCTGAGTGTGTTTTATTTTGCTTATTCATTCTTTTAAATAATATTTTGTATGGCTTTCTTTTTCTTACCCAAAAGAGGAATTGTTGAAACAAATGATTTTGCTTCCATTGTAAATAAAGTAAATGGGCCAGTTGGGTTAATATGAAATCAATTATTATTTATATCAACTATGTCACCATGTAACTCTTTTTTCCTATGTAAATGAAATGGAAACTTTCCCATGAGAAAGAACAATTTAGTAAACAACTATCAGGATTAAATTGATCAGATTCTTTTATTTTAATGCAGTTTTAATGGCAGACCTTAGAAAAATTTCTCACTAAAACAATCTTTGCTCTCCTTGATTATATGGCTTAAGAATTTTGGAATTTAAGTCTGTATTTGCATAAACCTATCCATGGTTGCCTATCAAATATTTTCCAAAAGCTTTTCAAAAATATTGCCATTTATTTCTTTTTCTGTGGGGATATAGCAGAGGTACGATGAAGCCAATAGGAAATAATTTGTCAGCCAAACTACATTCCAACCTAATTATGCCCACCTGGTACATAGGACCGCTACACATGTGCAAAGACTGGTGAAATGAATATGCTGTCTTTTTTAATGCAATCAACAGTGATGTGCAAATGTGATGTTCCTATGCTTGCTGTGTTTTATTAAGTGAAATGGGGAAAATAGCAAGTTGGTTTCCAAAGATCATAAAGAAGATTAAAGCACAAAATATGGCAAATGCTTCCTAAAATTCACACAGCACTCTGAATCTAAAAAGACACATCTTTGGTATATAGAAAGAGAGAAATTGCTAAATTGTCTCAGAGGGAAGTTTAAAATTTTCTAACATGATATAAGTGATGTAGTCAAGAAATACATTTTTCTAAAAAACTATTTGCTTCAAATGTTCCTTACTTGATGAATAGAAGTCCTATCTTTTCATCAGCATGCTGGATGTCAATCCTACTTTCTGCTGGATACCTTATTTCACCTGAAAGCTGCTAAATGGCACAGAGACATCTGTGTTGTCCCACCAATCCCGAGTCCAAGTGGTCTGGCAGGCTTTCAAAGTGATTAGCAATAGAAAACCTCATTTGGAAAAGAGAAACATTCATAGAAATTTGAGTTTAGTGACTTCCTTTCTGTCTAAACTTCAGGAATAAAAAGTTCCCATTTTTAAACATAGAAAGCACCCATCTTGAAATTTGTGTTGATAGTTTTGATGCATTTGTTAGTGAACGATATCTTTCTGTTTGTGTGCTGCGTGTTGATATCTAAAGAGCTTTGCAAAATGACCATTACAGATCCACCAAGTCACACATAACCATACCAACATTAAATTAGTTTGTTATTTACTCAAAACTTTTGGAACCAATATTGAAAGTCTCAGCACTTCAATGGTCAAGTTTTTTTCAGTCAAAATTCTCCCCAAAGTCTGGAAGACACACAGGTAAGTTGTGACTGCATTGTGCGATTTTAACTTAATTCTAGAAATCTACTCAGATTACATTATTTGATATTTATTGGTGCAATCATTTTTTAATTTTTTATGCAATCTTTCAGTGTATGTTTGTTGAAGTGCAATTTATTTAATGGTTTTCTGGCATATTGTATTGTTCCCAAATACTTAGCACCAGTCCTTTTGAAAGGATAATACATACAATCATTCATCTCAGTATCATGTGACTTTCATTGGCCAATGTAATGTGACATAAAAAACCTGTAAACATAAGCCTCAAGAGTCAGTTCATAGCTGCCATGTTTTTCTTTCTGTACTGCCTTGATGATAGAAAAAGGTTCTAAATGAAACTGTTTCTCTACTTGGGTTTGGAGAGAACAGGTTAAGGAATAAGCCCATAGCAGAATAACTACAGACAAGTAGAGTCAATAAAAATAAACAATCTTTGTGAGCCACTGAAATTTAGGGTTGTTTGATATCAGCATAACGTAGCCTATTCTATCTAAAAATGAAAATCAATGAGTTAAGATGTCAGGCATTGGATCCTGGGCAGGCAGAGTGATACAGAGGAAAGAACACATATTAAAATTCCACCTCCACTTTTTAAAACATATTGGATTTTATGAAAATCACTTGATTCTACGAGTTTCAGAGTTTGTAGAAAACTGAGTAGAATTTAGAATAGTAACTATCTCAGTGATCCTATTGAACAAACTTGATTCCACTTTCATCCTCATTCACAATCATTTGGTATACCATTACATAATCATTAACTTGTAGAAACTTAATACATGCATAGGATATTTTGTCCCACTTCAGAGAGAAAATGGTAGCACATTTATTTCTTCCTGGTTCATACTTCCTATCTGATACAGTTAATGAAAGAGTGGCATGTGTTGAAAAATCCTGTCATATTTGCACAAAGTGTTGTGATTGATATCACAAGATTTATTGAATTTTCAACAGAATTCTAGAGCAAGGGATCAAAAGGTGATTGAATTCAGTTATACTGATAACCCCATTGGCAGTTTTAGAATCAAGTTTAATAGCAATAAAGTGCAAATGAAACAATGCAAAATAAAATTCTGTGAGTAAAAAAATTATCTTCAAAAAGAAAGCAGAAATATGTAGTCATGTCAAACAATGATAGTAATATGGCTATCTTTTTGAGAATGGAACTTTTAGTATATATGACTTCAATTCACATTTTTTCAGAAACATTTTATATAGTCTGTTTTTTAATGCCAATTGGCACAAAAGATATATAAAATAGGTAACAATAGCATCCAGGTAGGGAAACATAAATTAATGAAGAAATATTGTTGTAAATTGAAAAAGTAAAGCACTAAATAACTAAATGGGATTTCTTCTATGTAGTTGTAAAAGTTACCTTTTGTTTTACTTTTCTAAGAATAAAGAAATAATGTTCTAATGTCACTAGATACTCTCAAGTTTTTAGAAATAATCAGAAATAGGTGTTTCACATGGAATCTTCTTATTTTAATGTTTTCTAAATTTCAATGTTTATGTCATATATATTTCAGTGATTTGTGGACTAAGCAAAATTTTAGATATGATCTTCAAATGTATAGTTAATAATGATGAGATTATAGATTTATAATTACCAATTAATGGAATCAAAGGAATCAGCAATGCTGGCATAATAATAATACTCTTCAGGTAGAACTTCAGTTGGACTATGAAAGCCATTATTGATATTCATTTAAAAGATGTTTAAGATCACCCTCCAGCTTATATCAAATTTCCCTCATGTTAACATCTTAGTTAATGTTTTCTCAAGACTAATAATTTTCTGCATCTTCCATCCTTTCACAATTTCCAATTTTTCTCATAAAAGAAAGATATTTGTAAAATATAGATCACATAGTGCCTCACAAGCTCCACTGACTATGCTTTGCAAATAGAACAGGTACTAATATGTATGTTCTTGCTAAGGAGACCCTTCTCTACTGGTCACAGTTTCACCTCCTGAACTTACCATGTGTCACTATTTACTCTCACATTTACTTTCTTCTCCATCTTGAAAACATCACATTTTACTCCTAGAGACATTGCCAACATTTTTTTAGTAAAGCACTCTCTCCCAGAGGTTAAAATAACTTGTCAATGTGCATTATTTAGGATTCAACTATTCACAAATATTTTACCTGACAACTGTATCTGTAACTGTCACATTAGGCAGGATTGGGGAATTTTTTTTCTTTCTTTCTTTCTTTTTTTCTTTTTCTTTTTTTTTTTTTTTTTTTTTTTTTTTTTGGTTGTATTCCTTTTTTTTTTTTATTTTCCTTTTTATTTCATTTATTTAGTTAGTTTTGCTCCATAAGAACTTAAACTTTGGATAGCAAGGGAAATTTCCAAACTTCCCCAATATATCTCAAGAAAGTAAAGTACTTGAAGGATACATATCTGTAAGAATATATATATATATGTGTGTGTGTGTGTGTGTGTGTGTATTATTTAAGCACTAAATAAAATCTGGTTTTGGCAATTATGTCTTTCCACGTGAAAACCAGGATTAAGTATGTGAATCCAGCCATCAGCATGAATTTTCTCACTCAGCAATTGAAACTCCCTGTTATAAAACTGAAACTTTACTATGATAGAATGGTTGGGATGTTCTCCTTCGTCCTGTCTCTTCATGATGAAAAGAACTGATTCGATTTGTTGAGTACTTTATCTCCTGAGGCTTAACGTTATGGAGAACCTGTGTATTAGCAAACTTACAAAGTGCATAGATCCATCTGAAGTACCTTGCTATTCATGTACTCTCTGTTCCAGAATATCATTTGGCTTGACAATGCTGGCAACTGTGTTATACTCATTTGAGAAAGTCAAATAGTAATACTAAGGATGAAGTTTGTGGCATCTGTGCCTTACCCCAGATACTTTGCCTGGGATTTAGGAATTCAGTATGCAGTGGTGCTTAGGGAAGCTCACTCAGGTTATTCTAGCTATAACACAGGAACTTGACAGCAACTGGCTTGTTAGAATAAAAGGTGAGATCATTCTGGGTAAGTCTAACAGAGAAAGTAGAGGTCATGCTGATTCTTTTATATCCTTAAGCCCATTGGAGGAAGGAAAATTGTTTTAGGAAAATAAATAATTTTTGAAGTGTAATAAACATTTTTAAAAACTAAAGATTTCATTTGAATAGAAGCTGCCTTATTTTTCTTCTGTTGATATTGTTGGGCAACATAAAACAAATAAGCTCTCAATTTATTCTAAATCCAAGTAAACTGAACTTCATAATGTTGGAGGTATCATGTCTACAATATACTCATTTTCGTCAAGTATGGAATGTATCTGAATTTACATGGAGGGTGAGTTATTATGTCTTTACTGGTGATATCACAAATTTAATTTTCTTCAATTTAGTACTAGATCTCACTAGTCGGTAATCTACTGTATGTTAGCATTCTTAAAATTAATGTAAACATACCTATTCTTGGGTCTGAATTATTTGTAAGTTAAATATCCATACCTACACATATTAATGAATTATTCACTAGAGTTGGAGAGCTGGATAATGTGTTTTATATTTCATTTCAAAATGAAGTTTCTCAGTGTTCAGAAAAGCAAAAAAAAAAAAAAAAAAAAAAAAAAAAAAAAAAATGTGGGTAACAAGAACTCCTATGTAAGAGCATGCAACACATAATGCACATAACACAACCCACAATACAATTCATTCACGACATCAGTTATCTGAAGAGGTAGAAAATGTTTATTAACATGTGTACAACCCCTAACTCCGTCAAAGTTTTTGCACTATATTATACAGATGGATAATGCACTATATTATACAGATGAATAACACCATCTTGATTATGAATAACAACAGCAGCAGAAAGCTAGGACATCAAATAATTACTAACATGCAAGGCAGTAGAAATCCTAAAATTAGGACTAAGAAAGTGCTCATAAAATTTTGAGGAAGGAGGGATGTCCAGATATCCTGCAAATAAGATAGTCAGAAAATTATTTAGAGAAAGTCATACTTAAAAATTGATTTTATGGTTAAAGAATAGGAAAAAAAAAAAACAATAAAAGGATTTTATTTCAAATAAACTAAGTTTCAGCTGTAGTCATGCAAAACTATACTCAAAGAAATGTTATTCTCTTAATTGGAGCGACTTAAGATTGGTGTCTGCAGGCACAGGCAAAAAAGTATGTAGAAAAATTGACTAATCTGGAAAAAAAAAGCTCGGGCCAATCTGTAGAATCCTTTAAAGACAGGAACAAGAATTCAACCTTGACTCTATAGAGAGATTTTTTTTTTTTTTTTTGGTATGTGTTCTGAATTAGGAAGTAACTCTATCAAAGAAATTATTTATGAAAATTAATCTGACTATATGCACAACATAATTTAAGGGGGGGATGTTTGACATGAGGAAATTATGTGAGGAGGGTCACAGTGAACCAGAGTTAGACATGTAACTAGAATCTCTGTGCTGCAGTCATGGCAGACTGCATCTGTTTCTGTTGCCCCTCTCTGTAGCAGGCTGGGCTTGCTGGTGCTGCAGTTCAGGGGTAGACCACCAACAATTTCTCTTTGGGTCTTGTTTGTGAGCTCTATAAGAACAAAATCCACAAATGACAGTAAGTGAGAGTGACAGAGTACAGTTTATTCAAGTGAGAAGAGAAGCAGCAGAGCGAGAGGCTTCCTGATAAAGGGTTACCACGGAAGTCGAGAGGTTTATACAGCTGGCGCATTGGAACAGTGTTCAATATTTGTACTAATCAGGTATTGGGAAAAGGCTAGGTCTATTGATCAGCACTGTGCTATTTTGATTGGTGGTTTCCTATTAGTCCTTGAGTTTGAAATTTCTCTTAGCCTTCACTTATCTCTTCCCTGATTCCCCCTTTCCTGCCTCACTGGGACAAAGGAGTCAGCTGGAATTTTAGAGGAATAAAAGTTTATTTGGGGGCTGGGGTTGTGGCTCAGTGGTAGAGCGCTCGCCTAGCATGTGCGCCACCCAGGTTCGATCCTCAGCACCACGTAAAGACCAATGCATTGTGTACAACTAAAGCAAATAAATAAATATTTTTTAAAAAGTTTATTTGGGTTGTTGGAGTTAGAAAGGTGTTTTAGTCAGCTTTTTTGTTACTGTGACCAAAATACTTGACAAGAACAATTTTAGAGGAGGAAACATGTATTTGGGGGCTCACAGTTTCAGAGGTCTCAGTACATAGATGGCTGACTCCATTCCTTGGGGCCTGAGAAGAGGTAAAACATTCTGACAGAAGAGTGTGATAGAAGAAAGAAACTGGGAGCATGACACCAGGAAGCAAGGACAAAAATCTAAACTCCAAAGGCATGCTCCCAGGGACCTACTCCTCCAGCCACATACTTGCCTTTACTTATCACCCAGTTAATCTCTATCAAGGCATCAATGCATTGCTTATGTTAACACATTTATAACTCAGTCATTTTATCTCTAAACTTTCTGCATAGTCTCACACATGAGCTTTGGTGGTGGTGGGGGGGGGGGGACACTTAGCTTAAACCATAACAAGAGGAGCACTGGATATTGAGGTTCTTTCCATGATGTGCCAAGTAGCTTATATGGAAGTAAAATAGATCCAGTGTCACTAAGAAATTTAAAAAATATATATTTAAAAAACTAC
The DNA here is from genome assembly GCA_025594165.1 of Tamias sibiricus. Classification (NCBI taxonomy): domain Eukaryota; kingdom Metazoa; phylum Chordata; class Mammalia; order Rodentia; family Sciuridae; genus Tamias; species Tamias sibiricus. The sequence continues at coordinate 137,161,906 of CM046665.1, forward strand.
ATTGCTAAAACTCTTTTTCTTTTCATTTTAAAGAAATCTATTTACATCAGTTCAGCCTCCTGAGTCAGGGGGATGACAGCTTTGCACCACTGCACCTGGTACACCCTCATTTTTTATACCCACTTAACAATTACCCAAGGAAGAAAGAAAAAGAAGAATAAGAAGTCATTGAGAGAGAAATCTAAAGAGTTGCAAGCATTAAGAAAGGTAAAGAAAGACTGCATAAGAATTGTGATGGTTAATATGAATTGTCAACTTCATTCAAGAGATGCATAAAGTTAAGATAATTGGGTGTGCTAGTGAGGGTGTTTTCATAAATTATTTATTAGCATCTGGGAGAGCAAACTCAATGGAGAGAACAACCTTAATATGGGCAGTACAGTCCAACAGACTGGGAGCTCACATGGAAAAAGGTGGAAGGAGGAGGAAGCTGAGGCAGATGCAAGCCATATCCTTCTTGAGCAGGTGTATCCATTACTACTGATGTCATGTAAGGACATCAGATTCCAGCTGTTTCTATCTTCCAAAGCAGAATCCAACCAGCAATTCTCCAGGAAGTTTCCAGGCTTTTAGCCTTGGACTGGAGTTGCATCCTTAGTCCTTCTTCTGAGCCTCCATCTTCTTAGACTGAATGGATACTGGTTCCTCTAACTCTTCATCCATCTTGCAAATAGCCATCATGGGACTATCCAGCTTCTGATTCTGTTAGTTGATCTAATAAATCCCCTTATATTACATATATACATATATATTATATATGCATATATTATATATATGTGTTATATATTTATGATATATATATATATATATATATTATGATATACGTATAATCTTATTGTTTCTGTGCCTCTGGAGGATCCTGACTAACATAGGAATCATTTATTATGTATCAAGAGTTAAACTTTTTTTGCTAACAAAATATCGATTGCTAATGAAGGTAACAAACTAGCAAAATGTAACAGCTTAAAACATTTTCATAAATATCTTATAATCATTAGAGTTTACTAAATAATTAGGTATCTTGACAACAATCCATTTTCTTATCCAGTTGCCTAATAAAAGATCATACTTCCTGTTTGCTGGATTTATTGAGGACCTCCAGTATTTTGGTTCTCATTACAGTGAAAAACTATGACACTTCGAGCTCCTTATCAAAGAACGTGATTTTCTGGGTTTGTTAGGAACCACACATCTTTTCAATCTCTGTTAACACGTTCCTTATCCTGAAACAAACAGTAGATAATTTTTTTTTTTTTTTTTTTTTTTTTTTTTTACTTGAAAACACTGGGAAAAAGCACAGGGAAAAGCACCATTTCTCCTTGAGAAGAGAATAATGTTGTATATGAAATATTTGTGGAACTGGCTGATCCCTGTTAAGATCTCTTTACATGAAACACTGTGGGAGCCAGGGACTCTGCTGCAGATCAGTGCCTGAATGAGAAGGGAAATGTAGCTGTGCTTCCTTATCATTTTTCTCAGATACTGATCCAGACAAACAGAATACAGTTGGAAATTTCGCTGATGTCCCATACAGGGAAGAATTTTCTTGGAACAATTTATCATCAAACATGGACTTGAGTTCCCTCAAAAACCTGGTCTAAACATTTCCCTGTGAATGGACATCAAATAATTTATATTTTTGCACTTAGATTTAAAATCATGCAACACGTTTTTATATAAATATGAAACTATTTCTTTATGATTCATTCCTGTGTGTGATACTACTTAAAATATCATTAGAAAAATCTGTAATAAAACTCCAACAAAGATATAACCACTATCCTTGTCACTGGTCCTAGTAGAACCACATTTCCCCAATACTTTTAGATTTTTGCCTATGTGATTGGTTATTTACCATTGTTATTTAACTTACATTTTCTTATCCATCACTGAAGTACTTTTTCGTATGTATATTAATCAGTTAAGATTTTGCTTTTAGTGACATATCTGGATGTATCTTATTACTTTGTCTTTTCTTGATCAATTTGAATACCTTTAAGTATTAGGAAGATAAAATCTTTGTTAGATATATTTAATCTTCAGTGACTATTTATTTAACAACTATTTGAACCATCATGAAAAAATCAACCTAAAGAATGGCATAGAACTTTAAATTTTCAAATTCAAACAGAAATTTTCCCTGGATGAAGGAAATCTACGACATCTGCACCCTGGAATGGTCAGAGTGAAAACCTCTGGAATATTGATTGCATGAAAGAAAAAGTGAAGGCATAAAAGGGAAGAGAACAATTTCAATGTAAAGCAAATGTGTTACATTTCTAGGTAGAATAATGCTTAGAAATTGGTCTTAGATATTTTATTTCTATGATGTTTTAATTTTTTCAAATTTATTTTTTATTCTAAGTTGTTAAAATGACAGCAGAATGCATTACATTTCATATTATACTCGTAGAGCACATTTTTAAATATCTCTGGTTGTATGCAAAGTATATTCACACCATTCGTGACTTCATACATGCACTTAGGGTAATGATATCCATCTCATTCTACCATCTTTTTTTCTTTTTCTTTTCTTCACCCTTTTGCCCCCTCTCTTCCCCTCCCACCCCATTGGCCATTCTAGTGTTCTTCTAATCCTCCTATGCTCCCGATCCCAACCCCATTGCGAATAGGCCTCCTTATATGAGAGAAAACATTCGGCATTTGGCTTTTTGGGATTGGCTAACTTCACTTAGCATTATATTCTCTAACTTCATCCATTTATCTGCGATTTCCATGATTTTATTCTCTCTTATTGCTAAGTAATACTCCATTGTGTATATATACCACATTTTCTTTATCCATTTATCTACTGAAGGGCATCTAGGTTGGTTCCACAGTTTAGCTATTGTGAATTGTGCTGCTATAAACATTGATGTGGCTGTGTCCCTGTAGTATGCTGTTTTTAAGTCCTTTGGGTATAGACCAAGGAGTGGGATAGCTGGGTCATAAGGTGGTTCCATTCCAAGTTTTCCAAGGAATCTCCATACTGATTTCCATATTGGCTGCACCATTTTGCAGTCCCACCAACAATGTATGAGTGTGCCTTTTTCTCCACATCCTCATCAACATTTGTTGTTGTTTGTGTTCTTAATAGCTGTCATTCTGACTGGTGTGAGGTGAAATCTTAGAGTGGTTTTAATTTGCATTTCTCTAATTGCCAGAGATGTTGAACATTTTTTCAAGTGTTTGTTGATTGATTGTATATCTTCTTCTGAGAAGTGTCTGTTCAATTCCTTGGACCATTTATTGATTGGGTTATTTGTTTTTTTTGGTGTTAAGATTTTTAAGTTGTTTATATGTTCTAGAGATTAGTGCTCTATCTGACATGTGTGTGTGTAAAGATTTGTTCCCAATTAGTAGGCTCTCTATTCATCTCACTGATTGTTTCTTTTGCTGAGAAAAGCTCTGTAATTTGAACCTATCCCATTTATTGATTCTTGATATTAATTCTTGTGCTACAGGAGTCTTATTAAGGAACTTGGGGCCTAATCCAACATGTTGGAGATTAGAGCTTACTTTTTCTTTTATTAGGTGTAGTGTCTCTGGTCTAATTCCTAGATCCTTGATCCACGTTGAGTTGAATTTTGTGCATGGTGAGAGATAGAGTTTTAATTTCATTTTGTTGCATATGGATTTCCAGTTTTCCCAGCACCATTTGTTGAAGAGGCTATTTTTTCTCCAATGTACATTTTTGGTGCCTTTATCTAATATAATATAACTGAAATTATATGTGTTAGTCTCTGTGTCCTCTATTCTGTACCATTGTTCTACCAGCCTATTTGGGTGCCAATACTATCCTGTTTTTGTTACTATTGCTCTTTAGTATAATTTAAGGTCTGGAATAGTGATGCCACCTGCTTCACTCCTCTTGCTAAGGATTGCTTTAGCTATTCTGGGTCTCTTATTTTTCCAGATGAATTTCATGACTTCCTTTTCTATTTCTATGAGGAATGCCATTGAGATTTTGATTGGCATTGCATTAAATCTGTATAGTGCTTTTGGTATATGGTCATTTTGACAATATTAGTTTGGCCTATCCAAGAAAAGGGTAGATATTTCCATCTTCTAAGGTATTCCATAATTTCTTTCTTTAATGCTCTGTAGTTTTCATTATAGAGGACTTTCATGTCTTTGGTTAAGTTGATTCCCAAGTATTTTATTTTATTTTATTTTTTGCTATTGCAAATGGGGTAGTTTTCCTCATTTCCCTTTCAGAGGATTTGTCACTGATATATAGAAATGCCTTAGATTTATGGGTGTTGATTTTTATCCTGCTACTTTGCTGAATTCATTTATGAGTTCTAGAAGTTTTCTGGTGGAATTTTTTGGATCTTCTAGGTATAAAATCATATCGTCAGCAAATAATGATAATTTGAGTTCAACTTTACCTATCTGTATCCCTTTAATTTCTTTCATTTGTCTTATTGCTCTGGCCATCATTTCAATTACTATGTTAAGTAGAAGTGGTGAAAGAAGGCATCCTTGTCTTGTTCCTGCTTTTAGAGGGAATGCTTTCAATTTTTCTCCATTTAGAATAATGTTGGCCTGGGAATTAGCATATACAGCTTTTACAATGTTGAGATATGTTCCTGTAATCCCTAGTTTTTCTAGTGTTTTGAACATGAAGGGGTGCTGTATATTGTCAAATGCTTTTTCTGCATCTATTGAGATAATCACATGGTTCTTACCTTAAGTCTACTGATGTGATGAATTACATCTATTGATTTCCGTATGTTAAACCATCCTTGCATCCCTGGAATGAACCCCACTTGATCATGGTTATTATATTTTTTGATATGTTTTTTGTGTCCGTTTTGCCAGAATTTTATTGAGAATTTTTGCATCTATGTTTATTAAAGATATGGGTCTGAAGTTTTCTTTTTTTGATGTGTCTTTGCCTGGTTTGGGGATCAGGGTGATATTAGCCTCGTAGAATGAGGTTGGAAGTGCTCCCTCTTTTTCTATTTCCTGAAATAAATTGAAGAGTATTGGTATCAGTTCTTCTTTAAAGGTCTCGTAGAACTCGGCTGTGTATCCATGTGGTCCTGCGCTTTTCTTGGTTGGTAGGCTTCTGATGGCATCTTCTATTTCGTTGCTTGAAATTGGTCTGTTCAAATTGTATATATCATCCTGCTTTAATTTGGGCATATCATACAACTCTAGAAATTTGTCGATGACTTACGTGTTTTGTATTTTGTTGGAGTACAAGTTTTCAAAATAATTTCGAATTATTTCTGTATTTCCATAGTATTTGTTGTGATATTTCCTTTTTCATTGCATATGTTAGTAATTTGAGTTTTTTCTCTCCTTCTCTTTGTTAGCTTGGTTAAGAGTCTGTCAATTTTATGTATTTTTTTTAAAGAGCCAACTTTTTGTTTTGTCCATTTTTTCAATTCTTTTGTTTCAATTTCATTGATTTCAGCTCTGATTTTAATTATTTCCTGTCTTCTACCACTTTTGGTGGTGTTGGATCGTTCTTTTTCTAGAGGTTTGAGATGTAATTTTAAGTCATTTACTTGTTGGCTTTTTCTTCTTTTGAGGAATGAACTCAATGCAATGAACTTTCCTTCATAGTGTCCCAGAGATTTTGATATGTTGTGTTTGTGTTCTCATTCACCTCTAAGAATTTTTTAACCTCCTCTTTGATGTCATCTGCAACCCATTGTTCATTCAGTAGCATATTATTTAATCTCCAGGTTTTGGAGTAGGTTTTATTTCTTATTTTATCATTGATTTCTAATTTCATTCCATTATGGTCTGATAGAATGCAGAATATTATCATTTTTTTTATATTTGCTCAGAGTTGTTTTGTGGCCTAGTATATGGTCTATTTCATCATTGTTTTTCTTTTCCTCTGCATGAAATATTTTTCTGAGCATGTTTTGTAGTGCTGGCTTTTTACTTGTAAATTCTTTTAACTTTTGTTTATCATGGAAGGTTTTTATTTCATCCTCAAATCTAAAGCTTAATTTTGCTGGGTATAGATTTTTGGTTGGCATCCCTTTTCTTTCAGATCTTCAAATATTTCTGCATATTTATTTACAAGAAGATCGATCTATTTTTCTATGTATCTTGTATCCAATTTTTTTAGTTGTCGATGGATGCAATACCTTTATTTAACTAATTTATTTTATGTGGTTCTGAGGATTGAGCTCCAAGTCTTACAAGTGCTAGGCATGTGCTCTACCACTGAGACACACCACAGCCCTCATATATCCAGTTTTGATAGCAAAGTTATTCTAACTTCATATATTCATTTGGAAAGACAGCAATTTGTTTTCTATGGCCTCAAAGGTTTTAACTTTAACTGATTTTAGACTTATCAGTTGTTTCTAATTGAGATGTTATCATATCAGACCTCAACAGCTGTTGTTGTTATTTATCTTTCTAATAGGTTTTGTGATAATTGTTCTGTCAAAATTTACACTTCTTTTTGGATCACTTTTAGTAAATTTCTATTTTTGTTTTGAGTCATTCATTTCATTTAGACTTAAATATATATATATATATATATATGTATATATACTCATCATGTGAAATGTTTTATCCTCAGATCAATTATTGATTAAATTATAAATTAAAAAATGATATTAAATAAATGACAATTATAAAAATATCCATTACTATTTAATTCCTGTGTTGAATGAGTCACCATTGAACAAGCAATAAAACAAGAGATGTCTACAATTTAGAATTCCTTGATGTTCTCCAATGCGTGATTTCTGCTGTTTTTGTTGTCAAATTATTTATCTATTGTAGCACTTTGCAAAGTCATGATTAATTGTTCAAAGAAAGCATCTCATCTTCCAAATTATGCTGGCTTGCTGGTAGGAGGATTTGCTTTCTTATCCCTGAAAATAATTTGATATTTTACTTGCCTTCCCATGATTGCATAAAGGGATACTTTCAAATATATAAACTTACGATCTTTCAGGAGAAAATAAAAAATGGAACATGCTATTATTACTAAGTGCTGTTATTTTATCATTGTCATCTATACAATCACACTTCAAATATGAATAACTTCACATAAAAGTTTTCTTGAATCATAATAGGCACTATTATTGCTTTGTAGTGGTCTGTCTGTAATGGAAGAGAGCTGATAATTATCACTCTGAAGGAAAATGCCATTTCTTCACACATTATCTCCTTTGAAACCCTTTGGTATGACAGAACACAGTAAAATTATATTTCACTGCTGATATTAAAAATCATGACACTTCTGAAATGTACAAAAAAAATGTATAGTTTTACTTTGTTATTCCCCAAAAGTATTGTCTTTAGTTGGTGGGATTTTTTGTTGTTGTTGCATTCACTAGTAAATCTCCTACCATAAAAAAAAACTGCCAGAGAATAATGGACTAAAATAGTTTATATATTTTATCACTTCTATGATTTTTATTCATTTTCAGTAATAGCATAATAATTTAAATATTGGGACACATCTAACAGCATAAATTATCTTCTTTGGGTAATGGAACTGTCAAGAAGTTGCTATAGTTCATAATACACTGACTAAACAAGATTTTGTGTATTGTTTATTCTGCATGTTATAAAGTTTACATGAATGTAAAATGGCAGAGTTAATCCAGGTTCTTCCAAGTCAGAACATGAGAATCAATAACAGGTATTAATCTGTTATTGATATCAATAACTGATATTGTATCATATAAGATATGATTATAAGGAAAGAAAACCAGTACATAATTCCAGTGGCTCATGCCAATTTGGAAGAGAATATCAACCAATGAAACCAAGTTCTGACAGATCGAACTGGAAGAAAGTCTGTATGTTTTTATGTAATTAAGGAAGAAAGAAGGAAAAAAAAAAAGACTATGTGTATATAGTCAAACACTAACTCTAGAATTAAAGTAGTGAAAAATAAGAGTAAGCTATTCAACACAAAATGAAGCCATAAAAATTAACTGAAAACAACAACAAAAAATAAATAACACTTAATAATCACTTGTGTGGCTGGTGTTCAGGTATTTCATGTGGATTATTACAACCATCAAAATACCATGGGGCAATTGATATTATGAAGCTCAGATAACTGTTGAGCAATCTGATTAGAGCGGTGAGGGAACAGTCAAAGTGATCAGACTTAATCAGCTCCTATATTATAAAATCTTTTCAAAAATAATCCAACTCTGCTTACCTCAATCATCATTTCGGTACTCAGCAATCTTTGTGGTCCAGAATCTGCCATGCATAGTGCTTCTGGTTTTACATACCTTTTCCTTACTTGGGCTCAGATCCAACATACAGTACCTGTCGTGGTCCTTGGTACACAGGTATGTGGAGTAAGTGCAACACAGCCTCTTTTCAAAAGCCTTACTTTTCAGTTTTATCCATTCAAGAATTAACAGAGCCATACTCAATGCCAGGTCTGTTCAAATTCGCAGCTTCTCTTTTTTTTTTTTTTATTTTTCAACCAAACTGTTTTCAACAGAGAAGAATTTAAGTAGCTAGTGAGCATAAAAAAAGAAAATATGAAAGCTGAATATCTCTTTGAGTTTTAACATTTTTCTCTATAAAATTGAAGTAGCTCTTAGCTACTTCAGAGCAATGTTTAAATGCTTAAATAAAAGTGCAAACTATTTAAATCCTCTTGGGGCATAGAATAAATGCTAAATAAATATTGACTTTTATTATTATCAAAAGACTCCTTCGGACTAAGGAACCATGGAAAATTGTGGGGAAACACACACATACACACACACACACACACACACACACACACACACAAACACAACACACACACACAGAAAGAGAAAGTTCATAGACATGATCATTGACTATTGGTCCACTTGGAACAATAAATGAGGTCATATAAATGTGAAAAATTCTACCAGAGTGTTGGAACATGGCAGGTATATAAAAAATGATGGTCATAAGAATTAAGCCATGAGATTTTTCCAAGGGGTGCTGTTTTTGCATTGAGACCTTATTGAACTACTGCCTTTGTCAGGATGTTAGAGCTGAACCATCTTCTGGTACCCTCTCTTTTCCACTGGGAATGTTCAGGTCTTGTTCACTGATTCAGATAGGCAGAGATAGAAAGAGGATACATGAAGATATGTGGGTACGCCTACTATATATGCATACACATGAATATATACACATATACTCACATCATTCTAGCATACAAGCCATCAATTCTTCCACTATTTTTTTTTTAATTCAAGGAAAGCCATAACAGAATAGTTCAGTAATAGAAGTTAAAGAAACCAGAATAGAAAAAGGCATTTGTGATAAAGAAGTTCCTTAAAAGAAAATAAATGTGAATGTGAAAACTAAAGGATAACCAGTCTATTCATAATTATATGGAAATAATAAGACTATCTAATTCTTGATAGGGTATTATTTAAGCTAGAAATACAAGACAAAGGAAATATTTCCATTAGTGCTGGCATAACCCCTGAGTAATTTACAGCTGCCTTTCTTTAGGGAAGCAAGTAATTATTTTCTAATCTATCAGCTTAGATTATCAGGTTTGTGCACTTGTATAAAATTGCCTTATTATATTTATTATTGTGATTTGTGATTTTTGTTGCTATTCAGGGACTTAGTTATGAATGGCTTACAGAAGGTCATTCTTTGGAGACTTCAGAACTGTAGTGAAAAATCTCTTTTATGTTCGTAATGTGAATTCTTGGCCATGACTTTTGTACTTTAAAACTGTATTTATTATCACAATTCTGTGTTCCTAAAGTCAAATGTTTAATATTTCTTGAATCTTTATGAACTTCATAAGAATGTTTTCAGACTATAAAATAAAGTCATGTCAGTGTAAATAGTCAAGCTTTTTTATTTCATTTTAAAGACAGATTTTCTTTCCCCATTTGGTTAATTTTATTTAAAAACCACAGGATCTTGCTCATTGGGTAAGAAACACACTTTAAGAACAGAAGTTATTTCAAATTTTATTTTATAATATTCTGTTTCCTAGTTATACTAACATTTAAGAATATTGTTTAAAATTCCATGATATTTTGTGTGTTTATGTACTGATATAAATATGTCTATATGCCCCAAAATATCATTTTTATTTAGTAGCTCCAGCATAACAGGATTTGGGGGCAATAGTTTTCTCCACTTAATGAATAAGTGTCCTGTAATCCATTGATCTTTATATGTAATTCAGGAACAGTGTTATGTAAAAGTGCATATGCATTTTATTGTAATTCCATGGGTTCACAGAATGCCTTGACTCTGGTGGCTAAAGCTGAAATCTAACTCTAAATTTTGAATCCCTGATGAAGTTCCTGGTGCCATCTCCATTAATCTTTTTGTTGTTTTATTCTTTTAATTGTTACTGATGCTCAAGTCTGTGCAAAATCACAGTAACTTGGTGAAGGAATTAATGTGCAACTATCTGTGATTGAAAACTGTAATGGTCTAATCACTAGTTAGTGTGAATACAGTACCTTCAGTTAAGTTTCGTAAGCATTTACCATTTTAAAAAATTTAGAAAAATGTATTCAATCACCTGCCATAGCTCACTGGACCAAAGTGCTGAATCAACCAATATGTCATACTGAAGACAGAATTTAAAAAAATAACAAAATGTCAGGAATCCTTTACAGTTTATTTAATTAAATATTTTTTTGTTTGTCTTTGACTCTTTCCTTTCTTATTACTAAAAAAAAAATATTTAATTTAAGCACAAAAATGCATTTCAAAATATCTAACATAAATAATTTCTTACAACCAGGAAAGTGTTCTTGGTTCATTCAGTGACTCTCTCTTGCATCTAAGGTTTCTCTAGAAGTTTCTAGAAACATAGAAAATTAATTAAATATCTTCTGCTTATTCTATATAGAGAAACATTAAGATAGTGTTTTCCTACATCTTTAGCTGGAAATTAGTTTCATGGTATATAAAACGTTTTTACCAAAAAAGCTTCCTGGCAAAAACAAATTTGAAAATTATATTAGCTCTATTATATTTATATTTGTATATATTTAAAACTATATTAGGCTCTATTATAAAAATCCTTAAGGCCTTATGTAAGAGCCTTGAATGAGGAAGTAGCTAAGATGGCAGCTGGCTGAAAGCCAAAGAGGAGGCGTTTACTTGTTTACATCTGACATTAATGTAATTAACTAAGAATCTTTCTGTGTCCCTGGACACTGCGTGCTGTTCCCCGTATGGGCCACCACTTGTTGCCTCCTAAGGCAACGATACCGCGTGAAAGAAATCGGAGGCAGACTGAGAATGAATGGTTCCTTTATTCTTGCTTCTTCTTCTTTGCTTTCTCTCTCTCTCTCTCTCTGTCTTCTCTCCCTCTCTGACACCCCCAGCCTGGTTAAATACTCTACACCCATCAAGCATACACGTGTTACAAGCTCAACTTACAGGTGCAGCATGCATTAGTTATCAGGTAAGAGGAACGGAGGTCTATATAATCCTTTCATGTGGGTTTTGATGTTAATCTGGCTAGTAGTTGGGGATTGTTTGATTTTTGTTGTAGTTATAAGTGCAAGAGGCTTTAGTTTCCTCTAATAGTCTCACTTCACCCCTCCTCCACTGTCCCCTCTATTCACTTTTGTCTTCTTGAAGGATTCCTTAAGCAGAATCTGTGCATTGAAGCTATTTTAGCTGTAATCCACTGTTGCTATACTGGTGCCCTATTGATATGGTGGAAAGGCATCAGAGGGGAAGCACTCTATGGTCCTGTGACTAGGCCTGTCTTCCAGTGGGCTTGTGTCCCTGGCCTGTGACCTTTGTATTTCTCAGCTTTGCCCTTTTTCTTAAGTGAGACAGGAGGGATAAAGTAGGCTTGGTGGGCTAATTTCCTTTTCTCCAGGTGGAATAAGGCTCTGATCAAGCCTTTCCCCTAGAAGGTAGACCTTTGCTATGGAGAATATTCTGGACAGATATACAATGGCTACTCTTATATTCCATCTGTCTGAATTATCAAAGGATCTGCTGGTCTTTTCAGAATAAGAAACTGTTGTATTCCTGTGATAAACACTTGAAGTTCAGGGGCATCCCTGTAAGACTGTGACCCTACAAGTTTTTCATTGTTACCATATACCACACTCAACTTTTGGCAACTTATCAAAATTACCATTTAAATGTTCCTGTTTTTTTTTTTTTTTTTTTTTTTTTTTTTTTTTTTTTTTGACTCCTAGTGGCTTCTGGCCCATGTAATCAGGTGTTGTTGTAACTCTGGAACAAACAGTTGTTTGTTCATATTTTTAGGTGGAAGATTTTCCTGTTATTGCAATTCTATGAAAGTCCAATAAAATCATGGATTTTCCATTTTTTAAAAAATGTTCTTGTTGTCAGATTGTAGTGACTGCCTCCAAACTCGTTTCCTTTTAATAGTAAAACTAGAAGGTCACCTATCAAAATTTTATTCAGCTTCTATCACCACTTATGTTACACAAGACTTTTGAAATAAAACTTTGATCTCTACAAAGTTTGATTTCTACCTCCCTTCCTTCAGGAAGTTTTTTAATTATTTCCCACATGATTAAATGGTGATTCCATCTTTCTATGTGCTCAGACCCAAAATCTTAGCCATTCTTTATTCCACTCTATTGTAACACACATATATTATATTAGCAAACTGTACTTATATACCTTGGTCTAAACATCCCTTATAACATGAATTATTGCAAGAGCTTCCTAACTGGTCTTCCTGTTACTGTTCTTGCCTATAGTCCTGTGTCAAAACATTAAGCATAGTAGATCCTTTTCAAGGATGAGTTGGATATTGTTGTTGTCATTTTTAATGTTCTAATGTAGTTTCACTATTAATAAAACACACATGAGCAAAAGTATGTAAGTCTCTACTATCTTTTTCCTCCAAACATATGACTTATGTTCTGTTCTTGGAGGATGCTTTCTTGGGGGTCTTTTCATTTTTTCTTCTCTCTACCCTATATTGCCTTAGATGCTTCTACTACTTGATCCTACAATGTGTTAGAGTTATTTATTCATGAGATATTTCCTGACCAATCTGCTTAAACCACTCACCTTCACCAATCTGCTTTATATTTGTTCATAACACATATCATAATATTTAATTATATGTATTGTTCATATTTATATATTGTATGTCTGCAAACTTTAAAAGATACATGAAAATATATATTTATTTATTTTGTAAAATAAATATCACCAATACTTTGGATGCTATAAATAAAGTTCATGATATATATTTATTGACTAAATTAATAAATTTTATTTCACACAAATAATTATATTCAGAGTCCATAAGATTATGGCCATATTCTACCTGTCCTTAAATAGCAAAAGCATACAGAACCAGTTATATTAATAGTTTTTTTTTTTATCTAAAATATATAGATTTGGTGATATAACTCAATGGTTGAGTGTTTACCCAGCATGCTCAAGGCTCTGGTTTTGTTCCACAGCACTGCAAAAAATAAATTAATTCATTATATAAAATAACCATATCTTACAGTTAATTTTAATCTAAAGAAGACAGAAATAAATGAAAATTTATGAGGTCTAAATGGATATAAATATCAATTACTGTTTTCTTCCAATTCCTTTTTACTCTGGAGAATATTTTTAACATCAAATATATACACAAATGGCCCCATTAAGTAAGTATCTGGTATTTCATGTATTCTGAAAGTTGTACTGTAACTTGGGTAAACACATTTATGTTAAAAGATACACATTTTCTGGTATACTATTTTGCTATGAATGTGGCAGCAAAATAATGAATGTTTCATTTTCAACTGTACCTTTTTCAATTTAATTATTTGTTCAAATATCTTTGACAGTTCCTCACATCCATAGAGTTTATACTCAGGCATTTTATCACTTACTTATGTTAAATCTCAGACTACTTAGTAATTAAAACTTTTCTTACTGGGAACCAAATTTCTAACACATAATCACTTCTAAATTAAATTTCTAATCAATTAATCATTCCCCTAATAGTGATGATCATTATTATAATAATGTTTCTCTTTCTAATTTCCATAATCATGTTGCAAGCAGCAGAAAATGTCATAGCTTGTTAAAGACCAGGAATGAAGCAGGGATCACTTCTGTTCTGCTCACTCAGTGGAATTCACTGAAGAAGGTAGCATGTTCTGTGGGTGTTTAGCTAGCTCTATAGGTCTTCACCCTGGATGCAGAATAATACCTCTATTTCTGTGTACAATGGCAAGGTACTAAGACCCTAATGCATATGACGTGCACAAAATGTGGATGTTATGGCTTGGATGTGAGATGTGCTCCCAAAACTCATGTGTGATATAATGCAATAAGGTTCAGAAGTGAAATGATTAGGTTATGAGAACCTCAACCTAATCAGTACAATAATACCCTTATAGGGATTAACTTGGTGGTCCTCGTGGATGCAGGTGGTGGACCCTGGGGTGTGTCTTTGGGGTATATATTTTGTCCTTGTTGAATGGAGCTCTCTCTGTTTCCTGGTGCCATGTTCTGAGCCAATTTCATCCACCACACTCTTCCGCCATGATTTTCTCCCTCATCTCTGCCCTGAAGAATGGAGTTGGCCATCTATGGACCGAGCCCTCTGAAACTATGATTCCTCAGATAAACTTTACCTCCTCTACTTGTTATTGTCAGGTCTTTTGATCACAGTGGCAAAAAAAGATGTCTAAAACAGTGAAGAGAGAAAGATTCAGGCTAATGTTCAAGGTAGGCCTGACTAAAAGCCCCACCTATTATATAACTGTTGTATAAATTTTGACCAACAATAATTCAAAAACCTCTGTGAATATGACTTCCTCAAGTTATACAAGGAAAATGACAAAGTCACTTTGTAAATCAATATAAGCGTTGGAGAAATATTTTTGTGGGATTCCTATTTTCTTTTATAGAAGGACAATCTCAACATAACATTTAAACTTAAGGTCCCCTGGAACGAGGGAACTAAAACTTTGTTTATACAGTATTTTGTTTCCTACCTGAGCATTCACAACAGAAACAAAGAAGGAGTACATTGTTTAAAATAAAGTTAAATCGACATGGGGGTTAGAGCAAACTGATAGACCATGTTTCTATCTGACATTGCAGATATTTCAGATTTAAAATAGGGAGAATAAAGGCACAATGTATAAGAAAAACAATGGCTAGAAAAACTGCAGAAATTAAGAAAATCAAGAGCAACTCTCAGTGAAAGATTATGTTGCCTTCTATACTAGATAAATAAAACACAAATCCCCACAAATAATTTTGTAGATTACTGCAGAATTTCTAACATAATGAAAATTTCATAAGTTATGAGGAAACAAATATGAATTAATGACTAATATACCTATATTGAGATTATTAATTATTATAGTTTACTAGGGAAAATGAATATGAAATAAAGATAGTGTTAGCTATTTCAAGGTCTGAGATTTTATAATTTTCATATAAAAAAAAAAAAAAAACACAAGGAGGAAATAAATACCACCATAGGAAAGAAAATGACTTCTGTGTGATTTAAGTAGATGTTGAGGCATATTACCTATAAACGGGGTATTAAGTTATCACTAAAATTAAAACAAATATTAACAAATTAGGATTTAAATTTAGATTACATTAAAATTCTAGCTGATACAATTACTAATGTGTAATATTGAAGTGATGAATATTAGCATTTAATCATTCTGAACTCATTGTCCCATTCTGAAAGAGGATAGAAATGTCAATTATGCTTCAACAATTTAAGGAAAATGTATTTGAAAAAATTATGCATCTCCATTAAAATAACAGAATAGAAATGGTCCCTTTTAAATTATATAAGATTTTAAATTATGTAAGAAAAAGAAGGATTAATAAACATGATCATTTAAAAGACAGTATTTAAAAGACAGTCAAAAAGTAAAATATGCAAAGGATATTTAAATAGATAAAAGAAGTAAACATTTTTAGTTAGCTTTATCCCTGGTGTAACCAAAAGATCTGACAAGAACAATTAGAGGAGGAAATGTTCATTTGGAACTCACGGTTCCATAATTCAGTCCATAGGTGGCCAACTCCATTCCTTGGGGCTTGAGGTGAGGCAAAACATCATGGTGAAAAGGTGTGGTAGAGGAAAGTAGCTGGAAGCATGGCTCCCAGGAAGTAGAAGGGGAGGTGCGGGTGGGGGGGTGGGGGGTGGGGAGAGAAAGAGAGAGAGAGAGAGGGAAGAGAGAAAGAGAGAGGGAGAGAAGGAGAGAGAGATAAGGGAAGAGAGAGAGAGATAGGACTCAAATGCTGAAACTAGGCAACAGAGCTGGAAGATGTAGAACAAGACAAATAAATGGAGAGACAATATGTTTATGGTTGGAAGACTCAAAAGAGAAAACTGTCAGTCCTCACACTGTTGAATAATGGGTTTGACAAATTTCTATCAAAATCCCAGCAATAATTTTTAGACATTGATAATAATATTCTGACATGTATATGGTAAAAAAAAAATGAGACTAGTTAAAACAACTATTTAAAATAATATTGAAGTGGGAGAAATTAGTCTAGTTGCCTTCAAGACATTGCATAGCCACAGGATTCAAAAGCCTGTGGTGCTGGCAGAGATTCAGGCTTTGACCTCTTGCTCCTCACCCAATGGTGTCAGGAGTTCCTGCCTTAGTGCATGAGGAGAGCAGGACACAGCACCCAGCCTGGGGCAGAGGAGGTCCTCAGTACTTCATGGGCTCTATGTACACAACCCTGGGGAGGACCATGGTTCAAAAAAGGGCCTCTTGGATTCACGCGGATGTCAAGACACACGCAGCACAGAACCTTCTTCATTGTAGGTCCCACAAGACAGACATGTACACAATTGGGACCTAATAGAAAATTCCTACAAAGAAGAATGATGCTAGCTAAATATTTGTTGGCTTTGAAATGACAACAGCCATAAAGTCTACCTTTTAATTTATTAATACCTATATTTTTTCCAGTATATGTAAAAGTATATGTTACGATGAATATTTTAAACTGACTATGAAAGACTTTATAAAAAATTAAAATTCCTCAAAATAGATGTAAATAACTTGAAAGTACATATTCAATAGAATGCATTTTAAAATTTTATGTTAAACATCAAAAATATGTAAAATTGTCAATATTAAAGGGTTTTCATAATTTTTATCCATTTACAACTGAAAATAACTTGGAATTTTTTTATCTACACATTTTCACTTTTTGTATGCATTTTCAAAATAATTGAAGCAATATTTAGAGTGACTTCCTCACATGAATATGAAAACAACATAGTATATTCAACTTTTACATAGGGCCTAAAAAATAGTAGTGTATTTGATTGTATCTTTCACAATGGAGAAAGAGAAGGTTGAGCAAATATCTGAATAATCTGAAAAATATTTTTGTTTCTCTTAAAAATTTATTATGACTGATTTATAAGTAAATATATCCTCAGTGATGAGTCTAGAAAAATAATTCTGATTTTGATATGCTATGATCTGATTTGACTGGACTGAATAAATATCAGAATATCAATATGACTTCATTCATGACTAGATAGTTTAGTATGTGAAGGATTTGATCAAAAAGTAATATGTTGTGTGGAAATAATGAAAAGTAAAAAATAATTAACAACAGGGTAAAAAAGAAGTGAATGTATTTTGTTAATTATGGTATCTAAGAAATAAAAGCAGCACAGATTAAGTGAATTTATGAATTGATCTATATTTCCAAATTAAAAGTACGTTAAAGAAGAGCTTTTTAAAATTAAATGTGTGTTTATAATAAATTTGTTAGCAGATTGAGTATATAGATTTTAATTTCAAATAATTAAGTAGATAAAATAATTACACATGCTCTGAACCAATATTTTGTTTTTTTTTTTAAATTTTAGTCTTTTAGATATATACATTTGTTTTATGTCCATCATTATACACTTAAGATATTTCTGTCTTGTGAACTATTTAATATTTAATTATGTACTAGTTTAAAAGTTTATCAATTATCATTAGAAAAATAAAGAAGAAACTTGATAAAGATGAGAAAAAGATTAAATTACACTGATAAGTTTTCATAGAGAAGTAAGAGTTGTTAACATATAAATGCTGTGCTTGTCCTGGGATGTCTCTTTCTCTCATCTTCTGTACTGACATATGTTCAGTTACACAGTGGATCATCTGCTGCTTGATTGCTTGGAGGTGTTCTGCTCACTTCTCTACACCTCTACCTTTGTTTGTACTTGTTTTGAATGTTGAATTTCACAGTGATTCACTTCCTGTAGTTGGTGCTGTGATTATTACATCATATTGACCTACTCCTCCTATAATCTTATTCCTCTAGGCTCTTATTTTTATACCACATTAATACATCATCAGTTACTCTTTCATTGAAAGCATCTATGTCACATGCAGTAAAATTACAGTTGATTTGAACTCCATTAGCAACTAGTGGTGGAGTTCAAAGTACTATTGTCCATTTACAAGTAAAGAGGTATTAAATAAATACCTTCAGACATTACCACTGGCTTATGAATTCGTGTGGACATTATATTAGAGTTATTTAAGTCTGACGGTGATTCACAGAAGAACTGAATATGAGGTCCCTTCTTTTAGCATTTTATTTATGTGCTCTCTATAGAAAGATGACACAAAATGTCACTGAAGCTATTGCTTCTTCGTTTAGAAAGTAAACTAGAAGAATCATTTAATATTTGCAATATAAGGTGGAATAATATTTTAAATAAAAACAATAATGTATAATGAACAAATAATAAAATATGCTAATGAAGTAAGAATATTTGAATATGCAGAGATTTTTTCATCATCATCTTTTAAAAAACATTTTTTTGGGAAAATATTTATTTATTTATTTATTTATTTATTTATTTATTTATTTATGGTACCAGAAATTGAACCCAGAGGTGCTTAACCAGTGAGACACATCCCCAACCCTTTTTAAATATTTTGTTTAGAAACAGGGTCTCACTGAGTTTTTTATGGGCTTGCTTTGTTGCTGAGGCTGGCTTTGAACTCACGATCCTCCTGCCTCAGCCTCCTGAGCCACTGGGATTACAGGTGTGCATGACCACACCCAGTTATTTTTACAAATATTTGTTATTTTTAATATGTAATTTATTTTTTTAATAATAAAAATATTTTACCTTGAGTTGTGGACATTTTAAAATTAATCACATTACTTTTACATTAAGTTTTGATAAGCATCTACTTTAATGAGAATACAAATTTGTGTTCATATAAAAAGAAATCTCTAACTCTCAAAATTTTTCAAATATAATCTGATTGTCTACTCATCTATCTATCCATCCATCCATCCTTCCCCTTCACCTATTAATTGGACAAAATTTATTTAGTGCTGTTGTGTTGTATACATGAAGCACATTATGAAAATTAAGTGAGACATGATAACTAGTCTCACAGTGCTCAAACCTAGTTTCTTAAAATAATTCTGGATTATTTGCTCCCTCTGAACTTTATGATCAACAAATACTCATTTATTTATTCATCAAAAAATATTATAGGCGGCGGCCCGGGCCCCCAACCCCGCCGGGAGTCCGACGTGGAAGTTGCTGGCTGACCGGGCTTGAGAGGAGACCGCTTTGGAGCCGCGGCGGGAGGCTAAAGCTAGCGGAGGTGGCGTTGCCGAGGCTGGAATAGCAGTCCTTGCCGAGTGGAGGCCTGCCTCCGAGGATCGGCGAGGGCCGACTGGCGGGTCATCGTGGGTGGCTTTTTCTCAAGTATTTTTTCCTGTCTCTTTGGAACCCGGGAAATGAGGATTTTAATTTTGGGATTAGATGGTGCAGGCAAAACTACAATTCTGTACAGATTACAGGTTGGAGAAGTTGTTACTACTATTCCTACTATTGGATTTAATGTAGAGACGGTGACATACAAAAACCCTTAAATTCCAAGTTTGGGATTTAGGAGGACAGACAAGTATCAGGCCGTACTGGAGATGTTATTATTCAAACACAGATGCGGTCATTTATGTAGTAGACAGTTGTGACCGAGACCGAATTGGCATTTCTAAATCAGAGTTCGTTGCCATGTTGGAGGAAGAAGAGCTGAGAAAAGCCATTTTAGTGGTGTTTGCAAATAAGCAAGACATGGAGCAGGCTACGACTCCCTCAGAAATGGCAAACTCACTTGGGTTACCTGCCTTGAAGGACCGAAAATGGCAGATATTCAAAACATCAGCAACTAAAGGCACTGGCCTTGATGAGGCAATGGAATGGTTAGTTGAAACATTAAAAAGCAGACAGTAATTCAGTCACTTCAGCTCCTCTGAAATGAAGGCTGCATCACATTCTCTTTTTGGAAACAGGCAGGTGTGCTTCATATCACTAAATGTTGAAACTACACTATTGTTGGCATATACAGAACTGACTGCAAAGTTCACAATAAATACAAAAAATAAGTATTTGGTTGGAGGGGTAACTTGATTGAATCATCTGAATATCTATGTGATGTAAAAACATTCTTTCCTTGCTTTCTTGTGTTAAGGTATATATTCTATTTGTATGGAATTCTTATTCAAATATAGTTCTATTAAAGAATGCACTCTCTTTATTCAAATACAATTCTATTAAAGAATGTAAAAAAAAATATTATAACTTGAGTTTCTTATTGAAACTCAGCCCACCATATTGAGAGGGCATGCTTAGAAGAAGGTAGACATATATTTGGTAAATCCAATAGAAAAAAAAAATTTCTATTATATGTTATAGAATATTTTGAATATACAAACATTTATATGAGGAAAAAATAAACAAACTAATATCTACATACTCAGTCCAGGTCTTAATAAATAATATATAATTAATAATACTTGATATCAATTGCAGTAATATTAAATGAGTATTGCTTTATTTCTAACAGTGTTAACCAAACTACATTCAATATTCCATTCATTTACATTTTTTGGACATTATCTCTGTGGATTTTTGTTCCCAGTTCTAAATTAATATTAATGAACAAACAGAAACAGCTTTTACCCTAATTAACTTGTAGATTATTTCAGGAGAAGGTTTTTAAAACTCCACCAGAAGACTTCTAGGGTTCCTAAATTAATTCAGCAGAGTAGCAGGTATAAGATCAATACCGATAAATCAATCACATTCCTATATTACAGTGATGGATCTGCTGAAAAAAAACATTAGGAAAATTATTCCAGCCACAATAGCCTCAAGAAATGAATAAATAAAATACTTGGGAATCAACTGAAAAAAAAAAAAAAAAAAAAAAAAGAGGTGAAAAACCTCTACAAGGAAAATTTTGGAACACTAAAGAAATAAACTGAAGACCCTAGTAGATGAAAAGACCTCACATGTTCTTGAATATGTAGAATTAATACTGTAAAAATGGCCATACTGCCAAAAGCTTTACACAGATTCAATGCAATCCCCATCAAAATTCCAATGACATTCTTCACAAAACTAGAAGAAAAACAGTTATAAAATTTTCTCGCCCCTCACAAAAGTCAACTCAAAGTGATTCAAATACCTAAGAATCAGAAACCCTGCAAATGCTAGAAAAAAAAAAAAAAAAAATGAAGGCCTGGTTATTCAACATGTGGAGTTGGGAACTAACTTCCTTAACAAGACTCCTAAAATTTAAGAAAAAAAAAATTTAAAAATAAATAAAAAATGAGATGGCATTAAAATAAAAATCTTATTCAAAGAAAAGAAAAAAAAAAAGGTGTGAAGAGAGAGCCTATAAACTGGAGAATATCTTTACCACCTGCTTTTCAGATTGGAGATTAATGTCCGAGATACACAAAGAACTCAAAAACTTAATACCCGCCCCCCCCCAAAAAAAAAAAAAAAAAAAACCAATAAATGAGCAAAGGAACTAAGCAGATAAGCAGACACTTCTCAACTATAAAAAATAAATAAATACAAATGATCAATAAATGTATAAGAAATGCTCACCATCTTTAACAATTAGAGAAGTGCAGATTAAAACTACCCTGAGATTCCATTTCACTCCAGTCAGAATGGCAATCATCAAGAATATAAGTAACATTAAATGTTGGCAAGGATTGGGAAAATGGTACCCTTGTACATTGCTGGTGGGACTGCTAATTAGTGCAATCACTCTAGAAAGCAGTATAGAGATTCCTCATAAAACTTTGAATGGAACCACCATTTAACACAGTTATCCCACTGCTTGGTATGTGTCCAAAACACTTAAAGTCAGCATTCTATAGTGACACAGCCACATCATGTTTATAGCAGCATAATTGATAATAAGCATGCTATAGAACCAAACTAGGTGCCTATCTTCTGATAAATGGCTAAAGAAAACATGGCATATAGACATAATGGAGTGTTTCTCAGCCATGAAGAATAACATTATGGTATTTGCTGGAAAATAGATGGCACCATGGACTACCATAGACTATCATGCTAAGTGAAATAAACTAGTTACGAAATGTTACAGGTCAAATGTATTATATGATATGCAGAAGATGATCCAAAATAAGTGTGTGTGGGGGTCCTGGGTTTGTGGCTCAGAGGTGTGAGGAACTCTGTTCGGTTTGATCTTCAGCACCACATAAAAATTTAAAAAAAGGTATTGTGTCCACCTACAACTAAAACTTAAATATTAAGAAATATAAATGGGGAAGTTAAATGAAACAAAGAGAGAAAAGCTAAAAAAATGGAGAGATATTATCATAAAAAAAGGTAAGTTCAGTAGAGTAGAAAAAAGGAGATTGAGGAGGATGAACAAGGGACAGAAAAAGAGAACAGTGGGATGAATCTGACTGAACTTTCATATGTGCATGCACGTATGTGGCACAGTGGGTCCTAACATCAGGTGTATCATCAATAGGACACTAACTAAAAAAAAAAAAAAAAAAAAGAAAAGAAAAGAAAAAAAGGAAAAGAAAGAAAGGTAAACTGTAAATACTGTAAATAGAGTTAAGAGAGATTGGTGGATAAGAGGGAGGGGATCTGGGAGGTGGGGAGGAGAGGAAGAGCTGGGTACGAAATTGGAGCTGGTTTTGTTCCATACTTCTGTGATAATATCAGGGTATATCCTGGTAGTATATATAGCTAAAAAAGAATAAATAAAAAATGAAAATCAGCACATTGATAAATACCAAATTCTAGTGGTGATAGATTCCTTGAAAAAAAAAAAAAAAAAAAAAAAAAGTGGTCTCACTTGGAGAGACTTAAGGTAAAAAGATAGGGTAATTCTGAGAGGATTTTTGAAGCCGTCTTTCTCCCAAGACAGTCATATAGATGATAATGAAAATAAAATAAAAATTACTTTTATGGAGAAAACAGATGGGACAATATCAAATAGGGCCTTTTACAATACATATTGAAGAGAAAAGAATCCCCTGCTCATTTTTTAAGCAGAATTGTATTTTCTGACTGAGTTCATATGATCAGCCAAAACCATTGAAAGAAGTCATGCTTGAAGAATGCAGGGACCCCGATGAGGGAGCACATGTATTAGAACAAGGGAGGCACGATTAGGCCTCTGACCAGTGTAGTGGGGAAATATATTACATATGAAAGAAATTGAGCCTGTTTAGAATTCAGTGTGAGCATTGACAGACTGCCTGTGGAGTTCAAGAAGGACAGATGGGTGGGGTGTGTTTTGATGATAAGTATTTCTAAGTGCATTAAAATAATTGTCAAGGAGTTATGACATTGGTTTCTGAATGGAGGAGCCCATGAACGTGTATGTTTGTCCAAATTTGGAAGTAAAAGCTTGATGTTTGTCTGATCCTGGGGGCAATCCACTAGTTTGAAGATGTAGGGAGCAAACTGAATGCAGGTACAAATTTTGTCCATCCATGAACAATGAGAAATACAGTAATATTTACAGAACTAGACCTGAACAATAGGTATGCAAAGAAAAGCTTTGAAAATATTGTAGAATTAAATTACAGTGTGATAGGCCTAGAGTGCTGGAGAAATTTCACTGTTTCTGAACGCCACAAACTCATCTCTTCAGTACAGTAGATGTTTTAGATGCTTAGGTTTTAAGTACAAAGAGACATATTCTGCAAACATGTACTCTCCAAGGGAGGAACAATACAAAAAGCTTGCTCAATGTGTACTGTTATCTCTCAAGCCTTAATTTATTGCTTTGTCTCAGGAACAGTCATCTTTATAGGTGAAACACTGCTGAGAATTTGGTTTTCTATCTTTCCACTCACACTACATCAATTTCTAGCTTTAGGTCTCTGTCTCTTTCTGTGTTCCTTTTCCCTGACTTCAGTATATTTATGTTAAGAATGACAGATCCGTAATTATTCAGCAAATATTTCCTAAGTATCTCCCAGGATTTAAACACTATTAAACCTGAGATTTCCCCCACAAGCAAAAGGACTATTCTGCATCAATTTACCGGGTTCAGGTACTTTCATTTTATTTTGTTTCTCAGCACTTTTAAAATTGCCTGTAATTCTTTAATATCAAATTATAATCACATCAATTGATAGAAATCTTTATTCCCCTAAGCATGCAAATGATACTTGATGAATAACATAATATCTGAGCATATTAATAGAACACCTAATATAGGAATATAGATGTTAACTTTCCATAAATATACAGATGTATCTTGACTTTATGATGGGTCTGCATCACAATAAACTTCTTGTATACAGTAAATAATCATAAGTTGAAAATGTGTTTAATACACCCAACTCACCCAACTCCACAGCCTAGCAACACAGTGCACAGTAGATTATCAGTTGCGTACCTTGGAATACCTGGATGACTGGCAGTTGCTGTTCACTGAAGCTGACCCACATTTTAAGAGTATATCATACTACACTTGGCTAGCAGGAAAAGTAAAAATTCAAAATTTGAAGCATAGTTTCTACGTAATACATGTTGCTTTTGCAGTATCATAAAGTTAAAAAAAAAAAAAACTCTTAAGTCAAATCATTCTAAATCAGGGACATTCTACACACTATACAGTACAAATGTATTTCAGTAAGTTTGGTCTTATTTCCCAGTAAAATACGGAAAAGTGAGAATTTTGCCAATGCTACTACCATCACAAGAAACTTATTTTCTCCCCTTACATTACAAATAGAAGTTTAATCGCTTTTGGCTGGCTTGATTTTTTCCCTTATGTCAAAGATTTAGGGTGTAGGATATTAGACAAATGTTTTCAGTGAAGTAGGCTGTCATGCTGTGAAAGGGTCAATGGGAATTACCTGAAGCCACAGGTAACTAAGAGCTGATGTTGATCCTCAGTCTATAACTAACGGGAAAGTAGAGACTTTGGTCTTGCAAAAGTAAGTAGATTCCACCAACCACAAGATGTTGGAAGAGATTCAGGCCTTAGATGAGAACAGAGCCCTACCCAGTTACTACCTAGATTTCATCCCTGTCAGATCTTAGGAAAAGAGCTTATTCAAGTTGTGCCCAGACTTTGGACTTACAACATGTTGGAAAAATAAACATGTAATATTTTAATCTGCTAAATATATAGCATTAGGTAAAGCAGTGTTTATTTAAGACTAATAGAGTAATAAAGATTTGCACTGTGAGCACCACATTGTTGCTATAGTATTATAACATTCTCATTTACTAGAGTGGAAAAAGTGATAAATTTGGAATGACCTTTATAACCATCTATTCTTGTCAATCATGCTGGTTGGTGGTGGATGAAGAGTGTTCCTCTAAAATTGATGTGATGAATTCCTAACACCAAATACCTGGGAATGTAACTACATTGGAGATAGAGGTGATTTAGTGGTGATTTAAATTGTGGTCATTAGAGTGGACTTTGCTGAAATGGAATTGCTGTCTTTATAACAAAAGAATATGAAGATGTACAGAGGGAGACCATGCAAAGACATAGCCATTGCAACCCTGTTGACACCATTAGCTTGGGTCTCAGGCCTCAAGAGCTATTGTAAAAATAAAATTCTGTTCTTGGAACTTGCCAGTCTGTGTTAACTTTGTTATGAAAGCTCTCGCAAAGTTTCAATATGATGCATAGACTCAACGACATCAAACTTAAATACTGCCCCAACTTTGGACTTCCATACTCTTAAAATTTATGTTGTGTTATGCCTTTACTATGCTAGTTACAGTTGGTAAAATAATCTATCAAATATATCAAACACATAGAAACCAAGAACAGAATAGTTGATCCCAGAGGCTGTGGAAAAGGGGGACTTGGGAGAAGTTCCTTGAAGGGTACTGGTACTATGTTTCATTTAGAGAGAAGGAATCAATGATAATTATTTGAAAAAGAGTCACTATGGTGTAAATAGAGCCAATTAAAATAAAAATAACATAAACTGCATTGTAGATCTATAATTTAATAAGACTGAAATACACATTTTCACAAATGATAAGAAGTATTAAATAGACTGAGTAGAAAAATTATTACATACAGTAATTTTCCGTCATATTCACCTATCAGAAAATATCAAGTTGATTTCTTACAATCATGACTTAAATTCAGTAGGTATACTACACCCTCACTGTACTGTTGATTACTAAATATTTACACAATTTTCTTTTCTTGAGGGAGCTCAAAACTAAGTATTGGGTCAGAATAAACATAAGAACCACAATTTTCCTTGGGAAGTACCTAAGCACTTTCCTTTTATCTTTATCATTTCCCCAAACCATGAGCTAGAGAAAAAGAAACCATCAAAGGATGAATATAAATTAGGATCCTGCTTGGTGGCTGACGTGAAATTAGCCAGACTCAGAAATTCAAGTTTCAAAATAAAGGAAAAGGCAGGAAGAATGGGGAATCCCATGAAAATAGGAGAGATATCAGTAGAGTGGAGGAAGGAAATAAAGGGGATGGAGGAGAGGAAGGAAAAGAGATTAAGGGTGAAAAAAAATTGACCAAATTATGTTATTTACATATATGAATATACCACAGAGGATTTCACCTTTATGTATATCTATAAAGCACTAACTTCAAAAATTATATAAATAGGAGAAAGACCCAAATAGTAAAGGAAGGTGACCAGTGCAAATGAGCAGGAGAGGAAAAGGGGAATTACTTGGTCCTGCAGTGGAGCACATTTTATTCCATACTTTAATAATTATGTTGTAATGTTATTCATAACCATAATGCACTAATAAAAAACTAGAAGTTTGCTAAGAATGTTTCAAAATTAACCTCATCAAAATATCCCAAATCAACACAGTAATGAACTAATATTCCTAATTTGTATATTCCAGGAAGGTAATTCTTATTTTATACAATCGATGTTGAATTTAAATCATTAAAAAAAAATCACGGCAGATTTTTCTTTCTTACTCTACTTCTGCTGCTATGACAAAATACTTGAGGCTGAGTGGTTTATGAAGAAGAGAATTTTTTTACCTCACAGTTCTGGAGGATAAGAAGTCCAAGACCAAGGTGCCAGCAGGATGGTGTCTGGTGCCAATTCTGTTCCCTGCTCCCAAAGTGATGTTTTATTACTGTATCCTCCAGAAGGGACAACCACTGTGTCTTCTTTAGAGGAAGATGAGAAAGGGGGGGGCGACCCTAAATGGATTATCCAGTCTTTTTATAAAGAACTTCTGCATTTATGACTTAATCATTTACAAAAAGCCCCACCTATTAATACTGACATAAAAATGAAGTTTCAACATAAAATTTGGAGAGGAGACATTCAAACCATACCAGTTCCATTGTCTTAACCTTCAGCTGAGATTTTATGTTCTGTCTTTGTAAATAACAAATGTGAAATTAATGTTGGAATTTATGCTCAGAAAAATAAATTGTACTTTAATCATTTACAGGAGGTAGAAAAGCATTGTTCTTAGATAAAGTGTGTTTGGAATTTGCTGACTTGTGTATAATTAATATCTCAAACTTTATTTTCTGTTCATGCTGTTTTGGGGATATAATTGTACCTATGGTGATTTAACAGCATGTAATTATTATCTACACATAAAAATATATGCCTGCTGTTTGTTTTTTATGCAATATATCTGAGGTGAATTGGTGTTGATGCTTTTTATTAAATCCATATTTATAAATAGAATGAAAATCTGATAATTTACCAAGAACACAGCATTATTCTCAAAAACAAAACCCTACTATCTATACAAAGTTCTGTATTATCAAAAATATTCTTAGAACTATGCAACAACATGTAAATTATACCAAAATGATGTTATGGAAACATGAGCATAAGCTTCTATGCTCATAGAGTAAAATAAGTGAAAAAGACAAGGTCAAGAAATTATTACTTAAGTACAAGCATCTAAAATATATATGCACGCACACACACACACTCAAAACTACTCACTCATACTTTAATCTATACATAGTTTGTTATAAATTAAATGCATGAAAAGACAGGCATTTCAATGTCTAAGTGTATTCACAGGAGCAGGGAGTATATAATTCATCATATACATTGAATAGAATGGTAATTTTATGAGTGTATGTCTTCATTCTCTAAATTATTATAATAATTTATTTTTTCGAAGATTTATACTATATGTCCAAAGGAATTTAATAACCACAGTAAGAATTTACAATGGTGTCCTTTAGAAATATGATAGGTGTTTGTCATCCTAGCAAAGAAAAAAAGGCAAGTGACAAAGAGATACATTGTTTTTAATATTATACAATGGCATGTCTCTTGTAAAGAAATTGCCAGTATTTTTTTCCAATAAGGATAACAATATTTCACAAAACTTATTATAATTTATTATACCATTACTTATTAAAATAATAAAACAACTAGTAAAGAATTTCAAAAGGTGATAATTAGAGTGTTGAAAGAGGACTGAGAAACTACAAACCATGGGCTCTTAAGGTGACGTAAATGGAGATGCCAATGCCTGTACCTTCTCTTTGTAAATCATGTGCAGCAGGTGAGTTTCTCTTTCAAAAATCTTCTCTCTAGATAGAAGTCAGTTGGAGCTAATGCTAAGGAGGATACATTCTGCCATCACTGAAGGCCTACTTAGCTCCATAAATCCTAGTGTTCAACCTGATGTCGAATCTCGGACACTTTGTGTTTTATTGACCATGGTATGGTTTAAAGAGCAGTCTGCATTGATCGTTTAGTAGATATTTATGTAGCTGCAAAAATACAGAACACGTGCCTTCGTCATAAAATATTTCTGTGGCTACTTAAAATATCCAGAGGCACAGAAAGGAGATTGTGTTTTGATGAAACTCAAGATTTTCACGGTGCCTATCCACTACATTTTATAATCTACTAAATTTAATTATGTTGTATAATTTAAGATCAAGTAAATATTTTGTTGAAGAATTAAAGATCAAATGTACAATTAATTCTCTAACATGAGTTGCATTTAAGGATTTTTTTAATACTGTGAATCCAATCAAAATATCAGGTTAATTCCCTTGTTGTCATTAAAAAATCACTGAGTAAGTGAAAGCAGTCACATGGCCTTTTTTTGGGGGGTGGGTTAGGTACTAGGGATTGAACTCAGGGGCACTCGACCACTGGGCCACATCCCCAGCCCTTTTTTGTATTTTATTAGAGGCAGGGTCTCACTGAGTTGCTAAGTGCCTTGCCATTGCTGAGGCTGGCTTTGAACCCACGATTCTCCTGCCTCAGCCTCCCAAGTGCTGGGATTACAGGCGTGCGCCACCGCGTCCGGCTTCACATGGCCTTTTAACAAATGTTTTCCTTTGGGCAGAGCCTAGATGAGAAAAGAAATCAGAACATTTAAAGATATTCTCAGAAACAGTTTTGCAATTGGGAAACATTCTATAAACTTGGAGACCAAAAGTATTTTAGATTAAAAAAAAAATAAAGTTTGAGCTAATATGGATGGTAAAATATGTTTGGATTATATATGCATATAATGAAATGTTGTAACTTATCCCACGATCTTTATTCCCATTATCTTGAAACGTATTACTTTTTAATAATTATATTTTTATTATCTCCTTCTCCAGATAAATTTTCCAAAATCAAAATCTATATTTGTATTTCTATTCATTTATTTTAGCAGTGTACCTAATATATAGTAGGGGCATGGATGCATTCTCCTTGATTGGACACCACTGTGACTACTGTGTCTTTAAACACCTCTCTTAGCTTTCACCAGGAATGAAAACATGCAGTATTTTTCTTTCTGGCCTGGATTATTTTACTTATCATTATGCCCCCCAGTTCCATCCATGTTTGTGAAAATGATTGGACTTTATTATTTTTATTAATGTATAATAACCATTGTGTACATATCCTGTGTTGTTATTTGTTTACATATCCATTGACATCTCCATTGATTGCTTATATGTTTTTGTTGTGAATAGTGTTGTAATAAACATGCCATGGGATTTTTATAATATGAAGAAGCTCTATTTTCAGTTTCTGAGGGTCTCCATCCTACTTTCCACAATGACTGTATTAATTTTCATTCCCAACAATCGATGAGTTTCCTTGTCTCTGTATCCTCCTTAACATTATTTTTTGTCATTTTTTTATAAATAAAATACAAGAATTTAAATTTTTTTATTATTATAATTTGTTATACATGTTTGCAGAGTACATTTCATTTCATATTACATATAAAGAGCACAATATTTCAAGTTGCTGGTTTAATATAAACTATTTTTACAATTGTGTCTTCATACATGTATTTAGCGTAATCATGGATAACTCAGTCTGCCATTATTCCTATCCCCTTGTCCCCTCCCCGCTCTCTCCCCTCCTTGTTCTATTTAAAGCTCTTTCATTCCTCTCATTCCCTCTCTCTTGTCTTTATAAGTTAGTATCTTCATATCAAACAGATCATTCAACCTTTAGGTTTTTGGGGATTGGCTAACTTCACTTAGCATTATTTTCTCCCACTCCATCCATTTACCTGCAAATGCCATGATTTTATTCTCTTTTAATGATGAGTAGTGTTCCATTGTGTATATACCAAAGTTTCCCTATCCATTCATCTGTTGATGGGCATCGGGTAGGTTCCAGAATCTAGCTATTGCGAATTGTGCTGCTATAAACATTGATGTGGCTGTGTCCCTGTAGCAAGCTGTTTTTAAGTCCTTCGGGAATAGGCCAAGGAGTGGGACAGCTGGGTTAAATGGTGGTTCCATGCCAAGTTTTCCTAGGAATCTCCATACTACTATCCATATTGGCTTCACCAATTTGCAGTTCCACCAGCAATGTAAGAGTGTGCCTTTTTCCCCACATCCTCGCGAGCATTTATTGTTGTTTGTTTTTTTGATAGCTGCCATCCTGACTGGAGTGAGATGAAATCTTAGAGTAGTTTTGATTTGCATTTCTCTAATTGCTAGAGACATCGAACAATTTTTCATTTATTTGTTGATTTACTATATTGATTGATTGTATATCATCTTCTGAGAAGTGTCTGTTTAGTTCCTTGGCCCATTTATTGATTGAGTTATTTATTTATTTATTTATTTTGGTGTTAAAGTTTTTAAGAGCTTTATAAATCCTTGAGGTTAGTGTTCTATCTGATGTGCTTGTGGTAAATATTTGCTCCCATTCTGTAGGTCCTCTATTCACCTCACTGATTGTTTATTTTGCTGAGAAGAAGTTTTTCAGTTCAAATCCATCCCATTTATTGATTCTTATTATTAGTTCTTGCACTATAGGGGTCTTATTGATGAAGTTGGAGCCGAAACCAACATGATGGAGATTTGGGCCTACTTTTTATTTTATTAGGTGCAAGGTCTCTGGTTTAATTCCTAGGTCCTTGATCCACTTTGAGTTAAGTTTTGTGCATGGTGAGAGAAAGAGATTTAATTTCATTTTATCACATGAGTATTTCCAGTTTTCCAAACACCATTTGTTGAGGAGGCTGTCTTTTCTCCAGTGAACATTTTTGGCTCCTTTGTCTAATATAAGATAACTGTAGGTGTGTGGGTTCATCTCTGTGTCTTCTATTCTGTACCATTGGTCAACTGGTCTATTATGATGCCAATACCATGCTGTTTTTGTTACAATTGCTTTGTAGTACAATTTAAGGTCTGGAATAGTAATGACACCCTCTTGCTTCATTCTTCTTGCTAAGAGTCACTTTGGCTATTCTGGGTCTCTTATTTTTCCAGATGAATTTCATGATTGATTTTTCTATTTCTATGAGGAATGATATCGTGATTTTGATTGGGATTGCATTGAATCTGTATAGTGCTTTTGGGAGAACGGTCATTTTGACAATATTAGTTCTACCTACCCCAAAACAGGGTAGATCTTTCCATTTTCTAAGATCTTCATTAATTTCTTTCTTTACTGTGCTGTAGATTTCATTGTAGAGGTCTTTCACTTCTTTTGTTAAGTTGATTCCCAAATATTTTATTTATTTATTTATTTATTTATTTTGAGGCTATAGTAAGTGGAGCAGATTTCCTAGTTTCTCTTTCTGAGGATTTGTTGTTGATGTACAAAAATGCCTTTGATTTATGGGTTTTGATTTTATATCCAGCTACGTTGCTGAATTCACTTATTAGATTTAGAAGATTTCTGGTGGAATCTTTTGGATCTTCTATGTATAGAATTGTATCTTCTGCAAATAGTGATAATTTGAGTTCTTCTTTTCCTATCCATATCCCTTTAATTTCTTTCGACTGTCTAATTGCTCTGACTAGGGCTTCAAGAACAATGTTAAATAGGAATGGTGAAAGACGGCATCCCTGTCTTGTTCCTGTTTTTAGAGGAAATGCTTTCAATTTTTTTTCCATTTAGGATGATGTTAGCTTTACGATGTTGAGGTATGTTTCTGTTATCCCTATTTTTTCTAGCATTTTGAACATGAAGGGATGTTGTATTTTGTCAAATGCTTTCTCTATGACTATTGAGATGATAATATGATTTTTATATTTGAGCCTGTTGTTGTGATGAATTACATTTATTGATTTCCTTATATTGAACCAACCTTGCATCCCTAGAATGAAGCCCACTTGATAGTGATGCACTATATTATTGATGTGCTTTTCTAATCAATTAGCCAGAATTTTATTGAGAATTTTTGCATCTATATTCATTAGAGATATTGGTCTGAAGTTTTCTTTCTTTGATTTCTCTCTGTCTGGTTTTGGAATCAGGGTGATATTGGCCTCATACAATGAGTCTGGGAGTGTTCCCTCTTTTTCTATTTCTTGAAATAGTTTGAGAAGTATTGGTGTTAGTTCTTCTTTAAAGATCTTGTAGAACTCAGCTGTGTATTCATCTGGTCCTGGGCTTTTCTTGGTTGGTAAATTTTTTATGGCATTCTCTATTTCTTTGCTTGAAATTCATCTATTTAAATTGCGTATATCATCTTGATTTAGTTTGGGTATATCACATGTGTCTAGAAATTTGTTGATGCCTTCATTATTTTCTATTTTATTGGAGTATTAATTTTCAAAATAATTTCTAATTATCTTCTGTATATCTGTAGTGTCCGTCGTGATATTTCCTTTTCCATCGTAGATATTGGTAATTTGTGTTTTTCTTTGTTAGCATAGCTAAAGATCTATCAATTTTATTTATTTTTTCAAAGAACCAACTTTTTGTTCTGTCAATTTTTTTCAATTGTTTTTTTTTTTTTTTTTAGTTTCAATTTCATTAATTTCAGCTCTGATTTTAATTATTTCCTGTCTTCTACTTCTTTTGGGTTTGGTTTGTTCTTCCTTTTCTAGGGCTTTGAGATGTAATGTTAGTTCATTTATTTGTTGACTTTTTCTTTTTTGAAGGAATGAGCTCCATGCAATGAACTTTCCTCTTAGTACTTCCTTCAGGGTGTCCCAGAGATTTCGGTATGTTGTATCATTGTTCTCATTTACCTAAAAGAATTTCTTAATCTCCTTATTGATGTCTTCTGCAACCCATTGATCATTCAATAGCATATTATTTAGTCTCCAGGTGTTAGAGTAGATTTTCTTTCTTTTTTTTTATCATTGATTTCTAATTTCATTCCATTATGATCTGATAGAATGCAGGGTAGTATCCCTACATTTTTATATTTGCTTAGAGTTGCTTTATGGCATAATATATGGTCTATTTTTGAGAAGGATCCATGTGCTCCTGAGAAGAAAGTGTATTGGCTCATTGATGGATGATATACTCTATTTATGTCAGTTAAGTCTAAATTATTAATTGTATTATTGAGTTCTATAATTTCTTTGTTTAACTTTTGTTTGGAAGATCTATCCAGTGGTGAAAGAGGTATGTTAATGTCACCTAGAATTATTGTGTTATGGTCTATTTGATTCTTGAACTTGAGAAGAGTTTGATTGATGAATGTAGATACTCCATTATTTGGTGCATATATATTTATAACAGTTATATCTTATTGATGTATGATTCCCTTTAGCAGTATGAAATGTCCATCTTTATCTCTTTTGGCTAATTTTGGCTTGAAGTCTACTTTATTTGATATGAGGATGGAGACCCCGGCTTGCTTACATAGACCATGTGAATGATATATTTTATCCCATTTTTTCACCTTCAGTCTATGGGCATCTTTTCCTATGAGATGTGTCTCTTGGAGGCAACAAATTTTGGGGTCTGATTTTGTAATCCAATCTTTTAATTGGCGAGTTTTGGTCATTAACATTCAGGGTTATTATTGAGACATATTTTGTATTACCAGTCATTTTTATTTTTTTATTATTTTTGGTATTTAATTTGACTTGGTTTTTCCTTTGGTTGGTTTTTCCCTTTATTTTAGTTCTTCCCTTTGCAGATTTTCATTATTATTTTTCATTTTGCTCCTGATGAAATATTTTACCAAGAATGTTCTGTAGAGTAGGCTTTCTTGTTGTAAATTTCTTTAGCTTTTGTTTGTCATGGAACGTTTTTATTTCTTCCTCAAATCTAAAGCTTAATTTTGCTGGATATAAAATTCTTGGTTGGCATTCTTATCCTTTAGAGCCTGGTATATATTGTTCCAGGCTCTCCTGGCTTTGAGGATCTGGATTGAAAAATCTGCTGAGATGCAATTTGGTTTTCCCTTATAGATAATCCCTTGCAGCCTTTAAAATTCTATCTTTATTTTGTATGCTAGGCATTTTCATTATAATGTGCCTTGGTATGGACCTGTTGTAATTTTGTACATTTGGCGTCCTATAGACCTCTTGTATTTGATTTTCAAATTCATTCTTTCTGCTTGTGAAATTTTCTGATATTATTTCATTGAAAAGATTGTACATTCCTTTGGTTTGATTCTCAGCACATTCCTCTATTCCAATAAATCTTAAATTTGGTCTTTTGATGGTATCCCATAGTTCTTGGATATTCTGTTCATGGTTTCTTAACCATCTTCACTACTGTGTGGTCAACTTTATTTTCAAGATTATATATTTTGTCCTCATTGTCTGAGGTCCTATCTTCCAAGTGGTCCAATCTGTTGGTGATGCTCTATATTGAATTTTTTAAGTGGCTTACTGTTTCTTTCATTTCAAGGATTTCTGTTTGGTTTTTTTCTCAAACTCTCTATCGCTTTCTTGAAGTAATCTTTTGCTACCTGGATTTGTTCTCTTATCTCTTTGTTGATGTGATTGATGGTTGCCTGTATTTGATCTCTTATCTCTTTGTTGGAGAGATTAATTTTTGCCTGTATCTATTCACTTAGGTAGTTTTTTAAATCCCTTATCATTTTAATGATGTACATCCGGAAGTCTTTCTCTGACATTTCACCTACTGTGCTGTCTATGGTTTCTATTGTTGTAGTATCTTGGTTTGTTTGGGGCATTTTCCTCCCTTGTTTCCTCATGATATCTATGTGTTTTCCCCTCTTGCAAGGTAAGCCTGAGGTCTTACAACTTCTGCCCTTTTGTGTTATAAGGTCCAGTTTACCCAGAACCTCACTTTTTAGGGAAATATCAATATTAGATCTTTCCATGTACCAATGTGTGTCCATATATCAGTCAGTTTCTATTTTTATATTTACAGTTTTGTCGCTATAAAAAACAGAAATGATGAGATCAGTTATCTTATTCCAGATAGTCTCTATGTTTGTGTGGTGGTTACAGTATCTAATGATAGGTGGGGGGACTTAGAGTTTGGCTTAAATGTTTATAAAGTAAGATGTGAGAAAATAGAGGTATTAGATTATTTGACTAGTGAGAGTATAATCATTAGAATTTGGCTGTTAGTAGAAGAAGTAAGAGATAGACAACCCCATGTAAGATTCTCTGTTAGCTTACAACATCATAACTGGTTGCACCTTTTGGTGCATCCTGGTCTCTAGGGACCTTAGTGCTGTCTTACCCGGACCTTTTTGTTGTTCCTTGGTAGTAGCATAGTTAACTCAGTTTTGTGGCAGTGGTAGCCTCAGGCCTATAATTATATTGGTGTTGGGTTGAGTAGCTATGGGATCCCAGTTCGGTGTGTCTTTCTGGGCAGATGCGGTTGCCTCTCTGATTTGCAGGGATGGAGCGGGCCTCTCTCTCCAGATCCCCTCCTGGCCACAGTGTGGTGGAGCAGGCAGTCTGGCTTTCTTCTCCCCACTCTCCTCCTTCTGGGTCTCCTCCCAGTCTAGTTGTTTTGGTGGGGGTTGGGCAGGTGGGCAGCAGGCCCTATCACAGGGTGGAGCCTGCAGTTCCTGGTCGTGGTGATGGCGTGGACCAGTGGTCAGGAGGGCTGGTGGCTGGACCGCTCCTTCAGGTGGGTGTGTGTCACTTGTTTTGGTCGCAGCTGGGCAAGTCGGGCCCTGTCTGCAGTGGGGAGCTGCTATTCCCAGCCCCAGAGGGGACGACTGTGTAAATTTTTGTCTTTTTGATAATAGCCATTCTCATTTACCACGAGTGGAGGCAAAATAATTAATCAAATAAAATAGTAGTATTATATTCTATGTTCATGGATTGAGAAAATCAAGATTGTTAAGATATTCTCACTACTCAAAGAAATCAAGAGAATTAGTGTAATCCCTATTTAAATCCCATTAGCATTTCCTTTATAAATAGGGAAAAACTCAACTAAAATTTGTAAGGAAATTCAAAACATACAAATAGCCCAAAAAAATCTTGAAAAGTAAAAAAATTGAGACCAGCATGTTGGTGAATTTCAAAACATGTAACAAAGCTACAGTAATTTAAGCATATGCAACAAAATATAAAGTCCAGAAATAAACCCACATGTAGATGGACAATTCATCTTTGACAAAGATGTTAAAAATATCCCAAAGTAAAAGGATACTTTTTTTCAACTAACTGCATTGGGAAAACAGATATCCATATGCAGTAGATAAAAACTTGATCCTTCTTAAACCATTATCAAAAATCAATTCAAAGAATCTCAGCTTTTGGGACAGGAGTCCCTGTGTCCCTTTGCTAGCAAAGCAATAAACCTCCTTTTTCATTTTCTTAAAAAATAAAAAATCAACTCAAAATAGATTAAAGGCTTAAATATAAGCTATAAAATGGCAAAATTCCTAGAGGAAAATATGGAGGAAGAGATTAACTAGTATTAGTAATGATTTCTTCAATGTAACACCAAAAGTACAGAAAATGATAGCAAATCTAAGCAGGTACAACTTCATCAATCTCAAAAGCTTCTGCTAAGCAAGAATAGCAATTAAAAGAGTTAAGTTTCAAACCATAGAAGGGGAGAAAATATTTTCAAAAACGACCTTGGGTAGACATTTCTCAAAAGAAGACATACAAACAGCCAACAGGTTCATGAAAACCTGCTCAACCTCACCAATTACCAGAGAACCGAAAATCAAAATCACAATATGGTATTGTAATATCATTCCTGCGAAGAAAGCTATTACCAAAATAACAAAAGAAAAAAAGTATAGGCAAGGTTTTGGAGAAAATGGAATTTTGGTACATTAATTTTGGAAATACAAAATGGCATAGTTATTATGGGAGACAGTATGGAGTTTTCTGAAAAAGTGAAAATTAGAACTTTCATATCATTTAGCAAAACCACTTTTAAATATTTTTCCAAAATATCTAAAATTGAACATTTACTACCACTGACTCATGCATTGAGTCTCTGTTAACCATAGCCAAGATGTGTAAGCAATCTAATATCTATGAGTTTAAAAACATGTGGTAGATAGATATAAAACTGAATAACTCACATTCTTTAAAGCTTTAAAATCCTGCAATATGTAACAATATGTACTAATCTTTAATGAAAAAAGAATAAACCAGTCATAGAAGAAAAAAACACTGCATGATTCTATTTTATATGAAGTTATCTAAAAATATTCAAATCCTCAGAAGCAAAGAATAGAAGGTGGTTGTCAGGGACTCAGGTAGGGTAGAAATGGTGAGTTACTCCACAGTTTGTACAAAATTTAAATTGTGCAAGAAGAAATAATTTCTAGAGGCACAATATCCAATATTGAGCATATAGATAATAATACTCTATTGGATAGCTAACCGTGTAAGATTGTAGATCCCATGTCAAGTGTCTTTACCAAATAAAATAATAAATGAATAAATATGATGAAAGTAGCTCATTTATTTCAAATATCTAGCTCTGCATAGAGTGACTAATGTTGGATCCAATTTCAGCAAAAATCCTATCTTTTAGTAATAATATAATGAACAATAGGGGAAAATATCACAAAAATAACAAAAATAATTATCATTTAGAATGCATTTATCTGTCTATATATATACATATACAAATAAATTTTGTATATATATTTTGTATATATTCATATACAAATAAATTTTCTTCCATATGTATTATTATTGGTTTATTCTCATTATTTCCTAGCATGATGATTCCTTATTTTAATTTATTTTCATAATTTTTCCTTTTTTTTTTTTTTTTTTTTTTGTTGGTACTGGGGATTGAACCCAGGGTGCTTAACCAGTGAGCCACATCCCCAGACCTTTTTAATATTTTATTTAGAGACAGAGTCTAGCTGAGTTGCTTAATACCTCACTAAATTGCTGAGGCTGGCTTTGAACTCATGATCCTCCTGCCTCAGCTACACAAGTTGTTGGGATTACAGGAGTGTGCCACTGCACCTGGCTAAGGTTTCCCTTTGTTCTTCAATAAACATTGACCCAGCCTCAGCAATGGCGAGGCACTTAGCAACTCAGTGATACCCTGCCTCTAATAAACATACGAAAAAAAAAAAAAAAAAAAAGGGCTGGGGATGTGGCCCAGTGGTTGAGTGCCCCTGAGTTCAATCCCTGGTACCAAAAAACAAAACACAACAAAACAAAAATTGATTCATTTATTTTATTTTGGTTATAAAATATCATTAACATTCTTAATTTTCATAGAAACTGACAACAGAAATGAAAAAAAAAAATCTAAGTAAAAAATTTTAATAGAATATTAATGTTATTTATCTATTGGTTCTTCTCCATAGTTAGAAAAACATTTTTTAAGAATTGTATTGTTGAGGACCAAAACCAACACTAAGGAAATATTAAAAATTGGCCTAGAATTTTAATTTTAAAATACTTTTATCTTTTCTACTACTGAGTATAAATACAGTGCTGTCATAAACTATAATGTATATGTATATAGTAATGTACTATATTTAGTGCATACCTCATTTGTTAACATTCATAGACAGCCTTTAAAGTTTTTGTAAAATATCAATCATCTCTACAATTTCACTATTTTCTTATTTTTTGTCATTCCAAGATGTACTTACCATGTTCAAATTTGTCACTTTTATTTCATTCTCCTAATTGTTAACAAATTCAAATTTTCACAAGTTAAGTTTATTGACATTGAAATATTTGCAGTTTAATAATTAAAAATACAGAAACAGAAAGTCATGCATTATTCATAATAGACTCTTGAAAAATACTTGTTGAATATCTTATATCAATCTTTATGTAAAAAATCTCATCAAATACGCATATTCTGTTTTAAAATTACATTAATTAGTCTTATTTATTTATTAAAAATTATAAACTTACACAATGAAAAGTGTTGGACTAAGTTAAATATTTATATTTGTTTAATATTAAATAAGTCATATAGGGAATTTTTTTCCCCTAATTTATCTATTCAATATTCAACAATTTTTATTCAAAGCCCAGCAAGTATTTCAATAACTAAGGACACAGTAGTGAAATGGCATTTTGTCGGCAGTCTCATGATGTGGCTATGCATAAACTGGTAGGGCGTATATATAGTATACAACACTATCACTGAAGCTTAACAAAGACAGAAAATTTTGCTCAAAATAGTTGCTAAAGATAAGGTAGTCAGAGATTGGATCAGGCAGACACCTAAAAGCAACTGATGAGTACATTATTGATAAGACAGTAAAATTGGTGAATAGCTATCCTACAGGTAGAAGAAATAGCCCCAAGTCCTATCTCCTTTTCCAAGAGAAACCTTAGGAAAAAAAAAGTGTTTAAAAGAATATAGAATTGAGGGGCAGGGATGCGGTTTATTTGTAGAGTGTTGGATTCTTCTGGTTGAGGCCAGGGGAACAAGCCCAAACCACAAAGAACAAAAAAATTAAGAAGAATATAGAGGTTGAACATTCTTAATTTAACAATCTGCAATCCAAATTGCTTCAAAATCCAAAACTTTCTGAGCAATGACATGATGCTATATGTGGAAAATGCACTGCATGACCTCATGTGACATATCATGGTCAAAATGCAGATGCATTAAAAACAGAATCAAATTACCTGCTAGTTTCATATAAGGTATATATATGAAACAAATGAATTTCTTATTTAAACCCAGATCTCATCACCAAGTTACCTCATTATGGATATGCACGTAGTGCAAAATAAAAAAGAAATCTCAACAACTTTTGGTCTCATAAATTTCAGAAAAAGTATATGAAATATGTATAACCAATATTAATATTAAATTGTACACGTATAGAAGAATTTTTTTTGGTTGGGGGGTGTACTGGGGATTGAACTCAGGGGCACTGGATCACTGAGTCACATCCCTAGCCCTATTTTGTATTTTATTAGAGACAGGGTGTCACTGAGTTGCTTAGCACCTCTCTGAATTCTTGAGGCTGGTTTTGAATTTGTGATCCTCCTGCCTCCACCTCCTGGGTCATGGGATTAGAGGTGTACACTACACCTGCATATATAGAAGATTTTTACTCATGTTTTGTCAAAAATTAAAGTCCTTGGTCCTTTTCTATGCAATTCTCTTTTGTAACCATTTTTGATCACAAACTTGAAATCCTGTTTTCTCCATGGCCTTTTCTCTGTTGTTCCTGTACATTAAATTATGCATTGTTCTGACAGTGTCTAGGGAGCATAGTCAACCAGTGGCTGCCAGATGTGTCCCTCAGGTCAGAAGCTCCTCTTACTTGAAGCAGAAATGCACGTTTTTATTTTTTCTGGAGTTGGAACATTTTTAGAATTTTAAACACAGATAACAAATGTTATTCCTATAATCTAAGGAAAAGTAGATTATAAAATTTTTTTTTTTTTTCAAGAATCTTGAAATTCTTCTTGCAGTTCATTACAATTACTACTGTACAATTCATTCAACTCCATGCAGGCCTCTTTGTGATGCGCAGGGACAGCAAAGATAAAAGTCATCGGAGATGATTTTCTCACATTGGATCACATTATATTTAAATATGTTAATCTGCAAATAGTCTAGGAGGACTTTTTTTTTTTTTTTCCACCCAAATGCATTCACCCCCCTGGCATGAAATTATAAAATGTCAATACAGCAAATTTCATACTGATCTATCACCTCACAGATCTTCCTTTACAAATATGCAAATATACTTATTACTAGATTTATATCCTTGTGCTAGGTTGTAAATGAGTCCAGAGGGAAATATCTCAAAGCAATATCTAGTTGAGTTTCTCATTATTTTTTATCAGGCATAAGATCTAAATTAATTACAAGTACGTTAATATGTATTACATATAACATGCCATCCACTTGTTCACATGCACAGACATCCAGAAAATATTATTGGCCAGCCATTGCTTTTGTCACATTATTTCACCTGAGTAGACCAATAAACTCCAGTAACAGAATTGTCCGGAGAATTTTGTATATTTTCCCTAAGATTTTAAAAATATTGCATGTGCCAACTTTTGTTCTAGATACTGGAAACATAAGAATAAAAATAAAAATAAAGTTGTTCACTGCCCTTGAGAAATCATACCATATCTGTGAAAAAAATATGAGGTAAGAGTTTAAGGATGGGAATACTGACTATGCTTCTCACTCTAATTTCAGCATGGTGTGCTTAATTTACTGAGACTCTACTTTCTACTTTCCATATCATCTGCAGAACAAATACTTGGAATCAGGTTTAAAAATCAAAAGAACTTAATATTAAATAGAAACATTTTATATAACAGACAACATATATATTCTGATTAGAAGAAAGAGAGATAGGGCTGGGATTGTGGCTCAGTGGTAGAGCTCTCGCCTAGCGCGCGTGGGCGACCCGGGTTCGATCCTCAGCACCACGTACAAATAAAATGCATTCAATAAAACACATTGTGTACAACTAAAAGCAAATAAATAAAAATATTAAAAAAAAAAAAGAAAAAGATAGACAAGAAACAGGGAGGCAATAAATGAATCTTTTAGTGGAGGCAATCTCTAAATTCCTAAAATTCCTATCTTTCTAAAAGTACTTCTAAGCAATAAAGAAAAGCCAGATGTACTGGTGCATGCATTTCATTCAAACTATTCAGACATGTGAGGTAAGGGGATCACAAGTTTGAGGTCAGCCTGAGCAACTTAGTGAGAGTTTGTCTCAAAACAAAATTTAAGTGGCTCAAGTTTATAATCATGATTTCAAAGCTAACATCAGCAATTTAGTGAGGCCCTGTGTCACTTAGTGAGACCCGAATCAAAATAAAAAATGAAAAGGGCTCGGGATGCAGCTCAGTGGTTAAATGAGTGGTTCAAGCCCCAGTACAATGAGTAAGTGAATAAATAAATAAAAATTAAAACAGCAAAGTAAGTCACAAAATTTAGTCATACATTATATAAACCTCCTTTATGGTATTAAAGCCCAATTAGCTTAGTCAACCTGTGCATATAAAATAGAAGGGTGACCCTAAATCCTTAAAATGGATTGTTAAGAAATTTATGAGGGAAATAATAAAATTTATTTTGAAAACTAGAAACTGTCTTCTGTACTTGGACATCGAGATAAAATGCCAAATTTTACTAATACCTATAAGTTTTTTTATTTTTCTACAACTCTTTGGATAGAGAAATTATGTTTTCCCATAATATTTCAGCTTACA
The DNA here is from genome assembly GCA_025594165.1 of Tamias sibiricus. Classification (NCBI taxonomy): domain Eukaryota; kingdom Metazoa; phylum Chordata; class Mammalia; order Rodentia; family Sciuridae; genus Tamias; species Tamias sibiricus. Next base: position 137,204,931 of record CM046665.1, read on the forward strand.
CATAAAAGCTTGTGTTCATCAAGAGACTAATTTGAATATTTTATTTGTTCCTATCTACTCCTTAAACCTTTTTTTTTTTTTTTATTTTTCCTAACTCCTGTAATTCTAGAAAAGCCATAGGTTTCAAACAAAATTTACAATAAAAGTTGTAAGTCTGTTGCAATTCTTAGGATGGCCCGAAATAATCGCCTTCCTTCTCTTTGCCAAACTCGACCCCTTTGAAATAATTTTATCTTCAGTCTCAAAACTACTCTCAAGCACCATGTAATAATCACAGAAGTCTTCCACTCAGTGACGTCTTCGATATTACAAATTGGTTGTTCTTTTATTTCTCATGCAGAAATAGTGGATAGAGAAGAGAAAGAAATGTTTGGATGAACAGATGCATAGATGAAAAAAAAAATAGAACATTAGGTAAGCTGGCAAGAGCATAGAGATGGCAGATGGTGGGTAGATGAGGGAAGACAGATGATTAGATAGGTGGGTAGGCTACAGGTAGATAGACACAAACATAGATACATGGATAGATGAGAGGAACAGTTATTTGCGGGAGTAGAACTTTATAAATAAGAACAGATTCACACATATTGTTCTACATGAGCCCCCCTTTTTTTTTATGTGGAGTTCCTTGAGCCAATTGACTACTTAAATATTAAGGTAAATGAAGAACAATGTAGCCTAATTGAAAGTTACTTTTGGATAAAAAGACGTAAACTCTTAACTTTGCATAAAGTTGTATTATATTTAAAAAACAATTTTTGCAATAACAAAATTAGCTCAAGGAACTCTATGTTTAAAAAATGTTAAAATCACATGGAAAAATACATGCAAATTGTTTGTATTCACAGATTTCTACTCCTTGACACACTCATCCCTCTTATTCGCTCTTTGAAAACCTCCTGGTTCTCTGCGCACAAGTCGCAGTTCCTGTTTCAGGGCTCATCCTCTGCCCTCACCACAGCACTGGTGGTCCACCATCTCTGGCTGCCTTCTGTGTGCACCTTTTTTGTAAGCAGAACACGTGTTCTCCAGTTTGCTCCCTCTCCATGACACTTGACATAACTGGCACTTTCAGAATGAACTACTGCGTGACAACTTGTTGAGAGAGAAAAAAGGAATTCTATTACCTGTTTTCCTCTGGAACTTCTGGGGAAGTTTTTTTTGTTTTTTGTTTTTCTCTCCCCCAAATAGACATCAAAGGAAACACAAAAGAAGGTATCTAAACACAGTGATTTAGTCAGTTTCCCATCACTGTGATGAAAATACCAACAAGAACAACTTAGAGGAGAAACAGTTTTATTTTAGTCGCCTGGTTTCAGAGGTTCAATCCCACGTCAATTGACTCCTCTGCTCTGGGGCTAAGGTGAGGCAGGACATCAGGTTGAAAGGGTGTGTGGTGGGGGAGCTGCTCCATTCACAGTAGCTGGGAATCAGAGACAGAGAGGACCCAGGAGTAAAAGATATAATCCCCAACGGCACCGCACCACCCCTCCCGCCTATTTCTCCAGCCATGCCCCAGGTGCTCAGCATTAACATACAATGGTCCATTAAAATTACTAAATCATCAGATGGATTAATCCACTGATTAGATTTCTGGCTCTTATAATCTAATCATTTCACCTCCTGAATTAATACAGAAGCTTTTTGGGGAAATCTCATATCAAACCATAACACACATTTAATTAAGGTATTTGTTCAGCCCAGTAAAATGTGTAAAAAATATGTAATAAATTATGTTATTAAATTTAGATAAACTTTTATTTTTAAAGAAATAAATTAGGAGTTTGCTTATTATATAGGAAATTTATTGTTTGAAATTATTCATAGCTATGAATCCTTTGAACAAACAAGTTCTGAAATATATGCATTTATATGTGTTATGTAACATAAGTTTGGAAATACTATACATACATGGATATACATGTAAACTTAGGCGTATATGCATGTTTATGTTCATTTTCGTTATTACATCTGAGTCAGATTCACTTGCTCATATGTCTCCTTACTTCTCCTAAAATGAGCTATAGAATATAGCTCTATAATATATAAATGAAATGTGTAAGCAATGTAAGCTTGTTTATATTTGTATCAGTGTCTTCCATGATAGCATCAATAATAATCAACAGTAATAATCCTTGTTATCAGCAATATGGAGCACAGCTTTTGCATAACTTCCACTGATCTCTACAAGTATAAAATACATAAAACTGGGCAAAATATCCTGATATCAAAAAGGAATTTGTTAATCATTTACAAAAGTACTACACCAGGCATATAAAAATGGAACTGGCTTGTAATATGGATTTCAGATTAGATCCATCAATCTGCCATTAATCAACAGTTTTGACCTTTCTTATGTTGTATATACTGTGTCCTCTGATATTATTAAAGGAAATGAGTTAAATAGTTTCTAAAGTCTGGTACTTTCCTAAAATTTGCTCATCTGTGTAAGTTTCAAGTTAAAATGTATTTGTGTATCATAATGTTTCATACTTGTGATATATTTTGTTAGTGTTGGGGGAAGGTTGTATACAAAAATTTGAATGCTATTAGATTAGATCAGAGGAAAAAAAACATTGATGGCAAAATTATTTTGCATGCTACTGTGTGAAAATGCCTCCTTTTTGTCATTAGATATACTATTCAAAATATTCAACAGACTCTAAGGCAAAGTATCCTTGATGTGGTGTCATGTTTTTACTATTGTATCTCAAGTATTTTTGATATTTAAAGGCAATTCCTGATATTAATAGAAGTTATTCTAACTACTTAGCAAATCTATTTTATTCCTTGAAATCTCGTAGTGTTATGCTTTACTTATTTACTTGCTGATTCTTGAGAAAGAGAGCAGTGTTTAAGAGCTGAAGTGGTAAAGCCGGGCGCGGTGGCGCACGCCTGTAATCCCAGCACTTTGGGAGGCTGAGGCAGGAGGATCGCGAGTTCAAAGCCAGCCTCAGCAATGGCGAGGCACTTAGCAACTCCGTGAGACCCTGTCTCTAATAAAATACAAAAAAAGGGCTGGGGATGTGACCCAGTGGTCGAGTGCCACTGAGTTCAATCCCAGGTACCACAAAAAAAAAAAAAAAAAAGAGCTGAAGTGGTGGGGAGTTTAGGTTTTCTGTGCTTATTAATGGGCTAGACCCAAAGGGAAACAGCAAACCTTCTTGTACCTACATCTGCATGTTGCAGGTGGTTTTAGAACTTGAACAGGTATCACCCAAGGTTAGGCTCCTGTGCTCCCACAGGAACTGGGAGAAAGCAGCATATCAATTTCATTGATAATTATATTTCAAAGCTTCCAGGTCCTAGGGGAAATACCCTTAGGGTCTAAAGCTTGGAAGCAACTGTTTAAAATATTCAATATGTCAAAGTTTTAGAAAAAGAATTTATAATTATCAGGTTTTTGAAATCTACAAAAAGGAATTCAGGGGCCTCAAGTCAAGAAGAAGTCTGTTTAAAGCTTATTTGTTTTCAGGAGAGTTTTAAGACCTTATTTTCCAGTATCCATGGACTCCCTTTCATTGACTTTGAAATGGTATCTTGGTCTGAGCATGTGTCTCAGCAGTAGAGGATGTGCTTACCACATATGAGGCACTGGGTTCCATTCTCAGCACACACATTAGGGGAAAAAAAGAGAGAGAGAAACTAAAGAAAATAAACAAGATTTTACCAGTTTAATTCTCTCTACATCTCTCCCTCAATTTACCACATTAGTATGGCAGCTTAATAATATATTTGTTGATAGAATCGTTTTTAACTTGGAACATGAAGATAAATGTGAATGACAAAAGCAATTTGATGACACACATTCACTTATTTTTATGTCAGCATAATGAATACTCTCTTAATGCCTATTTTTGTTACTAAATGTCCCCTTGTCATAGCCAAAAGTAACAAATCCTAGGGTAGCAGCTCCTGAACACTGATGAAAGTGGCAGAGCTCTTCAAGCATATTTTAGAACTATCAGGATCACCAGGATTAATTATATTCAGAAATGTCACCAAAACAGAGTTTGAAAACACTGATCTATTCTGCGAAAAAATCAAAATGTAGATGGGTTCTAGAAAATTCTTATGCTTAGCAACATTTTATGCAAAATTAATAGATTAGAGATTTTCAATTACAATTTCTTGAATCAAATATTATTCTCATTCATCATTTTGTTATTTTGAAATTATGTTTAGAAAGCTTAGATGCTTGTGTCAGTCAGCTTTTTGTTGCTGTTACCCAAATACCAGACAAGAACTACTTAGAGAAGGAAAACTTGATTGTGAGTTCATGTGGGACTGAAGGAAGGCATAACATATGGGGGAAGGGTGTGGCAGAGGAAACCTGCTCAGCTCAGGACAACCAGAAAGCAGAGACAGGGACCAAGTAGAATTCCCAAGCAGGCCCTAGCCACACCCCATCTGCCTACAGTTAGCACATGGCAATCCATTCAAATTATTAAACCATCAGATGGATTAATCCACTGATCAGATCACAGCTCTCATTATCTTATCAGTTTACCTCTGAATATTGTTACATTATCTCATGAACTTTTGGGGGATATAAAAATTCATATCCAAACCATAACAATGCTACATTATAATTTTAGGCCAAGGATATTTTCCTCCAATGTAGACTGTGATGAACGAAGACAAGTGACATCTAACATAATACATTACTAAGTGTAAATTGAATATACATTCCATAATCCTTAAATAATGTTTGCTTGATATATATAATAACACAGATAAATCCAGGAACTTCATGAGTGATCTTGCAGTTACTAGAGAAATGATTCACAAATTCATTCCCACCATTGTGCCCTTTCCAAGCCTTTTACACTTGCTGAAGTTTGACTCAGTAATATCTAATCATGTGCAGATGCTATAAGGCTGAATCTCAGAACTTCTAGTGATTCTAAAAAAACATCATAATTACAAGTAACAAAGATATAATCATTTATCAATTTGTGACCTCAATAATACATGCAGATTTATATTAAAGGACAGGGATAAGTAATCCCTTTAAACTTCACACATACTTTTAATATGTTGTGTATGTATTTTCAAACAATGGTCATTTTATGGCTGTGATCCCAACATCTAAAATGCAAGTGTCTATGATACTACCACTAAAAATAGAATAATTTTGTTGAAATCACCAACATAGAACACTTGGGAATAATATTAATAGTACTTAATGAAGGTTGATATAGATATATAAATTGATAATATATGCAAAATACTTATGTACCATAAGTAATTATAGTATAATTAAAGCTTACCTTATACTTCAATATCAATAATCATTTAGACCTTTCTAACCACCTTTCTCAAATTATCATTTCTATTTCAACAATTGTCTTGAGTTAGTCCAGGTTTCCTTTCCTTTATATCTGCTAGTAGAAAAGCATTTGTTCCCATAGGTTTAGTGAAACCTGTTTTTACTCCTAAAGCTTTTTAATCCTCAAATCAACACAATGCAAGTTTTGATTCACTTTTGTTTCCACAACACAAGGCAACAATACACATGCTGTGTATCTCATGAATGAGATTAGTGAAGTGGTAGGGAAGATAGATACAGTAATGCCCATACATTATTGCTATTTTCATTATCAGTTCCTTTTCAGAGCATGGCCGTAAACACAGATCTGAGAATCAAAATATGATGAAAAAGAATCAAAGTATATAGTCACATTCTATTAGTAGTGAGCCTATCTACCACTCAGATCTTGGTTTCTAATATTATTCTCCAATAAAAGGAGACATGGCTTCCTGACTGACACAGAAAATACACAAGATGGTCCTAGCGAATTTTGTATTACCAGAAGTAATGCAGTGCTCAACAGAGGACACACACACACACACACACACACACACACACACACACCCTGACAGAGTGCTCAAAGGAGCACAGGAGCCAAGCAACCAAAACAACTCCCAATACCCAAAGCTAGAATGATTTGAGCAGCAAAATTAATAAGGGAGAATTTGCTCCTGTTCCACAGTGCTTGATAAATGGACTATCTCTGATTATCTACTTATATATAAACAAAAGTTGCATACATTATCAAATGGAGGAAGAAAAGAGGAAATCACCCATGCAGAAGAATTCTAAAGAATCTATATAAAGGAGCTGGGTTTGTGGCTCAGTGGTAGAGTGCTTGCTTGGTATGTGTGAGGCACTGGGTTTGATTCTCAACACCACGTATAAATAAATGAACAAATAAAGGCCCATTTAATTTTTTTAATTAAATAAAAAGAACCTATATAAATATTCTGCCTTCTAAAAAGGAGCATGCAGTTTCCCACTCTTTAAGTGGGAGTTACATATAGGGACTTCCTTCTATTAAATATGGAAATGCAGAAAGAGCAAACTTGGAGAAACTCAGCCAACCCTGCCTCAGCCAGGCATCAGCATCAACCATTGTAAATCATGTTGGTGGTGCGTACATGTGATAGGATGTAATAAAACTGGCACCTTACCCCTGAGATCTTCCTTTCACAAATATAGGAGCTCAGCCTAAGCATGAGAGAAAACATCATACAAAGGCCCATTACAGGCTACCTTATAAATTCTTAACAATACCCCTCCAAAAATGCTATAGTCATCAAAAACAAGGAAACTGTGAGAAGCTATTATAGCCAAAAGTAGCTAATAATTAATAATTAAATGAAATATGGTATCCTGGATGGAATCTTGGAAGAACAAAGAAAAAAAAGATATTAGGTAAAATCTAAGAAAATCTGTTTTAACAATGGACTTTAATTAATAATAATGTATTATAATAATAATGTGAATATTTATTCATTAACTTTAGCACACATTCATTAAAAGCAAAAGGCATTCTGTCTACAATTATCATCTTTTTAACACATAAAACAACAATAATTTTTGCTGATCTTATTACCACAGAAAAATAATGATTAAAATATAAAGAATATGAGACTTAAGATCTTAGAATGTAAAACTATCATACCATATTTCACAGTAAATTTTGTTATTTAAAATCTAGAAGTCAGGAATTTTTATGTAGATTCCAATAGCTATTTTATCATTCCTATCCAAACTACCAGTATATATTACAGTCTATTTTCACGTAATGACACATATTCCCTAATAATAGTCTCTGAAAATGATAGAGTAATATAAGTGACTAGATGTTCTATATAATTACTCTGATGTTGAGTCTTGAATTTCAGTAATTTTGTTTCCACAGATATTGCTTTACCCAGGATTGCAAAGTCACACTTTTTATTGTCAAGATGAGAATAGTCATGTATAGAATTCATAGTCATTTTACCTTGAGCTTATATAAAGTAGATTTAGCATATACACAGTTAATAATTTAAGTTTTATCCTCAATGCTATACTCATGAATTACAAATCTGACACCATCAATCCAAGTTTTGTTTTCTAATTAAAAAAATAGAAAAATATATTTTACTCTGTGAATAACCTAATCATTTATTCAATCATTAATATTAATGATTAAGTTATCACTTTAATATTATGTGAGGCAATTACTTTCTACTAGGTTTTATATATAACAATTCTGAACCCATTCTCAAAGTGCTTCTTTCAACTTCTTCATAATTTCACCAAAATGTTTGATAATTTATATCTTCATTTGCAAACTGCATTTAGAAATCTTTGTACATTATTGACTCTTTGTAGATTATTAATTATTATATCATATGAACGGCTATCTGTGCATTTAGTACCATTCATATCCATGGTACATATTTATCAAATAAATGTTAGATTGATAAAGGAATGAATGATGAATTGGGTATAGGGTGGCATACAGTTAATCAAGTTATACATCAAAAATATTTCCCTATTGATTCATTTTTCAAGATTTCTGTGAACTTCTAGAGTGAGTCAAACCCTGTTTTACCTAGAGATTTTTCTATCCTTCTCCCTTTTTCCTTGGTACTTATAAAAGCATAGCCCCTTATTGAACTCACCTTGTGAGCTCATCTCTGCAGTAAAGTCTTTATGTTTGAGCTGAATGACCAGGCCTGCCATGGGGTCAAAGGGGCAACCATTCCAGCGAAGCCCGTTGTACCTGCTGCAGTGGAGTACTGCAGAGGAGACTGGGAATTTTGACATCACAGGATAACATGAAAGCATTGGATGGAGTAAATTTACAAATTTGGAAATTCCCTGAGACAAGAAAAGAACAGGCCCATTTGAGCATGGTATATGACCATGGAGTCTGAGGAGGTTGTCTTTCCTTCCTTTTGTTGTTGATTTGTTTGGTTTTTCCAATTAGAACTCTCCCTTGTTTCTGGAAACTTACACAATGCAATTTTACAAAACTGCATTACAGAGATAAGAAATTGTTTTATTCTATAAATCATATAGTTATGCTAGAATTTTCTAATGTTTAAGGAAAGAGAAAGTAAAAGAAAAAAAAATCAACTACAGTAGAATTTAATCCATCATGACTACAGACTTTGGAGAACAGGTCATAATATAACCCACTTTATTTTATAAGGCCATCATTTTTAATGATTGCTTGAAAGCTGTATGACTTTTAAAATTTATTATAAATTTATGATCCTTGTATTTTGAACTGTCATTAAATAATCTCAGATGCCACATGTTTGGAGGTAATGAATACAGATGGTCTAGGACCTATGTTTGCCCAAAATATTTCCTTTGTCCTCAGTGCCTTATCTGTCACTTAAGATTCAGATAAAGGACCACAATCTCTGAGCTACCCCATCTATATTTAGTTTTGAATACCTTCTTTGTGATTCTTCTACACCTAGTGTGTTACTGGGCACTTAGCACATGCTCTATATAGATTTTGTTGTGACTAAATAGTTCAAGTGTTATTGACCCTAAAATACCCTGGATGGTTCATCATTGTTTCCTTATAAGGGAACGTTTAAATTCACACAGAAATATTTACACATCTTTAATGACATTCAGAATGGGCAAGCTGAATCTGACTGCCTGTCAGAAGAATAGATTCTAAGCCTGATGCAAACAATACATATGAAAATTAGAATAATCTCTGCATCACTTTTGTTGGTCTTAGGACATCTTTCAAATAATTTGTGTACAAAACTAGTATGTTGGACTATCCCATGTTAGTTAAATTATAATTTGTGTAGTTATGTAAGGTATTAACAGAAATTGGGCAAAAAATATAACCAATAATATTTTGTTGGCAAGAGTTGTTAAACTATACTGGATTAAGTTAACATAGACAGGGTTTTTGTTATTCTGGTGTATTAGAATGTTAGGATGCTATGTGGAAATCTAACATGATTCAGCTTTAGCCAGGACCTACTAACTGCCAAGAATTATGGATGAGCACACTGGCTCCTCTGTCTCCCCCAGTCAGCTGCATGAGGACAAAACAGAAGAGATTAAGTTTTGGAGGGATTTTATGATAAATAATCAAAACCATGGTTCTTATGTGCAGGAATATTTCACCTGCCGGCCTCAGTCTTTTCAGGCTGCTATAACAAAGTACCACAAGTCGTGTAGTTTAAACAACAGGAATTCATTTCTTACATTTCTGGAAGCTGGAACATCCAAGACCCAGGCACCATCACCTTTGCTGTCTGGCGAGAACTGCTTCCTCATGAACACAGTCTTCTCACTGTAGTGGTTTGTGGATAGGGGCCAGGAGTCCCTCTGCTCTCTTACAAGGCACTAGTGCTATCTGTGAGGTCTTTGCCCTCATGACCTGATTAACTTCTCTGAGACTCTGCCTCCTAATGCCTCTACACTGGTATTAGTAGTTCAACATGAATTTGGAGTAGTTGCGGAGAAAGCACTTTTCCTTTATAGCTGAATTTTACATATACTGACTCATTTGTAGTTTATGACAATGACCCTTGAAAGAGGTATATTACTAGCTCTGTATATGACAAAAAGCACCATGAAGTAATAATGTCTCAAAATTTCTCATAAAGGGGGCAGAGCCTGTTCAAAATCAGTAACTTTTTCCAGACCTCTCTATTAACCGCTACCATGCTATTTCTATTAAAATGGAAAATCAGTTTATTTTTGTTTCCAAATCCTCATCTGAAATTCATATTGACTATAATCAGTAACACTGACAAAAATCAAGATAGCACTGCAATGAATATTCAAAAATACATTACGATTCCTTCATACTCACTAAATTAGCTTAGTTTCATTCTTAAATGTAAATATATAACAATTACAGATGTATTTCCTTTAAACTGAAAATGTACTTTCACTTATATAACAATAAAAAATGCAAATGCACTTCCCAGAATTCAATAAAATTTAATTATCTCATTCAGTAACCAAGAAATCCATTTACTAATAATTTTTGAGTTTTGCTTAGGTTATATATTCTGTTATATTTAGCCATTATTATAACTCATAATGTAATCATGATGACTAGCAATAGACTGTGTAGTTATATCCCAAGACTTTACGAAACACTTTATATAATTCTTTACTTTTTTTTTTTCTTCTGTTTTGAACCAGGGATGGAACTCAGGGCCACTCAACCACTGAGCCACATCCCCAGCCCTATAGAGGCAGTCAAAGGCAGTGTCTCACTGAGTTGCTTAGCACCTCCCTTTTGCTGAGGCTGGCTTTGAACATTGTAATCTTCCTACTGCAGCCTCCTGAGCTGCTGGGATTACAGGTGTGTGTCACTGCACCTGGCTTTACTTGGATTTTTGAACAACACAGAGAAGTAGAGAAAATGATTATTGTTTGCAGTCCATGAGGAAACTAGGGTTAAAAGAAGTTATACAAATTGCTCGAGGTTGAAACACCTGCTAATCTAATTCCAGAATCTGCAGAATTGACTGCTGCCATAGATTGTGGTATATATTTTTGTCTCACTTTTCTTTGTCTTGTTAAATGCCAAAAAAAAAAAAAAAAAAATCTTGTGTTTGGAATGTTTTTCTCTTCCAATGTCTTGTGTAATAAAATTTATCTATATCTATCAAGAAAATTAGGTGTTAAAATGAAGAAAACAAGATTTTAGATAATTGCATATTTTGTCTAAAATTAAACAGTTTACATATAAGAGGCTGATGTCTATATATCTATCTACTGTTATGTCTGGGTTGAGTGTGACTCATCATTCTTTTAATAATTATGTGGAACATGAGGATTTCCCTCATTTTCATAGCCAAACATGTTTCACTTATGGTTTCTCTTATTGTGTTTACCTTTTTTAAAAAAATGTTTCACATTTGATGATTCTTTCATTTTATTTCCATTAAAATTCAATTTACACATACCTTTTTAATAAGCATCCTTTCATTTCACTTGTACTTAAGTAGAGGTACACAGTGTAAATATTCAGCAATTATATTTGTGATTATTTTTGTCTTTTTGTATTATAATCAATGTGTAACATAATATGGAACCAAAGTCATGAAGATTTGTTTGAAAGCATTTCTCTTATGTGTTTATTATGTCTTGTGTCTTGTTACGTCATTTGTTATGTCTACTTGTTTACTTGAAGTTTTACATGGAGTAAATATCAAATGCATGAGTGTTTAATTAAAGTGAAGAAAAAACATGGGCAGTTAATCAAAGGAGAGGAAATTTTCCCTGGTGAGAAAGGGTTAAATTTGACCAGCAACCTGAATTGCCAACCAAAGCTGGGAAGGCAGTAATATATTGTGGAATCCTCAATTGTCACAATCATCATTGTTTCTTTAAATCTGAGTCTTAAAAGCAGTTTAGCTTAAGTAAAAAACAAATCCTCCTGACATGCCTTTGAGCATTGTGAGGCTTAATGATGCCTAGCGCAGCAGCATAATTAACAGTACCCATGATGTATAACAATGCTATGTTTCCTAGTACCATAAACAGAAGGCTTATGCCAGATTGCTTGTTAAGGTACACACAGTATCAAAGTACCAGATGAAACAATCCCCTAGTAACCTTGTAATGAGATAAAGACATCTGTGACATAATTCTGGAACTTTGAGTGTGAAGATTTAGAGTCTTAGTAATGGTACAGATGGAACTATCATCATCCCCGTGGACTCTGTGAATAGAAATTGATAAGCTGCCAGTCATGCCACATCGCTAAGAGAGAAATCATATATGTATTTAACAACAAAAGTAAATACTCCAAGGTTAGTGACAAATCTTAATGCAATTGAATATCAAAGTTTCAAAGTGGAAGAGAAAGATTTCTTACATCAAAAATAGATTAAACATTAAGGAACTTTATAATGATTAAAAAACACTAATTTGCTGAATAATTTTAGAAAAATTAGCCACTTGAGGAATATTCTACTACATCTAGAGAGATTTAAATGTGTGGTAAGCACATTGGAGATTGACTCATACACGTCTAACTTATGAAAATTGAAGAATTTTCATTTCCTATTGTGCAGCAGATTTTTTTTTTTTTTTTTTTTTTTTTTTTTGTGGTACCGGGGATTGAACTCAGGGGCACTCGACCACTGGGTCACATCCCCAGACCTTTTTTGTATTTTATTTAGAGACAGGGTCTCACTGAGTTGCTAAGTGCCTCGCCATTGCTGAGGCTGGCTTTGAACTCGCGATCCTCCTGCCTCAGCCTCCCAAAGTGCTGGGATTACAGGCATGCGCCACCGCGCCCGGCTGTGTAGCATATTTTAATGGAATTTTAAGGCCTTTTACCTATTGATTGTTTTTGCATAAAAGAAATATATATACACACACATATATGTCTATATATGTGTGTATGTATATAATACCTATACATATGTATATATGTATCGTGTATATATTTAATACATATATATATAGTTTTTATTGCATTACAGCTGTTCAAAAAATAATTAAAATTAGAGCAGAAATCAATGGAATTAAAAGCAGGAAATAAATAGAACAAATCAATATCCCCCCCCCCCAAAAAAAAAAAAAAAAAAAAAAAAAAAACATAGTTCTTTAAAAATGCAACAAAAGTGATAAAGCATTAGCCAGGAAAACTTAAAGAGAGAGAGAGAGAGAGAGAGAGAGAGAGAGAAGGCATGAAATTGCAAATATTAGAAATAAAAGGACTGTCACTACTAATACCATGGGCACTGAAATATAGCACAGGAAGATTGTGAACAACTCTGCACACACTATTTTCATGACTTAGATAAAATGGACCAGGTTCTTACAGAAAAATGTTCCCAAAGTAACTCAAGGAGAAATAGCTAGTCTGAGCAAGCCCAAATTTATTAAATAAATAGAGTTACTGATTAATAACTTTGCAAAATCTAAAGCATTACCAACTACAGAAAGCAAAACTCATATAAAAAGGAAAAATTACAAATCAATTTATTTTATAAACATGGATATAAAATCTTCACAAAATATCAGAAAGTAGAACTTACTAATATATACAACAATCATGCTTCATAACCAACTTGGATTTATCCCAAGAGTGCAAGACTGTTTCAATATTTGAAAAAGAAATTATTCGAAAGCAGTCCAATATATGCAATTTTCCCAATCATGTAAACAGTTACAAATGTTTACCTATTTTGACATTTGTGTATAGAAGTTATGTGTGTGAGGAGGAGAGAAATAAAAACAAAAACACTTTCACACCTGTTGGTGATAACACTTATTCAGATATGCTCATTCTATCTGAAATGTTTTTAAGTTTTTACATTCCTTATTACTGTACTGAAAGGATAAGTAGAATGATATAACAGAATTGTGTTTCCACATATAGTATACAAAATAAAGACTGATCACTGAAAAGGCAAGGCACGAGTGTTAAGTAGATGCTGTGAGAATAATTGAATATCAGTGCAAGAGAACATTAGAGTTCTACAGCTTCATAAAAAATCATCACACATTTAGTAATAGAAAATCCCTATTTTTTATGTTACAGCTTTCCTGCTCCAGAAGAACAGTTTGCGTTTGCTGGGTCATTTGTCTGCCTATGATGGTGGTGCTGGCCAGGACTGCAATCTCTTCAGAAGCTTCAGGTCTTTCTGACTCAGGGAAGCCATTGCACATTTAACTTCTTGAGGTTGTACAATGATCCCCTTTATAAGCTTTATAACCAGGCCTTTATAACTGCCCATGGTTAGGATGAGAAACATATAGCTGTCCACTAAGACATAGATTCTTCTGACCTAGTGCTGACTTATCTTTTCAATCATGACTAGTTGATTTTAACATACATACTGAGTGACTATTTTGCTTTTATAGTTTTAAATTTCTGTATTATCTAGACAGATGATTATTAACTATGTTTCTCCCATTTCCATTATTACCTGAGACATTATTATCATTAATTATTTTGGTAACCCAGTAGTAACTGAACTAAGGGCACTCAACCCACTGAGCCACATCTCCAACCCTATTTTGTATTTTATTTAGTGACAGAGTCTCACTGAGTTGCTTAGTGCCTTGCTTTTGCTGAGGCTGGCTTTGAACTTGCAATACTCCTGCCTCAGCCTCCCAAGCTGCTGGGATTACAGGTGTGTGCCACCATTCCTGGCGACATTATTATTTTATACATTCCATTTCTTCTAATATTTTTATAAACATATTTAGTTTTAGAATCCCCTTTTTATCATTTGCATCTACTTTAGTGCAAGTCTTCTTTTTATATCTTCTCCTGAATGAACTAAATGAGAGTATTTTTTCATATCCGTGTGTGTGTGTGTGTGTGTGTGTGTGTGTGTGTGTGTGTGTGTTTTGACCAACCATCAGCATGGCTTCGAGAGTCATTTTCATGATCTTTTTTGTGAATTAAATAAAGCTGTGGAGCACTTTGTGTTTATCTCCTTCTGTGCTATATGTCATTTGTTGGTTCAGGACCAATCATGGGGTATGTCACTTGATCTGGAGTCTCAGCACACATATACACTACAAAATCTCTAAAACTCCATAAATTTTGTATATTACATGATTTGTGTCTAGAATGGGCAGCTTATTTCTGGAATGGATCTCTATATTAGCGAGTAGAATTTGTCTAGTCCTAGTTCATGGAAGCGAGAGCTGGATCACGGCAGGAGGAAATAACTTTACCCATGGGCTATGAGACTTACCACCTATCCTTATGCTGACTTTGGGTTACCTGCTTGTTTATGACACCTACTTCATGTTGTTGCTTTTGAACTCCTGTTTAGAATGACCAGGAAATAGTGAGAGATTTAATTTTACTAAATTGTAAAATTATTTCAATTCTCTGTAATATACTTGTGTATTTTGAATATTTTAAGCCCCTGTAATAAACTAAGCACTTTAAAAAAAAAAAAAAAAAAAAAAAAAAAAAAAGAAACAGGGACAGCAGACCTGCTGTCTAAGACACTGGTCTAAAACAGTGTCTAAAACACTCTAAGATGCGTTTTCAAACCTCAGACTATTGGGAGCTGTCAGTCTTCCACAGTTCAGCCTGAAGGGAGCACTGGGTTTGGAAATAAGGGAAATGTCTCTCTCTGTGCTTTTGTTGTTCAAGAGCTGTAACCTTAGTAAACTTATTTCATCTAACTAGATTTAATTTATAAGATAGAGAAGTTAAATGGAAAATGGATGTTGTGTGAAGTAATTTTAAGCTTTAAAATTTTATGGGTCTATGATTCTTAAAACACCCCAAAACCTCATTGTTCCTGATGGAGAAATCACTTTGTTCCTCTGCCATTAAGCTTCTACACTAGCCTCACTATGGAAAACTATCGGGATTACTGCACTGACTAGGTTAACATAACTGAATATGACTTCTTTGTATACATGCATCTTTAAAACTTGGGGTAAGATGAAAGAGTGGTCTTGTGGTCCTCAAATACACTCTATCCACAGCGATGTGCTTTTAGAAGTGGAAGGTGGAGAGTCTGTGGATGTGTATAACTCAGCACAGATTAGGTACTGCTGCATTTACACATAGCCCTAAATCGTGGTCTTGGAATCAGTAAGGGTTTATATGTGTCATATGTCCATCCACTGGGGATTTAGGAAGAAGGCTTGTGATGGTCCTTTAGAGATTCAGGCTGACACAGACCCTCCAAGGAAGCCTTCTGTTGTGGTTTTGGCAGGGAGTGGGTATAACACCAAACACTACCAGGTCTTTCATGGTTTGTTCTCAAAAGATGGATACTGCTTCCTCAACCCCTTCATCATCCAAAACTATCACGTGAGAATTCTGAACTTCAAAAGGGTCACAAATACAATTGAGCATTTGTCTAGAGCACATTTGTGTACAATTCTAAAGTCAACTACAATCCCCAAAGGGATTTGCTTTTTTAATGATATATTAGTTACCAAACTAGGACTTTGTCTTTATAGAGCTAAATTTAAAAAGAGATGCATGTTAAACAGCCTACTTACATAGATATCATCTGACACTTCAGAGTATAATGTGAGTGATTTTCTTCCACATACACTTAGAAATAAAAGTTTCACTAAAACGAAAAGAAATCACCATTATTATTGTACTAAAATTAATTCAAATTCTGGGGATGAAAATGCTGTTTAAATAAGTGTTACTGCTTAAAGAGTGAAAGGTAAATTGGAGCTTAATAGTTTGTGATCAAAAGCGGCATTATTGTAATAAAAAGCAACAGTTTAATAACCACTCTTTCAAGCATAATAAAGTTTCTTTGTAACCAGTATTGCCTGGATGTAGTGCTACATCACACAGACCAAACAGCAAAAGCAGAATCCCTTAGTGAAGCAAATCGTTTGCATTAATACTGTCTCATTGGGAGGTCTTGAATGAAAATAAATAAATAAATAACAAGTCAAGTTATATGTGCCGCTTCTTTTTCCTTGGTTTTGTAGAAAAATGAGTATTAGACAGTAGTCTGGATACTTCAAGGATAAATACCAAAAAAGATAATTTGGGTAATAAGATTTAACATTAAGGGAGAGATGATTATGAACTCGGGTCCTTCTCACTGACATATGGTTTCAATACAATCACTCTTATTTCCTCTCTCCATATACTAGATAAGGGCTATTAAATTGCCACAGGAAAATGTCTTCTTAAAAAATAGGTTTCTTTATTGCTCACTGTTATGGTTTTGATATGAGGTGCCCCTCAAAAACTCATGTGTCAATATGGATATGTTTGGAGTGGACATGATTGGATTCTGAGAGCTGTAACCTCATCAGTCCACGTTTGAATGGATGGACTGAGTGGTAACTGCAGGCAGGAGGGGCATAGCTGGGGGAGCTGGGTCACTGGGAAAGTGTCCTGCAAGGGTGCACTGGCCCCGTGTCTCTTTTCTTCCTCCCTTTCTCTCTTGCTTCCTGGCTGCCTAGGGCAGAGCAGTTTTCCTCTACCATGACCTCTTGCCTCTCACCTTGTACCCTGAGCCATCTAAGGACCAAGGCCTCTGAAACCATGAGTCCCAAACAGAAATTTTCCTCTTCTAAGTTGTTCTTTTCAGGTATTTTGGCCACAGCAATCAAAAGCTGACCAAAACACCCACATCATAATGTGCATTAAATCAAAACATTCACAACTATAAATTGCTACAATGCCACTCAGCTTTTTAGTTTCATTATATCCTGCAGCCTTCTTTGAATCCTGGGGGGAAATGAGTCTATATCCCATAAGTACACTGTTGTTTTTTTTTCCCCCTTTTTCTTGTCTTACAATCATGCTTCCTTTGTTATTCATTCCTTGGGTGGCTCTCTGATGCTATTTCTTTTCTAGTTATTAACAGGAAGCTTGATGTGAAATATCTACCTTAAGAAGTTCTACTCAGAAGATAAAATACTTTGGGTTGGATACCAAAAGACTTCATGGAGTAAGAAAGATGAATTGAATATAGACAGTCCAATGAGATAGTATATCCAAAAGCAAACATAATATCTCATAAAGAAGATATTTCAATTCAAAGACTGAAAATATTTCTACAGTTGCCTATATAAGAGTTCCAGTACACAAACACTATCAATTATAAGCTCTCAAAATTAGCTGACCACAATTTAAAGTGGAATAAAAAAAAAGAGAGGAATAATGAAATCCACAAGAAATTCAGAAAATGAAGTTAGTTGACTGGGTTATTAAAATAAGTATGATGAAAAGCATTTGAGAAAATTACAGATAATATGTACATTCTTCAAAGAATTAGACCTATGAACAAAGAACCAAATGGAAATTGTTCTAAGAGAAAAAGAAAGCACACTACTGAAAAATCAATGAATCACAAAATTCATTAATGACTAGATTCAACACATCCAGAGAATTAAGCAATTGGACAATAAGGAATTTGTAGAATAAAATGAAAGAAAATACAGAAGAGATTGTAAAAGATGCCAGAAGATGTTTTAATAGAGATGCGATTAGGATTTCAGAATGAGAGGAGACAGAGAATGAAACAAGCAATATTAAAAGAGCATATCTTCCTAATGCAAAGATACAGTACACCAAATCATAACAATATGAATTTATATATCCTAGCATAATAATTTCAGACTATAAATAGAGTTATAGTAACCAAGAGAAAAAAAAAAAAAAAAAAAGGTCAGCAAGTTCACATTTATGGTGGGAGATCTTACAGGAAAGAAAAAAAAAAAAAAAGAAGTCTCAAGGTGTCACAATAAAACAATTGCAGGGTATCCTCTTCTTCTCCATTGTCCTCTCATGTACATCACTTTGGCCTGAAGCACATAATCCGTTTTGAAGGCAGCACTGATGATTTTCACTCAATTATAGGTCTTATGTACCATAATTGAGGCAGTATTGTTTTGTGTGTGTATGATGCACTGTTTATGTATAATCAACTCTTAAAAAATTAACTATTCAAGAAAAAGATTCCTCGTGAAGCTAATAAAGTTTGTTTTAAATCTCTCGTTTGTACGAACACCATCCAACTCTCTGAACTTTAAAGTTTGTCTTCATTATTCTTTATTCTTTTTGTGTATGACCTTTTAAACTACATACATTTTACTCCCCACAAAACTTGTATCCACTCTTGATGTAACCAAAAGTCTTCTATAGACATATGTCTTAACCCAAATCCTTAATCTGATATTTACAAACACCTCCGATCATACCCCTTTTTAAAATCATTTAAATGGAGGATATATTGAGAACATGGAAGAGAAAAGAAAAACCTTAGTTGTGGAAACAAGACGATTTGGATGTGTAACATTTCTTCAGAGACACTTATTGACAAACTTTTGTGAACATTGGCTTATTTCTTGATAAAGTTTAGTGTTTATACCTTCCCCTTACAAAAGCTTCAGTTTGGAATGAACAAGTAGTCAGCTTTTTCAACTCTAAAAAAACTCAAATGAACAGAATCCTCAGTTAATTTAGCTTACAGGACATAGGAAAAAAAAATATTTCCAAAAGGAAAGGAAATTCATCTTGTAAATGTGAAACTTTCATAGGATTTGCTAAGTAGATCAGGAGGTAGCAATATATGCCAACATACTTACAATACCTCTAGAGCGGAGCTTGGTTATATGTGATATGTTGTTCAAAGTTGATCAGGTTATAATATGTATTTTTATCAAGTAATTTACAATGGAAAAATAAAAGTCATATCTTTCTAATTTACAGTGTCTGTGTTTGCCATTCCTCAATTGCTAAGAAATTTTCATGTATTTTTGTATTTTATGATAGCATATCACTGTTTTGTAGAAAATATTTTAATAGGATTAAGAAATTATAAGTAAAAGTCACAAATTCATTGGCTTAAATATTGCAATGCTAATGCTTTCTCACACATGTCCTATGAGGTGATGTGGGTGAGTATAGAAGCTTAAGAGAATCAAGAGCCCCGATTTAGCTGGCTTATTGTTTATTAAAACAAAATTTTCTTTATTACTTTACTATTGCCTATTTATTATACGCTTTTATTTATTTATTTATTTATTTTTGTACTCAGGTACACTTGACCACTGGGCCACATCCCCAGCCCTTTTTTGTATTTTTTTTTGTTGTTGTTGTTAGAGACAGGGTCTCACTGAGTTGCTAAGTGCTTAGTCATTGCTGAGGCTGGCTTTGAACTCATGATCCTCCTGCCTCAGCCTCCCAAGTGCTGGGATCACAGGCATGTGCCACCATGCCCAGCTATTTTACTTTGATGAGATGTGATTTGTGAAATCTAGGTTATGAATGATGGATGGAATTTATGTTGCCTGTGATATTCCATGGAGGTATAATAGGCATTTAATAAATATATTTTAAATAAGTGAGTTCATTTATGTATGACCTAAAAACATGGGCACATTTCTGACATACTCAAAGATTTTGAATACACAGGTATCTGAATCCTGATATCTCCAGCGTGTCCTTTACAATATTCTATGGTGTCCTCACTCCTCCCCTGTCAGCTCCTCCTTCAGTTTAATAGGAGGTTTGTTGAAGACATTTTTAATAAGTGCTGTAGTTAGGAATAGAATACAGCAATACATATGCATGTCATGAAGGTTGTGAATCAGTGAAAGGCAGAATTGATATTCGAAGATATACCAGTCTGATTCCAAACTTTTTCTATTTATTTCCAAAATGTTTAATGCATTATCAAACTTTTTTTCATTTTCCTTATGCAATATTAATTATTTTTTATCTGTTGCTGAACAACACACTCACCCCTTCTGAAACTAGAAGTTTCAGGAATCTAAGGATTCTGCTAGGTAAACTTATTTTAAAAATTAACTATATCAATCTATAATTTAACATGTTTGATAAATTTAAAATAATAGAAAACACCTAAGTATATAGAAGATAATGCAATCACTCAAGTTACATGGAAGTTAAAACAATCAGTGCCCATACCTACCACCAAGTTTTTTAAAATTCAGGCTTGTGCCATATTTCTTCCTCTTGTAAGAAATACAACACTAATAGTGAATCTGAGACCCAGAATGAAACCACCAGAGATTAAGATGTGTCTATGCAGCTTCCCAATCAAGAAAATGCAAGAGTTATGTCTGAATTACTATGCCTTAGATATACCAATTGGTAGAATATAAGAAGAAAGAAAAACTGAATTAAGCTTCAAGTATAAAATAGTCATATTTGAAGAACAGAACTAGAATAGAAAAACAAAACATTGAGAACTGAAGCTGAAGTTGTGCTGGGATTCATGCAACACAAGTGGGTAGTGGGGTTTAAGGGATTGGTTCCTGAGAGAACAGGAGATTAGCCTTAAGCCAAACTTGAAGCCAAAGCAGGGTAACCTTCATTTTTCAGAGTGGGTATGGATAACTAAAGGTTGTTATATCATAGAAAGAATTATTAAGTTCAAATAATATGCTTAACCTTTCCCTTGAGTTCAAGTTAAAAGAACACAAGTCAGCTTCAAAGGACATTCCAGGACAACATGAAATGATCTTGTAGCTTTAAACAATGATGTAATGAAAAATTAGCAGATGAAATTCCATTTAAATGCAATCTTTTGTACCATCTATTCCTAAAACTACAGATCAGTGAGTATGGGTGAGACCTTCAGGCCTTTGAATATTCATTTATAATTATCATTAGAGTTTTCCTGTTGTTTAATCCTCAGAGGATTTTTTTTTTTTAAATACAAATGCCACATTCCCATGTTTAACAACATTTTATAATCAGGAGTCCTAACCCTCTC
Organism: Tamias sibiricus; assembly: GCA_025594165.1. Taxonomy (NCBI): domain Eukaryota; kingdom Metazoa; phylum Chordata; class Mammalia; order Rodentia; family Sciuridae; genus Tamias; species Tamias sibiricus. Next base: position 137,226,432 of record CM046665.1, read on the forward strand.
AGTTACCTAACACAAGAAAGCTGACTGCTTTATCCCTCCCAATTCTAACTGCTACCACATTTAGTGAGAAACTCACTCTATTTTCATGGTGAGCCTTGTCATTTTTCAAGAGCCTGCAATGTTGTTTAGGATTTTAATTAAATATGGCTTATTACACATGCAAAATATTAACTCATTTTAAGTGCATATAATTACTGTCTTTCAGATTCTTTATCAGAATTATTTAGAGATAATATCTGGGGACATGAATAAGGGTGGTGAGAGCAGAAGAAAAATGAGCAGCCAGTAGAAATCCTGCCATTTCATTCTTAAGAATTCAAAAAAAAAAAAAATTAACAACATTTAAATGGTTTTAAAAAAATTGATAAAAATTAAAATGCATACTTACATGCTTTAAAAACTACAATTAATTTTTGTAGTGATATTACTCCAAATTGTGTGAATACCTTGGGCACAGTATATTTTTAAATGTGAATGCATAAACTAAGATGCTTAAACCTGCTAAATATAATCAGTTTATTTATTATGATTTCATGTTCTGAGGTTTTGTCTCTTGTATTTCTAAGGAAGCACTGAAGGAGATAAATTTGGTTTATAGCAGGTTATTGGAGTAAACAGAAATATCAGTCACACATTCAAGCAGCCAAGCATTAAAATCACACAACCCCATAAAAATAAATTGCTCATATTAGCTTTTCTCTAGAAACTGAAAAAAACCTATTACAAGAGAGTATCATTTAAGAATGCAATAATTTCATGTTCTTCGGAATATATAATTGTCATTATTTACAACTATTTTGAACTGTATTCACACCACTCCAGATAAAGTGAAAATCTGAAAGAAAAAGAAACCCAGGTGCTGTCATAAAAACACAGAAAAAATATGACTGAGAATAAGTAAGCAGTAGTCATTTTTCTTTTATTTGTTAACATGTTGCAGCATTGTTACTATTCCTGAGATTAGTCTCTCCTCAAAGAAATTCATTTTGATAAAAAAAAAAAAAAATCCTTCAGATCTATCATTAAAATTTTTAAAACTTATTGCTTTCACATGGGATCTGGTTCAGATAAGTGTACCCCCAAGGCCCATGTTTTAAAGGTCACTAGCCTATGGCATTATTGGGAAGAGGTGCAACCTTTAGGAGGTAGGGCCCAGTGGAAGGAAGTGAGGTCACTGGAGTCTTTCCCTTGAAGTGGATATTGGGACCCAACTCCTTCCTCTCTCTTTGCTTCCCAGTCACCAAGAGGTAAACCAGCCTTCTATGCCATGACCTTCCACCAGGATGTACTAGTTGCCATAAGTCCAAAGCACAAGAGTCAGGCAATCATGGACTGAAAGCTCTGAAATCCTACACCAAAATAATCCCTTCCTAATTGTAAACTGATTATCTCAGGTAGTATGCTACAGTAAAAAGGGGCTAACACAGTATAATTGATAAACATTTGTGATAGAGTCCATAACACACTCCCCTCACTTTTCACAAAGGGTGTTCCTGTCCTAATTATTAGAACTACATCTAAAATTCTGTCAGTATAAGTTTGCATTTTTAAACCATTTTACATATAGGGACATTTACATTATATTTACTTTTGTATGGGTGATTTCACTCAACACAAATATTTAGCCAAGTTGGTACAAGTATCAATCATACTGTCATTTACAATACTGAGTACTCTTTCATTACATGGAAATACCACAATGTCTTTTTATTTTATTATTATATATTTTTTTTTTAGTTGTAGATGGACACAATACCTTTATTTTACTTATTTATTTTTATGTGGTACAGAGAATCAAACCTAGTGCCTCATGAATGTGAGGCAAGCTCTCTACCACTGAGCTACAACCCCAGCCCCACAATGTCTTTTTCATATATTCACCTGCTATGAACATTTTGTTTGTGTCATCTTTTGGTAATCATTAACACTTGGTTATAAACATTCATATGCAATTTCTTAAATGGAAATGTGTTTTCATTTCTCCTGCATAAAATAAGAAATATTTAGTTATGCATTCAAAAAATTTCCCTGTATTTTCTTCTAGAAGTTCTATAAGTATTAGATTCATATTATAATTAATCCATTTATATCATAATTCTAATCCATTTGGCTTAAAAATGTATATAAAGCTCATAAAATGTTTAGGAGTTGTTGATCATGTGAAGAAACAGGTAGAATTCAGAGAATGAATCAACAAGAAGAAGTAAGAGAAACCATACCTAGAGATCATTCAGACCTGAAGAATTATAATTGCTTTCAGACAAGATGGAAAACCCAATAAATCCCAGTTACAAGACCTTGCCTCAATAGTAAGTGATCATTATCTTTATATTAAATGGCATTTAAGATTTAGACTGATATATAAAACAAAGCCTCCTATGGAAATAAAGCATGTGGACTAAGTTAGGTCTTATATTTTAGGCTCTTTATCAGTCATGAGAATGTGCTTCTGAAATACCCCTCTGTTGATAGAAGGGAATAAAACCAACCTCTTGTCAGCTACACATGAGACCGACTTTTTATCCTAATACAAAACGACATGTAGAATTCCCTTCTGGACCCAGGAGAGAATGACCCTTGGAGTTCAGACACCATCCCAGTTTGAACCTACTGGCAAGGGACTTTTAGAAGACACCAAGAAACACTGCCTTTCAAATCCTGACCAAAGTTAAATCGTATTGCCTAGAGATATATGTCTTTAGCCAAGGGTCCAGGAATTCTTGGTGAATAGATTGCATTTGGCCTCCCAGCCCATTTAAAGGGTTCCACTGGATTCAACTGTAGTTGACACTTAGTCTTGGTTTGTCCTACCTATCAATTGTCTTCTATTAACTTAGAATGCCTTATTCAGGACAGGCAGAACTATACTTGTTCCCTGTTTAAGTTTTCTAAGCACAAAACATTTCTTTTTTTTTTTTTTAATATTTATTTATTTACTTTAGTTGTACACAATGCAATGCATTTATGTTTATGTGGTGCTGAGGATTGAACCCGGGCCGCGCACGAGCGCTCTGCCGCTGAGCCACAATCCCAGCCCCCACAAAACATTTCTTAATGGCTATAAATTTGCAGTCAAATCTACATATCAATGGGCTCCCTCCTGGGGTGTATTAAAGGTACTTCATATTCCTTAACAATTCCCAATTCAGGGGTAACTTAGCTTTCAACTAACAATTAGTTCGAAAGATTAAATGGTCCCTGATGAGGACCAGAAAAAACTCAGAAGACACACTACACACATTAAGGGAGCACTCTAGGACCTAATCTTGGTAATCCCCTACCCCATAGTGTTATTCCTAATTTGCTTTGTGTATTTGACCATATGGTTGCACTTTCTTCCAGTTCACACCCTTCGTTGACAATCATAGATAGCCAAATCTTCATGAGCAATCCTACCATAGATTCCATTCCCTTTAATCTTTTCATGAATACTTAAATGTATGGGAACTACAGGTTGACTTTAAAGAGCAAAGAGTAAAAATAAAAGCTTATGCAGGACCATTAAAAATTTTTTAAACTCTTAACCAATTCTTAAACATGATAGGTCTTTCTGGATAAATTACATGAGAAGTTTATTCTGTAACAATTTTTATATTTCCACACTTACTTATAAACCTTTTAGATGAAGGGCTTGGGTGAGAATAGGGATTTAAAATATATACATAAAACTTTGAATATTGAAAGAGACACTTCAGAGAATAGATGGGAAAGAGGAATAAACAAACAGAAGCTCAGCTGGGCACAAGGAGGCACTTGCCCCAGGACAAGTTAGGGACTAGGGTGGAGGAAGGCTCTAGTGATTTTTCATTTTCTGGAACAGTTACTAAGGAGAAGTTTCCTGCACTCTTTTGTAAACTCCTGTGAACAGCCTGATTCCAAAATGACTGGGGAGACCAGGACCATCCCTGACAATGTGGCCTATGAGAAGCAGAGGGCCTCGAGCTCCTCAAATTCCCACAGAGAACACTCCACACTCTGCAGGCTGAGGAGCTACTGTCATGGAAGAGTAACACTGTTTGCAACTGACAATGCCCATAATCCATTTGTGATCAAATTCTTCATACTATAGTGAAAATCAGGTGGTAAAAGTCCATCATAGGGAATCTATTCATTCAAATGATAATTAATGTGTATAACTGATGGGGTGCTGTAATCTGCTGAACCTGTGTCACCAGTGGGATCCTGATGGTCTGAGGTTGTACCTTATGTGTGCTGTGACCCTCATGACACATCTCACTCCGCAGAACCCACACAAGGCATTCGGTCAAGTTCCATAACTGGCCAGAGTTGTGCTATGGCAGAATCAATGTCTTCAGTCAAATGGTGGGGGGGGGGGGCAATTATTCTAAATCGTAAGGAACAAGTCCTCCTGGATCTCTAGAATAGACAATAATTGGCTTTGGGGCATCCTTTTCTGTCTTGATAATGGCTGGGACTAATTACCATGTTAAGTCTTCCGGTGGAGCCTAATTAACCTAATTAACCAGCTTGAAGTTACTGTAATCATTGCCCTGGTCAGATGTTGTCTCAAACAGAATTGCTAGAGTGGTTACTAATAGCCCCTTAAGTCAAACTCTTTTGATTCTGTGATGGGATGGCTTATACTTTGGGCTTATTAGGTCATAGAGGATCTAGTGGTGCAATTGAGGAGTCTGGTTCCAAGCCCAAATCTTGTGTGTGAATTTCATTCCCCACCACAGATAATGGCAAAGACTTTGCTGTTAGGGAAAAGCTGCCTTACCTCTGTCAGACATGGAGCACAGCCAGTGCTTTATAGTTACCTGGAGACAGTCGTAGTCCAGAATTCAGGCACCTGCCCATATGAACAAGGAAAGGAAGAGGATGAAGAGGAGGAGAAGAAAGAAATAGTAGAAGGTAAAGTAAAATGAAATAGCAGAAAAAGCAGAAGGAGAAGAAAGAGAAGAATAAGGAGGAGAAAGAATAAGAAAAGGGAAAAAGAGGAGGTGTGGGATCAAGAAGAAGGAGAAGAAAAAGGACGAGGAGGGAGAAATAGGGTGGAGAAGAAAACCTTTTCAGTTGATTTGTGTTTATTGCTTGGTGTGTGCAGCTGTCATCTTCAAAACTGAGCCCTGCAGCTCTAGCCACCTTGCTTTCTCCTGATGATTGTAATTGTCATGTGGACTTAAGGTGTGCAATGGCTCTGTGTGGATTCCCAATCCCTGTGCCTCTGAGCTCCTTATACTATGATCTGGGACTAATGCAGGATGTACTTCAGGTGCTCCCAATCTCAGTTGTGTGATTCATGCCTGTTCCTGCTGGCTGCCCAATGTGCTCAAATATATTGTTTCATATATATTGTTCTCTATTCTAGTTATTTTAGATATTGGGACAAATCTGACCCCTGTTACTTCAAAACAAAAATTGCATAAAGTTTATGTTTGTGGTGGCACAAGCCTATAATCCTAGCAACTCAGGACACTGAGGTAGGAGGATTGCAAGGCCAAGGACAGCCTCAACAACTTAGTGAGTCCCTAATTATTTAGTGAGACCCTGTCTCAAAATAAAATATAAAAAGGGCTGGGGATGTGACTCTGTGGCTAACTGTCCCTGGATTCAATCCCTGGTACCAAAGAGAGAGAGAGAGAGAGAGAGAGAGAGAGAGAGAGAGAGAGAGAGAGAAGGAAGAAAAGAAAAATGGAAAATAAAGAAAGAAAAAGAAAAGAAAAATATTTCATTAGGTCAACTGAAATCTGGCTTATTTATGCTTCCACACAGAGAAAATGTTGACAACCTTTGCTTTAGCAGACTCAGCACAGTGTCCTTTGGTAAGAGGCAGTATCATCTAGGAGACAGAAACTGCATTAACTGGAACAAGAAACATTTACTATGGAAAATATTAACTAATTAGTGGCAACTACCAACAATTTATCAGTAAAGCTAGAAAACACAGAAATAACAGATGTAAGGTGCAACCTATAACCTTCAGGGCCAAGGAAGGAATAGATTTAGAAGACGTCTGAGATTTAAACTTTAGGGAGAAACATGAGGTTATGGCTCATTAGATGTCAATAATGTTTTCTGAGTTGCCAACTTTGCACTTAGATGCTGGCAAGGCTCTAGGATGTCTTGCTAGATGATGCTGAGTCTATCTAGAAAAACACCTACTGGGTGCTGCAGAAGTTTGCATGGAATCTGCTTGTGGGGAAGTGGTAAAACCTACTGGAAATTCCAAGTGCACTGCCAAAGTTCCCCAGAGTCCAGGTGTCATTGAGTTTCCCAAACAGAAATGGCGTGCATCTAGTGACTGATGAGGATACTATGCTGTCAATTTTGAGACTGAAGCAGAAAATAATTAATCACAGCCAGGAACAGAAGTCCCTTCCTTTTCAGGGTTCCCCAGTCTCCTCAAGTCATAAGGTTTATCATTGTACCCAAAGGTGAAGAAGAAACATTTGTGGATCCTTGTGTTCTATTAAAATCAGAGCACATAATGCTTAATCTAGATCTGCGAAACAAATCGTCTGTGGCAACACTTTCTTACATATACAATGTAAGATGCTTTTCCTTTTTTATTACTTCTTTTTAAATCTATGTGATTGGTTCCGAATGTGTGTCCTCTCCAATGCACTCCTGGCCAAATGAAGGTAAAAGTCTTTTTGCATACACTCAACATTTGTATTGCATCTCAGCACATGGACATTAAAAACTAGGCATGTTTAATGTAGAAAACAATTGTCTTTTTAATAAAGAAAGAATGGTGTTAAAAACAAAAGGATGAATGTGGTGACAACACATCCATACCCACATATGAGGGAAAATGTTTCTTAAACAAACTATAAGTTATTAAAATTCTTTTCAGGAGGAGGAAATGGATTGGTTTGATTGGAAAGAAAATATTAATGTTTTTAAAGATAAAGGATAAATAAAACCTACCTACCCCTGAAAATACCTTATGACTGTGTGGAAATTAATAATTGATATTCACCCCCATAGATTTAATAGCTAACACAAGTAAAGCAAGCTGAGTGGCTTCCTTAACCAAAGAAGCAAATGTGCTGATTAAAGCATATTTCAAGATGCAAAGTGCAAGCTGCCTTGAAATTGATAACCATGATGAGCCTTGAACAAAATGGTAAACCCTAAGAATTTATGACTAATAACTTCAGGACCTTTGTCCTGCAGATCTCTGCTAAGCCCAGGAGACTTTGGGTTCTCATATTTATAAACTCATATAATTCATACTAAAGTTAACTTAATTTTACCTTTAAAATATAAATCTTGGTGCAATTGAGGCATAGATGAAACAATAACAAAAATCATCAAATTGTAATAAAACTTTGTAGTATGCATCATTAAAAGAAAAAAAAAAAAAAAGCAAAACTTGAGTTTGAGCTACTAACTGTAATTTTAACCAAAAGACCAAGAAGCAATTTTGCTTGAAGCAACAAAGTTCACTACTAGTATCCAATCTTAATTTACCAGATTCCAAGTATCGATTCAACAGATACAAAGTCAAAACATGAAACAGCTCAAAATTTACAGTTTTGTGGAAGGAAACAGTCCTACTATTGAGAGACTACTGTTACTTTTTTGGTAATTGCAAGATGAAAAAAATCTCAACCATTGGCTAATAAAAAAATGATATAAAATATGACAAAATTATTAAGTCATTCATATTGGTCACCAAATACAGTTCTCTTTCCTGCTTCCTTGAAGTTAAGCATGTTAACTGGAGTTTCTTTGGATATGAAAGTGGAAATTCTGCTGGTTCCCTGCTGAAGAAGATCGTGCCTGGCTTAGGCATGATTCACTAGTTTCTATATTCCCACTTCCTTGTGCCTGCTAGTGAAGTCTCCCAAAGTTAGATTCCTGAATGTCAAGGACATGAAGTAGAGGCTTCTAATGCCTTAATGAGCAAATACCTTTTTCTAAAAGTATTAATAATGATGTTATTGGCTAAATCTACCTTGCCCAAATACTACTTAAAGTAGTTCTTCAAATTTGTACAAGTCTTTAACAAGATAAAAAATGAGTGCTTGAATGTCCATGAGCTCTCTCACTAAGATTCTGATGGCACCTCCCCCCCCCACACACTTTTGGTTAATTTTAAGATGTTTTCAATGAAATAAGAAATAATTTGAGAAGGCTCCGCCACCCGCCTGCCCGATCCCCCCCACCACACCTCCACTGGGAGGAGACCCAGGAGGAGGAGAGTGGGGAGAGGAAAACCAGACCCCCGCCTCACCACACCACGGCTGGCTGGGAGGAGATCAGGAGAGAGAGGCCCACCACAGGCCCACAACTCAGAGAGGCACCCATGCTTGCCCAGGGAGGCACTCTGCACTGGGGTTCCTTACTCACCAAAGCGTGGCTACACAGTCCAACATCTAGATAATTACAGGCTTGAGGCTGCCACCATCACGAAACTGAGATAGCACTGCTACCTACTATCAAGGGACAACAATAAAGACCTGGTGAGGCATCACCAAGGTCCCTGTAGGCAAGGCTGTACCCGAGGGGGCTCTACTAGAGGTGCTAAGAGTTATCCTGTTGTTGAGCAAACAGGGAGTCTTGCATGGGGATGCTTAACTCTTGTTTCTCCTGCCAACAGAAAACTTCTTATGATTACCCTCACACTAGTCAAATAACTTAATACCTCTATTTTCTTACATCTTACCTCATAAACGTCTTAGCCAACCCCTATATCCACCCTTCTACCATTAGAAACTGTAAACCACTATGCAAACATAGTGACTATATGGTCGAAGATAACTGATCTCATCATTTCTGTTTGTAGTGACAAAACTGTAAATATAAAAATAGAAGCTAACTGATATGTGGCTACACACTGGTGAATTTAACACTCCTCTTTCACCAATGGATAGATTTTCCAAACAAAAGCTAGACAAGGAAACTATAGAACTCAGTAATACAATCAATAACTTAGACTTAACTTGCATATATAGAGTATATTATCCATCAACGAGCCAATACACTTTCTTCTCAGCAGCACATGGATCATTCTCTAAAATAGACTATATATTGTGCAACAAAGCAACTCTAAGAAGATATAAAGAAGTAGAGATACTACCCTGCATTCTATCAGATCATAATTGAATAAAATTAGAAATCAATGATAAAATAAGAAACAAAAGCTACTCCTACACCTGGATACTAAATAATATGCTACTGAATAAACAATGGGTTGCAGAGGACATCAAGAAGGAGATTAAAAATTTCTTTGAGATAAATGTGAACACTGATACAACATATCGAAATCTCTGGAACACTCTAAAGGCAATACTAAGAGGAAAGTTCATTGCATGGAGTTAATTCCTTCAAAGAAGAAAAAGTCAACAAACAAATGAACTAACATTCCATCTCAAAGCCCTAGAAAAAGAAGAAAAAATCAACCCCAAAAGCAGTATAAGACAGGAAATAATTAAAATCAGAGCTGAAATCAATAAATTGAAAGAAAGAAAATTTTAAAAATTGACAGAACAGAAAGTTTGTTCTTTGAAAAAACTAAATAAAACTGATAAACCATTAGCTATGCTAATAATGAAAAGGAGAGAGAAAACTCAAATTACCAATATCTGTGATGAAAAAGGAAATATCACGACAGACACTATAGAAATACAGAAGAAGCCGGGCGCGGTGGTGCACGTCTGTAATCCCAGCACTTTGGGAGGCTGAGGCAGGAGGATCGCGAGTTCAAAGCCAGCCTCAGCAATGGGGAGGCACTTAGCAACTCAGTGAGACCCTGTCTCTAAACAAAATACAAAAAAGGTCTGGGGATGTGACCCAGTGGTCAAGTGCCCCTGAGTTCAATCCCCGGTACCACAAAAAAAAAAAAAAAAAAAAAAAAAAAAAAAAAAAAAAAAAAGAAATACAGAAAATAATTAGAAATTATTTCGAAAATTTATACTCCAATAAAATAGAAAACATTGGAGTCATCAACAAATTTTGAGAAACATATGGTATGCCCAAACTAAATCAGGATGATATGCACAATTTAAATAGATCAATTTCAAGCAAAGAAATAGAGGCTGCCATCAAAAACCTACCAACAGAGAAAGCCCAGGACCAGATGGATACACAACTGAGTTCTACAAGACCTTTAAAGAAGAACTAAGACCAATACTTCTCAAACTATATCATGAAATAGAAAAAGAGGAGACACTTCCAGACTCATTCTATGAGGCCAATACCACCCTGATTCCAAAACCATGCAGAGACACATCAAACAAAAAAAAACTACAGACCAATATCTCTAATGAATATAAATTCAAAAGTTCTCAATAAAATTCTGGCAAATTGAATACAAAAATGTATCAAAAAGTGCACCACGATCAAGTAAGGTTCATACCAGGACTATAAGTTTGGTTCAACATACAGAAATCAATAAATATAATTCAGCACATCAATAGACTCAAAGATAAAAATAATATGATCATCTCAATAGATGCAGAGAAAGCATTTGACAAAATGCAACACCACTTTATGTTCAAAACCCTAGAAAAACTAGGGATAACAGGAAAATGCTTCAACATCATAAAGGCCATCTATGCTAACCTAAATCATCCTAAATGGAGAAAAATTGAAAGCTGGAACAAGACAGGGATGCCCTCTTTCACCACTCCTATTTAACATAGTTCTTGAGACCCTAGCCAGAGCAATTAGACAGATGGAAGAAATTAAAGGGATACAGATAGGAAAAGAAGAACTCAAATTATCACTATTTGCTGATAATATGATTCCATACTTAGAAGATCCAAAATACTCCACTAGAAATCTTCTAGAACTAATAAATGAATTCAGCAATGTGGCTGGATATAAAACCAATACCCATAAGTCAAAGGCATTTCTGTATATCAGGGACAAATCCTCAGAAAGATAAACTAGGAAATCAACCCCATTTACTATACCTCAAAAAAAAAAAAAAAAAAAAAAAAAAAGTTGGGAATCAACAAAGGAAGTGAAAGACCTCTACAATGAAAACTACAGCATACTAAAGAGAGAAATTAAAGAAGATCTTAGAAGATGAAAAGATCTACCTTGTTCTTGAATAGGTAGAATTAACATTGTCAAAATGACCATTCTACTAAAAGCACTATACAGATTCAATAAAATTCCAATCAAAACCCCAGTAAAATTGCTCAGAGAAATAGAAAAGGTAGTCATGAAATTCATCTGGAAAAATAAGAGACCTAGAATAACCAAAGCAATTCTTAGCAAAAAGAGTGAAGCTGTGGCATTGCTATTCCAGACCTTAAATTGTATTGAAAAGCAATAGTAACAAAAATAGCATGGTATTGGCACAAAATAGACCAGCAGACCAATGGTAGAGAATAGAGGACACAGAGACTTACCCACACATCTACAGTTATCTTACATTAGACAAAAGAGCCAAAAACGTACATTGTAGAAAAGATAGCCTCTTTATAATGGTGCCTGGAGAACTAGAAATCCATATGCAGCAAAATGAAAATAAAACCCTATCTCTCACCATGCACAAAAGTCAACTCAAAGTGGATCAAAGACCTAGGAATTAAACCAGAGACCTTGTACCTAATAGAAGAAAAAGTAGGCCCAACTCTCCATCATGTTGGCTTAGGCCCCAACTTCCTTAATAAGACCCATGTAGCACAAGAATTAAAACCAAGAACCAAGAAATGGGATGGATTCAAACTAAAAAGCTTCTTCTCAGCGAAAGAAACAATCAATGAGGCGAATAGATAACCTACAGAATGGGAGCAAATCTTTACCACAAGTACATCAGATAGAGCACTAATCCTAAGGATATATAAAGCTCTCAAAAACTTTAACACCAAAAAAAAAAAAAAAAAAAAAAAAAAAAAAAACAAATAACCCAATCAATAAATGGGCCAAGGAACTGAACAGACACTTCTCAGAAGATGATACACAATCAATAAACAAATAAATGAAAAAAATGTTCAACATCTCTAGCAATTAGAGAAATGCAAATCCAAACTATTCTATGATTTCAATTCACTCCAGTCAGAATGGCTGCTATTAAGAATACAGACAACAATAAATGTTGGAGAGGATACAGGGAAAAGGCACACTCCTACATAGCTGGTGGGACTGCAAATTGGTGCAGCCAATGTGGAAAGTAGTATGGAGATTCCTTGGAAAACTCGGAATGGAACCACCATTTGACCCAGCTATCCCTCTCCTTGGTCTATACCCGCAGGCCTTAAAAACAGCATACCACAGGAACACGGCCACATCAATGTTTATAGCAGCATAATTCACAATAGTTAATTGTGGACTGAACCCTGATGCCCACCAGTAGATGAATGGGAAACTTTGGTATATATACACACAATGGAACACTACTCAGCACTAAAAGAGAATGGCATTTGCAGGTAAATGGATGGAGTTGGAGAAAATAATATTAAGTGAACTTATCCAATCCAAAAAAAAAAAAAAAACCACAAAGGCAAAATGATTTCTTTGTTATGAAGATACTGACTTATAATGGCAAGGGAGGGGGGGATGAGAAGAATGAAAGAACTTTAAATAGAACAAAGGAGAGGAAGGGGAGGGGTGGGGCAAGGGGATGAGAATAACCATGGAATGAGTTAGACATCATTACCCTAAGTACATATATGAAGATACAAATGGTGTGAAAATACTTTATGTAAGATCAGTGACTTGAAAAAATGTGCTCTTTATATATAATATGAAATGAATTGCATTCTGCAAGCATGTATAACAAATTAGAATAAAAATGAAAAAAAAAAAAAAGAAATACTTTTGAGTGACATTCTGGCATAATCTCAACAGAGACCAAGCCCACCTAAGTGATTAGAAGTTAATAAATGTGATTTAATAAAAACACATGGTCATTGCCCTATAAAATTTGGGATAATGTGGACTTTTAAGAAAATTTGTGTAACATGAAAAATAAGTGTTCTCTAACCTCAAAAATGAACAAAAAAATGGTTTTGATAGTGGTTTTAAATTAGGATGAATTGTTAAAAGATAAATATATAAACAGATGTAAAACACATTTTTAAGATAACAAATCACTTTTAAAATCTCACTGTATAGAAAAGGAGTGTCATAAAATGAAAATATTAAGCTCTCTATAGATAAAGTCTTATGTATATACTTGCATATATATGTATGTTCAGTTACATATATTTTTCAGCCACAAAATTGCTTGAAAAGTGTATTTGAATTTGAAATGATATAAAAGACATTGTTTAAGTCAAATAAACCAAAAATGCAGTAAGAAGTTAGAAAAAAGGACAATACAATGAAACCAAAATTAAAACAGTAATATAATAATAACAATAAGAGAAGAAAATCATGCCAAAATAATTTTATGAGAAAGCAAGTTTTTAAAAAGTGGCTCCTAAAAGACAAAGCTTTGTCAAGATTAATATTAAAGAAAAGATTAAGGCTTTAAGAATGATATTAGACATTATTAAAGAAAATAGACAATGAATCTAAAGAGAATAAATGGTAATAAGGTAATAATAGTTTTAAAATTTTTATTATATTGGAAAAAACATATTTTCATATTATATTTAAATTATATCACAATATATACATATGCACACACACAAAATTACCTATACATACTATAGAAGACATAGAGGTAACTATTAATATGACCTTTAATGTAGATTAAAATCTGTGCTCTTAAGGAAAAGCAATAGGCTAAGAGGATTTTGAGATTGGTTTAAATGAATCCAATACCAATTTCACACAAATTCCTGGGGAGGCCAAAATATGAGCAATAGAAAAGACCTCTAACACATTTTACATTAATTTAAACTAGGTAACAAAAACAGCTGAAGACAGTAGGAGAAAAGAATGTTACAAGGCTAATCTGCTTCACAAACATAGATGCTAGAAATCTAAACAAAATACTAGCAAATGGAGGATAGAGGTGCACAAGATCATGCCTCCTTATCAGGTTGTGTTTAAACAAGCAAAGTAAAGTGGATTTAGCATTAAATGGAGGCCTGGGTGTCCACAGGTGTAACAGAGCTCCCCTCTTGTCCTCGAAGTCAGGCAGTCTGGAAATCCATTATTTTTGTATAGATTAAGGGAAAATTCATCACCATATTCTAGGCTGAAGGTGCTGGGACAATTTCTATCAGGCAAATGTTAGGCCCTTTTTTTCACTAAGTTCATTACTAAAAATTCTCAAAAAATTTCTTCAGCTTGAATACACCCACACTGTAGTCATTAATCAGTCACCAAAGTATCATACTTGATGTTTGTCCCCAGGTGTCCCCTGACTTGGGTCATTGGAATATCTCCTCCAAGATTAACAAAGTACAGCTTTCATATTATACAACTAATTAAATGTAGATGTTAAATGTATTCAGTTAATTTTACTATCATTGTTTAATATAATAATGGCCTTCACATAATATATATATATATATATAATTATTGTTAAATATAACAATTGCTTTGACATTATAATACACAACACATAAAGCAGATCATATATTTTATGTATAACATATATATTCTATACATAGTGTATGTCTCGGGCATGAAAACCTAAAACAAATGAATTTAAATTATAATTTTCAACATGCTGCCCAAATAACCACGATTCTCATATTGCATAGAGCCAACAGACTGCATGGTATTTTCTGTCCCAGCTGTGCTGCTTTCTTACCTCCTATTACTTTAGGTGTCCTAGATTTTAACCAGATCTCATCTCTTTTCTAGGCACTCACACTCAATACCACTATTGCATCCAACACATTACACTGTTGAACATGCTCCCCTATAGCGTCAAGATCAATAATTACATTCGAAGTGTTAGCTTTCAAAAAAAAAAAAAAAAGGTTTTTTTTAATGCCTCCTAATTTTCTCCCATTCCATCATTTACAGGATTATGTGATAGAACTGGTATCTTTCTTATTTTCTATTTATTTCTCAAACCATTACCAGTATGTACTCAAACACTAAAGGGCATTGTGTTTGACTTGCTTTATTTGTTGCCATTTGCTGCTACCATCCTTCAGAAGCTCAAAGTCAAGGCGAAAAGAAAAAAAGGAAAAAGAAAAAAAGAATATGCTGACTTTCCCTCTCAAATAACCTTTGTCCCACTTGCCTCAGTAACTCACACACCACTTTACACTCTAAATCCTGTCAAAACAAGACACCAATCAATTTTCAATGGGAAGCTATGTATGGAGAGGACTCTCCCTATTACCAGATAGTGTGTTACAATAAAAGCAAGTGTCAAAATGAGTTCTGCCATATTGGGAAATGTTATTGTTGGCGTCAAAGGAGAAAATTACAGAAATTTAGTTTAAATATTTTCATTGGATATATTTTAGATTCTAAAGTTGGGCAACACTTCATTCCATAAAATAGAATAGAATGTTTCAGTGGGCTGAGCAGAAATGGTTGGTTTTACAGATGAAAAGGGTGAGGAAGTTAGAAATGAAGAGCAGAAGCAGATAGTTCATTTCAAAGTTACTTTTCTTGAGAGAAGGATAGAAAGACAGAACACCAAGAATGATAATTACCTGTTTAACATTAGCCAGCTTTATGATTAATGAAGAGGGAGCTTCACTATCATGACAATGGAAATTAACCCTTTTTTGGAAATCCAGCTTTCTCTATCTTGATTTCTTGGAAGTTTTCTTAGAAGTTATGTAATTTACTTTGGGTTTGGTGACATGAAACTTCACCATGGATGTCTACTTCAATTTTCTGATCTACTAAAATCCCAATGCAGGAGCCTAGACAACCTCATGGCCTCCTGTAATTTCTATTGAACACCCTTAGGCACAAAAAGAATCAAAAAGTCATTCCAGACTCTCAGTGAATCCCAAATGCTATGTCTTTATGCACCCTCCAATAAAACCCTCCAATAAACTTGAACACTTCATTTGGGTCACATGTAACAATATTCTAGCAGCATCATTAAACAAATCTAATCAGTGTTGGGCAGCTCAGAATCCACAGGAATTACAGGCCTAACACCTGTCTATAATTGTGCCTTAGTTTCTTATACTTTGCATAATCATGGAAGTACCTTTATGGTGTTTTTGCTGATATGTATTTAAATTTTTGCTCCACAGAGCTTGGCAAGAGCACACTCTTTGTCATAGCAGGGATTTTATACAACTATCACCTTCTCACCACTAAGCTATTCTATTGGAGCACAGTCTGCCCACCGACCACAAAAATAGATCTTTTCTTAGCCTTAAGGACACAGACTAAAATTTTCAGACTTCCTTTGTATTTAATTGTACCAACATGACCAATTTCTAGTCAGTGGAAAGTAAGCAAAACTAGTATGTGCTCTCTCTTTCCCACTTCTGGTCGATGCTGGCAAGAGCATAAAAAATAGGTGGTCTGCAGTGGCCTGCATTAAAGATGGCAGAGTTGTCCTCAGCTTCTGACCATGGATGACTATGGAAAATGTGCTTCTCTCCCACTTCCAACTACCCTGATCTGTTATATGCACAATAATTACTCTACTGCTAAGTTGAACCAGTATGTGCTGGAGTCTGTTAGAGGTGGGAGCCCAGCATTTGCTGACTAATTAACTCACCCCATTAGATCTCTACTATATCTTCTCTACAGTAAGGTTTCCTATGGCAATCTCTTGGAGCAGTTACTTTACATATTGTTTTTTATTTGTCTTTCTTATTATCACTATTATATTCTCTCTGTATGTATGAAAAATACTAATTTTGGAAAATTTACTTTATTACTAATAATTGGCAAAATGTAGCAAGCATACATACTTTATTCATCTTGGTACTACCAGATGGTATGACATAACAAACAAATCCTCTGAGTTCTGTGTACCACTTGCCCCACTCTGCAACCCAGTGAAAGAAATGCCACATCTCACATATCTGGACATTTTTACCCCGAAGAACATAAAACACTGGGATAGTGAGTAAATGGTATTAGTGACATTGAGGATATTTTGATAGAGTAGTCAAACTCTTTTTGATGAGCTTATACTTGAGCAGATAATTGAATGTGAAATAACAAGCTACACAAAGCTGGCACGGAGTGTTCTGCATGAGTTTGTTAATACCACAAAACTCAATTCCTTGCAATTTAAGCAGGAAGCCAAGAGCACTCATGGAATGGATCCAGCCCTCAAGATTTAGGGGCAAGGGAGTAGCAAAATTCTATCAGCTCTATTGTTTGAGAGAGAAAAAAAAGGAACGTTTTATTGGTATTTCACTTAAGTACTGTTATATACAAGTGTTTCTATTACTTCTTATCATCTGCAGTAATACATCTTTATAAGTATAATTGAATAAAGCGCCACTATCCATATATTCCCTGCCTGGTTAATGACTCCAATACTAATTGAAAAGCTTCTGCAGTGTCATAATTCTATCAATAAATCTAGGTATTTATAGCAATACTATCAGCACAGTATCTTACTGTTTTGACCTGGCACCATTTTAGCAACAGGCAATATAAAAGGGGAGAAATAACACCTTCCACAGCAAAGTTCCCTGCTGCTCAAAAACAGATAGTTTTCAGGTATGGGAAAATGACAACTTTTCAAGCCATTTCCTTTGTGGAACTGGATTTTCTTTTCTTAATTTATATAATATTTCTTGTTAAACACATGGTAAGACTATCTGTTAATAAGCCATGTGAAATTTGTTTTTGTTTGGGTCATTGACCCTCTGTTTTACATTGTAATTTTAATTTAATTTTAAATGAAAAACCCTAAAGAGTGATCTTGGCAATTGCTAGCCTAAAGTTCCTTCTCCTACTGACCCCTTCCAGCCTTGCTAGTATGATTTTCATGGTCTGTAACGTGTTTACAACATTTAACTGCAAATTAGTGTAGGACAGAGAGAGCTCATGTTTCCAAAACTTGGTAGTTTTAATCTGACACTCCAGCTATTTCCCCTTTTATGTAGCACATGTAAGCTTTCTCACATAGTGAGGCAGTTTCCAGACAAATCAGAGAACTGTATTCTGAAGCTATTTCCTCTATGATAACCAGAGCAGAATAGGAGGAATAACCATCAATAATTTACAGGGTATGTAGTTGGTGTCAAACAGTGTGCTTTATGGTGATGGTCAAGAAGAGATCAAAATTGTATGAGACCTCTGTTCTTTCTTTTTTAAAATTTTTTTAAATTTGTTTTAATTAGTTATACATGACAGTAGAATGCATTTATGCACTGTGATATGTCATACATAGATGGGATATAATTTCTCATTTTTCTAGGCGCACATGTAGCAGAATCATATTGGTCATGTAGTCACATATATACAAATGTCTGTTTCATTCTATTATCTTTCCCATCTCCACATCCCTTCCTTCCCCTCCCATCACTTCCCTCTACCTACTCTAAGGTAACACTATTTTTCCTTAGTGCCCCCCCTTCACCTTATTATGAATTAGCATCTGCACATTAGAGAAAACATTCAGCCTTTGGTTTTGTGAGATTGGCTTATTTTGCTTAGCATTATATTCTCCAACTCCAACAATTTACTGGCAAATGCCATAATTGCACTCTTCTTTAAGCTAAGTAATATTCAATTGAGTTTATGTACCACATTCATCTATTGAGGGACACCTATGTTGGTTCCATAGTCTAGCTGTTGTGAATTGAGCTGCTATAAACATTGATGTGGCTGAGTCACTATAGTATGCTAATTTTAAGTCCTTTGGGAATAAACCAAGGAGTGGGATAGCTGGGTCAAATGGTGGTTCCTTTTCCAGTTTTCTGAGGAATCTCTATACTGCTTTCCATAGTTGTTGCACCAATTTGTAGTTCCACCAAAAATGTATGAGTGTACCTTTTTCTCCACATCCTCACCAACATTTATGTTGCCTATATTCTTGATGATTGCTATTCTGACAGGAGTGAGATGAAATCTTGGAATAGTTTTGATTTGCATTTCTCTAATTGCTAGAGATGTTGAACACTTTTTCATATATTTTTGATCAATTATATTTCTTCTTCTGTGAAGTGTCTGTTAAGTTCCTTAGCCCATATATTGATTAGGTTATTTGGGTTTGTTTGGTGTTAAGTTTTTTGAGTTCTTTATATATTCTAGAGATTAATGCTTTATCAGGGGTGCATGTGGTAAAGATTTCTCTCCCAATCTGTAAGCTCTCTCCTCATATTATTAATTATTTCCTTTGCTGAGAAGAAGCTTTTTAATTTTAATCCATCCCATTTTTTGATTCTTGAATTTACTTCTTCGGCTTTAGGAGTCTTGTTAAGGAAGTCAGATCCTAGCCCACTTGGTGCAGATTTGGGCCTATATTTTTCTTCTTTTTTTCTTCTGTTCTAGTGTCTAAATCTTTGATCTACATTGAGTTGATTTTTGTGCATGGTGAATGATAGAGATTTAATTTCATTTGCTACATATGGATTTCCAGTTTTACCAGCACCATTTGTTGAATAGGCTATCTTTTCTCCATTGAATGTTTTTGGCACCCTCATCTAGAATGAGATAACCATATTTTTCTGGGTTTGTCTCTATGTCCTCTATTCTGTACCATTGGTCTATAATTCTATTTTGGTGCCAATACCATGCTGTTTTGTTACTATAGCTCTCTAGTATAGTTTAAGATCTGGTATTGTGATGCCTCCTGCTTCACTTTTCTTGCTAAGGATTGCTTTAGCTATTCTGGGTCTCTTATTTTTCCAAATCAATTTCATGATTGCTTTCTCTATTTCTATGAAGAATGTCACTGGGATTTTAATAGGGGATTGCATTAAATCTGTGTAATGCTCTATGTAGTATGGTAATTTTTACAATATTAATTCTGCCTATCCAGAAGCATGGAGATCTTTTCATCTTCTGAGGTTTTCTTCAATATATTTCTTTAGTGTTCTGTTGTTTTCATCGTATAGGGTTAGATGTAGTGTTATTCATTTATTTGTTGACTTTTTATCCTTTTAATAAATGCACTCAATGCAATAAATTTTCCTCTTAGTACTGCCTTCATAGTGTCCCCAAGATTTTGATTTGTTGTATCAGTGTTCTTATTAACTTCTAAGAATTTTTTATTTTCATCCTTGATTTCTTCTACAATCCATTCATCATTCAATTGTGTATTATTTGGTTTCCATTTGTTAGAGTAGCTTCTATTTTTTATTTTATCTTTGATTTCTAATTTCATTCCATGTGATCTGATAGAATGCAGGGTATTATCTCTGGGTTTTTTTTTTTTTTTTTTTTTTTGTATTTACTAAGAGTTGCTGTTTAGAAAAGGAGACATGTGCTGTTGAGAAGAAAGTATATTTGCTCATTGATGGGTGGAATCTTCTATATACATGTCTGTTAATTCTAAATTATTGATTGTATTATGTAATTCTATAGTTTACTTATTTAGTTTTTGTTTGGAAGATTTGTCCAGTAGTGAGAGAGGTTTGTTAAAGTCACCTGGTATTATTGCATTATGGTCTATTTGACTCTCAAAATTTGATGTATATATGTTCCACTGTTTAGGGCATAAATATTTCTAATTGTTATGTCCTGCTTATATATACTTCCCTTAAGAAGTATAAAGTGTCCTTCTTTGTCTCTTCTGCTTGCTTACACAATCCATAGAAGTGATACATATATTTTTTCCCCATCCTTTTACCTTCAACCTGTGGATATCATTGCCCATGAGGTGAGTCTCTTGAAGACAGCATATTGTTGGGTCTTGCTTTTTAATTCAATCTTCCAGTCTGTGTCTTTTGATTGATGAGTTTAGGTCATTAACATTCAAGGTTATTATTCAGATATTATATATACCCCCTGTCATTTTGATTTATTACTGGTTTTTGATTTGTCTTAGTTTTTCATTTGGTTGAATGTTCCTTTAGTGTAGATCCTCCCTTTGCTAGTTTTCACTGTTTTTTTTTTTTTTTTTTCTCACTTCATTCTCATGGAATATTCTGTTGAGAATGCCCTGTAATGTAGACTTTGTAATTGTGAATTCTTTTAATTTTTATTTATCATGGAAGGTTTTAATTTCATCTTCAAATCTGAAATTTTATTTCTTGGTTAGCATCCATTTTCTTTCAGAGCTTGAAATATATTATTCCAAGGACTCCTAACTTTGAAAGTCAGGGTTGAGAAATCAGTTGATATACGAATTGGATTCCCCTATCCATAATTTGATTTTTTTTTTCTCTCACAGCCTTTAAGATTTTATCTCTATTCTATGTGTTGGTTATTCTCATTTTAATGTGTCTTGGTGTGTATCTCCTGTAATTTTGCACACTTGGGGTCCTGCAAGCCACTTGTATTTGATTTTCCATTCCATTCCTTTTAGGTTTGGGAAATTTTCTGCTATTGTATCATTGAAAAGATTGTGCATGTTTTTGGTTTGTATCTCTACTCCTTCACCTATCCCAATAATTCTTAAATTTGGTCTTTTCATGTTATCCCATAATTCTTGGATGTTCTGTTCATGGTTTCTTATCATCTTCTCCACATGTTCAACTCTACTTTTGTGATTACATATTTTGTCTTCATTGTCTGAGGTTCTATCTTCCAAGTGATCTACTCTGTTGGTGATAGTTTCTATTGAATTTATAATTTGGTTTACTGAATCCTTCATTTCAAGGATTTCTTTTTTTCCCTCATGATCTCTAACTCTTTATTAAAGTTGTTTTTCACTTCCAGTATTTTTTTCTTTGATTTCACTCCTTATACTATCCTTTACTTCACAGATCAATTTAACTATATACAATCTGAACTCCTTCTTGGGCATTTCTTCCACTATGTTATCATTAGTTTCTGTTGTTGAAGCATCTTGGTCTGTTTGGGGTGCTTTATTCCCCTGTTTTTTCATGTTGTTAGTGTGTTTTCCCATCTAAAAGTATGGATCTAAGGCAAGATAAATTCTACCCTGTAGACCTATACTGTCCCTGAAGGTTTCCAGCACTTCGCCTTTACTGGTGAGACCAAAATCAACAGCACCCAGTGTACACAATATATAGTTTTAAACCTAATAGCTCCCACTAAGGCATCTACTACTTTCTCGCATTAACCCAAAGTGATGTATTCAATAACTATCTATAGTACACTCAAAATATTTGTTAAAATGATTTACAATTTCAAGTGGTGGATAAGAAAACAGAGGTAGTGTAGTATGCAATATTCACAAGGAAGGAAGAGAGAAGCTAGAAGTAAAAATTCACAGGAAGAGTGGAAGAGGAGCTGACAGAGATTGGCTGTTGGTTGGAGAAAAGTTGGAAAGAAAATCCAAGAAAATAAATGAGAGAGAGAAAGAATATGAACAGAATGAAAAAATTAAAGACATAAGAATCCAACAAAAATGCAAAACACCACTCATATAAAATTGTCCTCCACATACTGATGCATAAAAAAAATCCTGTTCCAAATATAGTAGAGATTAGTGAATCAAAAAATAAAATAAAATAAATCTTGCTGGAAAGTCAAACTGTTTCTGACAGTGTTCAACAGTTTCTTAGCCCTGTCTCTGATGTCTCTCAGGATCACCAAACCCAGATCAACCCTTGCAAACTCAGTCTCTATCCCACCCATCTGGGATTCAGATACCTCAGTCTCAGCCACATTGCAGTCTCAAGATCTCAGTGTTGCTCCTACTTGCAGAGAGACCGCCAGGGATACCCTCATGCAAAGAAGCAACGCTGAGATGCAGTAGCAAGACAAGGGCCACCAGCACTCTCAGCAGGAAGATCCCTAGATTCCTCCGAATCTGCAGGCTCCCCCACACTAGACCTGTAGGCCCCAGTTGTAGTCCCCAGACAGAGGATCTTGTGGTGGTCAACCTGCTAGCACCCTGGCCCCATGCCCTGGCTGGTGTCCCAAAATGGCTGCAGCCACGTGCAACCATACCTGGAGTCTCACCTAGGCCATGGTAACAGTGGTAGTGGTGATGGTTGTTGGCAGCGGGCGATTGCAGCAGTAGCTGCAACTGCAGCTATGGGGGCAGCGTCACTAGGCAATCTGAGGGTCAGCAGCAGTGTTGGCTTCAATTGCAACAGGAGACAGCAGTTTCTTCTGTGGCAGAAATGCCCAGAAAGAAGACCTCCAGGCAATCTCAGGCTGGCAGCAGCAGAATGAGTGGCAGTAGCCATGGTGCTAGTGGTACAGGTGGCGGTTGATTGACAGGAGACTTCTGGTTCAGTGGCAAGGACCTCTGAGGTAGTGTTGCAATGTGTTTCTGAGGTAACCAAGGCCATGCCTAGAGAAGAGACCTCCAGCTGGGCAGTGGCTTCTGTTGTATTGGCATCTGCCGCAGCAGCTCAGGACATCTGTTCTTACAGAGATTTTCTAAGAAAGGAATAGAAAAGCAGATAGGTTATCAGGTAATGAATTATACAAAGATTATTTAGTTATTAGTGTGTTTAAAAACTTAGTAACTGTTTTCTTAGAATAAAATTAAAAAAAAAAAAATGGGAGTGGTAACTGACCCTGGGATATAACTGTCTTTTAGAACCTGATAGATGAATGTGTGGCAGTAGAAAAACATGGCAGGCAGGGAGAGATGGCTCACATTTCAGGTATAGGCCAAGCATGATCAATGTGATAGAACTGGAATATGTCTAATGATTGACATGACTGGGGCTTAAGGAGAGAGAGGGAGAGTCTTAGAAACCTGGGCTGGAGTCAGATTATCTAGAACTCCTAAGAAAGTGGAAGATTCGATTTTAGGGTAAGCACTGTGGAAAGGAGCTCAAGGTGTTTAAGCGTGACAGGACACTTATAGCCTTCCTATTTAAAGAGATCATCAAACTGGTGAAGAGTGGGGCTATAAAACTGGGTGTGTTGGCTGGAGTGGCAGGTGTTAAAACATCATACCAGCAAGTCAGACAGAAGGTTGACATAGGCAAGGGCCTATGTGCATGAAGCCACATAACGTGGATTTGGTATATTTTGCACTTGAAGTCAACAAGATTCAGAAATTCAGAAAAGATGGTCATATTAACTGTGAAGGTGTCAGCAAGCTAAAAGGGGGGAATTTGATAATGGGATTTACTCTTATTCCTCTTCTTAAAATTATTTCAGGGGTTTCAATTGCCACAAAAATGGAGGAAAGTTAGAGAGTAAAAGAACAAGTGCTCTAACTCCAATTCCCAGTATTTTCAGTTTCCAGATCCATTACTTAGAAGGCATGTGATCTTAAGCATCCTAACCCCATTTTTAGTGGTGATAATTATGTCTCTCAGTTTTTTGGAACATAGATTAAATACACAATGTGGAAACAAAGTGTTAGGCAGTTGACATTAATTTGCAATAAAGGTTACTTATCAAGTCAAACGTCATTGATGTAACTTAAAGTTTCTTCTGACGCCTGCTTGTCTTTGCAGATTACCTAGTGGCACTCCGTCCATTAGACCTGACACCTCAGAGACAGCAGCTACCTTTCATCTCCTCTAGCATACCATAACTAGTTCTACTTTGGCACCCGCTTCTCGCTATGCTAGGAAAGAATTCTCTCCTGCTCCTGCCCTTCACTTAGTTAATATTTACTCATCCTTCAGGTCTCAGCTTAAATGTCAGATTTCTCAGAGGACTGATATTCTACTAGACTGCAAATTTATGAAGGCACGGGACAAAATGACAAAATGCTCAACTGGTTCCCCACAGCACCTAATGCAATATTGGCAACATGATAAAAATTCAAGTATTTATTTGTTGAATTAATTGCTAATGATCAGATAATGAGTAGAAAAGTATCATGCTCAGAGATAAAAGGCTGTAAGTTAAGATTTTTAGATATCAGCTTAAGAGACCTATGAACTATTTAAATGCAGATTTTTTGTTTTGTTTTTTTCATTTAAGACTGTTTACTAATGATGAAAAGAATAAGAAGAGAGTAAAAGAGTCTAGATTTTCCTTGAGCCACTGGTATAAATACCCTCCCACAAGGTGAGTTATTTAGAATTATTAAAGTTTTAAGCAATAAGGCAGAAGCCTTCTAAAAGCAATATGAAAGAGAGAGAGGAAAATAGTAAGGTAATCACAACTTTCTGCATTGTTAACTGTCTCTATTAATAGATGAAAACTTTGATCAATGGGATGGTGAAGAAATTCCAAGTGAGCAAATACTATTTAATTCAGTATAGCTAAGAATAAACTAGGAGCTTTAAATGAATACAATTCATACTTTTGATTAAAAATATTGTGTCCATTTACTATTCAATTCATTTTTGATAATTAATAGAATATGATATTTGATGTTTCTGTTTGAAAGTAATACAACAAATTCTTGAGAAAACCTATGCTCTCCAAATTCAGATACTGAAATTAAAGAGTGAAAATAATGAGATACAATGAGTGAAACTGATGGGAAAATTATGTAATTATATATTTATTTTTAAACCAGAATCCTTAAAAAACAATCAGATGATAACCCAAAAACTATGTTCAGTCTCCATTGCTGGAAGTACCCAGTCTCATGAAGGTTCACTGTGGGATTCAAGGCAACCTGGCAGGAGCAGATGACCCCTCTGTATTCAGGAATACCTTTCTGGGGAGGAAATCCTAGTGCAGGTGGCTGCTCTTATACTGCTTAATATTGAACCATGATTTTCCCTGATGCCAGTGTACCAGCAAAGTGGATGAATGAATTTATTTTCTCCTGCTGAAATTTATAATTGCATTATACTGATATAATTACCCTATTTATCAATCACTTATGAACTAATTTTCATTGTAGAAAAATGTATTATATCTAAGCAGACTCCATAGATAATTGATTACAACAATTGATCAGGCTTGCCCCCCATGATCCAGAGCTCAGTTTCTGTATTAAGCAAACAGAGGCCAAATGGTAGATCATAAGAACATATGGCTATTGAAAAGAATATGGCATATTTATGTGTTATGATCTGGATGTGATGTATCGCCCAAAAGTTTTGTGACACGATACAAGGAGGTTCAGTTGAAAAATGATTGCTTTCTGATTATCATTTGAGCTGCTTCTGTCTACCACATACTTTCATCATGATGTTCTTTCTTATCTTGAGTCCCAAGGAATAGAACTGACTTTCTATTAGGGACTGAGACCTCTGAAACCACGACCCCCTCCACAGTAAACTTTTCCTCCTTTAAAATTGTTCTAATAAGGCAGTTTAGTCCCAGCATCAAAAAAGATGACTAAAACCCTATGTGTACTAATATAGAAAATGTGCAATCTGCAATGACAAGTAGATACATCAAAGTTTTCCTTAAAGGGAATATTCAGTGGAGCAAGATCAAGAAGAAGTCTACACCATTCCTTATTGCAGGGGTGAAGGTAAATGTTCCTGCACTGAAAGGAAATGTGTGTGGTGTTTGAGTATGTGGTATGTGTGTGTGTGTGTGTGTGTGTGTGTGTGTGTGTGTGTTGGTGGCAATTGGAAACGTTTTCCTTAGCTCAATTTGCCTGGTTTCTAATTATAATGGGTGAGAGGTCTCACTCCACACCTGTGGGCAGGCTATTCACAAGTAGACTGCAGGGAGTCATTCAATAGGGTCTCCTCAAAGTCTCTAACCTATGCCCTTTAACATATGCCCTATAACCTATGCTCTAACCTAACTGCTCATCAACACAACTCTTGCCATTCTTATCTCTTCCCCATTACCTCTACTTTTATGTTTCCCCTCCAGAAACTTACCTTCTCTCCCCCTGGAAATTATTGACTCCCAATCTTTTTATTGGTATTATTTCTTTTTGATTGTAGGAATGCTGAAAAAGATCAGCCTCAATCTAGACTACTACTAGCCTTTTATTACTTTTTGCTTTTCCTCAATTCTTGCTCTCGTCATAGGACTGTATTACATTCTCCTCTCTCACAAACGAGTAGGATTTATTCCTACCACTTTTTTTGCCTCATCTTTAATTTCCATAATTATTGATTAAAAAATGCCAAGTGAACTCTGTTGTGTGTAACTTTCCTAAAATTTTTATGTCCATAGTTAAAGTATCTTTTCATCATGTCGATGCATTATTTCCCCAAATAAGAGAGCTGCCAGGTATATCCCTGACAATTCTCTTTACCCAAGCATGATGCTGATGGAGTAGGTGATAACTTGGTGGGACAATGAATGCTAAAGTGTTCCTCTCTTAAGATTGCTGCACAAGTGCATTGGGGAATTTTCAAAAGAATACCACGAATGTCTGGTAGGGAGAAAAAAACATTTATCTTATCATTTATTGGCCAGTCAGTAAACATACTTTCATTCTTTGCAGGTATTACACCAAATGCTAAGTTGAGTGGAAAGAAAGCTGACATAATGTTTGCCCTCAGAATCTAACATACTGGAATCTTATACTGAGTTTATGTCATCTTAATACGTCTTGTATACACTAAAGTAAAATAACCTTGTATACATAAAAAGATCCATAGTAACCTTGTATACATAAAACATTCACAAGAATGGGGTATTTTATTGTGTTCTCAGCACTTTTTCAACTTTTTATTTGGAATAATTTTAGACTTAAGAAAAGTTGCAAAAAGTGTACAGAAAGTGCTCCTTCCTCAGCTCGCCTTGATGTTAACATCTCCTACAACCATATAAAGACTATGACATGTTGAAACACTGCTGGCAGTTAATCCACTGATTTTTCCTGGTCTTTCAGGGCTGTGGCAATTTTGAAGTTTTTCTCACCTGCTTGGCCCTCATTTTATCTTTGTCATGTTTTCTCATCAGGAGATTCATCCTTATCATTTTTTTAAATTTTATTTAATTTTTTTAGAATCCCATGGTCACGTTGTTGTGTCTTTCTCAGCAAATCAGGTCAGGAATTCCATAATTACTGTGATATCAACTTTGAGCACTTGATGAAGGTGGTGTCTGTCAAGTTTCTTCAACACCAAGTTGCTGCTTATCTCATTAAATTAGTTAACATTTTGTGGGAATATTATTCGAGAAAATATGTTCTCTCCAGTATCTATTTCCTTATGGTATTTTTGCCACTAATTTTAGAATCTTCAGTTCTGAAACAAGTACTTGGGATTTGGTGTCTGATAATGTCATTTTAAGAAATGTTTTTGGCCTTGCTTGTCTACCCTTTTCTTCTGGTGTCTCTCCTTCGCTCCTGCAGCCTAGTGTGCTAGGAATTTGTGATACTTTCCCAGACAATAGACATTCTTTCATATTAATGATATTAATTTTTATCACAGAAAATTTAATGCTCTTCTGAAATAGTCAGAGCATATGCAAATGTTCTCGATCCCATCAGACCTTCAAGTGATGCAGTAGTCAATTTTCAATTTTTCCTGGTGCGGCAACCACTTTCTTTTCCCCTCTTTCACCTAGAGACTGACCTTCATACATCTCCACTGAACACAGGATTTATTTACTAGGTGTCATCTCTGTTGAATACTGATGACCAGTTTTTACAGAAAGCATAATTTTCATACTCTCATAGTCTTCTAGGAAGTTATTTATGCTTGAAATTTTTCATCTCCTACTCCATGCATTTGGGACTTAAGAATCAGCAAATTCCCTCATAGAAACTTGCACAAATTTCATTATTGCCCACTATACATGTGTATCAACTGATCACACTGTGCCGCTAAATTTGCATAATTAATAATAATTTTTTTACAAGGTGAGGTAAATAATCCGAATACTTTTGTGAGAAATTTTAGTAGATCTTATTACTTTTTATAAGTTAAATGTTACTAAATAGTGTTATAAAAATTAAAAAAATAAAGAAATTGCACACAAGATGGTGGACTTAGTTTTTCAGTTCTCTTTCCCCTGATATTAGCCCTTTATTTATTATTTAGTAACTCAGAAAACAAATTTTTCTCTCCCGTGCCAAGTGAGTTTGCTGAGAATTCTACTCCACATCTCTCATTATAACCTTTCAATCAGAATGGTCGGCATCATATTAACATGTTTTCCTTCATTCCAAGAGCTTATTCCCTCAAGTCCTAGCTGTGTTGATTGCTTTCTGGTTCCTTTAAACAACTGTTCGTTTCTGTTGTCCAGTTTTTATAATTGCTCTCAGCATACCATTTAGTCTTATGCCATCTACTTCACTGCAGCCAGTGGAAACCAGAGCACTTCATTTGAATCAATGTTAAACTGGCACCTAAGATATTGAGGTATTTGCCTGTGATTCTTGCCATAATAAGTAGTAGTGTCATTAAGTATTTATGTATGTGTGGATTTGTCTTTATATATGTGTAAATTGCAGAATAAAAATGAATGTCTCATGAAATAAAATTTTTTGCTTTGTTTCTTAGTCAATTCTTATCCCTCAGGCTGTGTTCTTTTGATTTCTCCTGAGAAGAGTAAAATCTCATTTTGCAAATACAAAAGTTGCAGAGGTTGAAAGATATCATAAATCTTGATATTTGAATACTCTGTTTTACTTGCTTTGTATTTTATTTTCAATTTAACCTTGATTCTTACATCTGCCAATGAAAACAAGGCTTATAACTCAACTAATTATGACAACAGTGTTAGTTATGAGGAACAAAACTATTATTCAGATCTTTTTACTATCTATATTTTGTTGTTTATAGATGAGAAATCTAGAAGTACAATTTCGGTGAAACTCTATATGCATTATCTATGCATAGTTAATGTGTGGAAGAATAAAGGTTTATTATTGTAGCAATGAAAGGTTAAACATTAGTTAAAATTTTGAAACAAACTAACTCCCTATTTGAAAGATGTAAGCAACTTGAATATAACGAATATGTAGTGGAAAAAATTAATGGCTTATGCTACTAAATGTAAAAACGTTACCTACATTAATTTAGGGATATAACTTAAAGTCAATTTATGATTACGATACGACAAGAAAAAACAAAATAATAAATTAGAGCTGTTTGTGAAAGAACATGCCTTATCATTGATTAAAATAATCTTAAAATAGCATTTAAGTTATTGGATATATAGAGATATATATCACTGAGTCTTTCAAGAAAAAAATAATTAAATCAATTAAAAGTGGAAGGTTAATTTACCTCTTAAAACATAAAGAAGGACTAAAACTTCCAAATCATGCAGAATATTATATAAGAAAATTTCAGTTTAAATTTTAAAAATTTTAAAATGTAATATAATTTAATATATATTAAGTATTTACTTGTGTTTACTAGAAGGTCATTACTTTATGTCAGGTTTTCTTCATTTATATTTGACAGTGTCTGAACATTTATTTTTTATGCTTAGATATATGGTATTTAACTAAAATATATGGCTGCTTAAATTCTACAAAAGATAGTGACTAACCCACCATTGGTTAAAGCTATTAGATAAAGATTGATTACTGCTTGTGTCCACCAATTTCTTTCTTCTTCTTTTTCAGTCTTCATTATCAGAATACATGCATGGCTATTGCACTTTCATTTTTGTCATGCACTGGACAAATAGAGGAAATACATTGCACTGTGCAATATGGCTTTAATTCAATGAAATCATCAAAGACTCCCTTGTACATGCTTTGCACAATGCTCCATGAGGCAGTTCTTCACAGAAGATTGCAAATTATATTTCTCCAGAAAATATGCTACCTCCCTTGAAAATGAAAAAACAGCCATAAAATACTGCAGGCTTGATTTGGCATGCATGTGGGAAAAAACATGCACATATAGATAGCTACCACTTTAGCTTTGTATTATTTAATTTTGAAATATAATTTTCAGTATTAAATCTAGGCTGCTCCTCTGCTTCTGTGGATTCTGATTTCAGTATTGAGCAAAATGAAGAGTAATGGAACATGTTAAAATGTTTGCATTACATCTTAATTTGCTAATTTAAAAGGAATGCTTTAAAGCATGTGTCACAATTTTGTTATATCATAGCCAAGACTTTGAGGAAGAGACTCAAGAAATAATACAATACTTCTGATTAGGTATTTCATTTTTAATATATTCATTCTCTGTTACACAGATGCATTTGCATAGAACTCATTATACTTTATCACAGAGTAGACAAAAAATAGATGAAGAAAAATGAGTAGTACAAAGAAATTTTAGGCTATTTTGTAACAGGGTATTTATTGTTATATATACATATGCATTTTATGTTCTTGAATTTTTAAAAGGAAATCATTGATTCACAACAGATTATCATAACTGCCATATTTGTGGCTAGGTGGAAACCAACATACATAGTTTTGGAGAAAAATGGAGAAGATTATGATCTCTTCATCCAGTTTAAGTTTTCTGTCTATCCACTAATTCAATACTGAGTGAGAGAACCATTGCAAAGTTCTGCCTACTCTAAGATGATGATAGGGAAGGGTGCAGAAATGAATTAAAAAGTTTGTTCAGAAACTTATGTTGGAAAACTGGCCCAGAGAATACAAAATTATGCTGGGCCCTCCCTTGTTAGCAATCTTTACATCACCCTTGAAACTGACCATTGGTGGAGTCTTCAGACACCCTGCCAGTGAAAGCTGAACCATTTTGTAAGGAAGACTTTACATTCAGAATGAAACTGATAAAAAGTCATTGAGACATCTAAGTGTGAGCCACATTAAAATGAAATCCAGTAGTCTGTTGGCCCCCATGGTTCCCTGTGATCTTCAGAATTTCAGAATTGAGTGTATTCCTTGTTAGTTCAGTTCCCTGTTCCTATATTCTTATGATTCTACTCTTTTAACAACAAAACAAGAACAATTCTTTCAGCAAACCCTCTTGCAAACCTATTTCTTTTTATTTTGAATTTATTTAGATATTATATATATTTACTTTATACCTTGTCTTATAGTCTAAGCCCAGACCATTTATTGTGTTGCTTAGATTGGTATAATCAAGGAACTGGGAACTTTTTGTGATTAACACATGTGTCCTGTTGGTGTTCTCCCTTCCTTTATTTTTTGAGCATTGTCTTCTGGCATTATAGGGTCTCCAGATTACCCTTGTGTTTCTCCTGCCCTTGGACAGAGACAGTCCCATTTTTGTGAGGACTTGAAGGTTCTGTTAATTAGAAAATAGTATTTTGAAATGAAAATCTGAGTTTGAGGTGTTTTCTTTGCCACTGGTTTCCCTGATTCTAGACTTTCTCAACAGGCAGAGCTAATAAATACAGAGAAATATGCTAACCTATGCTGACATGCTATATAATTCTTTCCATATTTATCAATAAGTCTCCATCTAAAAAGGGTCCCCAACTTATAATGCTCTGATGTATGTTTTTTTCAACATAACAAAGGTGTGAAAGTATTATTCATTGAGTAGAAACTGTATTTTGAATTTTTATCTTTTCTGGGCTAGGGATATGCAGAAGGATATTCTTTGGTAATGCTAGGTAGCAAGCCACAGCTTGTGCTGGGCCACACAATCACAAGGATAAGCAACCAGTACTGTGTTCAAGAAATTACACAAGATAGTCAAGGCTTTATTACAAATTGTCTTTGTGTTACCTGAATTTGCTCCACTGTAGGCTCATATAAACATTCTGATGAAGCCAGATTTAAAGTTAGGTAGTGAGCATAGTTAGACAAATTGGGTCTAATATCAGTCTAATAAAGAAAATGGAGTCAGTCTTGAGTCCTGGGAAAACGTAGAATGACCCCAGGGGAGGTTAAACTGTCAATGTCTACAAGGTCAGGGCCCACCATAAAGAATGTCAACCAGGCAGTTCCCAGTAAACAGATGCTAATGAACTTGCCCTGGGCCCACCTGTGTCACACCCTTTTGCTTTTACAGTCCCCCAGCTGGACAGAGAAAGATAAACAAAAGAGCACAGAAGTTTTAGATATAAAAGAAAACAGGCCTCACCATCCCATGGATTCCAGGTTTCCTGGTCCCCTTCTGCCTCTAGGGGGTGTTGGATAAGATTCAGGCTGGCAGGCCATACCCCCAGGCGCCTTCCTGGAAGCGCCCATCTCTCCCGAGAATTCACCTTTGGTGGGCTCCAAGTCCCCACCCTTCCTGATCCTGGGAATACTCGCCTCTCCCGGGAATTCAACCCAGGGCTGGCTCTCCCTTTCTGAGCCAATCCGAACCATAAAAGTCACACTCCCACCTCTCTGTACTTAAGCCCAGGCTTGTCCAGAACTCTCTCTCTTTTCGCCTTCATCATCTCATCACCTCACCAGCTCTCCCCTTCCCCATTCCCCTTTCTCCCTTTCCCCCTTCCCCCTTTCTCCCCTTCCCTTAATACCCCCCCTTTTTCTACAAGGCTGTCCCGGTGTGGTTCTTGCCCTTCAGGGGGAAGTCTTTTTCTTCTGTCCTTTAAATAAAGCCTTCCATTTTCTACTCTACCCTTGCCTCAGTGTGCTTCTTCATTGTTATACTTCAGCGTTCCTGGGAGCAAGAACTCCTCACGGTAAACAGCGATTTCACTGAGGGTGTTGAAGGTAAATGAGGCTAAACTATGATGTTCAGTAGCTAGACATATTAAATGCACTTTTGACTCATGATACTTTCAGTTTTTAGTGGGCTTGTTGGAACAGATATCCATCATAAGTTAAGAAGCATCTGTGTATATTTAAACTAAATACCACACCAGTTTGAATTCTCTGATTCTGATTCAGGGAGATGGGTTTCTTCTAGCCTTCCCCCATTGCATATTTGTAACTTTCCTCTATGACCATGAGGATCCTGGTTCCTACTATTCATCATCCTGCATTTGTTCAATGCCACTGCACATGCAGAGAAGGTTCACATTTTTTTTTTATCCATTTCCCTTTTCACAAAATTAGAAATAGATTTGTGAATAAGGTGTTTGTGTATAGTACATTTTGTCTTTGTACATTTTGTAGAAATGTTTTGCATTTGTAGTCAAGACATTACTTTCCACAGTTATGTTAGGCAGTGGTTATATCCCAGCAACCAACCACCAGTGAAGTGAAGCTGTGCAATAGTAATACAGCTAGATTAATTTGTCATAATTGCATTCCATCTTGGGATCCCCACCTGGCATACTGGATAATTTTTTTTTTTCAATTTTACAATTGTATAGGTTTTGAGGAATTTTTAGAGCCCTGTGTTCCTCACTAAAGTACTATGTAGAACATGCCCACCTCTCAAAAATTCCCTGGGCATCCTTTCCATAGTCTACCTTTTTTCTAATATCTGAAACTGCTTCTTTGTTTTCTATCTGTATAGTTTTATCTTTTCCAAAATATCATCTGAATGGAAATCCTACAATATGTAGGCTTTTGGTCAGGCTTCTTACACTTAGCAAAATGAATTTGGAGTTTACCTATGTTGTTATATGAATCAGAACATGTTCTATTGAATTGCTGAATATCATTTCATGGAATGGATGTGCCACAAGGTATTTATCTGTTCCATACTTGAAGAAAATCTTACTTTTTTCCAGTTTTGTCAAGAATAGTTTTTAATTGATGATGTTCTGAGCATCTGGAGTTTATAAAATGCTTACACAGAAAGTAGAGAGTTTTGATAAACTCCACTGCCATTTTCCTTTATTATTAACATTTTGCATAAGTGTGGTACATTGGATGAACTAATTAGTACTGATGAATCAATTATTGACATATTATTAATGGATACCCATAGTTTACTTTAGTTTTCACTATTTGTGTTGAACAGTTCTAGGAAATTTGACTAATGCATAAAACCAAACATCTACCACTCCCCAATCATATGTTTATTTTACTTCTCTAGAAATGCTGTGTTCTACATCTTCTCATTTCTCCCCATATCACCTAAACCTATGACAACTGACAGCCTTTTCATTTTCTTCCAGTTTTGTATTTTCCAGGTGTTACATATTTGAAATCATATACCATAACCTTTTCAGACTGGTTTCTTTCACCAGCAATATGCATAGAAGATTCCTCCTTCATGTCTTTCTCAGGCTTCAACTTATCATTGAATAGTATTTCATTGTATGAAAGTAGTACCATTTGTTTATCCATTCAGATATTGAAAGATATCTTTGTCCCATTCAGTTTTGGATGAATAAAGTTGCTATAAACACTCATGGGCAAGTGTTTGTGTGGAGCTTAGTTTTCAATTCAGCGTGGATATTTAAGTATGAAGTTGATTGATGGTAAGGTAAGTCTTTGTGTAGCTTGGAAGAAATTGCCAAATTCTCTTCCACACAGACTGTGTTACTTTGCATTCCAACCAGGGAGGAGGAGTTCTTATTGTCCACATCCTCACAAGCATTTGGTGTTGTCAATCTTCTGGATTTTAGCCATTTTATGATTATGAGCTCATATCTCATTATGTCCTTAAATTGTAACTCCTTTATGAAATAAACATTTGAACTTTTTTTTTTTAATTGCATATTTGTTATTTTCATCTTTGGTGAGATATGTGTTCAAATTATTGCTTTGCCATTTTTTATTTTTTATTTTTATTATTTATTGAGTTTAAAAATTTTGACATATTTTGTGTAACAACCCTTTATCAGATATTTGTTTTATAAATATTTTCTCCCAGTCTCTAACTGATATTCTGTTCTCTTAGCAATAAAAATTTTTCAAAAATCAAAAATTTTAAATTTTAAAAATGTCCAACATTGATTATTTTTTTTTTTCTTACTGTGTGTGTGCATGTGTGTGTGTGTGTGTGTGTGTGTGTGTGTGTACTAGGTGTTAGATAAAATCAGGCAGTCAGGCCATACTCCCAGGTGCCTTCCTGGAAGTGCCCATCTCTAGTGAGAATCCACTTTGGTGGGCTTTGAGTCTCCACCTTCCCTGATCCTGGGAATACTCGCCTATCACGGGGAATTTGCCCCAGGGCAGGCTCTCCCTTTCTGAGCCAATCCGGACCATACAAGTCACACTCCCGCCCCACTGTACTGAAGCCCCGGCCAGTCCAGAATGTGGGCTTTTCCCTTTCTTTTCCCCTTGTTCTTCCCTTCCCTTCCTTCCTTCCCTTCCATGCCTCTCCCTACTCTCTTCCCTTCCCTGTGGTCCCTAATAAAACCCCCTTTGCTACAAGGCATTTCTGGCGTGGCTTTTTTCCAATACTAGGGGTTGAACCAAGTGCCTTGTACATGCAAGGTAGGTGCTCTACAACTGATTTACCTCTCCAGCCCTTTTTTACTTTAATTTGAGACAGATTCTCACTAGGTTGCTCAGACTGGTTTAGAACTTGAGGTCATCTTGTCTCAGTCCCCTGATTAGATGGATTGTAAGCATGTGCCACAATGCCATACTGTTTTTTCTTTCTTTCTTTCTTTCTTTTCATGGTGGTTTGGTGGTGTATCTAAAAAGCCATCATTCAACATCACCTATATTTTCTTCTATGCTAGTTTCTATAAATTTCATAATTTTGAAATTTACATTTATGTATGTGATTGATTTTGAGTTAATTTTTTGGGAAAGAACCAGATGGAAGTAGAGATTTTTGATTGTTGCTGTTTTGCCAATATTAATATGATAACACATCCATCACCATTTGTTGAAAACTCATCTTTTTCCACTTTATTTTCTTTTTGCTTTTATCAATGATTAGTTGCAGTGTAGTTCAGTCATAGAACATTTGCCAAGTCAATATTTTCTACAAATAATATAGATTGCTTCCAGTATCTACCTCTTCTGTGTGTCACACATTTTCTAATAACAAAACTCACAGATAACTGAGCTTCAATTATTAATATCAATGACCCAACATTCAAACAGTCAAAACCTGCATCAGAACTGTGTCCATTTAATGCTACAGTAAAATATTTAAAGAATTCAAAGAAGATAGTAATATTTTATGTTTTTTTATGGCTATATCATCCACGTCCTGAAACCTCACACTGAACTTCATCAAAGATTTTAAAAAGTTGTGGGGAGTAAATTCAGATCTTGATGTTAATGGAATCAAAGACCTGGTTGCATGCACCATGAGCAGCCAGTTATACTAACAGACAAGGGACTGAGACTAGGATTGCAACCTTATTTGAAATGCTATCTCTTGCAGAAGAAAGAGGGATTCTTGTCACAAAAATCTTTCTCAGAGTCCTCAGGGTTGCAATAGGCTTTTTTAGGCAATAAGGAGGAGAGAATTGAGCACTAAGGAGGGTCTTCCTCATCCAGTGTTTTTCTCTCCCTCTCCCCATCTTCCCCCAGGGCCAGAACATCAGAATGGACTTGAGGCTAGTTGCTATATTTTCTGAAAACAGACATAGCTTACAAGTAAAACTTCACAGCAAGGAAGGTAGAAATAAGGACCAAAGAGCGGCATTACAAAAGAATCAAATGTTCTGGGATTTGTGAATCTAAAGCAAGATTTAGCAGCTAGCAACCTTTGGGTGGGTCTTCTCTTTAAGATTTAGCATGCCTGCTGTATTAGTCAGCATTCCATCTCTATGACAAAATACCTGAGGGGGGGGGGAACAACTTAAAGATGTAAAGGTTTATTTTGGCTCACATTTTCAGGATTTTTCAGTCCATGATCTGCTGGCTCTAATGCTTTTAAGCCTGTGGTGAGTCAGAACATCCTGGAAGCAGGGTGTAGTGGAGGAAAGCTGCTCAGATTATGGCAGCTGGTAAGGAGGGGAGGGGTGGAGAAAGAGAAAGGGGATGAGGACAATACAGACACTTCAAGGACATGGATGTCCCAGTGACCTATTTCTTCCAGCAGGCCCACCTAATGTAGTTTCTACTACCTCCCAATACAGCTACCAGCTGGTGACAAAGCCTTCAACACAAGACCTTTGGGGAATATTCCATGTTCAAACTATAATACAGGCAAAAGCAAAGGGCTTGAAGAACTCTGTTAAGAACAACGCTGCCAAAGAACAGTCCTGTTACTCTAGAATGAGTGATCTAGCAGCCCAGATCAAAAAGGACACTTTGGAAAAGGTATCTTCACCAGTTTACCTTGGATGGGAATTAAAAGTAAGAGAATGCATTTTAAACCTGAAAGAAATAAAGCAAAGTTGCATGCTTAAACTTGAGCATCCATGCTATTAAAAAAATGGATTATAGAAACAGTATGCTTTGAAGTTTTGGAATATGCAGGAGTTTCTGGTTCTAAGTTACTACAGCAAACATCAAGATGAAGAACTTCCCAGCGTCATATATCTTTTCATTCCAAAATGGGAACAAACTTGTAGAGTCTAACTTATATATAGAATTTAGAAAGAATGAGTGTTAAGATATTTTCTAAATTGTAATATGTGACATTATATTTAATCCATCACTATGAGAAAAAAATGAATATCCATCATAATACGTGGGGTTCCAAAAGAACAAATTGGGCCACCTGCTGCCTTGAGAGTCCACTTAGCAGAGAGAGAAAAAGAAAAGTGGTGGTGAAGCAGGGCAGGAGTTCATTTGGTATGGCATATCAGAAAGATAGAAGGAAACTTTCTTCTCTTAACTGAGGATGGCTTCAGGATTGTTCAGGACAAAAGGGGGAAGCCAAGAGGGACCTGTATGCCTAGAAACCTCAGTCAAGCTGTTGGCTCTTGGGTCTTTTTCTGTGGGATTCTGCTGGGGTCCCGCTGGTGCCAAGAAGTCAGGAAATCATTACAGCATGGGGGACAGTTTCCATTCCTAGTGTGGGATGATTACCTGCAGGAGGCTGGGAAAGACAAATAACTTAAAAAGAGGATAGGTTAGAAGGAAAAAAATGGAGTCACTTAAGACAAGGACTGGTTCCTCCTTGAGAGGAAGAAAGACAATTTCAAAGGAACTCCTGTTAGGATCTCAAAAACTTATACAAACACAAAGAAAATGAAAAAGGCAAATTATATAATTTTAGACACCTCATAGTAATATGTAATTTATACCACTTATTTAGAATTGAGCCAATAACAACAACCACACCTGGAGGGCAATTAAAAGTTTCAGTATTTAATTTTATTCTCCCCAGTACATGCAACTTCTTTTCCTGTTTTTCTACCTGGTTGGAAATCCATTGCCAAAAGACAATCTAACCTTTAACTTGTTACCAGGAAAATTTACTGAGCATGTTTATGTAGAATTCAAATGCGACCAGAGAGAAGGGTAAATTATCTAAGGTGGATTTGAAGGTAAACAGCTGTCAGTGAACTATGAATCATCTCAAAGGCATTTTAAACTAAACTCATTTTAAAGAGGAAAATTGTTTTGCATGTTGAAAGGAATAACCACAAGGATCAGCACTTGCTCCTAATTTGCTATATCTAACTCATACCTTCCTTGGGGGAAGCACTATGATGAGCTGTCTTTATTTTTATCTTTTATTTTTAAATAAGATTTTCCTTTTCCAGCTGCTGAAACAAATATGGGAGGAAAACCAAAATGTCCTTCTCCTGAAAACTAGCAGGACAACTAAGCTCCTACTTTGCAACTGGATTCTGGTCTGGGTTTAACTGCTTTAAAGAGCTCTGCTGGTATTTTTTTTTTTTTTTTTTTTTTTTTTTTTTTTTTTTGGTTGTTGTTCATTTTTTTTTTTTCCCAAAAAGATATCTTAAGAAAATTCAGGTTATAATAAATAATCCCTTTTTAAAATTTTAAACATTGATATTATGGTGCGACTTTAATAGAGCCAAGGAATCTTCTCTTTCTTTTGCTATTGTAGTTCTGACACATGGAATATGAGATAATCTCATCCCAGTCAAATGAACAGTTGAAAATGAAAAATTTCCCCCCAATATTATGCATGTATTATAAAAGTACCACTTATTTAAATAACTCTAGCAGAAGGAAATTTGTCCTGAGGCCTGCAGCAAAAACAAATCCACACATCAAAATGATCAGTTCATTCAGAATCAGGACCTCAAGAGTCCAGTAGGTCACAAACTTGTGCAAGACATATTTGAGTGTATTTGTTACTGATGTTTGAAAATATTCCAAACTGAATAAGGATTAAACATTATAGCATTGAGGCGTTTTTTGAGGAAGCCTAAATTTCGACAAAATATAATTTGTAAAGGGCTTCTTTGAAGATTTACAAATTAGGCAATTTGAAGAGCAGGAAAATGAGGTTAATTAGATCATTCATTTATGAAAATGCGGTGTGAAATTGCACTGCAACACAAAGTTTAATTCAAAAAAATTATACGTGAAGAGCAATGTGCTTTGATAGCTTAGAACTTGTTAATTACGTTTCCATTTTTCTTTTAGTTTTGAGTTGCTCTTTGACTTTTCCTCCATTACTTAATATGTATCCTTCTTTCATAATATTTACTTCCTTTGCACTATGTCTCTACTATGGGTACTTTCTTTTAATTCTTTCACCTCCTACTTTCATTTTCTCCACCTGTATTTTCTTATACTTCCCCCTTTTTAATGCTGCTCATCATGTCCCTTATCTCAAATTGCTTTTTTAAAAATAGAGCATTAAATCATAGATGTATTTCTCACATATTTCGTGCCTACCAGGGTAAAAGGCTTAAAGAACCAATTTCACCTCAATATTTAATTTTGCTTTGTATTTCAATATTATTCTCTTTTAAGAAATAAATGACAAAATTCCAGACTCAGACTTTGGCTGCCACAGTGAATCAGTGCTTCATGGATGCATTTTATTTAAAATCTTAAAGAGGTCCAAAGCCTGTAACTCTGTGAGAAGTGCCAATAGCAGGTTGTGCTTTGGTTTTCTGCAGGTGGACATGGTCTAGGGAGAGTGGCATTGCTGCCAGTCAACCAGGAGCAGAAGTGAAGCCATATGAGCATCTGCCCGGTTGTCAGGGCTCCTCACTGCTGAGAATCAAGAAAAACTTGGAAGGTGAATTCCCTATGGCGAATTTCTGTTAGTGACACTTGCATTAACAAATACTGGTAATAAGAAATATGATGGAAAACAGATGGGGCTACTCTCTAGACATTCCTGGAAATATTGAAGGAAAGAACCATCAGGGCCCCATTCAAACTGCCTTCACCTGTCACTTGTCCTGGCACTAAAGCTCTCTTAGATTCAATTCATTTCTCTATTTTTATACAAGAAACGATATCACTGATAATGAACAGTCAGTGCTCCCTGCATGAGCTTTGCTTCAGTGGATGCACTTGTGCAAATCTGAGATAAGTGGATATTTAAGAGAAAGTAAACAATGGCTTTGGTGTTATTATTTCTGGTGTTTGTATTTTTTTTTTCCTTTCTGTGTTTTTGTTTTTTTTCTTCTTCTTCTTCTTCTTCTTTTTTTTTTTTTTTTTTTTTTTTTTTTTGGTGGGGGGAGTAGAAGAAGGGAATAGAAGAAGGGAATAATGTCTTGATATTTTATTTGTATATTCAGAGTTGAATTTTGAAATATAACATTTCAGCATAAAGATAAAATTTTCAGATATTTGCATATGGAATATTTTCAGTGTTCCCAAGTGGTGTCTTGATGTTTGGAGACATTTTTGTTTGAGCAGGAGAAGAGTATTTGTTTTTGTTTTTGTTTGAGCCAGTGGAAGAGTATTTGTTTGAAAATTGTTGAATCAAGTTCCCAGACATGGGACAACTTCAATAGCAAAAACTTGTTTTGTTAAATTATGAACTTGGATAGGCTACAAACTAATTCTAAGATTTTGCAGAGTGATGGAAGCATTAATAAGCATCATTAAACACACACACACACACACACACACACACACACACACACACGAGAAATTCTAATAAAAATCCTGGAAGTGAAAGGTTGTACTTTTTGGTTCTTTCCCAAATTAATTCTATCTTTAGAATATGAAGATGGATTAACACCATTAAGGAAGTTCGAAGTTATCAAGATTGTATGTCTTGGTTGTTTCTTATTTTTCTCTGTTATAGTCAATGTGTAGTGAAAAATCAATAGAAACATACTAGTAGCACTTTCTAGAAGTATAGGTTACTCCAAGCAACCAAATTGCTAACATCATACCAGAGCTCTTTTTCCTACTTCTTCTAATCAACATTCTAAGTTGTACAATGCTAAATTGTTCCTCCCACCACCTGCTTGATGTCATGAGCTTATGATTCTGCTCACTTTTAACTACTAATAATTAGTTTCATCTAATTTATTTTTTTATTTCCATCTGTTGTTCTTTTTTTTATTCAAAATTGTATTTATAATAGTAGTATGCATTACAGTTCGTAGTACACATATAAAACATCATTTTACATAGCATGTTCATCTAATTTAAAAATTCTGACCAGTTCAAAGCACTACTACAACCATGTGCTATTGATGTGAAAGGGAACCGAATTCAGCACACTCGCATATACACTACCCCCAAATTTAGCAGCCTGGAAAGACACATACATTGCATGCTTTCCAAAGAGGGACTGTGTGAGCAGTTTAAGCGTAAATTTCTGGCTTGTAGTTGAGATGCTGACTGGAGCTGCCATCTCTGAAGACTTGACTTGATTGAGGAGTTGCCTCCAAATTTGTTGATAGGACAATTCAGTTCCTCACCTCATGGGCCTCTGAGCAAATAAGCCAAGAGAGGGCAAGTCAATAGCTACACTGTCTTTTACGATTTAGCCTCAAAAGTGACATACCATCACTTTTGTCATAGTCCATTTGTCACAGAGACCAACTCTGACACAATGTGTGAAAAGAATTGACAGAGACCTATACCAAGAGCTGGGGATCACTGGAGACTGATTATCCAATGCGCTATCTTCACATCATTGTTCAGATTCTTGCATCAAAAGATAGAGTTTGCTTCCATATGCTTCATCTCCAAACTCTGGTTTTAATCTACTTTGACCAAGAAAATGTACAGAAAGGGATGCTCTGTCAGATTCAGTATTAGTCATCATTAGAATCTTGAATGTTTTGGTTGACTGACTTAGAAACAAACCAAGACCTTGTGAAGCCTGAACTGGAGAGATAAACATTAAGTAAACATGTGGAAAACCCCACATGTCCCTGTTGTCACAGATGTGGGATCCAGGCAACATCTTCAGGGCAACCTACCAAATTTGTAGCTCATCAAAGCCACAAGAGGAAACCCAGCCCAGTCTCAGAGAACTACATAGCTTACATATAGATTAGTAACCAATACCAGTTGTTATTCTATGCCACTAAACTGTGGTTTGTCTGTTACACAGTTGTTAACACCTGATAGGGTCTATTTGGATTTCAGGCTATATATTGCACCAGAAAATGATTTAAATGAAAAAATATATAAATATCTAAAGAAAAAAGAAATTTCTTTCTAGTTATGTATCAAAGTTTATGTTATTAACTTCTCATTATGACAGAGATGACTAGTTGCTTGGTTTTGCTGGTAATTTTTCTATTTTACCTCAGTCACCAGTCTGTGCTCTGCTCTCTAATTCTGAAGCTGGGAGCACAGGATTTCTGAGCATCTTTTTTCTCAGCATAGCTACTGCTTTTTGCCAGGGAGAAGAAGGAGAAGGAAATCAGAAGACAACAGGAGGGAGAAAAGATACTTTGTCTTTTCTTTTTTTGTACTTTATTTAAACAGCAAGATCATCTTCTTCAGCCTACTTGAAGCTTTTCTTAAAGGTACACATGACTTCTTAAGCTGACTGTGTATATAAAGGGAGAATATATGTGTCTTTCAGGAATTTATTGTATATCCTAAGTTCTGAAACTTTACTATGGTACACACTCATGGTGTGATCCTCTGAAGGTCAAATGATATGTGGAGCTTCAGTGTGACTTGCCTCACAAATGCCCAAGTGGTTAGAAATATGTTTTGATTTTTTTTTTTCCACTTACCAAAAGTAAAATTGTTCCAGTCCTATTCAGCAACTGATAAAACTACATCAGCCACTTAGCCCAAGGAGTGAGATTATTTTTTGAGGATGAGTCAATGGAAATCCCAGAAACTTCTTCTTACCACACTAGTAAGCAATGCATAATATATTATATTTTTGGAATTTCAGGGATTGGCGCCAATATCAAAGACTTGAAAATGCAAAGATGACACATTCCCTTATTGTTTGCCTCTTTGGCTTAGGAAAAAGGTTGGTGAATCATAGATGAAGAATGGGAAGTATGATAAATTTAATCAGGCAGTGACTCCAATTGAAGGTATAATTCATCATAGCACCAGACTCCTGATCACATTTCTCTATACTACTTGCAAGGACAGTTAGAAACAATTTGCTTTTACCCTTAGAGACAAAAGTACAACTTCACTCCCATGCCACTCCATAGTCACCCTGACATCCCATAAACTATCATTCTGGTCCACTTACTTGAGGATGTAAGGCTGACAGGATCTGATGATGAGGGAGTAACACGTTCAAACATGCAGTGAGCAGGGAGATAAACCCACGCGATGTCACTGTCTCCAGTACCAATGAAGTCTTTAGCAGTCAGTGGTCGAAAGGATTTCAGAATATGTGTTCTAAATTGAAAAGGAAACACGTTTCTCTATCTGGAAGACCTTAAAAATCAACCAAGACACGGGTGGAATGTGTGGTGAGCGTGACGAGTATCGGGGCACCACATGCACAGTCATGGGTCCTTCCCTGACTCGTTTGCTGCGGAACTCATAAAACTTCTTGTGTTCACTGAGACCTAAAGCTGGAGAGTGACCAGAACAGTCTCTTCCAATTAGTTTTCGCATGTGATTAGATCCAACGTCTCTTGAAGTGTCTGTTTTAAAATAGGACACTCAGGGTGACTCTGCATCTCCATTCAGGGCACTCCAGTGCCAGTGCTTAGAATCTTAGGGTAAAGCCGTGCTTTCTTTTGTGGGTAATTTTCTTCCCTCACAAGCAG
Organism: Tamias sibiricus; assembly: GCA_025594165.1. NCBI lineage: Eukaryota > Metazoa > Chordata > Mammalia > Rodentia > Sciuridae > Tamias > Tamias sibiricus. Next base: position 137,270,862 of record CM046665.1, read on the forward strand.
CTTCCTGTCCTTGATCTGTTGCCAGTGCTACGGTTTGTAAGTGTCCCCCAATTTCCTGTGTTGACAGCCTGATCTTCAATGAGTGGTGACTGGATCATGAAGGCAGGCCTAAGGGAATGGAGTAGTATCATTGTCAGGAGAGTGACCTGGAGCATGGGCTGCCACTCCCCCCACATCTTGATTCACACATGTTGTGTCCTCTCCTCTTCCACCACATTATTACTCAGCTTGATGGCCTTGCCACACAGCAGTGCCATGCTCTCTGCCTTCTCTGCCTCTGGAACGATCCGCTAAATAAACTTCTTTTTATTATAAATAACCCGGTGTGTGGTTTTCTGTTATAGCAGCAGAAAACAGACCAAGACACTAGGAGTCTGGCTTCTGTCTATCATGGGTCATTTGTGGTTACCATTGACAGGAATAGGTAGCCAAGAGAGGATAGTTTTACTAGGGAAAATAATGGTTCCATTGGGCTGAAACTCAGCATGAAACTCAGCACTGAACTATATAATTTGAGGCTCTTCATTCCACTGAAACTATGGGCCAGGAAGTAGGTGTTGGTAGTGACTGTGATGACTGATCCCAGTTGCCAGGGGGTCTATTTGAATGAATAAGACACAATGGGAGCAGTAAGAGCTGTCTTAACTTCAGATGATTTTCTAGTAATTTCTTAGTACTTTTATGGCCAATGGTATAAGTTCACATAAAACACAGTGTGTGCCTATATAGATAGAGCTGCTTTGAAACATAGAGTATATTGAGATAAAGTTTTGATTAGCTCTTCAGATGAAGAACTCTAAAGGTGTTAGATTAAACTCAGTAAAGGTGCTAGATGAGAACAAAGGAAACTTGGTGTGACTCATGGAAGAAAGAAGTTCTTATTTCATTATGATTGAGTCCCACAAATGTAGTGTTACTCTGGTTATCTTCTTCCTTTCTTGATTCATCCATCTAGCTTTGTCGTTCTTTCATTAACCAACCTACTATACTTTTATTTTTCCCCTTTGTTCTAGGATTCTAAAGAGTAGTGGCTCATTTCAAAATTTAGTTTTCAGTTCATAGAATAGTGAAGAGTGGGATTCTGATTATACTGGATGAATATGATTGGAAAATCAGAAATTAATATAGTAGATATTGTTTCCCCAATTTTTGGAAAAGCAGTAATAACATCTTTGTTTTCTATAGCATTATTTGGGTTAGAATCAGTCCACTCTTCTATAATATAGACTATGTCTCTGCATTTACAAAGTTCCCTTGTGATTATTTTATTAGGAGGCCAGGAGAAATGGTACATATTTTTTTCTTATTGTATTCCTGTATCTTTGCATTCATGGACTTTTCTATACAGTAGTTGTCCTCTAAGTTTTCAGTTGTGACCTAAATGGCCCTTTTTCCAATAACGCCAGTTTGACTCCCAAACTATGGAAGCTGATACATTCTTGAGGGGGACGGCTTTCATCTTTGCTCCTGGATTCTGGAATTCTACTTCCTCTATTCTTTTCTCCCTCTGCCATAGCAGTGATAACTGTTTCCTGAAATCTCTAATCTGTAGACACTCTCCTCTCTCCTTTCTGTTTTCAGGCTGTATATCAACTCCTTTTACTAAATTATGTTGTTGTGAAAAACCTAAAGTGGTTTCTGAAGTTTATCAATTAATTTTTTTATTCACTAATTTATTTTTTGACAGATGACAAGACTGTTATTGCCCTCAATTCCCCTGATAGTAAACATTGTGATTTTTGATGAAATGTATACTTGCCCAAAACAGAGTTCTCAAATCTCAGCCAACTTGGAGTTATATTTAGTCATATGAGAAATATATGAAATAATTTATGAAATAAATAACTCCAACTTGGAGTTATATTTAGTCATATGGCCAACTGCAGCTCAGTACAAATGAAATGAAATGATGTTTGCAAGAAGAAAAAGGAGACTCTATCTACCGCTATGCTATTCATTTTAGCTGGAAATGAACATGAGTGTCAGGGCTTCTGAAGCTTGGAAAGAAAGGGAATCCTCTCAGGAATATGGAGATGGAAATAGATGGAGGAGGAAACTGAGGCTTGGATACACCATGGAAGAGAGCTGTCGTGGAAAGGTGCAATTTTTTTAATGGACATAAGCCAATTTCATCATGTAAAAGTTAATGTCATTTCAAAGCTCTGCCAAAAACATACAAATGAACAACCAACATGGACATTTACATAAAATATTTTAGTTCTTCATAATAAAAATACAAATTTTAAATACTTTCAGTGGTAATATCAATTACTCAACTTCTTAGGTGAATTAATATTATTAATCTTCATTTTCTGCTTCTCTATCTCCTTACACCACAATCTTGGACTACTACAGCTTATGACAATAAAGACTGAATAGCCTTGTCTCATTTGTTATGTGCCTCCACCTGCAATAATCTTGTCTGTGAATTCCCAAACCCTGCACTGCCTGCAAGGAGCTACAGCTTTCTGTGTTGGAGATAAATAAAAAGCCCTCCTGCTTGCAGATCATTAATAAAGTTTCCAAAGTGATGAACTGCCTACATCTTCTTCAGCAACTCAAGGACTGTAGAATGTGGTCTACTGAATGTACAAAACAAAACTGTTTATTCATGTGTGTGTCACCCTTACATTTGAAAATTCCTGGATGTATTTAAACTAAATTGGAGCAAGTGTATTTGTAGTAATGCAATATTAAGCATAAGTTTTATGCAATATACTAAATATATTTTGTGTCTCTTATTGAAGAATATTATAGGGTAAAAAGTTATTCTCCAGGGTTGTTTAAAGTGAAGTATAATTAGATTTTTTTGTGACTGTTCTTTGAGTAAGGCATGCATGAACATTAATATGTCCATGGACAGAGAAACCATATGTAGTGGCTAATGAGAATCCCAAAAGCAATGACTCCAAGCCTTAATGATCTATATTTCTGATGTTGAACAGTAAAATTATATCTTATTGTAAAATATCAACAGGTGATGAGTAACAGGGGAGGTTTTTTTTTTTTTTTTCAATATAACAGTCTTGATAAGCAACATGGTAAAGGTCACTGAGTAAATAAGTAGTTTAAATCACACTCAGTATGATATATATATATATATATATATATATTTAATTTTGAGAGCTCAGTATGATATATATATATATATATATATATATATATATATATATATATATTGAATTTTGAGAGCTCAACAGTTTTGTTAAACAGGATTTTCTTGCTGGTATTTTTATTCTTATTATGCAGATTTAAATTTAAAGCAGAACTCCTGGAAACATACTTGAGTTATTGTGTGATAGAGGTTTAAAGTTGTAGAAATGAAATTTATAGTCTTATCAGCATTTTTCTGGGTAAATATTCCTATGAAAGTACTTACTTTTATTAAATGCCATACTGAAGTTAGAAAAACATGAAACTAATCAGAAAGTATGACTGTAATTATTATTTTTAAAGTTTTTTTGGTTATTACCAATAAAAAATACTAAAAAAAACCCACAGTTTTTATGATTCTTTACTCAGTTTAATACTGATTCTAAATAAATAATTTCGTAAGCATTCCTTTTCTTTGGGTATAGTAAATTCATTTCAGTCAAGTAACAAATTGTTTTCCTCACTGAAAGGAAGTGATCTGCTAATAAGAACTCATAAAACTCTTTTTTGTAGGTGTCTGATTTTAAAGTGATTGTCTTCCAGACTCACAGGACACCTGCAATAGTGAGGTGCCCATGCTATAAAAACCTTCTACCTCTTCCACTAGACAAAGAAAAATGATCATCCTAATGGGCAACAAACCCAGATTTCACAAGCCTTCAATTCTTAGGGGGGAAAAGCTACTTGATTTCAATAGTCGATCTCATGTGTAGCTCCCATTCAATTTACTATATCTCATTCTCTTCCTGTGATTATAACTCTGATTAGATATTAGGATAAGGCAATGATTATTTTTTCATGAAATATTCTTAACCTATTCTTGTTAATTCTAAATGTTTCTCAATTGAGAAATTATAAGTTTATAAAATATTCTTTATTTCCCTATATTAATCTGAACAAAATAGGTGCTCAAATATTTATATTCTCACAAACTTCATTTAGATGTAAAATGTCTACATAATATGCACACAGGCTCCATCAAAGTGGCCAAGTAATTCAAGTTCTGAAAACCCCAAAATTGATTTTGAACTGGCAAAAATTCATGTTCAAATAGTCAAGATATTCCTAAACCATAGGGCAGAGTAAGCTTTTATTTTAAAATATATACTTCATATAAAATTTATGCACTTAAAAATGTTTGTGGCCATTGAGGAAAGTACACTTAGGAAATTTAGTGGACTCACTCTGAGTTTTTAAACTTGGTGTTTATCCTTGTATTTTTAAAGATTTATTGGCTGGTTTATAATTTTCAAATATAATCATAGGTGAAATGGCCTCTATTCAACTAAAACCATGTTGGGCAGAACTATTATTAGATGTGATGAATATGACATTCTTTTTCTTACTGATATATGATACAATTTTTCAGAAGAAATGACATATCACCACATAAAGATTGATAAAGAATAAAACATAAAAATGAACTCTAAGACAAATCTCAGAGCATTTTGGGGTATGGTGTCCTGGGAATTGAACTTTAAACGGTATTTTTCCTGAAATTATTATATTTAATCTTTTTGTGACTTATACATCTAATTGTATTCAAATAATATAGTTTGCCTTTCAGTATACCCTCACTAATAAGTATTTTTTAAAATGTTTATTTATTTACTTCAGTTGTACACAATGCAATGCATTTATGTTTATGTGGTGCTGAGGATTGAACCTGGGCCGTGCACGTGTGAGGCAAGCGCTCTGCTGCTGAGCCACAACCCCAGCCCACCCTCACTAATAAGTGTTTTAACATTGAATTACATCTCCAGTCCTTTTAATTAATTAATTAATGATTATTTTTTAAAATTTTGAGACAGGTTCTGCCAAGTCATTGAGGGTCTCACTATGTTGCAGAAACTGGCTTAGAACTTGAGATCCTCCTGTTTCTGGGATTAAAAGTATGCATCATTGTGGCCTACCAAATCCCAGGGCATCTTGAAATAATATTAATATACAATTTAATATTTCCATACATAAAATCTATTATCCTCAAATATCATTAGAGGCTGATTCACAATAATTTTACAAATAAAACTTAAACTAAATTTTAATTCATATAAAAACAAATGTTATCAAACTCTAAACATTAGCATGAAAATTGTGTTGATACAATATTTTTCTATAAACTACATGCCGATGTAAATTTGAAAATCAACTTTTGGTCAAAATAGAATTATATAATTAAATTAAATTGCAATTAATTTTGAGTCTTTTTTTTAAATATTACAAAGTTTATATATTTTTCTATAAAATTTTGCCAAAATTAAGCAAAGTCTGAACAAAATTGTGAACAATTGTGAAAACCCTCAGTCATTATAATTAATCAGAACTATTAAAAAGCATGAAACTTTAAACAGTATATTTCCTGAAATTATTATATTTAATCTTTTTGTGAAGTATGTATCCAATTGTTGGGTACATTAACAACACACCAGTAGATAGAAACTCTCTGGTTGCCTCCCACTTCCTGATACTGGGACTTGGCCTGGCCAAGGGGCATTCCCCTGACTTAAGATGAGAACTGAAATCACTCCAAGGATAGGCCAATGGCTCTGCCAATGGCATCTGCCCATGCTCCTTATGTGTCCCTATGATCTTTCTGCTGATTGGCCCATGTCCTCTATAAGACTGTCCAACTTCCTCAATAAACCAAGTTTGTGCCTTGACAAGTTCTCCCTGGTGCGTCCCTCATTGTCTTCCATTGTGAGGGATGGTGTGGGCCACCAGCCAGCCCCCTGCAGTTCCTGAGTTCACCTCCGCTGGGGAATGTTCCCCCCAGTCTTTTCCTTCAGCTGGAGGAGCCTATCCCGGGTCAGGCGGGGAGCTAAAGACCGCAGCAACTCAAAAAAAAAAACCCCCAACATCCAATTGTATTCAAATAATACAGCTTGCCTTTCATTATACACTCACTAATACGAGTAAACCCAAATGGAAAGTGGAAAATTATAACTGAATTCTTGAAATAATAAATTTGATGTTTAAATCTGGTCTCATATACTCAAATTTTTATTATTATTCTATTATTGATTTTGCCTCTCACCTAAAGTTTTTATAGTGAAAATTTACTTCATATTTTAATCCCATATGGGGAAATATTTTTTAAAAGATGAAATTAAAATGAATAAATAAATATGTGTATCTAATTTGGTCATCAGTTTCTATTATGTTTGCCATAATTTGTTGAAAGAAGGTTTATTTTTATGGTTATTCATTTAAATATTGAGTCATTTTCCAGGTTGAAAAAGTTGAACTTTCATGCAAACTACTTATGTTCCATTACTAAGACTTTAGCTAAATGTTAAATTCTAGAGAAATATCAAGAATATTCAAACTCTAACTTTGTAGTGAATGAAGTGACAGGTTTTAGCTTTTATGTGTTTTGGAAACACCTTAGTGTGAGTTGTAAAAACAACTTCTTTTTTATGGAAATTTGGTCACACTATGATCCTATTTCTTCTTAGGGTATTTTAATTTTAGGTTTCATTAATAATGATAATGGGAACTCTCACACTGGCTTCCATTTGCATATCCTTATTTAATTCACCAAGGATTTTTCACATGTAAGATCATTTGAACTATACAATAACTATGTGAAGACAAATGTTAATTAATAATGGTCCCATGTCATCACTGGAGATACATAGGCACAAAGAGAAATATTTTTCCTTACTCCAAGTAAGATTATCATTTAAATAAAATGCATTTCAGATGTTTGATTGGTTTATAATGGAGGCTTTTGTAACAGCCTTTTACCAAAAAGTGTCATCATGATATCCAGCAGTTCTGAAATACCTACTCTGAGCTGAGTTCACATTGCCAGGTTAGTGAATGATTCACACCTGTAACTAAATTTTCCAACTTCATTTGTGCAGAACATACGAGACTTTAAAAATTACAGCAGAGTTTTATACATCTACCATTCATTATGCAAACAGAAATATTACTAATTGAATACTGGGATTAAAACAAGATTACCGAAAGATAAATGAAAAAGTAGTTGTGGTGTATGTGAGCATTTGTTAAGGTTGTGCATAGTGAACAGAAATTTTAATGTCTAGTCTGCTTACTCTTACTGTGAGCTAGAACTTCATCTTCAATGTTCTTGGACTTCCAAAACTCAGAATGATTAGAATTATTACAATCCAGTTGTTACTGGGGCTATTATATATGAATTAAGAGAAATTGACTAAAGGAAGCAAATAATTGCATGTCAGGGAGAAGAAAAATAAAATGTTAACATTATTCAACCAGTGCTGAGCACATATTACATTTGGATTTTGTAATATATGCAGTAACATATTAGTTTATTATTTCATCTAATCTTAGAGCTTTCGTTATTGTAGCTGAAAGTGTCTTGACATATGTACTTTTTTTTTTTTTTTTTTTTTACCTGGGATTGAACTCAGGGACACTCGACCACTGGGCCACATCCCCCGCCCTTTTTTTCTATTTTATTAGAGACAGGGTCTAACTGAGTTGCTAAGTGCCTTGCCATTGCTGAGGCTGGCTTTGAACTCGCGATCCTCGTACCTCAGCCTCCCAAGTGCTGGGATTACAGGCATGCGCCACCGCGCCCGGCTTGACATATGTACTTTGATTTTCAACTTTTAAAATAGAAGAAAAATGAAGTGAACTATTGTCAAAGGACATGAGAAAATTGGCTTTTACTAATAAATATGCCATTAGAACTCCTTGAGTTTTATCAAAAATAGGTACAAAAATCAATAATTGAGGAAGAAGATTTTTCCAAATATCTGAAAATCACATAATAATCATTAAAAAAAGTTCTCCTTTGTTTAGTAGTGCTATTGCAGTAGCTTAAGGTATTGCTCTAAACTTACTTGTAAAAACAATTTGGAAATAATTATGATATTATGAACTTATAGAAAGCTATGTGATTCAGCTCTGTCCTTACTATATAATATAATAAGAGTTATTGTAAAGTATAAATAGGGCAGCACATGTGACATGCCTCCTTTGTCCTAGGTAAAGTGTTAGTACTCTCTCATTTTTACAGAAAACATTTTGTTACAGAAATTGAAACTCAATAGTACTGCCTAAACTTATCACTATTTCTATTTTTAATATAAATTTGTTTCTTATTCTAATTTCATTCTGTGAACTTATGCAATAATATAAAATAATAGCTAGTACACAAATTTGAGACCTTTATTTGAAATTTTAATATGTAACAATGATTTCTACAATTAAAACAAACTTTTGGGGGCTGGGGTTGTGGCTCGGTGGTATAGTGCTCACCTAGCATGTTTGAGGCCCTGAGTTCGATCCTTAGCACCACATAAAAATAAATAAAATAAAGGTATTAAAAAGAAAACTTTTTTTTCTCATCAGTGCTCAGGGTCTATGTGTTGTATATATTCAAAAAGCACAACAATGTGCTAAAGGGATAGGCAATACAATCCTGTCTTTGAAAAGCAATAATCTCATGCAAGATAAAGCCTCTGTCAGAGATTTGTAGGCTGCATTGTATCAGTAGAGCTAAGTTATGCTGCAATCATAAATTCTAATTTCTCAGCAGCTTTAAATACAAGAACTTATTTTTCATTCATACTACATGCCCATCTTTTGTCAGGCTCACTGCAGCAAATTAGACATGGAAATGCTACATTAATACAAGGTCTTAGAGATCAACATGATAGAGGACAATAGGAATAGAACATCAAGGTCCAATAATGTCAGGCTTTGGACTCCAAATGAACTATTTTTTTTTTTTTTTTTTTTTTTTTTTTTTTTTTTAGCCCAAAATCTATTACACAGTCAGAGACTGCTTTAGAATTAGATGAGGGGTACAGAATGATCTACCATTTAGTTAGAAGAAAATCAGAAGCAGATATTGGTTAAAAAAATAATAATAATAAATAAATAAGGTATGACACAAATATGCTTTGTAGCTCAAAAAGCTAGTGTTGAAAAATAAACATATACATATGTAATATATTTTTGTATGTCTGAAATAAAAATATCCTGCACTATTTTTATTTTATTTTCCTGGGATGGGGCTCATAGGGGAAATCTAGAGGAGGCAGAAGAAAACAATTTTTTTTTATCAATTTTTTATCAACCAGATGCAAGTGTGGTGTAGTGCCTGATCAAGGAGTATCTGTGGACAAAGGCAGGGCTGGTTCTGAGACTCCCCAAACTCATCATCCTAAACATGACATTGGCATGATGTGACAGAAGGAGCAGGGTGGAGCCGAGTACATGCCACAGATGTCTACTCCACATTCATAAAGCCACTTTCTTTGCTGTGCACTAAATCCTGATTTTTTTTTCAGGGCTACCACTAAGGTAGTTCTTACTGTGCACTGAATAATGAATGTGAGTTATAGGGAAGGGGTGGGATGGTTCAAGATCAAGCTCTTGCTTGATTTACTAGGGAATGTGTTAGTCAGTTTTCTGTTACTGTGACAAAATACCTGACATAGCCAACTTATAAGGAGAAAAGCTACAGAGACTTCATACCATGGTCATTTGAACTATTGCTTCTGGGTCTGGTGAGGCAGTACATCATGGTGAGACCACACAGTGGAGGTAGCTTCTTACCTCATGATGGCCAGGAAGAGGAAGATACAAGGTTCCGCAGTACCCTTCAAGGATATAATGCCAGCCCACGTAACTTCCTAACAAAGGCTCCAAAACCTCCAAGCAGTATCAGGACCAGGACTTGGAGCCAAGATTTTAACACATTGGCCTGTGGGGAACACTAATCCAAAATAGAGTAAGCATGTAGCAACAACTAAACAAGAAACTTTCCAAGGTGCCAGCAGTTGGCCAAGATGTGAATCTGTGGGGCTGCCCCCATCCAGGGGAAATTTTGTCTTATTTAATTTGCATTAACTTCCTAAAAAATATTAAGAGTGTCTTGTGCATGAATGAGACCTCTTGTGAGGAACTGTATTAAAAGATAGTCAGCAAGTCACCTGTCTACTTTCACTCAAGAGTGACAAAGTCTCTGCAAGGATGGGCAAAGGAGCCCCATTGAGCACTCTTCCTCCAGTGTTCTGATCTCATGAGGTACATGAAATGGATTGTAGCATCTGCAATTAAATTCAAAACATCCTGAGATAGTTAAAAGAAAAATCATTGTTGTCATAAGAAATCTAACATAAATGCAACATGTATTATGGTTATATAAATATAAAAATAATGCTTTTACACTATAATGTGATAAAAATGTAAAAATTTGGAAATTTGTATTAAGATTTTCACTTTATAACTAAAAAGTTATATGATATCTTTGCTTAAACAGTAATGTACTTAACAATTATTGTATATTAATTAGGTTTATGTAAAATTAACTAAAAGATATTTATTTTGTTTAAATAAATAGAAGTCTCAAAATTGAAGAATGCCTTAGTTCAACATTAAATTTTCTTTTAAATCAGGTCTGTCTTTTTGATATTTGAAGAGAAGGAAAAAATAGCTATTGTATTTATTTTTCTGTCTGTTTAATAAAATATTATATATAAAAGGCCAGCAATATTATTTAATTAACAACTTAATTGAAGTTTATATGAATTTGTATAATGGCCACCTGCTACTAATTATGTATGTATTTTATGGTGAACAAATTGTGTGAAAGAATTAAATCTCAACATATTTATAATAGCAATAATTCACTATTTTAAAAATACACAGAAATAAATTAACATATCTATGGTTTATTTTTGATAGCTATATTTGATAGTTATTTATTAATACACTTAATGACTTGTATGCTAAGAAGAAACTTACAAGGAAAATTAAAGCCTTTTTTTTTTTTTTTTTTTCATTTTTGTAATGATCATCTTCCTGAGAAATTAAGTTTTAACAACTATGGTTTAGAAAAAGCATCATAGTTGTATAACATGAACATCTTCCAAGGCTTCTGTGGGTCTCAAATTTGAGATGCATATATTATTTTGATTGGAAAAGAGAAGTATCATTGACAATATAATCAATTCAGTTATGTTTCTAATTTGTAGGTTGGTTTCTCCAAATTGTACCAGTGTGACTGCTGAGTTTGAAGATCTGGGCAGTGCATCAGAAGTGGTCGTACATATTCAGCAAACGATGAGATTCCCATACTTACATAACATTTCAGCTAGACATACTCCCCAGGCAATAACTACAATGTTAGCCTCTTAAGTTAAAATAACTAGACTTTAACTGACTCAAATCTGTCTCTAGTGAGGAAACCAGGACTTGCCATGAGAATTCTCTTTGCTTAGATGGGAATTTCTTTTTTTTTTTTTTTTTTTTTTTTGTTTTGTTTTTTTTTTGGCCAAGACTTCTTCCATTAGAATTTTCCAAGTATCAACCTCTGTTTAAACAGCAGAATAGCAAATTTGACTCACTGCACAACTTGGACACCTAAAGTGCAGTTTCAGCATTAAGTCTCTAAGTTATGTGATTGTGCCCCTGGGATGACAATCCTCTATTTGTTTTAGATCTATTAAAATTTATTTAATATTGACTAACTATAGATTTTATTTTTCTGACTCAATATATCTCCTGAAGGATAATTGTATAATGAGTTACTTGGTTTTTATACATATTAAAGTATGGTTAAAATGACAAAGTATTAAAAAGTGAAGATTAATAAGAGCTTTAAGGGACAATAAATTTCTTGACAAAAGTAAACTTTAGGTAGTATAAAACTTTAAACTATATTCTTCCAATTATTAATATAGAATATATTGTACTGTTTCTGCCTTCAAAGCCATTTTTAAAAAGACTAATACCACAATTTAAATATTTAAAAGCCCATTTTTACTGCTGATTGACAGAAAGACAAGCTCTCAATCACTCCTTCACTTGGTCTGAATTATAGCTTACTTCACAATTTTGCTTTGCAACCTTGAACTTACTTCTTTATCTTTGTTTTTCAGTTTCTGTGGCTGTAGGCTGGACTTAGTGAAATTTGAATCAGGACTTCTACTCTTGGTAGTTTATAACTAACCAGTATTTCCTATGAGAATAGCTACAAAAACTGACTAAATTATAAAATCTTGAACTTAAATGTTTTAATAAGAACTAGATGGAATAAACTTCCACCACTGGAGAAAGGTATTTTATATATATACTTTTTTTTTTTTTTTTTTTTTTTTTTTTTTACTGAATCTGACTATAAGACTGTTTCTTACTTCTGAACAAGTTCCAGATGTTGAGAAGCCAAGGGAGACCCAGGTGGAGTGTTGCTAAAGGAAGAGAGAAACCAACCGAGATTTTATGAGTCACATGAGGAAAAAGTAACAAAAAGAAGACATTAGGGCCCTCAATACATGGATGATTGGTTTCAAGACATCTTTTTTTTTTTTTTTTTTTTTTTTTTTTGTATTTTAAAGCTAAAAGGGGCAGGAGACTAAATGATAAATCAGTCAAAATTCTCAGAGTCCGGGGACTGCTTGACAGAAACAGAGCCTCCAGAAAGAGTGAGGAGAAGTGGGAAGGAGAGCTGTGCCTTAGAGGGAAGGTGAATTGACACTGGCAACCCGCACTTGTTTTCTCCCTGGGGTCATTTCCTTGGGGGCCAGCTTCTGATAGTCAAGATAATTAGAAAAGTTTTTGTAGTTATGTGACTATGTGACAAAATTAACACTTGAGGATTTTCAAATAGAAATTGGTATCTGCCCCAGCCATTTTCAGATTCTAAAGATGCATGAGTGTGTGGCCACATTTAGTCTCCTGGAAATCACAGTTGAAATGTCCACGGTGTCTGCTGGCAGAGAAAACAAGCCTTGGTATAGTGTCCATGAAGAACTCTAAAGACCATTGCCTAGCAAAGGGGTAGAATCACTGTTAGACAAACTGCCAAAGAGCCTCCACCCTGCTCAGTCTGCATGTGATTGGGAAAGTCTGCACACTGTTGTTGTCAACTGCATATGGAAGCAACAAATTATTTCTTTTAGAATGTATGGAATATTTATGGCGTTTATATAAAAACTGACGTATCAAATATATATAATAAGTAAGCAATGAATAAGGTACAACTAAGGGAATAAAACCCAAATCTATGGGGAAATGGTTACTATAATTCACAGACAAGTGTTTAAAACCTGTATAATTTACAAAGAAGATTGTATTCTACAAAAATATCAAATAGATACACTGGGATGCAAAATACAATATCTGCAATTAACAAATTGTCAGTAGATGAGACTGACTACAGAATACATACAACAGAAAATATTAGAGAACTATGAAGGAGATCAAGAAAAAATGCCCAAATTAAACTTCACAAGGAATATAATGACAAAAAAATGAGCAATATAAAAACATAAAACATCCAGAAAGATATTTAAGGAGTTAATGGCTGAAAATTTAAAAAAACTGATGAAAGACATCAACAGATACATAATTTCAGAGAACTAAAATGTACATATTGCAGTCCCAAAGTTTCATGTCCCCAGAATTTGTTCATTGAAATTCTTTCCCCAAGTGATGGTTTTGGGAGATGGATTTTGTAGGAGATGATTCGGTTATACAGGCAGAGTCCTCATCTCTGGATTTTATGCTCTTATAAAAGAGGCCCTAAAAAGACTTTGTCTTAACACCATCTGTGCATCTGGAAGATTGCTCTTTGTGAGGAAGCAGGCCCTCAGCAGACATGGAATGTGTTAGATTCTTTTTTTTTTTTTTTTTTAATTTCCAGGTTAGAGAACTGTGGAATATATACGTATTTGCTTTTTACAAGCTACCTAGTTAAGTTTGTTACAGCAGTTCCAATTGATTGAGACAACATAGAAAATTGTATGTAGGCTTATTGAAGTAAAATATTCAAATACAAAGATAAAAATCTTAAACTCATTCACATGTAAAGGTGTACTTTCTTCGAAGAAACAAAAATAAGAGATATCTTACATCTTAAAGTAATAAAGGAGCTAAAACGAAATAAATATTTATCATTAAAACGGTGAATGAAATGTTAAGATAGTAAGAACATGTAAACAGGAAATAACACAAAATAAAAGTGATAGCCTTCTCGTTTCAAGTAAGATGGTTTAATCCTACTATATTCCATCTCCTCTGCTATGGAATGTAACAAGATTTCTGGATAAAACACACAAAGCATCTATCTATCTGAGATCTCTGTGGAATGAATACTCAGAAACAGACTGAAGAACATAAAGAAGTGGAAAATATGAAGTACAGACTGGGAAACATGTTTGCAAATCACATATTGGACAAAAGAGTGAAATCTAGACTATAAAAATAACTATTAAAGCTCAGAGCCATAGTAACAAAACCAGCATGCTTTAGCACCAAAACAGACACATAGACCAATGGTAAAAATAGAAGACACAGAGAAAAAAAAAAAACATATAAATAATACAGTGATCTTGTGTTAGACAAAGGTGCCAAAATCATTCACAGGAGAAAGGATAGCTTATTCAAGAAATGATGCTGGGAAAATTGGAAATACATGTGCCAAAAAAAATGACATTAAACTCATGTCTTTTACCGTGTATGAAACTCAACTCAAAGTGGATCAAAGACTTAGGCATTAGAACAGTGACCTTGAACCTAACAGAAGAAAAAGTACGTCCAAATCTTCACCATGTTTGCCTATGATCTGACTTCCTTAACAAGACTCCTAAAGCATAAGAAATAAAATCAAGAATCAATAAATGAGATGGATTCAAACTATAAAGCTTCTTCTCAGCAAAGAAAACAATCAATAATGTGAAGAGAGAACATGCAGAATGGGTGAAAATCTTTACCTCATATAGGGCATTAATCTCCAGGATATATAAAGAACTAAAAAAAAACTTAACACCATAACACCAAATAACCCAATCAATAAATGGGCTAAGGCACTGAACAGACACTTCACAGAAGAAGAAATACAATTGATCAACAAATATATGAAGATATGTTCAACATCTCTAGCAATTAGAGAAAGGCAAATCAAAACTACTCTAAGATTTCATCTCACTCCAGTAAGAATGGCAATTATGAAGAATACAAGCAATAATAAATGTTGGTGAGGTTGTGGGGGAAAAGGTACACTCATACATTTCTGGTGGGAAATTGATGTAATCATTATGGAAAGCTGTATGGAGATTCCTCAGAAAACTTGGAATAGAACCACCATTTGACCCAGCTATCACAATCATTATGGTGAAATCATTATGGAAAGCTGTATGGAGATTCCTCAGAAAACTTGGAATAGAACCACCATTTGACCCAGCTATCACAATCCTCGGTTTATATCCAAAGAACTTTAAATCAGCATATTACAGGGATGCAGCCACATCAGTGTTTATAGCAGCTCAATTCACAGTGCCTAAATTATGGAATCATCCTAAGTGCCCTTCAACAGATGAATGGATCAAAAAAATATGGTACATATACACAATGGAATATTACTCAGCCTTAAAAAAGAATGAAATTATGTTATTTGCTGGTAAATGGATGGAGCTGGAGAATATCATGCTAAGGGGAATAAGTCAATCCCAAATAATGAAAGGCTGTATGTTTTCTCTAATGTGAAGTTGCTAATTCACAATAAAAGGAAGAATAGAGTTACTCTGGATTAGGTAGAAGGGAATTAAGGAAGGGGAGGGTGTATGGGTTAAGAAGTATAGTAGAATGAATCAGACATTATTACCCTATGTATATATATGACTACAGAACTGGTATGATTCTACATCATGCACAACCAGAACAATGAGAAATTATACTCCATTTATGTATAATATTTTAAAGTACATTCTACTGTCATCTGTAACTAATTAACACAACAACAACAACAAAAACCAACATAAGAAGGCAAAAGAACTCCATAAAAATTAGGCAAATTTTTGGAAAAGACACTTAATAAAGAAATGTACAATGCCAAATAAAGACATGACAAAAAAATCACTAACCATCAGGGTCTATGTATATACTGATGCTAAAGTCATAATGATAGTTAAATTAATTCAAGTGATAATTGCAAATAACAGTAAAGAGGGAAAACAACTGGAACTCTCTTTATTGCTCATGGATATGCAAAATGGTATGATTATAGGATTCAGTTTGGCATCTTTTTACACAGCTAAACAGATACTTCGAGTAAGATCCAGCAATTCCACTTCCAAGGTATTTACCACAGAGAAATAAAAAGTTATGTTCAGACAAAAATTTGTGCAAAAAATATTTATTCATACAGCTTACTATCTCCCCAGATGAGAAGCAACCCAAATGTTCTTCAATGGATGAATGGATAAGCAAATTAGAGCTTATCCACATAATGAAATGCTTTTCAGCACTAGGAAGGAATGGATATTTATACACAAAACAACCTAGATGAATATTGAAGATATCCCTAATGAAAGAAACCAGTGTCAAAAGATTATATACTCTGTAATACCATCTGTTTGACATTCCAAAGGAAACAAAACCATGGCAACAGAGAACAGATAGAAGGCAATGATTGGTGGATGATTTTACTACAAAGGCAAGGCATGATTAAATTCAGGGGGTATGGGAACTATCCTGTATACCCACTGAAGTGCAGGATAAAAATATATATGTAGGTCCTATCTCATAAACACAAAACTAAAACAAATAATTAATGCTATATTCATGATATATTTATTATACATAAAATACTTGTTATATATCTATAATTGTATGTTGTGTTAGTAGTCGCATGGATATACACATTTGCCAAAACTAATGAGCACTTAAAATGTTTGATTTTATTATGTGTAAATTAGAAAAATAAAAGTGATTACAAAAAAATTCTTGAATACGAATAAAATAAAGAACACAACATTAGGGAAAGAAAATTGAAAGAAAGCATTACCACCTGGTTTTAGTTTAAAGTATGATAGCTGGGTAAATGTGCAGGGGTAAATCTTAGAAATATAGGTGACTAATTTTATAGAGAAGTACACATTATAGATTTACTGATTTAACATTATATACATTGTTATAATATGTATTTAACTTGTTTTGTGTTTGGAAAAAAAGGATTTTGGGCAACACAGTATGAAATCAGAGAGTTATTCAAAAGATAGTTTTCTAGGGCTATATGTATTTCTTTATAAATTCAGAAACATAATTTATTTAAAAATTGCCTCTGTAATGTATATAGAAAATTCAAAATGGAA
Organism: Tamias sibiricus; assembly: GCA_025594165.1. Classification (NCBI taxonomy): domain Eukaryota; kingdom Metazoa; phylum Chordata; class Mammalia; order Rodentia; family Sciuridae; genus Tamias; species Tamias sibiricus. Next base: position 137,288,111 of record CM046665.1, read on the forward strand.
CTTTGGCAAGAATAATTTCATACCATAGATGACACTGTTCATACTTCAAATTACTCTATTTTTAATGGGATTAAGATTCTGTTACTCATATGACCAGCATCTGACTATACAAAATTAGTCTTGGTTATTAGTGATAAATTCAAGTTTTCCACCCTATGTTATTTTATATATTTTAATATTTTCTCCTTCTTCTCAGAAATTCTCTGTTATGTAAGTGCCATAGTTCTCCTGGAGGGGCCCTCAAAGATGCAGATATTAAAGGCTTGGTCTGCAGCTTAGCACTATTGGGAGATGGTGGAGCTGTGAAGTGTTGGGTCCTGGTAGGTCTTAGAACATGAGGGGTGCCCTTGGAGGGGACTGTGGGGCCACTTTCTGTTTCAATTCCCAATCAAAAGCTGAGTTCCACTACACATTCCCTGCCAGGATGTGTAGCCTCACTACAAGCCCTTCAACCTGGGGCTGCCTAGTTGTGAACTGCAACTCCAATTCCCAGAATATATCTATTCTCTTATTAAGTTCATTTATCTCAGGCATTTGTTACAGTAATGGAAAACCTACCAACCAGAAAGGGTCTGAATTTTGTTCTTATGATGATCACTAGATAGCCTGCCCCAACCACTTGGATATATAAAAGGTTATTTTCAGCAGTTTACATGGCCAGAAATAAAATAAAACAGGGACAATAGCACTAATATTTATGTAATTAACATCTCATATGGGTCAAATATCTATGATAACTTAGAGTAGACAAACCTGACCTAATGTGTCACAAGATAAGGATAAGGATTTTTTTTGACATAAATTGCCAATTTACTATTTATGAGAATGTTGTTAATTATGAAAATGTTTTAAATTCTACTTGTGTGCTAGTTAAAAATTGACTCTAAAAAAAAACCTCCCTGATTGCATGTTTTCTTCTAAATTATCAAGTGTCAAAGCATTTGTTTGTATGTCAGCTATATGAATGCTGTCTAGAGAATGTCATTCTTTTATTACAGAGAAAACAAAATAGCAAAAAAAAAAAAACATGCTTATTTGTAAAGAATAAAATAAAAGACACTCAAGAGAAATGCAATGAATGAGTTATTAGCACATTAAAAACCACTGTTCTTTTTCTCTATGTACTTGTAAGTATAAATATAAGACAATCAAACATGGTTTGCTCCCATGTCATCATTAATGATGCTGATTCAGCGCTTGCTAATGAGAATTATAAGCCTTTGTTGATTAGGCCATTGAATTAAGTCTCTTTAGTATCATTACAACTCATTTTCTGTATGCAGAATGATAAAAAGTGGGGATTTTTTTGCCATTTCATTTGTGTAGAAGAAGTGTTTCTAATTGAGAATGGAGTGACTTCCGCTCTAAATACTCTTAGTTAAATTCCCTGTAGTCTCAAAGGGAAGGGAGACCTAGCTTACAGAACATAAATCCTGTAAAAATATACATTGGGATTTAATATCTAATTCAATAAGAAACATAGATAGATCCCGAGATATGTGAATCCTGCTTTCACCACTTGATGAAATGTGACTGAACAAGTAAATACAACAGGATACAGACTAGTGTGTTTAGCATAATGTTACCCATTATAAGGCCAAAATAGAGGATGGATCAAAGTAATCAATCTGCAGGCTAGGAGAGACAATTTAGCACTTTGATATAAATAGTGTGTTATACCTAAAACTCTGAAGATGGCTAGAAAAAAATCTGAGAAGTCAAAAGAGAATTTGAGGGAGTTCCTAAGCAAACAGCCTCATACAGGCAAAATAGGGGCAGACAGCTGGCAGCCACAGGCTTCTTTCAGCTGGTCTGTTAAAACAGCCTGAAGTGATCATTGAGACTCCAGAGAGAACATCACAAGGCAGTGAGTCAGGAAACTCAAGTGGGAGACACTGAAAAACCAACAGGAAACAATAAAAGCCACACACTTGGAGATTAAAATACTTCAAAATTAAGGGAAAAAAAAAAAAAAAAACTCTACTTTCTAGCATTAACATGTATTTGATTTTCTGGCAAGGCTCATATTTTCTTAAGTCAGTAGTTTTTTCCCTTATGATCTAAATGGATTATGCAATAAACCATTTGAGTAATGGCTAGAAGATTTCCCTTTCTTGTGTTATCTTTAGAATTACATAGTCATGTTTTACTTGTAGAACTTCAAGTCAAAAACTCGAACTTAGTTGCTTATTAACAGTTCATTTCCAACGTAATTGCTCATACTCTTATTGAGCACTACTATATCATATAGATTCTAGAAATCTGCTTCTATATCATTAAAAATATTCTGATGAACATCTCTGTAGATAATAAACAGTGTGGCTGGGTGTGAAAGTGCACACCTGTGACCCCAGCTTAAGGAAGGAGGATCAAATTTTTAGTCCAACCTGAGAAACTTAGCTATACCCTGTCTCAAAATAAATAAAAAGGACTGGGAAGGTAGTTCAGTGGTAGAGCCCTTGAGCTCAATCCTCAGTGCTGGAAAAATAATAAGATAGAAGTCAATGAACATTTTTATTTTTGTTGTTTAATGTACTATAACCAAAGGTATGATTTATCATTTTCAGGAAACTATAACTGACTTAGGAGTCATTATATAAGCACAATTAATTACTTTTGTACATTTTATCATGTGTTCTTTGGAAAATAGGCTTTAATGTATAGATTTGGTGCAGAAAACACTTTAGGGGTCATCTTCTACCTTGTGAAGTACATGTATCTTCTTTAGGCTTCTAATGTTTTCATTTTTTTCTCATTTGGTCCTCTTAACATGAGATAATTAAGATAGTGGAAAATGTGATTTTTTTCAGAAAAGGCTAGAATGCAGAAAAGGTAAATTGTTTTAGTGTGGTTTATATTACTTTAACAGAATACCCATGAGTCACCCAAGGTTTATTTGACTCACAATCCTGGTTACTGAAAGGTTTGAATAGCATGACACCAGTGTCCTGGTGAAGGCCTTCTGGTGTGTCACAACATGGTGAGGAAGCAGAAAGGGAACCAGCTTCCTTCAGAAGGAAGAGAGCAAGCAGTAGGCTCAGGAAGGACTGTTACTCTCATCTGCTGGGACAATAGAAGTATTGCTAAGAGGAAAGAAAAGTGAAATTTGTAAAAGCACTGCATGAAATTGAGATTTGGAAAGATATTATAGTTGGGAACTAATATGTGCAAAAGCCAGGAAATGTAAATGTGAGTATGGTACAAGCCCATCCTTCATCCCACCGTGTAGGATGTGACAGGAGGTGAGTGCGGAGCATCAGTGGGCACAAGGGCAATGACAGTAGATGATGGTTTTTGTGGTGAAAGCAGGTTCTTCATGTCAGCTCTACAGTCTCTAAAGTGACTAAGCTGCTTGTGAAGTTCCGCCTTCTCAGAGGTTGACCTAGTAATGAGAGTGCTTCACCCACTCAGGAGCAGGTGGTGGCTGCTAAGGTCCATGCCTGGAGCAGCTACAGCCTCCTATTCTGGGCAGGACTTCTCTTGGTCCTTGCTTGGCTTCTCTTGGCTTCCCTTTTGCTTATCCATCCCTTTGGACCATCTGTTAACAAATCATTGCATTTCTCTTACTTAAGTGTCAATGGTTCTCTTGTTCTTACTGGACTTCGATAGTTCCATAAGATTTGGCACAAGCATGGAAGTTTCATATAAAAAAAGTATTCTCTAGATAGGTGCTGTTTTATTCTGTTAGGACTTGCTCTAAAACCTGTTACACATGAAGAAATAGACTAATATAGGTAAATGCTCCATGAAGTTTGAGAACACCCCTTAGCCAATTTCAGCAGTAAGATGGGTGCATGTCAATTAGGCACTAAGAGAGAAGCCCTTTTACAGTGAAAACCTGAGTTAAAGTTTTGAGCAGCTAACAGAACACAGGAGGGTTTATGCTAGAGTTTATCATCTTAAGGTTTTTTTCATATAGACAGAGAAACAGTTCATAAAACCAATGAAATATGGTAACACATGATGATTAATTTAATATTACACCTGATTTGATGAATTTTGCGTTAATAAATTTGTAAATACTTTGTAAATTCTTTATTTCCTAAAGTCTTTAAATACATTTCCAGGTCTTTGTTGTCCTCAGTCAAACTAATAGCAATCTCAATATTTGGATGTGTCCTTTTTAAAAGGGATTTTTAAAAATGAAAATCTAAAATATTATAAGAAGAGAACCATTTCAACTTTCTTAAAACTAGATACCACTGGAGAATTATTTTTAAAAGTATTACAGTGTTGTAGGGACAGAAAAGGCAGGGCACCAAAGATAGAAGGAAACAGTTTTATTTGGCTGTAGCCAGGTTCAGAGTGTACAGCTTTCACTGTAATCAATTAATCCCCCTGAACCCTGAGTTCAGGTAGTTTCAGAGCATTATACCCAGCATGTAAGGGGAGGGGCTCAGAAGTTCACAGTCTGCCCAAGTTCACATAAAAGCAGCTTTTTCTTTCATTGTTTCAGGGAAATTAACCCTTAAAGGACAACACCTGAGAAGGGGAGAGCTTCTTCTTCCCTTTCTTTCCTCCCCCTGCCACCTGTTACCATAGAGCCCAATTGGTAACTTATCTTAGAAACATAGACATCTCTGTGAAGCTGGAGCTCAAGGCCAGAGGCTTTGTTAAAGGATCTTTTTTTTTTTTTTTTTTTTTTTATCACACTTTGCATTTGCAAACACACTTCTACAAACTACTATACTGAATAATTGTTTGTGAAAAAGTATTAAGCGGGTATTCGGTATTCAGCACCAAAAATGTTGATTTCTTCCAGGCCAGTGGCCAAGTAAAATAGAGCAACAGGAAAAGAGGAAGTTTAATGACCTTGAACTCTTTTGTAGAGACTCTTTTTCTGACAGTTCTAAAATCAGGCACGGTGAAGACTTCTGGAAAAGCCCAGTTAAGATTTTCTGTGGAGAAGGGGGTGCCACTACAACAGAGAGATTAGTTCAGATATAAGCATTATTTCTGAGAAAACTGCTTCAATAAGTAATTCATGGATTTCCAAGGGGTAAAGCAAAATAATCATACTTTGCTATTATATAGTTTTCATTAACATCTTTAAAAGTTCATAATTATTATTTGCCTAATCTATTAGGATTCTAGACACAGAATACATCTTCTTATAAAAAAAAAAAACTGCAATAATGGAATGGAAGTTAAGAAATCCACCTCTTCAAGTTAGATTAAAGGCAAAGGAACTACCAAGTATCTTATGTCCTTTTCCTTTCTCTGTACCCTGACAACAGAGCCAGTGGTAAGTGATTCTGAACAGAACATAACGTCACTACATCTGCTCAAACCTAAAGCTTCAATATTTGTGGAACCTTAAAACCAATATGAAAGATCGTATCCCAACTTAGGAGCTCTTCTGCTTTTCCTTCTCAAGTCATTGTCTGCTCTGGACTGTGTGTGTGTTGTGTCATCTGTTCCTAATGATACTTGCCTCTTTTCATAAGTGCTGCAGTGCAGATCTTGGGTGTCCCTCAAAGGCACATGGATTGAAGCTTGGTCCCGGACCCATGGTGCTATTGGGCAATGGTGGGGATGAGCGGGAGGTCTTCTGGCCATCAGAAAGAAATCCAAGAGGGATGCCTTTGGGGGACAGAGTGGATCCTGCCTTTTCCCCCTACTCTCTCTTTCTTACTTCCCAGGAATGAGCAGAGGGGCTTTGTTTAACCCACACTCCTAACCTGACACACTGCCGTAGTCCCAAAAGCAACAGGGCCAACCAGACTTGGACTAAAGTCTCTAAAATCATGAGCCAAAGTAAATATTAATTACTTTATAAGTTAATTATCTCAGGTATTTTCTAGGGAGACAGGAAGCTAAGTAATGGGATATGTCTTCACATTTCTAGATAATAGATGAATGTCACAAAATAACTCTTCTCTCTTTCCTCTCTCTGCTCTTTTCCTATATTTGTAAATCATTTTAGGACAATGTATAATGATACATATGTGAATAGTGCTCAAACATGCATAAAAATGAGTTTTTAATTTTTTAAAATACTAGAAAGGTACTTAACTTTTTTTTTTTTTTTTTTTTTTTTTTTTGTCCATATGGGTGGTGCATCCTGTAATCCCAGTGGCTTGGGAGGCTGAGGCAGGAGGATTACAAATTCAAAGCAGCCTTAGCAAAAGCAAGGTGCTAAATAACTCAGTGAGACCCCCTGTCTTAAATAAAACATAAAATAGGGCTGGGGATGTGGCTCAGTGGCCAAATGTCCCTGAGTCTGAGTTCAATTCTTGGTACCCAAACATAAAAATTATACACACACGCACACATACATACATACACTTAACATTTTTAAATATATTAAAAACATTAAAAGTACAAATAATTATGGAAAAATTAATCTGAAGAGAGGAGTACATTCCTTCTTACAATAACATCTATCATTTCATGAAAGTTAAGGAGTAAGAAGTCCACATGGAAAATTCTCTGAGAAGGTAGGCCTGTGTAGGGAGGTTGAAGACAAGGTATTTGTAGAGCCGCATGGATGGGGGGGACACTAGGAACTGGTGTCCTTTTGCAGATTCCTGCTTTATCCTTCAGTCTGTTAATCTGAAGGCACTTTCCTTTCCCTACAGGTAGCATCACAGGAATCCACACACATCTAAAACTATGTACAGACTGGTCACAAAATTAGTCACTTTCATTCCTAGACATTTTTAGAAAATAAAGTTCCAATGAATTTTTGAGCTATAGATTTTTCCCAGGGAGTAGTAGTCCAACATCAATTGAAAAGTATAAGAAGAAGTCTGTTGTTTTCTCTTCAAGGCAGTGGTTATGAATTGATGACATTATGAAAACACTGCACACTACATACCTTCCTTCCAAATGGAAAAAAGCTCTGGAAAACAGGATACAGACATTATGCATGGCTGGCCCTGTTACAGTTTAAAAAATAATGTGGAAAACTGAGAAAAAGAATGACATTTAATGAAGAAAAATTGTGATAGCATTAATATGGAATGTGCAAATATAGGAAAAGGACATGGCAGAAGAGATTTCAAAGTAGTTAGATGGTACAAAAATATTTAAATGCATTAAAATCTAAAGTTTCATTATACACATCCCCTAACTAAAATGACTCATTTTCATAAGAATTTGATTTTCAGAAACAGATAACTAGTTTTATCATTTTTTTTGTTTTCTTGATCCATTTATTGTTTGTAGTTTTTTTTTTGCTCAGTATTATGAAGTACTGAGATAACACCCCGATGGTGATTTATTTTCAGTGAACAATTAAGGCTGAAGTTTCAGGTGTCAGTCCTGTTTAGTCTCTCTTATTAACATTCTCATGTTCTACACTCTTGTTTATGTTCCCGAGAAAAATTTTCTCATAAGAATTTTGAGCCCATCTAAAAATAAAGAAGAAAAAAAGAAGGAAAAGAGAGATGTTGAGGGGAGAGAGATTGCATTAAGAAGAATGAATGATGAGAACATAATTAGAATCCACGAAGCCCTTGAGATCCAGGACTTCTGAGCTCTGTAAGCCCAGCTACTTTGATACTATGCCTACAAAGTTCTAATCACAGTTTTGCCTCCAGATGAAGATTACCAGAAATCTCAGGTATTAGTTTTCTATAAAAATAGCATATTGCGTTTCTGACAAAGAAATAAAATACAGGATATTTTCAATGAACAATAAATACAATGATTTTTGAGCAACATTTTTTAGATCATGTATGCAATGAGGCAATTTGTATGCAATTTTTAGACATGATTTTTTTCTATTATAATCAGTAATTACATTTCTTTCAGGGACAATCCCCAAGGACATGCATTCATAACATTCAAAAGAGTTAAGCCAATTAATTCCACTTAGAAATTCACTGTTTTATAATCACTTATTCATCATAATTTGTCTCATGTGCATTAGTCTTAAAGGTATATAACAAAATTTTAAAAACCCTATTATTCTATTATTTGTATCACTTTTTAAGAGGAAATAGCCACAAAAGTTAACTAATCAAGAGATGTCATTCATGTTTTGAGATTTAGCATACATTTATATATCTACATTGGATATGCTAGGTTCTTTGTCTTATTTATATAGCACTAACCAGGACTTCAAAGTTAATTAGTCTGATAGAAGTCATAGCATATCAATATGTAAGTACACAAATATATTATATTAAATGAAAATAGATATGAGCAGATGATGATTGGAAAATAAAAAGAAAATTATCTCTTTTTAAAGAAAGCCATGATGTTTTCACTGAAAAGATTAAAATGGCTGTGAGTTTTCCAAGATATGACAGATAGTAACAAGAAAGAGAATTTTGGTGGTATAAGGGTGGTAGAAAGAAGGAAACTATGAATACAACATTCAGGAATATAGTCTGCTGTTTTCAAGAAATAATGAACTGGGTCTGCATAGAGAATGAAAAGGGCACTAAGGAAAGAGAAGGGGGTGTCCAGGGAAAATGCTGAAATGGGCAAAAACCAAAACAAGCTTAAGGGGTTTGTATCCAAGTTTATGGAATGTTCACTTTTACTGGTAAAGAATGATAAAAGTTGAGTAAAATAAAAAAAAATGATAGACAGGATCATAATTTTCCAATTAAAATATTTGAATAGTTAGAAATAGATTCATCATCTAAATTGATTTATCTTTACCTATAATTTTTTTTATTCTTTGATATTTTATATTTGATAGGGTCCCAACTTCTAATATTAGACGTTGAATGTAAGACTTACTGTCACAGGGAAAAACACACAAATCTAACCAGAGAAAATGCAATCAATTAAGTATATAAATAGATCTTTATTAGACTTATAACATAAATCATAGTTTTAAAGTGAAGGTTTTTGCATTTAAAATAAAACCTAGCCATTTTAAAACACAAAAGATGTCTTTGTAACCTAAAATATGAATGGACAGAGCCCTCTGCACAGAGCTGCTGTCACATTGGGCCTGGTGGGAAAGTGCAGACTGATTAAAGAGCTGCTTTTTGGTTTGATTTGTTTTGGTATTTCCTCGCTATCTGGAGGTAAAATCACTCAGAAAGATGCTTCTTGAAAGTCTTTAGAGGGTGAGATAAACAATAGAATAATTTTTGGGCATGGGTAGTGAGTCAGAGAATTACATGAGGATAGACTGCAGAGATGTCTATGAGTTTAGTGTGTTCCCAGAGCCCTGGAGCATGGGGACACACAACAGCACTGAGAGACTGGTTATCTATCACAGCATCTGAGAGAAGTAGTCAAAGTTAAGTGGACCCAATGTTTCAAGACCTTTAGAAAGTCTTAAAAATGGTCAGAAAGCAGGGGAAAAATCAAGTGTTCCTAAACACTTCAAAATTTTAGGAATGTACACATTTTGTATGCAAGTAATGTATATGGAGTATTTTATCCATGTTTCCTTTATTTTATGTATGCTACATATTATATATCACAAAATTATAACAAATATACGTGTATTACACATATATATACATATATACATACATATATACATATATATACATACACATTTTATCATTGCAAATGCATATGTTTCTCTTACTGTCAATCTATCTAAACTTAATATATATATATATATATATATATATAAAAAAATTCTCTCCTGGGTATTTTCAAGTTATAACCACACATCACTTACATTTAATTGCAGTAGAACACCAGTATGAAAGCAGAGATGTTTATTATGATTTTTAAAAGTTAAGCATAACATTTCTGCATTTATTTTTAAATTCCTCTGTGCCCTTACTAGCTGAATAAATACTCAACTTTCTTTAACCCCCTTCCATTCTTTTTTACATTAAAGGAAGTAGACATGGAACTTGATTATAAATTAAAAGGACTCATGTGTAACCTATTTTTTAAATAAAGCTTTTGATTTGAATCCTGAATTATGTTGATTATTTCATGTCTTGATATTGAATAAAAGTGAAATGGACAGTGAGAAGGAAAGACACACACACTAATTATAATGGAAAAGTAAAAAAAGATTGAATGAATTATTGCTGCTCTTGTGAAGGGACATAAAATTTAATCTATAATGGAGCACACAGAAAATAGGACAGTGCACTTAAATATAAGCTTTTTGCTAAAAATTAAAGATGACATAATTACAGTTTCAGTATAAACAAGGAAAGAATAAGGGTGACGTTGATTCCTGGATGTGTTTATCTAAACTACTATGGACCATAATTCAATAAATTGAAGATATAAGTCTTTAGAACAAAACAAAAATAATGCAACACAGAAAAGCAATCAGCAGAAAATAGAGTCTTTAAATACTAAATTAAACTTACAACATATTTTGTGGCATTCTTAGTCAATAATCAGATTATGATGTAAATAATAACCTTGTAAGTGATTGAAATTATTATTGAAAAGTTAAGATATTTGTTAGGATGTATGGAGTGTTTGTGGTTTCCTGTAATCCACATTCTATTTTTATTTTTTTTTTTTTTAATTTTTTTATTATTTATTTACTTATTCATCATGCACAAGTATAGTATCTTTTTACATACAACTGCTTGTATACAAAGTATATAAGTACCATTCAGATCTTCAATCATGCATTTAGGTTAATGATATCCATCTCATTCAATCACCAATTTTTTTCCAACCCCCCCCCTTACTCCCTCCCTCCCCTCCCTTTCCGTTGACCATTCTAGTGTTCCTCTGATCCTATGTACCCCCTTCCAACAACTCTGTGAACCAGCCTCCTTATATCAGAGAAAACATTCGGTACTTGGATTTTTGAGATTGACTAATTTCACTTAGCATTATATTCTCCAACTTCATCCATTTACCTGCAAATGCCATTATTTTATTCTCTCTTATTGCTGAGTAAAATTCCATTTTGTATATATACCATATTTTCTTTATCCACTCATCTACTGAGGGGCATCTAGGTTGGTTCCATAACCTAGCTATTGTGAATTGTGCTGCTATAAACATTGAAGTGGCTGTGTCACTGTAATATGCTGTTTTTAAGTCTTTTGGGAATAGACCCAGGAGTGGGATGGCTGGGTCATAGGGTGGTTCCATTCCCATTTTCCCAAGAAATCTCCATACTGCTTTCCATAGCGGTTGCACCATTTTGCAGTCCCACCAGCAATGTATGAGTGTGCCTTTTTCCCCACATCCTCTCCAACATTTATTGTTGTTTGTGTTCTTGATAGCTGCCATTCTGACTGGGGTGAAATGAAATCTTAGAGTAGTTTTGATTTGCATTTCTCTAATTGCCAGTGATGTTGAGCATTTTTTCATGTATTTGTTGATTAATCGTGTATCTTCTTCTGAGAAGCGTCTTTTCAATTCCTTAGCCCATTTATTGATTGGGTTATTTGCTTTTTTGGTGTTAAGTTTTTTTAGTTCTATATACATTCTAGAAATTAGTGCTCTATCTGATGTGCATGTATTAAATATTTGTTCCCAATTAGTTGGCTCTCTATTCACCTCACTGATTGTTTCTTTTGCTGAGAAGAAGCTTTTCAGTTTAAATCTATCCCATTCATTAATTCTTGGTAATAGTTCTTGTGCTACAGGATTCTTATTAAGGAACTTGGGGCCTAATCCGACATGTTGGAAATTGGAGCTTACTTTTTCTTCTATTAGGTGTATTGTCTCTGGTCTAATTCCTAGGTCCTTGATCCACTTTGAATTGAATTTTGTGCATGGTGAGAGACAAGGGTTTAATTTCATTTTGTTGCATATGGATTTCCAGTTTTCCCAGCACCATTTATTGAAGAGGCTATCCTTTCTCCACTGTACATTTTTGGCACCTTTGTCTAATATAAGATAGCTGAAATTATATGTATTAGTCTCTGTGTCCTCAATTCTGTACCATTGGTCCACCAGTCTGTTTTGGTGCCAATACCATGCTGTTTTTGTTACTATTGCTCTATAGTATAATTTAAAGTCCGGTATGGTGATGCCCCCTGCTTCACTTTTCTTGCTCAGGATTGCTTTGGCTATTCTGGGTCTCTTATTTCTCCAGATGAATTTCATGACTGCTTTTTCTATTTCTTTGAAGAATGACATTGGGATTTTGATTGGAATTGCATTAAATCTGTATAATGTTTTTGGTAGTATGGACATTTTGACAATATTGATTCTACCTATCCAAGAGCAAGGTAGGTCTTTCCATCTTCTGAGTTCTTCTATGATTTCTTTCTTTAGTGTTCTATAATTTTCCTTATAGAGCTCTTTCACCTCTTTCGTTAAGTTGATTCCCAGGTATTTTATTTTTTTTGATGCTATTGTAAATGGGGTAGTTTTCATCATTTCCCTTTCAGAGGCTTTGTCACTGATGTACAAAAATGCCTTTGACTTATGGGTATTGATTTTGTATCCTGCTACTTTGCCAAATTCATTTACTAGTTGTAAAAGTTTTCTGGTAGAGTTTTTTGGGTCTTCTAGGTAGATTATCATGTCATCAGCAAATAGTGCTAATTTGAGCTCTTCTTTTCCTATCTTGATCCCTTTAATTTCTTTCGTCTGTCTAATTGCTCTTGCCAGAATTTCCAGTACTATGTTAAATAGCAGTGGTGAGAGGGGGCATCCCTGTCTTGTTCCAGTTTTTAGAGGGAATGCTTTCAATTTTTCTCCATTTAAGATAATGTTAGCTCTGGGCCTTGCATAAATAGCTTTTATAATGTTGAGATATGTCCCTGATATTCCTAGTTTTTCCAGTGTTTTGAACATAAAGGGGTGCTGTATTTTGTCAAATGCTTTTTCTGCATCTATTGAGATAATCATATGATTTTTATCTTTAAGTCTATTGATGTGATGTATTATGTTTATTGATTTCCGAATGTTGAACCAGCCTTGCATCCCTGGATAAACCCCACTTGATCGTGGTGCACTATCTTTTTGATATGTTTTTGTATCCGATTTGCCAGAATTTTGTTGAGGATTTTTGCATCTATGTTCATTAAAGATATTGGCCTAAAGTTTTCTTTTTTGGATGTGTCTTTGCCTGGCTTTGGAATTAATGTAATATTGGCCTCATAGAAAGAGTCTGGAAGAGCTCCCTCTTTTTCTATTTCTTGAAATAGTTTGAAGAGCATTGGTATTAGTTCTTCTTTGAAAGTCTTGTAGAACTCTGCTGTAAACCCATCAGGTCCTGGACTTTTCCTTGTTGGTAGCTTTTTGATGACATCTTCTATTTCTTTGCTTGTAATCGATCTGTTTAAATTGTGTATTGCCTCCAGATCCAGTTTAGGCAAATCATATGACTCTAGAAATCTGTCAATGCATTCAGCATTTTCTGTTTTATTAGAGTACAAGTTTTCAAAGTAATTTCTAATTATTTTCTGTATATCTGAGGTGTTTGTTGTGATATTCCCTTTTTCATCACAAATGTTAGTGATTTGAGTTTTTTCTCTTCTTCTTTTCGTTAGCATTGCTAAGGGTCTGTCAATTTTGTTTATTTTTTCAAAGAACCAACTTTTAGTTTTGTCAATTCTTTGAATTGTTTCCTTAGTCTCAATTTCATTAATTTCTGCTCTGATTTTAATTATTTCCTGTCTTCTGCTGCTCTTGGTGTTGATCTGTTCTTCTTTTTCTAGTGCTTGGAGGTGTGATGTTAAGTCGTTTATTTGTTGGTTTTTTTTCCTTTTAAAGAATGAACTCAGTGCAATGAATTTTCCTCTTACTACTGCCTTCATAGTGTCCCAGAGATTTCTATATGATGTATCTGTGTTCTCATTTACCTCTAGGAATTTTTTAATCTCCTCTTTGATGTCTTCTTCAACCCCTTGTTCATTCAGTAGCATGTTGCTTAGCTTCCAGTTGTTGGAGTAGTTTTTCTTATTCCTTGTTTTGTCGTTGATTTCCAATTTCATCCCTTTATGGTCTGATAGCATGCAGGGTAGTATTTCTATTTTTTTATATTTGCTGAGATTTGCCTTGTGACATAGTATATGATCTATTTTGGAGAAGGAGCCATGTGCTGCTGAGAAAAAAGTGTATTCATTTACTGAGGGATGAAATATTCTATATATGTCCGTTAGATCTAAGTTATTAATTGTTTTAAGGAGGCCTAAGATTTCTTTGTTTAGTTTTTGTTTGGATGATCTATCCATTGGTGAGAGAGGTGTGTTGAAATCCCCTAGAATAACTGTGTTGTGGTCAATTTTACTCTTGAACTTGAGAAGTGTTTGTTTGATGAATGTAGGTGCTCCATTATTTGGGGCATATAGATTTATGATTGTTATATCCTCTTGATGAATGGTTCCCTTAAGTAGTAAGAAATATCCATCTTTGTCCCTTTTGATTAACTTTGGCTTGAAGTCTACCTTATTTGAAATGAGAATGGAGACCCCTGCTTGCTTCCGCAGGCCATGTGAGTGATAAGACTTTTCCCAGCCTTTTACCTTCAGTCTATTGATGTCTTTTTCTATGAGGTGTGTTTCTTGTAGACAGCAGATTGTTGGGTCATTTCTTTTAATCCATTCAGATAATCTGTGTCTTTTGAATGGCGAGTTTAGGCCATTAACATTCAGGGTTATTATTGAGATGTGATTTTTATTCCCATCCATTTTTATTTGTATGATGATCTTTAGCTTGATTTGGTTTCTCTTCTGGTTGGTATTTCCCTTAGTTTAATATCTCCCTTTGTTGATTTTCATTGTTATTTTTTCTCTTCTTCTTCATGAAAAATTTTGCCCAGGATGTTCAGAAGTGCTGGCTTTCGAGATGTGAAATCTTTTAACTTTTGCTTGTCGTGGAAGGTTTTTATTTCATCTTCAAATCTAAAGCTCAATTTTGCTGGATATAAGATTCTTGGTTGACATCCCTTTTCCTTCAGAGCTTGAAATATGCTATTCCAGGATCTTCTTGCTTTTAAGGTCTGGGTAGAAAAATCTGAACATAGTCTGATTGGTTTCCCCCTATATGTAATCTGCTTCCTTTCTCTTGTGGCTTTTAATATTCTCTCCTTGCTCAGTATATTAGGCATTTTCATTATAATGTGTCTTGGTGTGGATCTGTTGTGATTTTGTATGTTTGGTGTTCGGTAGGCCTCTTGAACTTGGTTTTCCCCTTCATTCCTCAAGTTTGGAAAATTTTCTGTAATTATTTCATTAAATAAATTACTCATTCCTTTGGCTTGAAACTCTGCCCCCTCCTCTACCCCAATCACTCTTATGTTTGGTCTTTTTATGTTGTCCCATAATTCTTGAATGTTCTGTTCTTGGTTTCTTACCATTTTTGCTGTGTAATCTAGATTTTTCTCTAGGATATATATTTTGTCTTCATTGTCTGAGGTTCTTTCTTCCAAGTGATCTACTCTGTTGGTGATACTTTCGATTGAGCTTTTATTTTGATTTATTGCTTCTTTCATTTCTGGAATTTCTGTTTGGTTTCTCTTTAGAGCCTCTATCTCCCTATTGAAGTAATCTTTTACTTCCTGTATTTGTTTATGGAGTTCTTTGTCAAAATGATCTTTCACCTCCTGTATTTGCTCCCTCATCTCATTTTTGAGTTCATTCTTAAGTTCCGCTAACATTTGGAATATGTAATTTCTGAATTCCATCTCTGGCATTGCACCAACTGTGCATGGTATGGAATCTACTGAGGAGGTATATTGATTTGTTTGTGTCACTTTCTTCCCTTGTTTCTTCATATTGCTTGTGCGTTTATTCTACCTGCACTGTGGGACCTTGTCTACTTTGATTTTACCTTAAAACCTTATGTTGCTCCTGTAGTACAATGCTATCAGATCCCCTTATATTTCCTTTACACTTTAAAATCAAACACTTACTATTCAGAGAATCCCAGTTTGATCACAATGTACAGATTTAGTTAACCCAGATGTTGTTTCCAATTTACTCTGTATGCTTCTGATGGGGTTTTAAAGTTTCAAGTAATGGACAGAGAGGTAATATGTTTAGGAAGAAGGAAGTGAGTGTATTGACTTGTTCTTTCTTAGAAAGTATGAAAAGAGAGTTCTATGGAAGTGGTTTAGTATCAGCCGACGAGAGAGGAAAGAGAATGGAGTGAATGAATAGATGGAAAGACTGATTTACATATAAACCTAACTTATGCGGTGGTTGAGAGGAGAAATAAAGAAAGATGGAAAAGAAAAAAAAAAAAAAAAGAGAAAAAAAAAAAATAACCAAGGAGTAGTAATTAGTGTAAGAGAGAGGAGAGAGAGAATAAGTCTAGAAAATAGAGAATAAACCATATATAACACCACTTTGCTATATATTTCAATTGTACACGTTCTAGAAATCTCAATTTGTGCGTATAACTTGTTTTTGCCTCTGTTGAGAATGCAATGGCAGGGTGTAAATAGGGAAGATGAAGGAAGAAAAAAAAATATAAAAGTGAGAAGGAAGAAAAGAAAGAAAAGAGGAGCAGAAGCACACAAACACACTGTCAATCAAAACAAAAACAAAAAACTCCCAAGAAACAACAAAACAAACAAACAAGCAAATAAAAACAAAAACGTTGAACCCAAGAACAAGTCTCAAACAAAATGGACCCTTGGAAGCCCTTCTTTTTTCCCTTCCAGTTTAAGCCACCTGACCCAGATCATGTACAGTCAGCAACCCTGTTAGTGGAGTCAAGGCTGCACCTTTGGTCCTTGCAGAGTGGCACAGTGGAATAGTGGAAGGGGCTTATCCTCAGGCTGGGCCCTGCTTACAGCAGCAGGGAGATGCTACTATGGGCCTTGGAAGCCAGGCAAACTGGCGGCGGGTTCTCTCCTTCCAGCGGGCAGGCTGCCTACCTCTTGCTCTGGTTGCAGCTGGGGGCAAGGTCGCACTCCCCTGGTCGCAAATGGGCAGGGCAGTGGAGGAAGCACTTCGCCAGGTCCCTGGCCCCGCGTGCGGCCAGCAGGCCGGGTCTCTCCTTCCAGATGCTGTTCCACTGGGGGAATGAAGGAAGCCCTGAAGGCCAGGCAAACTGGTGGCTGGGTGGCGGCTGGGTTCTCCTTCCAGCGGGCGGGAGTCTACCTCTTGCTCTGGTCGCAAATGGGCAGGTCGCACTCTTCCCGATAATGGGCGGCTGGGTCAGGGCAAGCCCTTTGCCCCAGGTCTGGCCCTTCCCCAGGTCGGCCCTGCGTGCAGCAGCAGGGAGCTGCTACTCTGGGCCCAGGCGGCCAGGGACACTGGCGGCTGGGTCTCTCCTTCCAGCGGGCGGGTGCCTACCTCTTGTTCTGGTCGCAGCTGGGCAGGTCCCACTCTTCCCGGGAATGAAGGAAGCCCTTCCCCAGGTCTGGCCCTGTGTGCAGCAGCAGGGAGCTGCTACTCTGGGCCCAGGCGGCCAGGGACACTGGCGGCTGGGTCTCTCCTTCCAGCGGGCGGGAGTCTACCTCTTGCTCTGGTCGCAAATGGGCAGGTCGCACTCTTCCCGATAATGGAGGAAACCCTTCCCCAGGTCTGGCCCTGCGTGCAGCAGCAGGGAGCTGCTACTCTGGGCCCAGGCGGCCAGGGACACTGGCGGCTGGGTCACTCCTTCCAGCGGGCAGCGACATCTATTCCACATTCTATTTTTAAATCTAATAAATTAATTTTATATAATCAGTCCAGAACAATCTCTGAATTTTAAGTTTCAATGAAATAGCTAATAGTTTGTAATAAATCACAATATTTTTTAAATAGTTAAGTATATGCAATTAACCCTGAAAAAATTGTCTGACTGATCACAAAGCCCTGTTTTGAGTGCATATAGTTGAAATATAAGATGAAATTAAAATATTTCTAAAATCCCTATAAAGTCAAACTGTGCTAATAAGGAAAATCTTTCACAGAACTTAAAATAGCCAAACAAAATCATTTTGAGGATCACTTACTCTCACAATTAAAATATATCATTACATATCCTCAGGAAAGACACTATTTAAAATGTAATTTTAAAAAACTTAATCATAAAGTTGGTTAATGCCCGCCTATTTTAAAAAACTATGAGAGTATCATAAATTTTTAAAAATAATATTATGTGAATTATGGAATAATTAAAAGTAACTAATGCAATGCCAATATTTTCCATGTATTCTAACTCCTTTTAAAAATTATCCAATTTTTAATTCCTTTTGTAGGTGTTTAGGGAGCCTGACCTATCTCCCTGGGTATTTGTTAAGAAGTAGAGGTATTGTCTTAGCTCATTTGTGCTGATACAATAAAATGCCTGCAACTGGATAATTTACAAAGAACGGAAATTTATTATCTCACACTCCTCAGGACTGGGAAGTCCAAGACCAAGGCATCAGTAGTTTCTGTAGTTTGGTATTAGCCCTATTTTCCAGGAAGGAGCAACACTATGTCCTCACAGGGTGAAAGGGGGGCAAGTTAGACTAGAGTATGCAGCCTCTTAGTAAGGGCCTTGATTCCATTCACGGAGGAGTGGCCCTGAAGTCTAATCACTTCTTAAAAGTTCCACCTGTCAACTCCTAAATTCTGGAGGGATGCATCCAGTCATAGCAATGAGATCAAGAAAATTCAGTTTCTCGTAGGAAATTCAGGAAAGAAACTGAAGGACTGTGGCACGGTGCATTAGTATTGCATTTGCAGGTGTGGAAGTCAGGGGAAGGCCAGGAGGAAGACAAGAGCAAGAGCATGTGTTAAATTATCAGTCAGAAAAGGGCTTCCCCACTGTGAAAGGCAAGGCATGTTTTTACATGATGGTAAGTAATTAGTGAGTGACTAACAGGATGTAGTTAGAAAAGCCATGTGATGTGGAGGGAGTTGGATGGGTTAGCAGGTTCAAGAATGGCCAGACCATGATGAGAACGTTCAGTAGACAGCCAGTAGCCATACAATGAAGTGTGCACTACTGGTGTTCGTATTGCATCTACATTTTGAAAACAGTGTGGATGGTACATGTAAGTGGACACTCGGTCAATTTAGGACAGAGAGATCAATAGGTAAAAATAAAAACTTTAAGGGCCATTCCAATTGCCTGGGGAGAAAGTGAACTAGACAATAAAGCAGAGACCAAAAATTAACAAAATATAAAATACAGGCAGTATAATACATAAAATAATAAATTTTAGTTTTTGAAAGCATGAATAAATTGATTAAAATAATAAACATACTAATGGAAAAATCAAGTTGGAGCATGTAACAAGTTTTATGAACAAAAAGGGAGCTGTCATTACATAAGACTTACACATAAAAAAAGATTAAAAGATAACATCTCTTCTTCACACTTTCAATGAAGTGAGCAATTTATCAAATCCTGTCTAAATGTGATTTATCACAAATGATATAAGAAAATATTAGTAATTTGATATATGTTTTATCCTATGAGTAGCAAGGTAATTAAAATTTAATTTAAAAAAATTGTCCCACAAAAGAAAACTTCATATTGAAGCCTAAATGGGATCAATGATGTTAGTGTGTTTTACTAGAATTTAAAAAAATAATAAAAACAGCCATATTACACACCTACCTACAATTTTTTCTTTTAAAGAATTTATTTGAATGCTTTATTGCACCAGTAAAAATGTGACATGTGGCAGAAAATAAAATTTAAAACTATATTCCTCAACGTAAAATTCTCACAGAATCGTATCAAACCAATCTAGTAACATAGAAAAGGAAAATGGATCCTTATTGTGTTTATTTTAGGAATGCAAATTTTATACTATCAAAAATTAAAAATCAAATTTGAGAAACAAAATAATGATCAAAAATGTTCATAACAGCTTATAAATAAAAAAGTGTTTCATACCATTCAATATCTATTTGATAAATGAAACATACAGAAAACACTGAGCTAAACATTAATGTCAAAATTCTTTGTTGTTCTTGTGGACGATGTTCACATCCTCGACATTTTTATTCAACTTTCACCTAGAAGTTCTATGTAACATAAAGATGCAAAGGTAAAAGAAAAATTGATTAGTAAGAAGAACTAAAACTGTCATTATTTTCAGACCATCTGTCATTACATGTAGAATATTCTTTTTTATTTATTTATTTTTATTCTAAGTTGTTATAAATGACAGCAGAATGCATTACATTTCATATTACACATATACAGCACATTTTTACAAATCTCTGGTTGTATGCAAATTATATTCACACCATTCATGACTTCATACATGCACTTAGGGTAATGATATCCATCTCATTCAACCATCTTTTTTTTTTTTTCTTCACGCTTTTGCCTCCTCCCTTCAACTCCCTCCCCATTGGCCATTCTAGTGTTCCTCTAATCCTCCTATGCTCCCCATCCCAACCCGACTGTGAATTGGCCTCCTTATATCAGAGAAAACATTTGGCATTTGGCTTTTGGGGATTGGCTAACTTCACTTATCATTATATTCTCTAACTCCATCCATTTTCCTGCAAATGCCATGATTTTATTCTCTCTTATTGCTGAGTAATACTCCATTGTGTGTATATACCACATTTTCTTTATCCATTCATCTACTGAAGGGCATCTAGTTTGGTTCCACAGTTTAGCTATTGTGAATTGTGCTGCTATAAACATTGATGTGGCTGTGTCCCTGTAGTATGCTATTTTCAGGTCTTTTGTGTAAAGACCAAGGAGTGGGATAGCTGGGTCATAAGGTGGTTCCATTCCAAGTTTTCCAAGGTATCTCCATTCTGCTTTCCATATTGGCTGCACCATTTTGCAGTCCCACCAACAATGTATGAGTGTGCCTTTCCATACATGTAGAATATTCTAATGCATCCACAGGAAAAGCATAATACTTGGCAAAGCGAACCCCCTTTTTCAATACAGGATCAGTCCAGTTTAATTATATTTTTCATGCCAGTAACAAATTGAAAAATTTTCCATATTTACCAGTTTTTAGGACTAAGATTATAAAAATGTAATCTTTATAATTTTATCTATTGATTGGATAAAATGTGCTATGATCCCACAAACATGAACAGCTTAATCAATAGGGAAACCAGGAAAAAAAAAAAAAAAAAAAAAAGAAGAAGATACAAATTCATTCAATTTATCGTAAAGTCTTTATTCCACAGAAGTGGGGGAAAGGTGTATTCCACATGGTGCTGAGTCAGTTGAGCTTGAACAAAGGTGAAGAAAAGAAAGAGACTGTAACTATGTCTTATAGATGACATGATGGACAGAAAGTAATGAAGGCATGAGTCAAAATAATAGAATTCCTAGACGGTGATATATGAGGATATTTTCATGCCTTTAAAGGAAGAAAATTTCTTTAAAATGAGGTCACGAAAGCAAACTTTGGAGGAAAAAAGTGATAAATTGGACAATTTATAAAATGAAGACTTTATTTTTATTAAAAAATGCCCATATAAGAATAAAAAGGTGAATGTTAGCCAATGAGGGGGAGGACATAACTATAACACATATGTCCAACAAAGGACTATATGTTAACATATAAAGAAAAATAAATAATAAGAAAAGTCATAACCCTCATACACACACAAATGAAAAGCCACAAATCCCCAAATGAAAATGATTGACAGACTGGAAATGGAACTTTATAAATTATATATGATTTAATATAAATCTATGAAAAGGAACACAATCACTCTAGTCGTTAGGGGAATGTGAATTAAACCCAACGTGAGGTCCTAATAGCTACCCCTGAGAGTTGTTGAAATTATTAATAGAAGATAACATGGAGCAATAAAACTCTCATCTTCAGCTTCCATGACTGACAATAGGTTAAAAATCCACTTGAGAAACTGTGTAGCAAGTTTACTACTAGGGCTATAGACAGAGACATATATACAAGTATAACACAATGTTATAGACAAGCACAAGCATGACAAAGTTATTTGTGATTGTCCCAAATAACACAACCAAAGCATGTGCAGATATTTTAGTGCATTCTTAAAAATGAAATCTAAGAACAAATGATTAAACTCTTTCTACACATGATCATATTGTTTTATGAGATCTAATGATTCTTTTACTAGTGAGGCATAGCACACATACTCTGGGTAAATGAAAGGAGGAACTTTTTATTGCTTATGATCCCCAATGATAGAAGTCAACAGGCAGGGCCATACAGAGTTGCACCTGGGACAAGGTAACAGTAAGCTGGTGTTGCAGGAGCAGCTCACTTATGGCAAGTGGGTGGGGTTAGAGAGGTTTCCTGAGCTTCTGATGGTTTAAATACATTTAAATTTAAATAAATTTAGCAGAGTTTGGCGCATAGGAGCTGCACCTAGGCATCTGGAACCTGTCCCTGGGTGATTATGGAAGGTCTATCATGACACGGTGTAAAAAATGCTAATAAGGGAAATGGCTGGACAGTGGATTTCACTGCTCAAGTAGAAGTGAACAATCTCCAGCCAGGGCTTTAAATCTGTATCTAGACACTTTCATTTTAAAAAATCTGAAGTTACTAAATTATGTCTTTGAATTACAACAAAATAATATTACCTGAAAAAAAGACAAAGGAAAAACATATGTAACAATTTTATTTATGTAAAAATAAATTTCAAAGAACAATGATTGTATATTAGTTTAGAAGTTAAGATAGTGATTTTCTTTGGGGAGTAGGAAGAGTTTCAAATTAGGAATGAGTAAATGATGGAGCTTTTTGAATCTGGTAATAGTCATCCGAGTGTAGAGTGATTCACTTTTTAAATAATTCATTGGACTGTACAGTTGCAAACTTTTGTGTTAGTTCCTTTTTTCAGCTGAAAGCTTATATGTACACCAGTATATAATTGTATATTATCCGATATACATTATGCTATATGTGGCAACTAATTTATAACTTTTAAATGGATCATTAAAAATCTGAACTTAACTAGATATGTCTTACCATCAAGTAAAGGACAGGGCAATCTCATGCATTCATTTTTGGAGAAGTGATTTGTTCAGAAATGCTGCTATGTTATCTCCCCAAAGAGAGAATTTATTAGGAGTAATTAAATAGAGAACATAACAAAAAGGGCAATCCACAGGAGAGCCTGTCATTCCCATCAGTCATGTATTAGATGAAAAGCATTAAAAGTGTCTTTTTAAATGTCCATGATAATTATTATAGAAACCAGTAGTACAAGAGAAAATTAACTAGAAACTAAAAATGAAGAGTGAATGTGAAATAATTAGCTGAATAAGTCATAATAACTCTTGGGGAAAATACTTCAATGACTCATAACAATAATAAGCAGCACTTTGTCTAACAGCTACATTCACAAGTAGCTATGGATCACCACACAAGGCCATTCTTCAAAATGCAGGGAACACTGGTTTATGAGGCTGCCTGTGCATCTCTTCTCAGATGGCATCTAGAGAAGGAGGCACTGCATTTTGCTTGACCTGGGACAATACATATCATGTCTGTCCGTCATCATCATTAATACTGATTCTTTTCCTCCTATGGACTAAAATTACATGCTGACCCAAAACAGTTAATTACCTTCTGTGCCCTCTGATCTTCAAAGCACTATTGATAAACCACTTTTAGCGTTCCGAACAATTAATATAACCTGGGTATCAACCCACAAGAATATATCTGTTTAGAATCCTTCTGATGTCATGAATTAGCCTGTTGTCTGGGATTTATACCAATATCCATGTGCTCTGATGTCCAAAATATGACTATGGTGATATCCAAGTCTATTTTCTACTCTTAAAATTTTCAGAAAATATGCACTTTTAGTTACTAAGAATGTTGGGTCTGAAATTATAACAAGTTATTTACTGCCTGATATTATTCAGTAAGTGAATGTTTACATTTTTGTAACTTTTGAACTCTTGAAATTTCAATCCATATTTCCAAGTTAACATTTTATTGAAAAGCAGGTAGTATGTCACTGTAAATCTTGAATCTTATTTTTTTTAGTTTGTTTAAAAAAATAGACATGTATGTACTAATAAATCCTCCAATCAGGTATATAGCTAGACAAGTGCAAGACTTTTAATTTGTAATTTGCTAAATGGTTTGGAACTAATATTAATTTTAATCCCCAGTGTGGATATTATAATTTGCAAAGACATCCTACAGTACAATTAAAACAGTAATTATTTTCTCATTTACAGAAAGATCATAAAATATTTTAATGTATATATAATTGAATGTCTAATTATAGCTTTATATTACAGAGTCAAGCTGTTTTTGGTTTAGCTATAATATTTAGCAATTTAAATATTTGATTTTACTTTTAAAAGTATAGAATTATTTCATATGGAAGTTTTAAAATTGTCTAGCTTATAGGAAACAAGTATGTATACTATATAATTAAAGGCTTATGATTTACGTAGGTGGGGGGAATACTGATATGAGTGCTGAAGAGCCACCATGAACAATGTATAAGCAATGTGCATGACTGAGTTCCAATAAAACTTTATTAGAAAACAGGCAGGCAGGCTGGAATTCACTTAACTGATGTTGAGTACAGACCATAATCATTACACCATTACAAATGTAATAATTATTAATATTTGATGAATCCTTGAAATTCACAGAATCCTATTGCAAGAAGTTTCTAATTATTCCTCACCAAATTTCCTACAGGTGCATATTATTACCAGTTAATTATACAATGAGAAATTATCTTGATAAGGTTAAATAATTTGATAAAATAGCACAAAATTAATATATAAATCAAAACCAAAGTCAGTATCTTTTTACTCATTATTCATAATTTTAAATATTATGACATATAGAGCTTCTAGTCTTCCAAATAAATCTGAGTCATAAGCAGGTATGTAATTAAATATATTAGAAAGGAAGAGTTCTATAAGTTCCTAAGGGAAAATTAAATATTTCTTTTACTTAGGTTCTAAATTATATTTTGGCTAAGCAAGTAGGAGACATTGAACAATAATGTGGATAGACAGCTAATTAAATCATACCTCTGAGGTTTTAAACAGCAGATGACAAGTTTTATTTTATAGAGTATACAAGGTTATTAGTAGGTTCAATAATATAAAGTCAGGTGTTAAAGCAGGATAGTGAGTACATTTGAAGCTTCATTAAACTTGGGAATAAATATTCAAGGACAAGAACTGCTTTGTCAAATTTTAGATGGACCCCTTGGGATATTATTCAACAGGTAAAACCTAATGACTCTAATTACTTAAGTGAAATAATATCTAATTTCATCTTTTTGAAAATATATATTCAAAATATTACAAAATATCTCTCAGAAAATGTAATGTAGATTTTATTTTACTGATAAAACTACATGTTAAATAAGAATAAATGTATGACATATCTTTGAAATGATAGCTTTTACACTTCTGTTTTATTTAATATATCATATTTGAAGTATTGATGACTGAAGCGTTGATGACTGAAGCTATTGTCAGCTGAACTACTCAGCTAAAATTCATTACAACAAAAAAATTTATATAATATAATTAGAATTATTAGCTATGTTTACCAGCCAGTATCCTCATTAGAATTTCACAAGCACTTGCCAATGTACAATTGAAATATTTGATAATACTGGAGTTGATGTTTGAGAAATATTCCGTAGAGTTTGAATATTATATTAATTAACAAGCTGACAATTTTTTCTTCATAGGTTTTATAAGAATTTATAAAATTATTTCTCTATATAAAAATAATTTTATTCCTTTTCAAGTCTATTTTCTTCTATATATTTTGAGGAACATGGTTTAAATTTCAAAATAGCATTATTTCATTGTTATGTACAGATATAGAAGCAGTATGATTTTCTTTATGGACTTTGCTACAGATTAAATAAATCTGTTTTGTAGTTTAAATCTTTTTAAGAGTGTCAGTGAATGAAAAGCTAATTTTTTTATTAGAGTAATAGCATGTCATTGTAAATATGAACATGGTTAAAAAAACTTATTTAAAGGACTTACATGAACTTTTGAGAAGTTTTGAAAAATAATTGCTTCTGCCCAGATGCCAATTTAGCACTGAGTGAAAGCATTACTTTGAAAAAGAAATTATAATGAACAAAAAACATGCAAGAGAAATAAAGAACTCAGAAGCAGCCGAGTCTCTATGTCCTAGTAGTAGACAAAGGTGAGATGAAATTGGTAGACTGGTTTTATGGACTATCAATACTAAACTGGGAAATTTCAAGAACGTATTCAATAATGTACCCAAGGCTGACAGGAGAGTCTGTTGTTTATCTGCACATCAAGATGAATTCAGAGCTACATGATGTTAAAGAGCCTCTGACATTAATTTCTAAATTCAGATGTTGATGTGACTCATAAGTATATTCTAAAATTACAGGAAAATATATAATCAAACTTTAAAATATTTTTATATATCCATTTTCTCAAACTCAACATGTTTTTTACGTAGTTATATCTGAAAATGTTCTTTCTCTTTCCTTCATAGACACACAAGTTGACACCCATTGCAATCTCCCTTTCTTTTGGATAGCCATATAACTGTCTCACCTCTGAAATGTTGATGTCATAAACACCACCACCTAGACGGCCCATGAAACCACCCTTGGATGTTTCTGCTTCCCTTCCACCTGCTTGGGAACCTTGGAGAGTGGACATTTGGATGACTGAGCCCACAATAGAGGAAACATCAGACAGCGATAGAATAACAACAACAACAACAACAACAAAAAACATATTTTATTAACATAGTGAGATTTTAGAAATCATGTCTCACTCTGACATGTCAATCATTAAAATAATATTTATCACTTTTTAAGGTTTCCTGTAGAGCATTTGTGATCGTTTAATATTGAATTCTTTTGTAACAATGAAGTTTCCATCTCCCATGCATAGTGATCCGACAGCTTTTTTGCCTGTATGAATTCCAGAGCATGACTCAATGTCTGCTCTGCAATCACTATATACATACCTTGGTCTCAGGGGACCCTTGTTTCTGCTCTTGGTGCTATGGCAGCATGGTTGTTGTCTGTTACATTGTAGCACTTATATTGTAGCATGGTGAGTAACTATCACAGCTGGATAGCTTTCCATCAGTTTATTCTTTATCTCAGATTCACACCAGGTGGCAGTGTATTTGCCACACCTTTGTTAAATAAGCGTGAAGGTCATGGAGCATCTATACCTCACCAGCATGTGAAGAGTTATTTAAGAAGTGGAGTAAATATTAAAATTATTAATAAGTTTTTCCTGAGGGAGTCATATAAACATATATTTGTAACTCACATGTTCTATTTCTATTTTTATTTCTCTGAACTGGATCTACTTAGCCTATTTAATAAATTTCTATTCCTGTAATATTCTGGTTGAAACATCTTTGTTCATCTCTGGAAATCTACCAGAAGAATCTTTACAAATAAGATTATTTCACACAACAAGGGATCTATAGTGTAGTTCATAGTCATATTTTTTGTCATTATGACCAAAAGACCTTAGAAGAGCAATGTATAGGAAGAGAAGTTTATTTTGGCTCACAGTTTCAGAGGTCTCAGTCTGGAAATGACTGACATCATTGCTCTGAGCTTGAGGTAAGCCAAAATATCATGGCAAGGGTATGTTGGAAGAAAGCAGCTGAGGCCAAGACAGCCAGCAGAGAAAGCTCTGCTCACCAGGGACAAGATGTAAACCCCAAAGGCACACCCTACCAATGACCTACCTCCTCCAGCCACACTATCCCTGCCTTCAGTTACCATCCAGTTAACCATATCAGTGGATTCACTCACTGATTAGGTTACAACTCTCATGATCCGATCATGTCCATACTGAAAATTTTTGCATTGTTTCACGCTTGAGCTTTTAAGAGGATACCTTGTATCCAAATCATAACATGGAGTCTTTCCTAGTAGAAAATACAGTATGTCTGTGTGAAGCAATAAAACAGTCTGACAGAACAAGCTTGTTGTGTAGGTTCCAACAGTCTAGTTGAAAAGATGAGGAAAGTTTAATGCACACATTGTATGAAATGGTTTGAATACTGTTTAGAAAAACTACATTTAAGTTAGAATTTTTTCTGCTATGTTAAGTAGGCACACATTTTTATTTTTTCAGTACACCTTCTAATTTGGTTGAGAAGAATAATGCTACAATGAACTCTGACATTTACTTTTAATTCAGTTTTCTATAATTAACATGCATCAACTTCAGAAGCACTGAGAGCCATTTATAATATAGAACAAATTTCTCTCGTGGTCTTTTTAAGGGAAATTGTGTTGCTGTATATAATATATTATATTCAATTTCATGAGCAAAGTTCTATTACTCCTGGAGAAAGTTCATACTATTTCCTCTTGAATGGACATCTCCTTTTTTTCATCTGCACTGAATGGAGGTTAAAAACCCCACAAGCCCTTACCTTCCTTGTCTAAAGCAGTGAAAGAACTCATAATTCAGTATTGCATGCATATGTCCCACAGGTTGTAGTCTCAGAGGAAATTCAAGTCTGTGGTATCAATGCTGTCCTCCCAAATTTGGACACCAATTATGCCTCAAATATTTTATTACTGTTATAAGTTTCATATAGCTTTACTGACATATAACTTATATCACAAGTGTGCAATTCAATGATTTTATAAATTTTTATAGTTGTGCAACTACAACATCATTCAGAATTAGAATATTTTCTCATTCAAAATATTTCCTTTAATTGACTCGCAGGTAATCCTTTCTTCTACTCCTGGTCTTAGACCACAACACTTTGCTTTCTTTAGTCATATAAACTGTCCTGTTTTTGTACTATTGTCCTTTCACTCAGCCTATTTTTCAAATTCTTCCAAGTTCTCCTGGTATTAGTGAGCGATTCCTTTTAAATTGCCAAAGGCAATTTCATTTTGTAAATATACAACATTTTGTTTATTCATTCCTGAGATGATAGAATTTGAATTGCATCCACTCATATAACTATGGCTAAAAATTCTGTTCTGAACATTTGTGTACCTGCCTTGAGAGGACATATGTTTATTTGTAAGGTAACTTTTTATTAACATTTTAAAAGAACTAAAAACTATTTCTCAAATGAATGTACCATTTCATATTCCCCTGACTGGAATAGGATGGTTGAAGTTTCCTTATATCTTCTTATAAATCACACTGATTCTTATTTTGGTTTGTTTTTATAAGCATTCTAGTAATATGCAGTGACATTTCATTGTGATTTTTTAAAATTTCATCAATAATTAGTGATATTGAATGTCATTTCACATGCATATTAACAATTAGTAAATCTTCAAAAATGTTGAATTCTTTGGATTAAAAAAAAGTGCACTTTATCTTTTATCTTATCTTTTGGGACTCCTTGTGCAATTGTAATACAACATTTTATAGTGTGTTTCAGGTCTCTGAAGTTGTTTAGTTTTTCCTCAAACTCTTTTTTTCTCTGTACTCCTATTAGTAAATTTCTCTGTACTTCATTTGGTCAATTTTTATTGGTTTGTATTCACATTCACCAAATCTTTTCTGAGATGACAAATTTGAAACTAACTTTTATTAATTTTTCATTATAGCTATTATATCTTAAATTTCTTTCATACCTCAACTTTAGTAGTGTTTATAATTTGCATACCCTATAAGAATTTCTATGTGTTGACACACTGTTGGCGAACTTTTTTTTATTTCTTTACATATTTTTTCTTTTTCTTTGAATGTAATTAAAGTAACGTATTTGAAATTTGTGTGAACAAGGATAATTTCCATAAAATATTCTTATTTTTCTGAGTATAGTTGAAAATTTCCTGTTTTTCACATAATATCCTTGTTTGGAAACTGAGTATTTAAGGTAAGATATTTTTATTGATTCTCAAGTCTTGCTTTTCTATTTTCCTTTTGTCTTTATCTATTGATGTATTTTTAGTCACTTGTCTTATGCTAAGTCTATGGATTCAGTTTCTATTGCTGTGCACATTCCTGACGTCTCTTTGAATTTCTTTTTTCTTTAATAATTCTTGCTTTTGCATTTAAGCCTAACTTTATTATGGCTTCCCTTCCTTTCACTTAATTTAATGGTCAGCCAATGTCCACACAGACGTAGTGTCTATAAACTCTAGACAATATTCCTTCCAGCTTCCATTAGTGGATCTGCATTTAAATGAGAGAGCTTACTCAGTGTTCATGTTATTTTAAAAGTGTCACCGGTCATTAATTTATTCTGGGTCCTTTATAGTTTTTATGCACATGTGACATCCATTGAGCACAGGGGAGTTTATCCACAGATTGGGCCCTTCCTCCTCTCTATTACTTAAGTGTAAATCAAAATGATTTCTCCTATCATGACAGCAATCTCAGCTAATAGAATGAGCTGAATCCTACCATCCTTCTGTTGCCTCTGAAGAGTCACATGCACTGAAGATGCTGGACATAGACATTGGTCTTTCCTCCTTGTCAAATGGGCCCCTTTAATTGTGAAAAGATTATGTTTTTCCCCACCAGGCAGAGGTTTTATTCCAGGCAAGCCAGCAGGGATATTGGAGCTTCAGGATGAAACTTGGGTACCATACATTCCTGCAATTTTTACCCAAAGTTCAGCAGTTCATCAACCAAAAATCTTTTTACTTGGTTTATGCCTTGATCAAATCCAAAAGAATTAAAATGGTTATTATTCTTCAAATTTTATTCAGCTTTATATTTAAGGTCTGCCAATATCCTCACTTGGCCATAGCTAGAAGTCCAGCTTCCTGGCACCCATTTTGCAAATGCAAAAAACAATTGTAAAATTTACATTTGTAATGCAATCTCTTGAATATGTCCCACATTACACAATTCGAAAATTGTTACATTAATGTGGAAAGTTTTGTCTATCTATTCTATTCTCTAAATGCATTTGTGATATTCCACTTGAGAGACAAGTAATTAATGGATAGACACTCAGGGTATATTTTAATCACCTTTGCTTCAATTATTCAATTGAAGAGAGGGTTTTCTCCCAATATGATATAGAAATCCTTCTATCCTACTTTTTTCTTATTATCTAGACAAACAGAAACACAACCTGCTTGTTATGAAGCATGGTTGGAGCTGCTGGATGAATCACTGACTGGGGCAACCCTTTAATGCTTCTCATGATACCTTTGCTGGAAATAGATGGCTCCTAGGCAAATTTCTAAGCTTCTTCCAGAAACTCAAATTATCATGTGTCTGCTGTCCACATATTATATAACATTGCCTCAAAGGACTCAATTACCTCCAGGTGTGGTGGTGTACACCTGTAATCCCAGTGGCTCAGGAAGCTGAGACAGGATGATCACAGGTTCAGAGCCAGTCTCAGCAACAGCAAGGCACTAAGCAACTCAGTGAGACGCTGTCTCTAAATAAAATAGGGCTGGGGGTGTGGCTAAGTGGTTGAGTGTCCCTGAGTTCAATCCCCAGTAATGCCCCCCAAAAGGGGAGCTCAACTACATTTAATGAGATAATTTACAGTTTTACTAGATAATATTTTTGAATTATGCCCAAACTCTTCATTCTTGTACAATTAGCCATATCGTAATTTTCACAACTTCGGAAACTTAACCTAATATAGTAAGCATGTAAAATTACAAAATGATATTACACTAACATGTGAAAGAGTGGTCTTCCTTTCAAATGACTTGTCTGAATAAATGAGTAAAACCATGTGGGATCAAACATAGAATCCATAATCTCAGCCCAGTAATTCCATAGACAAAACAAGCCAAGCTCAGTGTGTGGAATGTTCTTACCCCATTCTGCAACTGGGAACAGAGTCAAAGCTCAAGTGAGTCAGGCTAATCTTATCCTATTTACCAAGGCTTTAAGGAACAGAGGAACTCAACATCTCTCACATGATGACTCTTCTCCCTGAAGCTCAAGCACCAATTGTCCCTAATTTAATGGAGGGGAGAGTTTAAATAGCATTCCCCAAATCTACAGAGGTATAATGCTTTGCCACCTGTTAGACCACTCTTGTCTACTTTATCTTTCTATAAACCTTATTCTCTTTGAGCACTGGAGCAGGTTTGTAAATGCTTAAAACAATTAGACTCATGAAACTGCACAATATTTTTCATCCACAGGTAAGACCATGCAAACATAATCACTAAGTCATTATTAGCCTTTATACACAGTTAATAACAAACACTTCAAAAACTCAAAGAAACAAACAACACAAGAAAGAATTTCAAGGTCCCCAGTTATCATATCAAAGTCCTTTGGTCTTTCTGAAAAGTAGAACATTCTTTTAAGAATATCTGTACTATAACTACAAAAGAGTGTACTGATTATTCACCTCAACTAGAATCATGTCACTTTCAGATAAGAATTGCATCTGGAGAGATTGATAAAAGCAATTGTGAAGGAATCATGCATGATTAAATGCAATGACTACCTCCAGTGTGACTATGGATTTTGTTCTGGTGAGATCAAAGTTTTCGCAATCCCCTGTAAGTGGGTAGATGGAATAATTTCATATGCAACAAACATCTTTCTTTATTCTTTGTTTTAATATTGAAAATTTGATATTATACCTTATAGCTAATTAGGTCATTCTGAAATTTATATGTAGATATTCTTTAATAAGGAATAGTTACAATAATAGCAAACATTTATGTAGTACTAACATGGTCTTGGTATTATTGTAAGAGTCTTACACATATTAAACATTGCCAAGCCATTTAAAATCATTATAGTTGTTAAAATGTAAATATTTTAAAGAGTAAAACATAAGACGACAAATTCTAAGGTTCAAAAAGGTCACTTATAACATAAAAATCCTCTAAATCCCTTTTGTCATCTTTGAAGTTGAATTATGGAAAAAAAAAAAACATTTGTTTTTTAACCTCAAAATATTTTATTCCATCAATTAAATTTATAATAAATGTTTTTCCATATAAACAGCAATTAATAGAAAGCAATCTGTTTCGTATTACATTTGATTCCAAAAGACATATATAAAATATTTAATAGAAATTTGTGTCTTTAGCACTTTGGCACAAAAAGTGTTTTATCCAAATCACATTGTTATAAGAGTAATGTAGTGATCTGAAAAACATTAGCTATCAAAAAAGTGAAATATCAGAGTGTTTCTATTAAGCATCTGATAGGATCTTAATAAATTATAGAATGTCTTCTGGGCTTATAAACTCAAAAAATTTTCATAAACAGTTGACTTCATGGAAGAAATAATAATTTTAAGAATTCTGTTTTTCTCTTCATTCTTTCTTTCTTAAGTAAAATCTCTGGCTATGAAAATAGAAAACAAGAATAGTCTACACCGACTTTAACAAACATTAGCACACACAATGGCATAGGAGAGGATGCCTGACCTAGCTGTATTTCTCCATTAGACTCAGTGTTCACATCCTTCCATGCAGCATGAAGAGTTTCACATGAAACGAGTGCCTGTCAGGGAGTGCTAGTATATATTAGATTGATTTGCAATAGGCAAACCTCCTCAATGTCCCTAAAATGCAAGAAGTCCATTCAGTTTAGGTTAACTTTTGATCTGCATGAAGCAGTAAAGCAGGGCCTAGATAACTTTTTGTGGCTCATTTTCAGTCAAATGTATTTAGTGCTTATGTGAGTGGCACTCTGGCTTGACTGGTTGTGAAGCAGCTTGAAATAACAGAAGTAAGTCCTTGATTTCATGTAGTCTATGATTAGGACTTGTCAGAGAAAGGTCTCATAAGCTGTACTATTTGGGGCAGATATTCCCAATAAATAATTTAACAATTAGGAGTAAGGGAAGCACCATGTTTTCAAGCCACAATCAGTATTATAACCATATTAAAGAACCACTTAATTCCAGGAATGTATAATTACGGTGAGGTGAGTTTGAGAGAAATGACTTGATGACTTGTTCTGAATTGTATTGTAGAAGGTAACATGCTATTCAAATTTCCCATCCTGCGGCCTATTGGTATAACTTTCACCTACTGTTCTTTAAAGATGCAAAACTAATTTTAAAATTATATTTTATTAAAGAGGAGACAAATAATGCTTCCTTACAATATATATCTTACGAATGTATTTTGATGAAAACAAATGAAGACCACCCAAATAAGAAGCAAAGGTCTTTATTCAGAAATTAGAATGGAAGTAGTCATCATTACTTGGATTTGGAAAAACCTCAGAGGAAGTCAGGGGATTGTGAAAACTGGCTACAGCTGTCCACTGCTGGGGGGTTGCATTGGGGGAGCAGGAGGTGGGCTCACTAGGAGCAGGCTATCCTGTGTGACTGGTTAGAGGAGTGTCTTGGCCTTTCTCTATTTAGTCCTAAATAGGATGTTGGAAATAGGCTGAGGGTTGGGGACAAAAATGAGGGAAGCTGAAGCTAATGGTCAAATCCAGATCTGTTAGGGTGGATTGCTGTGGTAGTGGTTTAGAGTCCTGGACTGGTTGCCATAAAGAGTGTAGGTCAGACTATATATACTTTACTCATATATATATATACATATGAGTATATATGTGTGTGTGTGAAACTATATATATATATATATATATATAGTTTCATGATCACATATTTGTGTACTTTAACGTGTATGTGAACTTTTGAACACCTAATTTGGGATCTTTCTGATGATAAAATGTCTAAAAGGAATAAAGGATATAACCAACTACATTATATGTACATATAATAAAGGATATAACCAACTACATTATATGCACATATAATGTAGTTGGTTCATATAATGTAGTTGTGTTCTACAATCACTCACATCACCACCGCCATTTTTTTCCTTCCTTTTTCTTTATCCTTAAGAAGTATTCTTCGGCAGTCCATTTCATACATACACATTGGTTCTCTATAAGAAAACCTCCATTCTTTATATCTGCTTCGATCTCCTATTTTCCTCATTTCCAAGGAAAGTACCAGGTAAATCATTAATGCTATGTCTTGCATGTAGGCATCAACCATTTGAATTATTTTGGTCATGAGAAGAAAGTCAAAGTGATGGAGTGCAAATTCCTACCATGCACTGAGAATGCCCAGAACATTGGTTTGAGGAATGCTGCTTGCTCTCTTGTGATTCCACTATTTCCATTAAAATAATTTTCCTTTGATAACCTGGAGTTAAAGAACACATGAGAAATGTAGATGCATGATAGATCAAACATATATTAGATATATTAGCTAAAGCCCACTGGACCAGTCAAACCCTGTAGATGTTGAACTTTATGATGTTCTGAGAGTACTTTTTACAAGGGAAACACTGATGTACAAATCAAATATTGCACTGAAGCTATATGAGTTTGTATCTGTATAGGGAAATAAGCATCCCTGCATTCATCCTTTGAGACTCTTCACATACTGTGAGAAATGGATCTTTAGATATTTGTCTAAAGAAGCAATTTGAGCTGAAGAGATAAGCCATCTCATTTTCCTTTCCTGAGGGACACAAAAGGCTACACTTTGGACAAGGTCCCTGAGCTAAGTTTCTGGGAGGAAACTGAGCGTTATTTTTCTGTGTTTATACATCAAGAGGGAAAAAGCCACAGAATGTGAAGAGATTATGTGCCATAGAAACCAAGATACATCTTGCTCTCTGGTTACTAAAGAGAGCTTTTGTTTGCAAACCAAAGTTTTGGAATTAGGTATTATGGTTTAGATGAGAGGTGTCCCCCAAAAACTCATGTGTGAGATAATGCAAGAAGATTTAGAGGTGAAATGACCAGGTTATAACAGCCTTAGTTAGTGAATTAGTCCTCTGATAAGGATTAATAGAGTGGTAACTGAAGGCTGGTAGGGTGTGATTGGAGTAGGCAAAATCACTGAAGACATGACTTTGGAGTATATAGTTTGTGAGCTGAGCTTACTCTCTTTCTCTGCTTCATGGTGGCCATGTCTGAAGCTGCCTTCCTCAGCCACACTTTTCTGCCATGATGTTATGCCTCACCTCAGGCCCCAAAGAATGGAATTGGCCATCAGGTAGAGCAGGGGACAGATGCCTCCTCCCTCCCACAGGCAGAGAATGATACTTTCTTCTGGCCCTTTAGGTATGGAGAACCTGACTACACTTTTAGGAAAATTGCTATTGATTTTTCAGAACACCTTTCCAGGGGAAAGTATAGGACAAAGAGGGGCCTACTGTGAGATAATAAGTAATAAACCTATCTCTGTTCAAAAATATCATGTGTATGCACTCAGGATAAATTTAACAAAGAAGACTATTTAAAAATTAGCAATCTAATTTAGTTTAGTTGAAACAAGGTAGAACTTAAGTCTTAAAAGCACAAATATATTCAGTGTTTACAGTTAAGATTTTTCTAAATACTATATGCCATGAGAATTTTGAAAAAAATAAAAATGAGTATTCCCATGCACTGGCAGTCAAAATGAAGTAATCCTTAAAACAACCATTTAACCCAGTAAATTGGAATTCAGATGTGGTAGAACAAATGCTCACAAAAGCAATACTATTTTTAATTCAATGTTGGGAATTGAAGACTATATACTAAAAAAAACAAAAACAAAAACTTTTATGCTGATAAAGCAATAGTGGTCACTTAATAAAATTTAAATTCAAATGCATAGTTCAAAATCCAGTTATTCAATATATAAAGAAATTAGTGAAAAATAACAGAAATGAATGGCAGGTAACAGGATTCAGAATAATGCTAAAGGCCTTTTACATATATACTTACATAAATCTAAGAAAACAGTAAGTCAAAGAATGGTAAACAGATAAGAAAGGGACTTGGCTATCAGCCAATTTGATTGGTATTTTTTTCTCATGGAGAAATCTATGACCCCTGAGATTGAAATCACAAGTGAAAAGCAATTTGTCATTAAATCACAGAGCCAGTCTTTCAGAATTGATGTTTTAAAAATGCAAAATGGAATAAACAATGTGTCAATGTGAGGAATTGTATAATTTTCAGATGCCCATCATGTTTTAAAGGTCAACGATCAGGCATAGGAGTCGCTGACTTTTTGTGTTAATAAAAAGCCATAAGAAAGTCTTATGATTGACACCCACTGATTCCTGGTAAGATCTAAAAAGAAATCAGAAAAGATAGGTCAGTGAAACAACTCAGGCTCCTTCAGGTAATCAAGGAGAGTAAACCCACTGCAGGAATTAGCAAAGTATAAATACAGGCATGAGAGATACTAATCAATTAGAATCTCCTTAAAAGACAAATTGGCATGGAAGGAATTGTAAACAGACAGAACATTGAAGGAACTGAAGGAAGTTGGGCAAAGATTGGGTTTCAACCTTGTCTGAAAAGCCTTGATCTTGGGAACAATGGGTCCTGGCCTTTCTAGGAAATCAGTGGGTTGATAAATGGCCTCCTGGAAGCCAAGAGAAGTGCATCTTACAGCCCAGCAGCGCTTGTACTGTCTTGTTTACTTCCTAGGATCCAAGGACATGCTGTGTAATAATGATAGTAGTTTTACATTTGTCTCCTACAATTAATATACTGTATGCATATATATTTGATAAATAAAATTAGAATTTCTAGTTTATGAAAAAGGTAGACAACTAATGGATTATGAGAAAGGAAGAACCAGGTGGGTATTAAATTTGCTAATGAAGGAACCTAATAATAAGTACATTGCTTCATTATAAAGAGTAAGGAGAAGTTGTTTCTAAGATTAATGATTCTAGTGATAAAATTTTCTGTCTTGCTCTCCTGCTTTGCCTGGCTAACACAGTTCCTTCACCTTAAAAATATTAAAAAAAAAAAAAAAAAAAAAAAAAGACATCTGAGGAAATGTATATAGGGAAAAAATCCCTTGGATCATAAACACTAAACTCCTTCATTCCATATGTTATGTACACAGATAGGGAGTCACTGATGCTGAGCAAGGACTCTGCCGACCTGCAGGGAAGCCAACAATATGGCATGCAGGTTCTGCCAAAAGAAAAGAGTCAGCCATGGGAAGACAGGGGACAAGTTCAAACCTGGCTCCCTGACTAGTTGATAGTGGAGGAAGTTAATAGAAGGGGTAGGGAGAAACTGCTTGCTAAATGGCATGGAGGACACAGGATGAGGTTTTCTGAGTTGTGTGGAGGGACACCAGGACACTTCCTGCACCCCACAGCTTTTCTGGGTGCAGGTGGATTCTGAAAGCACCTCCTAGAAAACGTCTTGAGGACACTGTGACTTGAACTGACCATCGTGTGTCTCGGCTTCTGCTGGTTTTCCTGGCAGTTGCGGCATTCCCCGTATTCAACCCAGCATGTTAATTTGTCTCAAGTGGCATTCTGAAAACCATGCCATTCTTCTGATTTGCTTCTTCCAGAAATCTGTAAAGAGCTCCTCATACCTAACTGAAGACAGGAGAAACTTGTGATGGTTATTTTATAGATACATGCAAACAAAAGGAGACAAAATCCAACTGAAAAAAAAAAAAAATATATATATATATATATATTTGTGATCAGTGTTTGTAATGATTTAAAGTACGGCATTTCTTAATTATAGAATGCTATAATCATAGCTTTATCATGGCCTTGATTAGTTCCTCCAGTTTATCTATGTCTA
This sequence comes from Tamias sibiricus, assembly GCA_025594165.1. Classification (NCBI taxonomy): domain Eukaryota; kingdom Metazoa; phylum Chordata; class Mammalia; order Rodentia; family Sciuridae; genus Tamias; species Tamias sibiricus. The sequence goes on from CM046665.1 coordinate 137,326,307, forward strand.
GGTCAGCTGTCTTGATTTCTTCTCTGTGATTCAAGGCTTTCCTACACTTGCAGATGAGTGTGCCCATCTAACCTATGCAGGCCATCTTAGGAAGGAGAGGAAGCTTTGGTACTACAAATTCAAAAGTGCATAATAATAAAAACAATGGGTGAAAACTTAATAGAAAAATAAACCTCTGCTAATGATCTATTGAGTTCAGTTGTTTAGGAGGTCCTGTGAAAGTGCAGATCATATTTAGGAAATAGAAGACTAGTCCTTGTGATGCACAAGAACATTTTCTTTCATGGATCTTAAATAATTTGAGGAATAAATTGAATGTCATTTGCATCCTCTTTAAGAAGACAAAACTGATTTATTTTGCTTTCTTTCCTATTTCCCTCACTTTAAATTTCTATTAACTTTAATTGATTTTACCTTATTTGCAAGTTTATTTGGAACGCAGCAAAGGAATACGGGCTTAGTAAATAGACTTTTCTCAGTTATAGCATTAGTGTGTGTTTTGAAAGAGATTAGTAAATAATTCTTTCTTTGCTATTTAAATACAGAGGTCTAACATATTTCCAGATTTCTTTAAATGGTGGAGCTACTCATGACCCCCTAATTGATATTTTCACAGGGGTTTAATCTATCAGGAAAATAGACACACTCATTCTGAGTAGGTTCTCCAAAATTGGAGAGTTTTTAAAAACATTCTAATGGGTAGAAATTAACCTTTTCACTATAAGTATAAAAGTGTATTCTTTGAGTTCAGATTCTAAAACCCACAATTCTACATTTTACTTTTCTGCATGATAAAATCAACACTCATTAATTCCATGCATTTTAAATGTCTCTATATATGACAGGCATGATGCTAACACAAAAACACAAATAAAAAGGCACTGTTGAAAAATCAGATTACAGAAATCAAATTTTTTTATATATTAAAATGAACTTAGATGTAAATTTCCTATTTCTGAAATAATCATTAATTTGATGGTTAGATGAACAACAAACTATATTTTTAAGTTATGCTAAAAATATTGTAGATATAACTAATATATCTGGATATATTTTAAATTATAATACTTTAGATAGATGCAAGTTGTAATTCAAATCACTGAATCAATTCTGAGGACAATTCAGGCAACCTGTAACAATTCTGGCCTGGAAATTCTGGGAAATGAGTTCCCTGAAGGGAAAATAAATTGTTTATAAACTGTGTAAAATGTATATTATGAAAAAATATAAGATAACAGTTTAGAAAAGTGGATGCCTTGAATATGTCCTGGGAAAACACTCTCCCTGAAGTTGCAAGTGATGGTCACAGCACATCTCCCAACTTGAACCGAACCTCTGATCTTACTGTTTGTCTCACTTCTTGTACTACACAAATTGTAGAGGCTCTGATTCTTCTCATATTCATTTTGCTTGCTTGGTTTACCTTGGTTTTTCTTAGTTTGTCTGTTTTTTTGCGATGAACTTTGTTGCTTAGACTGGTGGCAAACTTCTGGGCTTAAGCAATCCTCCTGCCTCAGCTTCCTAAGTAGCTGGAAGTGCAGATGCATTCCACTGTGCCTGGCTCTTCTCCTATTCTATTATGAATATTTAATGCCTTTTCCCTCCTTCTAAAATATAACTTCATTTGTAACGCCTTTCCTCAATTACACTTTCTTGTGATAATCTGGTCAATAATTTTTATGAAAAATTTGAAATTATAAAAAGTTTGAAAACGAAAAAGCTTTTTCATTTCCTAATGTATCTCTCAGGGGAAAAAAAAGGAGGAAACATATCAGGCTTGTTCACAGGGTGCTATGCACAATCACCTGGAGGTGTTAGGTAATATGCTAAGTATTGTGTTGCTTCTCAAAAATTCACTGAAAAGACTAGTTTTAATAATCCCATGGTCCCAATTGTATCATATAAGTCAAAGATAGTCTGTTCTCATTTACATATATTTTTAGATAAACAGAGGTTTCCTGAAATTCACCTTCAATGCAATGCCCTTTTCATCACATAAATTTCCTTGGAACATTAAAGAAAAGGAAAAGCTGTTTCATAAACAGCCCTGGATTCATATGCATCTATACCAGAGCTTAATTGTTGACTTACTAATGGAGTGGTATTTAAAAAATATACATTGCTGGGCGTGGTGGCACACGCCTGTAATCCCAGCACTTGGGAAGCTGAGGCAGGTGGATCGCAAGTTCAAAGCCAGCCTCAGCAATGGCGAGGCACTTAGCAACTCAGTGAGACCCTGTCTCTAATAAAATACAAAAAAAGGACTGGAGATGTGGCCCAGTGGTCAATTGCCCCTGAGTTCAATTCCTGGTACCAAAAATAAATAAATAAATAAATAAATATATACATTAACAAACATTAATCGACACTTAAGGGATTAATGATATATTGATCAGTATGCATATATTGAGAATGATCTACTCACCAAATTACTTGAAGAGGTAAAAATAGTTAGATATTTGAAGAAAGAGCAAGAAGCTCAATTATGAAAATGGTGGTTTTCCTAAAATAATGGAAATTATTAACTACAGATAAAAAATATCTTAAGAGAATAAAATATTAATATAAACTTTTGAGTGAAATGTATCAATCTTTGTTTTAAATTATTTAAGACCAAAAGTGTTAGTAACACATATATATTCCCTCATGCATTTCAGTGAGTTTAAAGAGAATTTAAAACTTAAAATAAGCATTTAGTATTTTAACTATAATGGTCTCCTTTTCAATTTTCTAAATGCACATACATGTATTTCACTTTCTGTGGATATAAACAACACACAGACAGACACACTTTATGTATATCTATACATGAAATATATATAATATATTATACATTATCATTAGTACATTTGAATATATGACACATATTTTAGAAATAAGCTTACAGAGAAAAAATTCAAATGCAATAAGGGTTATTTTGAATCCAGTATAATTAAACCATAATATATGATTTATTTCAATAATTTTCAGTGCTGCATATTATAAATATTTCTTACAGAATAAACTAACATAGAAAGGAAACAAAACCCTCATATAGTAAATTGATAAACATCTTTTTTCTGTCTGTTTATATGTATATTAAGCACATTGAAATTTTAATTAATTTTAAGCTTTGCAACCATAATATACAGCTTCACTTAGTGGAAATTCTTTCTAAAATATTTTATAATATTTAATTATAAAAGAAAAAAGCCCATTAATAAATCCCTATGGAATGATTTACTTGCACTAATTAGATTATGTTTGATAAGAATAAACATGATATCATTGTATTTATTATGGAAATGAGAATCATATATTATATCAAATTGGCATGAGCAGTAAGTTTTAGGGAATGAATTTATAGCACACAACTCTCTTGTTCAAACATGTGGAAGTATGAACTAATTGAGTCAAGTTGAGTTCCAATATCACTGTTATGGACTTAATTATGTGGAACATGCATAAACAAGAAAGATAGCAATTTAATAGAAACAAGTGAGATATCTATGATAGATAGTATGCATAAATTTACAGCTATTTAAAATATCTACTTAGAAGACTGTGTCCCATCACTTTGCAATATTAGTGTGGAGTTAAAAGAAACTATAACACATGAGTCTGACTTTTATCTTCTAATACATTCCAGGTATAATCCTTTTGACATGCAAAAGTATTAGAAATAGAAAGTAACATGTTCTTGAGTGAGACTATGAAATTGAGAAGTGTATTCAAGGAAGTGAGATGTGATTGAAATGTGTTCCACTGATCAATAGATTTGTATGCTAAAACTGACACTTATATTTGGAAGGAGTTTCGTGAGTAGGTGGAAACAAGGAACAGGACAATTACAAGAACAAAGAAACTTCATGATGCAAGTGGCGATATTGGAAATAGCCAAGGCTATCCAGTTTTGAAAAGCAGGAAACTCTTAAGTCTATAGAATGTAAGAAGACATACACAAAAACATTTCCTATTTAGTGAACTGACCTTTCATAATAGCAATTGGCCTATGTTGGACACTGACTAGGATGATTAATTTGATGTGTCAACTTGCCTTGGCCACACTGCCATTATATTTGTAAAACATTGCTACAGATGTGTCTGGGAGGGTGTTTTTTTTGGATGAGATTTATCTGAGTGGACTTTGAGTAAATCAGATGACCCCACCATTCAATCAGTGAACACCATACAATAAGTTGAAGGCCTGAGTAGAACAAAAACACTGTCATCACCCTAGGAATTGTGCACCACACAGCCAAGAAACTTCAACTGTATGGGCTCTGCCCTGGGTCTTTGCCCTTCAGACTTTAGTACAGTTTCAGCTTTTCTCTGAATCTCTAACTGGTCAGCCCACCCTGATATTTGGGACTTTCTAACTTCTATGATCATGGAAAGAAAATAGAGAATCTCTTTCCAGATACAGACATGTACATTGCTTGTGTTTCTTTAGAGAACCCTGAGTAACATGGAGACCAAGCAAGACGATATAAATTAAGTGTAAAAAAACCACAATAATGTTTTTTTTTTTTCTGTACTTAATATTTCTCTGGTCACCTCCAGAATCTGGATGTATCAAAATGAGCCAATATATTAAAAACTCTGTATATGCTAAACATAACACAAACCTTATATCTTTATTCTACATTTATCCTGAAACAATGAAATCACTATTCTCATGGTGAAAATCTTTATTTAACATTCTTGCAATTGTTTCTTGAGAATTCTAAATGAAAATATATTAATATTCTCTACTTTTCTCTCAACAAAATAATTACATTTATATTTGATCACATACATAACTCATATTTTGAAAATACATTATATGTACCATGATATATAAGGAGTTGAATAGAATATGCTAGAAAGAATTATGGGGTGTTAAATAATGCTACTTGACATATTTGATTGTAAGACTTTTTCTAATTTCTTATTTTTATTTAGTACACTGCTACTGCTGTTCTGAAATGATTACTGCCTACATAAGATTATCTCTGTATTTCTGTAATGAATCTGAAAAATAAATAAAGAAAGAAAGAAAGGAAGGAAGGAAGGAAGGAAGGAAGGGAGGAAGGAAGAAAGCAAGAAAGAAAGAAAGAAAGAGAAGGAGGGAGGGAAGGAGAGAGACAACCTTTTTGTATTTAGCAGTTTAGTATAAGCTCTTTAGAAAGACCTAGAAATGCAACCGTGGAGGGTTTTCTACACTTGAAAAATACATTTCATATTAAAACTTTAATTTCTATGGTTGTATTTCCTAGGTGTGTGTATATTTTAAAAATTATGAATTGTTCTTTTCATATTATCTTAAAATCATAATTTAATTAGACTCTCACACTTTGTTTTAAAAATCGTTCTGACTTCCATACTATCTCTGAAAATTATACATAAATTAAAAATTTAAAGTTACTCTAGTAAAAGAATTACATGTAGAAGACTATAACTAAAAGTATATTATGGCAAGTAAAATGAAAAAGAACCAAGGTGAAATATATGCTTCATTCAATTTATTCTAGAGAGAGACCTTCTGCTTCTCCTTGTACCCCTTTAACTTATTACAATGTCAGAGGTGGGAAAGGAACTCTGGAAAGAATTCATTTCAAACAGAATTCAACAAAATGCTTTGCAAAAATACTTGATTCTACAGTCATAAGGTGGGATTTTTAGCTGCTTATTATCATTATCATTTACATAACCAAGTATGTCTGAGTTTTAAAAAATAAATTAGAACATTTAGAGAAATGTTTTAAACATTAAACTTAGTGGATAAAAAAAAAACTAATCATTAATGTATTTCAGTAGATGTTGTTACTAAACCATTATATTTCATTCTAATTTGTAATTGCAGAAAAAAATAATAACAATACTTCAAATTGGAAATGTGTTTACTTGAACTAATTAGTCTAAAAAGTGATGAGTGCTAAATTAAACTTAGATCTAAAATTATCTTCAATAAATATGAGAAAAACAAGATGCATATCCATACATATTATTTAGAATGTCATTTTTGAACTTTGTCTATACAATTTGATAAATTAGAAGGGCCATGTGAACTGGGAAGGGGCTGGGTACAAACACGGTACATGCAAACCTTGGAAAACCCAGGGTCATCTACAACTAAAGTATCATGATTGTTGAACTGTGAAATAAATTTGGTTAAAAGAAAATTAATTCAAACATTGAGATTTTGTTGAAGAAGCCTCAATATTTGGGAATGTTGAAAAGGGACACTGATAAGTCCTGAGATTAGAGAATGCTGGAGTTTTATCGTAAGGAGGCGAAGCCCAAGGCAGCCATGCACACCTAAAGCAAAGGGATGTGGTTAGGATCTTGGAGCATGGAACAGAGGAGCAGAGAGGTGGCTTTCTGCTATGATTACATGTGCTCTGTAGCCTCTGCCTCCATGGACCGTCCTTCTTCTTCTGACATCTACTACTCAGGAATCCCCAGAAGGAACCCTATGCATGCTTCCCCATCTATAAAGTGGAGATGACGGTCATACCTAGCTCCAGAGATCCTTAAGGACCCAATGAACTGTGCTATCTGAAACAATTATAAAAATCCACATATTTGTACTTAGTAAACACACTTAGTGCTATTTATAAGCATTTGTATACATTAGTATTTTTTAAAATAATTTTATTTAATTTGTTATATATGACAGCAGAATGCATTACAATTCATATTACACACATAGGACATAATTTTTACATATCCCTGGTTGTACACAAAGAATATTCACTCCATTCATGTCTTCATACATGTACTTTGGATAATGATGTCCATCTCACTGCACCATCATTTCTAACTCTCTGCCCCCACCCTCCCCCTCCCACCCCTTTTCTCTATGTAGAGTTCATTATTCCTCCCTTACTCCCCCTCCCTACCCCATTATGAATCTTCCTTATATCAGAGAAAACATTCAGCATTTGGTTTTTTTGATATTGGCTAACTTTACTTAGCATTATATTCTACAACTCCATCCATTTACCTGCAAATGCCATGATTTTATTCTCTTTTATTGCTGAGTAATAGTCTGTTGTGTGTATATACCACATTTTCTTTATGGATTCATCTACTGAAGGGAATCTAGGTTGGTTTCACAATTTACTACTGTGAATTGTGCTGTTATAAACATTGATGTGGCTGTGTCCCTGTAGTATGCTGTTTTTAAGGCCTTTGGGTAGAGACCAAGGAAAGGGAGAGCTAGATCAAATGGTTGTTCCATTCTGAGTTTTCCAAGGAATCTCCATACTCCATATTGGCTGCACCAATTTGCAGTCCCACCAGAAATGTATGAGTGTGCATTTTCTCCACATCCTCGCCAACATTTATTGTTGTCTGTATTATTAATAGCTGCCCTTCTGACTGGACTGAAATGAAATCTTAAAGTAGTTTGGATTTTGCATTTCTATAATTGCTAGAGATATTGAATATTTTTTTCATGTATTTGTTGATTGATTGTATATCATGATCTGAAAAGTGTTGGTTCAGGTCCTTGGCCCACTCATTGATTGGATTAATTGTTTTTTTGGTATTTAGCTTTTTGTGTTCTTTGTATACCCTAGAGATTAGTGCTCTATCTGAAGTGTGAGGGGTAAAAATTTTCTCCCATTCTGTAGGCTCTCTATTTACCTCACTGATTGTTTCTTTTTCTGAGAAGAAATGTTTTAGTTTGAATCCATCCCATTTATTGATTCTTGATTTCAGTTCTTGTGCTATAGGAGTCTTATTCAGGAAGTTGGGGCCTAATCTGATATGATAGAGATTAGGGCCTACTTTTTATTCTATTAGATGCAGGGTTTCTGGTTTGATACCTAGGTCCTTGATCCATTTTGAGCTGAGTTTTGTGCATGGTGAGAGATAGGGGTTTAATTTCATTTTGTTGCATATGGATTTCCATCTTTTGACCACCATTTGTTGAAGAGGCTAACTTTTCTCCAATGTATGTTTTTGGTAACTTTGTCTAATATAAGATAATTGTAAATTTGTGATGCCACCTACTTCACTCTTCTTGCTAAGGATTGCTTTAGGTATTCTTATTTTTACAGATGAATTTCATGACTGCTTTTCCTATTTCCATGAGGAATACCTTGGAATTTTGATTGGAATTGCATTAAATCTGTATAGTGCTTTTGGTAGCATGGTCATTTTGATAATATTAATTCTGCCTATCCAAGAACAAGGTAGATCTTTCCATCTTCCGAGGTCTTCTTTGATTTCTTTCTTTATGGTTCTTTGTGTTTCTGTAGTTTTCATTGTATAGGTCTTTCACCTCTTTCTTTATGTTGATTCCCAAGTTGTTGTTTTTTTTCTTTTAAGGCTATTGTAATTGGCGTAGTTTTCCTCCTTTCCCTTTCAGAGTATTTGTCTCTGATATACAGACATGCCTTTGATTTATGGGTGTTAAGTTTATATCTTGCTACTTTGCTGAATTCATTTACTAGTTCTAGAAGTTTTCTGGTGGAACTTTATGGGTTTTCTAAGTGTAGAATCATATCTTCAGCAAATAGTCATAATTTGAGTTCTTCTTTTACTATTCACATCCCTTTATTTCATCTGTCTAACTGCTCTGACTGGTGTTTCAAGAACTATTTTAAATAAAAGTGGTGAAAGAGGGTATCCCTGTCTTGTTCCACTATTTTAGAGGCAATGTCTTCAATTTATCTCCATTTAGAATGATGTTGGCCTGGGGCTTAGCATAGATAGCTTTTATGATGTTGAGATATGTTCCTGTTATCCCTAATTTTTACAGTGTTTTGAACATGAAGGGTGCTGTATTTTGTCAAATGCTTTTTCTGTGTATTTTGAGATGATCATATGATTCTTATCTTTAAATTTATTGATGTGATGAATTACATTTATTTATTTACGTATGTTGAACCATTCTTGCATCCCTGGGATGAATCCCACTTGATTGTGGTGCAATATTTTTTTGGTATGTTTTGAACACAATTTGCCAGAATTTTATTGAGAATTTGTGCAGCTATGTTCATCAGGGATATTGATCTGAAGTTTTCTTTCTTTGATGTGTCTTTGCCTGGCTTTGGAATCAGGGTGATATTTCCCTAATAGAGTGAGTTTGGAAGTGCTCCCTCTTTTTCTATTTCTTGAAGTAATTTGAAGAGTATTGGTATTAGTTCTTCTTTAAAGGACTTGTAGAACTTGGCTGTGTATCCATCTGGTCCTGTGTTTTTCTTGATTGGTAGGCTTCTAATGACATCCTCTAATTCATCGCTTGAAATTGATCTGTTTAGATTGTGTATATCATCTTGATTCAATTTGGGAAAATAATATGGCTCAAGAAATTTGTCAATGCCTTCAACATTATCTATTTTATTCGAGTACAAGTTTTCAAAGTAATTTCTAATAATCATCTGTATTTCTGTAGTGTCTGTTGTGATATCACCTATCTCATCACATGTTAGTAACTTAAGTTCTCTCTCTCCTTCTCTTTTGTTAGCATAGTTAAGGGTCTGGAAGCTTTATTTATTTTTTTTAAAGAGCCAAATTTTGTTTTGTCATTTTTACAATTGTTTCTTTTGTTTCTACCTCACTGATTTCAGCTCTGCTTTTAATTATTTCCTGTCTTCTACTGCTTTTGGTGTTAATTTGTTCTTCTTTTTCTAGGGCTTGAGTTGTAATGTTAGGTCATTTATTTGTTGATTTTTTCTTCTTTTAAGGAATGAACTCCATGTAATGAACTTTCCTCTTAGTACTGCCTCATACTGTCCCAGTGATTTTGATATGTTGTGTCAGTGTTCTCATTTACCTCTAAGGATTTTTAATCTCCCCCTTGATATCTTTTGCAATGCATTGTTTATTCAGTAGCATATTGTTTAGTCTCCAGTTGTTAGCATAATTTTAATTTTTTTTGTTTTGTCATTGATTTCTAATTTCATTCCATTATGATCTGATAAAATGCAGGATAGTATCTCTACTTTTTTGTATTTGCTAAGTGTTGCTTTCTGTCATCATATATGGTCTATTTTAGAGAAGGATCCATGTGCTGCTGAGAAGAAAATGTATTTGCTTGTTGAAGGATAAAATATTCTGTATATGTCAGTTAAGTCTAGGTTAAAATAGTATTATTCAGCTCTATATTTTCTTTGTTCAGCTTTTGTTTGGAAGATCTATCTAGTGGTGAAAGACGTGTGTTAAAGTAAGCCAAAATATTATGTTGTGGTCAATTTGGTTTTTGAACTTGAGAAAAATTTGTTTGGTGAACATAGATGCTCCAATGTTTGGGGCATATATATTTATAATTGTTATCTCTTGTTAGTGTATGATCCCTTGAGCTGTATGAAATGTCCTTTTTTATCCCTTTTGATTAACTTTAGCTTGAAGTCTACTTTATTTAAAATGAGTCTGGAAACCCCTGCTTGCTTTCACAGTCCCTGCGAGTGGTTATGATTTTTCCCAACCTTTCACCTTCAGTCTGTATATGTTTTTTTTCTATGAGATGAAGTCTCCTGGAGGCAGAATATTGTTGGGTCTGCTAGCCTATGTGTTTTGATTGATGAGCTTAGGCCATCAACATTCAGGGTTATTATTGAGACATAATTTGTATTCCCAGGCATTTTTGTTTATTTTTGTTATTTAACATGACTTGGTTTCTCCTTTGATTAGTTTTTACTTTAGTGTAATTAATCCCTCTCTGATTTTCATTGTTGTTTTTCATTTCCTCTTCATGGAATATTTTGCCAAGGATGTTTTATAGTGCAGGTGTTCTACCTGTAAATTCTTTTAACTTTTGTTTATTATGGAAGGTTTTTATTTCATCATCAAATCAAATCTTTATTTTGCTGGATACAAGATTATTTTTTGACATCTATTTTCTTTCAGAGCTTGATATATGTTGTTCTAGGATCTTCTAGCTTTCAGGGTCTGGGTGGAAAAAATCTGCAGTTATACTAATTGGTTTCCCCTATATATAATCTGATTCCTTTCTCTCTTGGCTCTTAATTTCCTATTCTGTATGTTAGGCACTTTCATTATAATGTGACCTGGTGTGGATCTGTTGTGATTTTGTACATTTGGTTTCCGTAAGCTTCTTGCATTTGGTTTTCCAATTTGTTCTTTATGTTTGGAAAATTTCCTGATACTATTTCATTGAATAGATTATTCATTCCTTTTTTTGGGAACTCTATGCCTTTCTCTATCCCAATAACTATTAAATTTGGTCTTTTTATGTTATCCCATATTATTTGAAAGTTCTGCTCATGGTTTCTTACCATTTTCACTGTGTGGTCTACATCCTTTTCAATATTATATATTTTGTCTTCATTGTCTGAGGTCCTGTCTTCTAGGTGTTCTACTCTATTGGTGGTGTTTGCAAATGAACTTTTAATTTGGTTTATTGTTTCTTTAATTTCCAGGATATCTGTTTGTTTGTTTTTTTAGAACCTCTATTTCCTTATTGAAGTAGTCTTTTGTTTATGCAACCCTTTGTCCAAATGATTTTTTGCTGCCTGTATTTGCTCTCTTATATCATCCTTTTATTCACAGAATATTTTAATTATGTACATCTCGAACTCATTCTCTGTCATTTCATCTGCTCTTTGCCAGCCATAGATTATCATAATGTGCTATCTTGATTCGTTTGGGGCACTTTCCTCCCTTGTCTTTTCATGTTGCTCATGTGTCTTCTTTTTGGCACTGCGGGTCCAAGGGTTACCGTTTTCACCCTGTAAGCTTATAGTGTTCTTGTAGGCTTCCAGTAACTCTCTTTTGTGGGGAAGGACAATGTTAATTGATCCTAATATAAATGATATACAGCCTATGAAACAATTCATTGCTATTAAGGCATTTATAGTTTGACCACAATGTAAACAAATGTTGAATTTGATTATTATCTATGATATAATCTGTAGGTTTGTAGAAGGGTTTACAGTTTCTGATGGTGGACAATGATCCAGGGGTGAGGTGTAGGTGAGGAGGCAGGATGTGAGGATATAGAGTTCAAGTACATGGGAAGACAGTAGAGTGTATGAAACTGGAGCAAGGGGATATGGAGAAGAGGAAAAAAAAGGAGAAAAAAAAAGAAGGTGGTAGAATAAGATGGATATCATTATCCTAAGTGCATGATTGAAGACTTGAATAGTACGAATATACTTTGCATATAGACAGTGTTATGTAAAAAGATGCTCTATATGTGTATTATGAATTGTAATACATGCTACTGTTGTAAATACAATTTGGAATTTAAAAAAAGAAAAAAAGAAACTGAACACATGTATGTTAAGAAAAATAAAGAATGTTAATATAGTAAAAAATTGGAGGAAAATAAAGCAGAAAGAAAGGAAAGGAAATATACTTCTCAGCTATAATGCACTATTCAGATATCCCAGTCCTCAAAATCCTAGTTTCTGTAAAGTACTTGGTTTCACTTATGTTAGGGATGTGAGGGCAGGAAAATATAGGGGGAGAAGAAAAAACGAAAGGAAAATAAAAGAAAAAATATCTCGAAGGAACTAACCAGGATTGTTGTTTGATTTGGTTGGAGATCAGTCTCTTTCCTGCTCCACTTCTCATCCACGGGTGGCGTTGTCTGTTGTTAGCTGCTATCTCTGCCCTATGAATAGAGAAGGTAATCAGGGTAGGAAGGCTAGTCCTGGTGCAGGGCACCTGGAAGTGATGTGTGGCATCTGCCATTCCTTGAAGGGAGACTGCACCTCAAGGGTCTCTTTTTGGGCCTGCTCATATGACTTGAGCACCTGATCCTATCTCCCTATCTTGTCTAAAGATTTCCCGTTTCCTGGTCTGTCTGTTAGTCTCCAAACTGTTCCACCCTTTCTCTCTCCCTTATTTGTTCCCAATTAAGAGACCTCTCTCACCAGGTCTCCAGTGGGCGGTGCCCCAGTCGCACTGTGTATGCGTCCCAATGAGAGCTGTTTTGTATTAGGCAGTTAGTTATTGTAACAGGTTACCAGCAGCTAGGGAAAGGAGAAAGCTGAATACTGGGTACCTGTCCAGCTGGAGTTCCAATTTGGGAGCTACCCCCCCCCCCCCCCCCGCAAAGATGGCGAGAAAGGTGACCCAAGGTGGGTCACAACGCTGGGGTGTTGTGTCAGTTAAGGGGTGCAGGCAATGACGTCGTGCATTGTGTTCAGATGTGAATTCAGTGGCGTGCAGAGTTACTGTCATTGGCTATCTTCCAAGCCTATGGAATGTCCCCAGGTGCAGGCAGACTACTGCGCATAGAGAAGGCAGTAGCTGCCAAGAGTTGCAAGATGGAGGCCACCAGGGGAGCAACTGGGGAAGCCCCATATTGATAAAACGGAGTCCACAGGGGAGTGATGGCCAACATTCCTGTAGGTGGGCAGCCGCTGGGTGTCCAGCATGGAAGTGGCCTGTGGGAATTCTGCGGCCAGTGCTGCTGTAGCAACCCAGTTAATGCACTCAAAGCCCTGGGAGGGAGTTGGGAGACCTGCTTTAACGCTGAGACACGGAGCCCTGCGCATGTGCACAGCTGCAATGATTTCTGTGTGAAAGCAGCTGTGGAGGTGTCCTCTGTCCCTCTCAGAGAAGCTGTATTCTCATTAGTTGAGACCTGGGTCACAGAGCACCACAGAGTGCTTCCTCCCTCTGCTCCACCATCTTGGGTCTCTGCATTAGCATTTTTAAAAATTGAAAACAATGCTATTTGATTTCACACTGAATCACTAAAGTTATCAGATATCAGAACATTAGAAAACAGGACTCACTAATACATTTGTGAATGCTTTAAGATCTTTTGTGTAAAGTTTATGTTTGTTTTGAATTTCATTGTATCATTCCAACATCAGATATCCATAGAAACTGCCCTAATGAAAACTGACAGTTGTACAATGCAACCAAAAAAACTGTTTTTGAAATAGCTCATGGAAACGATCTCACACCACACAACTGACATGAATTAGTTCTGAACAAAGCACAACCTTAGAGATTACAAACTTGACTTGCAATTAGAGATTGTTAATACAGAAATATAGGGAAGCAAGTGGAGTACGTTAAATATGTGTGAAGGGAATATTGTGTTAGTGGCTGAGAGCTGTCCCACTTGAAAGATAATGTTTTATCATAAAATATATTACTAGATGAAGGAGCCCCAATTAGGAAGGGCTATTGCGGCTAGCTGGAAGCCATAAGTTCCACCTGATAATAAGTATGTATGTGACGCACCTGTAAATGCACGCGAGGCACCTGCAAAGCTAAAGGTATATAACCGGGTGAAAGTGGTCGGAGTCTAGAGAAGAATGAATTCATTCAGTCAGTCGTGCAGTCGCTCGCTCGGTCGGTCAGAAGAAGAGTTCGGGTCGGAGAAGAAGAAAAGAATCAGAGCGGCCAGAACGTAGTCAGAGCAGTTACAGAAGAGAAACCAGATAGAAGAAGTAATTGCTGGTCACAGTCAGGCCGAGGCTGCTGAAGAAAGAAGAAAGAAGAAAGAAGCTCTAAAAAAGAATCTTTCTCTAAGCTGAGCTCTCTCTAATCTTTCTCTCTAAGCTCTAAGAAGAGGAAGAAGAAAAAGTTCTCTCTAATCTTTCTCTCTAAGCTCTAATTTTTCTAAGCTCTCTCTCTCTCTAAGCTGAAGAAAGAAGAAAGAAGAATTTTTCTCTCTAAGCTCTTTCTCTCTCTAAGCTGAAGAAGAAAGAAGAAAGCTAGCTCTCTCTAGCTCTCTAAGCTATCTCTAGAAGTAAAGAAGAAATCTCTTTCTTTCTCTCTCTAAGCTCTCACTAAGAAAGTAGAAGTAAAAGTAGTAGTATCTTTACTCTGCCTCCGAGTTTTTCTCCCGCGGCAGTTTGTGGCTGTAAGTCAGGCAGCCTACAACTAGATGTTAAGCGTTGGACTGATTGTATCCCACTCACCAAACTCTTAGGTTAAATTTGTGCCTCCAGGACCACAGAATGTGACCTGCTCAAAAGTAGGGTTGTCCAAGCTGTAACTATTTCAGATGAGGTATTAGAGCTGACCTTAATCCCTTATAAAAGGAGAGAATGGGACAGTATGACACCATGTAAAAGGAAGGAAGAGATTGGTGATGTTTCTATAAGCCACAGAATGCTAGAAATTACCACTGGAAATTAGGTAAAAACAGGGAGCAGATATCTCTCACATACCTCAGAAGACCCAACCCCTTTCTCCCCTTGATTTTGGACTACTAGCCTTCAGGAATGTGAAAAAACAGATTCCGTGTGAAGGGGGAAGTGTTCTTATTTTTAGTGCCTATTAATCATACAGATTAATGGGTTTCATTGTGGTATATTTATATATGCATATGACCTTAAACCTAGATGATATGATCTTGTTACAGAACCCTAGCAAATTAAAACACCAGAAGTTGAGGAGACATCAGCCTTCAAAAGTTATTTTAGCAGAATCTTAATAGAATATTATTTGTACTTTTGTGCAGCCTAATTTACTAGATAATTATTATATGTTTATTCCTGATAAAATATTAATGATATGAGGTTTTTTAAAATATCTAATAGACAATTTTCAATGCTTTTGGCATAAGGACTAGCCCAAATAAGATATATCCATATGTATATTTTACATAGTGAATTTCAATAAAATTTATCTGATCAGCTCCATCATGCTAATGACTATAGTTAATTATAAATGCTATTAAGGCTGCATTTTATAAAAAAATAGACAATTATAATTATGAATTGCATGCTCCATTTTATTTGACTGACAGCACTGAAGAAGCTTCATTTAGTAGATTTATTGAAAGCATATCACATATTTTCTCTAACTCATAAATTAGTTATATTTTAGGAGAAACCCTGTTTGCATAGCTTTGTAGGCAGTTTAGCAATATCAGTTCTTATGAATGCTAAAAGTAAAATCATACATGAACCCCTTTTGTCTTTTAGAAAATTGTATAAAGAATTTGAGATTTTTTAAAGCATCTATATATGGAAGATTTTGCCAAAAAGTGGCAAGACTTTTAACTTCCAAGAAAGGCATCTTGACAGAGTTTGCTATTTCATCTGCATGTCAAAATGATAGTTTTTACCTGTGCCCTTCCTAGAACAGAACAAAGGGAAATGGGAAAGTGTTTTCATGATCTGCAGGGACAATTAATTCCCTTACTAAGGCTACTAAGGAATGAGCCTTTGATATTTGTTTTTAATTGGGTATATCAGTTTTCACTAGAGGCTTCACAAAAGACATTGCTATGATCTTTAGCATTGTCTACTAGAGCAGTATGTGATGAAATGGAAGAAATATGAGAGAAAACATCATAGTATTAATTTATATGCATTTTATCCAAAATAATAAATTATGCCCATTATGGAAATAATAAATTTTATTGTTTTATGTAAATTGACTTTGGAACCATCAGTAGCTCTGATGTCAGATGAGTGTGCATAACATAAAACTGACAGTTACCCCAGCATGACAGATCACCTGAAACCTTAGAAAGGATACCCTACACATCAGAGTATTTTATGCATGCTGAGTTCATGGTGATATGTTAAAATTTTATATGCCAGCTTAATTCAACTTATAGCACCTCTAAAAACATTTTGTAGCTTAAAAGGAGTCTGTAAAGAAAGCTTAGAAATAAAATACCAGCAATGCTAAAACAATTAGGCAAACTGGCCTTCCCATAGCAAAACATACTATTCTCCAAATTGTGTGTGTGTTTTCAGTAATGTTACAATATAAACATAATGATGACTTAAGTATATCTAATTGAAAATCGCCTAAAAAAAAAAAAAGATTAAGATGATTTAAAGGATGAGTTCATATCCTAACACTAAAGATCATCATTTTATATTGTACATTGAAATATTGCCTGATAACAAATATATGTCATTATAAAATAAGGTGTGAGGATTTATTTTATGGAAAATATGTAAAAGTATAATCTAATTTCTGGAGAAATAAAAATGGCCAGGAAAATTAAATAAATAAGAATGTTCACACATATCTCTAAAATCATTCTTCCTAATACAATTACTCTTTCTTTATTGCTCTTCTTTTCCATGCTAGTTTTTGTGCTTTTTATTTTATGAAACATATAAGGAGATGAAAACTGAGTGAGTAGAGCACTAAGAATTTTTAGGGAAGTGAAAATATTCTATATGACACTATTGTAATGTATTCACTATGTACATTTCTCCAAACCTATAGAATGTCCATGACTAAGAAAGGAACCTAAGGCTACCTCTGGACATGACCTGTGGTTGTGACCTGTGAATGGAGGCTAACCATTCTTAAGAGTGTGCCACCCTGGTGGTAGGATACAGAAAGTGGAGAGACTGTGTGTGGTGACAGTGAGGATGAGGGTTCTCTATGCCTCTCTGAATTTTGTTGGAAACTTAAAACTACTCTACAGAAGCAAAGTATTTTTTTTTTAAAAATACATGAAAATTATAATATCACCAGGCTGATATTTTCTGTTTTCCTTATCAAGTTGATTTAAAAACACTGTGGTTGTTTATTCTAAATTTATCATATATTTCATAACATACCATGGCATTTAATCTAAAATTAATTCCTTTTAAATAATTTTTTTCCTATCAGAGAAGATACCACTGTATGAATGAGTCATAAGTTCCCTTTCGTTTTTCTGTTTACGCACATTCTTTTTGTAAATGTTTCTTTTGTAAATAATGTACAATGAGTGTATTATTTTCATACACGTTTTATTGCCCAAATGCACAAGATTTTCTATTGTAACTTAATTCTATATATTTGGTCAAGCACAAATAGCAAAAAACAACAACAACAACAACAAAAACATACAGTTGGTATGTATAAGAGTCAAATAGCAAAAAAAATGTATTGACATATAAAATAGTAGTAGTGGTATAAATAGCTAATTTTCATTGAGTATAATTATTTTGGGTCATATGCATGAAAACTTTCACTTGTAGCTATGACCATATTTGGAAACTACCACTCCAGTGAATGACTGAGCCTCTCATGTAGACATTTCCAAACTATTGTTGAGATGTGCTTAGTGTCTTTGTAAATTTATCAAGAAGGCTTTCAGACAAAATAGTCATGCCCAAATGACTTAGTAAGAATTTATGTCTTGCCAAAATTGCTGCCTTATTTGGGCACTGGAAAACTTAAGAATTTGGAATGAGATGGGGCACTTTAACCTTGATTTATGTTCTACATAGATTTCCATATGGTACTTGTTGTTCGTCACAATATCCATTAGAAATTCAGCTTTGCAAAATTAGAGAGACATCAAAAATAATGGCCCATTTGACACGAACCTGCAAATGCTTTTCAGCTCTAATCTACATAGTGGCTCCATGAACTTGCTATCTAACTTCAAACTTCAAACCCAAGCAATAGAAAGTGTTGGTGGCATCCTTCTCTCCTGTGTTATATACAAAAGATTATTACAGGAATAATGATGTGGTGACTCAAATACAGGTATTTTGTCTAATTTTACATACCTCTAAATCCTTTGAGACTGGGGAATCTACTTTTATTTTTTTCTTTATAGACTAAAGTGCAACAACAATAATTCAATAAATCTATGTTGAACTTGTCAGCAGAGAAAATAGTAAAATGCCTATACAATTTGGCATTATTGTTCACATCTCTTCACAATTCTGCTATTCATTTATCCCAGGCCACAAATTTGTTTGGTTCAATACCTAGCATGTTCATTACTCCTTTCATGCACCCATTATCTTTGTCTCTTTTGTTGGTCATATTCTCCTTAAATTTTTTCATTTTCTCATCCTCACTGTGTACACACTTCTTAGTTTCCTATTCCTATGTCTTAAATGGCCTTTGAACCAAATGGCACCCCCTTCCCAGTAATTCATAGACCTGTTATAGAGTTTACATTGAAAAGAATCCCATTTTCCATTGCTTTTCATTCATGAGATGGCCACCTAGTTTATTTTAAGCCTACTTGCATCAAGAAAAAATATGCTCAATAAATAGAAACACACACACAATTAATAAAAAATAAAATAAAATAAACAAAGAAGTGGAAAATAGAGGGGTAAAAAGGGGGAACCCAACCAAATTGAGAAGATTCAGAGATTCACTGGGGAACTGGAGACAAGAGGACTCTTAGACAAGGCACCTCTCTAATATTGCACACTTGGTTGTGAGAGGTTGGTGATGGAAGACAGGAAGAGATTTCTAATTTTTTTTAACATTAGTAATCTTAGAAGAGTTTTTCTTTTATTTTTATTTCCTTTTTTTCCCCCACATTGACCCAAAATCCCCAGGTCTAAGACCATTACATTAGCAGGTGCCTTAATTCACATTATTCTTGTAGGAGTTGTAGGAATGTAGAAGCATTTAAATTGGATATGGACAGAGAAAAGGAACAAAAAATAAGAAGAAAATACCAGAATTCTAAGAATTTCCAGCCACAAAGCACAAAATCAGGAAATTAGAAGGAAAAAAAAATCAGAAAAACAAAACAAAACAAAACAAACCCAACCAGTAACAAAGAGAAAATAGCTCTGGTGACATTTCTAGGATAAAGCCAAGTGTGCAATGTCTCCCATTTGAAGGATATTGTAGCTTTGTTATTAAGATAAAACAAAACAAAACAAAAACTACTGGGCCAGCAGTATACTGACATAGAAATGGACAAAAATTATAGTGGCAGAGAGTGTAATAAGACGCCTGGTTCATGTGGCTCTGTGTGATTCCTACTAAAGTTTCTGAAGCCAGTGCCCAGAAAAGCATTATTAGAGAAAATCTGGACAAGGTCACTCAGCACTGTTGCTGGAGAGATGTGGCAAGAGGATGCAGAGGCACTTAGAGATGGACATGGCTGAACAGGAACGTGACCTCACCAAGTCCTGTCCTGTGAGACCCTAGGAGAACTAGGAATGTGTAGGTGCTTTCTTCCCCACCTGGAAATAAATCCAGACAGTGAAAATTAAATAAAGTTTCCAGAAACTAACATATTTGAAATAGAGGTAGCCAATCAAGAAAATGTCAGGAGAATTCTCTGGGGAAGATAGAAAAACTATAGGTTAGGATAGATAAGATGAGGTTCCAGGAGGATGATACTGCCTAGAATATAACCACAATATATTTTTTCCTTATCACCAGTTTTAAGGGTAATCTAAAATGCTAATCCTTATCCTGGAATATATTGTGTGTCTAAGAACATGGTGTGTGTGTAGTGATACACATGTGTGAGTGTGTGTATGTATATATATGAATGCATATTCATTTCCTGTATTTTAATGATATTAGTTAAGTGTAAACCATTTAACTGATATTACAAAAACAATTTCCAAAAATATAAAATGAATCCTAGTTGAAAGAAAGTAGGTGGATAAAAAATGAACAAATGACACTAATTCATCCATTAGAAGCAAAGTGCTCCATTCTAAATTCTAAAACTAGTCAAAAGTCGCCCACTACTGTAATAGGAAGAGCATCAAAACAGGGGAAGTGACAGCATCAATGCCTCATTCAAAATCACAATAGCAATTTTTATATTTTAGGAACTATAAACACAATAAAATGTGATGTCGGCTTTTTACCTAAGATGCTGGCTGAATGTGCTTTAGTTAACAATACTCTTTTTTAATTGTGTAGGAAATTAACCAGTATCATGTTCTGGGGGTAGATATTTTGAAAATGCCTATATGTTTGCCTTTGAATAATCATCTGTACTAATTTTATGCTATGCAAGGTGATGCTCTGGATCAGATACATGTCATCACTAAATCCGTCACAGTAGATAAATGTGCTGGCAGCCCTCACCCATGTCTTACTCCTGGGACAATCACAATTATTCTGAGTTGCTGAGTATTCCATAGGGGAAATGACTTTTCTTCCTTATAAAGGGATAAAAGGCAGCTACTTCTCTCCTCATCTCAACGGGTTCTTTTGAAAACAGAAAGACCTGGGTCCTTCTCTGTGTGCAAACAATCTCTCTGGGAGACAGACAGCCCATGTCTTACTTTTCAGATCTGGAGATTTCTACAAGATCTGTGACTCCATCCATTTAAGACGGGTAAACATCTGGGGAAGTTTCTCTCTAGTGTCCCTCATCCACCGGGCTCAATTTGAAGATGACTCTGAATCAAAACCATTTGACTCTCTCAGGGAGTAAGGGAAGTTTTATTATCCCTCCAAATCATTAAATCAAGCTTCTAAACAAATGGCTCTAGATCTACTTCCCATGTGTTTGAGAACTCTAAGAAAGTTAGGACTTTTGCAGGAGCATGGAGATCTGGGAAAGTTTATTTCCCAAGCTATGGAATTAAAAATTCCATAACCTTTCCATCAACACGGCTGAGAAATGACACCGTAGATGTACTTACAAGCGTCCTTCCAAATAAATCTGACCCCATGACAGTGTTTTTAAAAACAAATATAGAATTATTATTTTCAAAACATGGAGAATTAAATACGGTCTTCTGTATCTGGCAGTTTATAAATTAACAAGCCCCGGTCTTCAAGGATAACACTAGTTTTATTACTCTCCTGTGACAACTTATAAGATCTTCATGTCTCTTAAGTACCCACTCCGTCTATCCCAATAAGAATCATCTATCTTCCGAAATCACAGAAACTGTATCTCCTTTTTGCTGTCATCTTTAAAGTATGCCCATCTTATGGGAGTTGATATAGCCTTACTGCCGATTTCTGATATTCAGATGCTCTTTGATTTTTTGTCATAAGTGCACATCTTTCATATATACACTCAGATTTGAATTTTAAAATGTAACTAATGAGAAAAATGACCTGCTTCATCCTTCTCTCTTTAATCTTGTTCAATAATATTTTCACCCTTTCTAACAGCATTCCTACATTATTCTATAAATTCAAAGCTCAAAACATTGAAAGAAAACCTTGATACTAGTTTCATTTTGGCAGAAGATCACTGACCATGATCTTGTCTAAATATTTCTCACTGCATGCAGAAACACTATTTTATTTGCATTTCATTTTTTAATGACTATAACAAGATTTCCTGCAAGAGTAACAGCCTGAGAGTGCAATTGATTTTATTAAACCCCAGCTTTTTTGTTGCTCTTTATTATTTTATAAATATGCTTTTTTATGTTTAGAAATGTCCATTTGGCTTCATTATGTTGTGCCTCTTTTTCAGCTAACATTTGACACTTCTTTGTGGAGATTCTTACTCACCAGAGCCATGCTTCATTGAGGATAATTACAGCAAGTTTTTAAAAACGTTCAGCTCTCCTGGACTCAGCATTCTGTGCACTTGAGAATGTGGCATAGTTTTTATTTATTCACATTTCAGTTAATTTTGTGTTGTGTTTTTGAGACCAAAAAATTTAAGTTGTGGATATTCTAGGTTCTGTATTTTTATTTTCCCAAGTGAGTGTTATTCCTTAATTTTAATAAGATATATTTGACTGGGTTTAAATTGCAAACACTTTGAGTGACAGCTCTGGTTTTGGTTCAGCTATTGTTCTTGAAGACAGGTGAATTTGAATGATTCACCTGTTTGTGGTTTAAGGTTTACTCAAAATAGCCCTTGTTTGGAAATCTCCTTTTTAGCTCCTTCTTTTCTGAAAATCTAACTGTTTTAGTGTTCATAGTTAAACAGCTTTAATCTGGTTTCCCAGGCAGGAAAGATGGGGCTTGTCTCAATCTGCTTGAAGTAGCACTGTTGCTAGGACATTAAAACCCACAGAAAAATGCAGAACCACATTAATGTTTCTGATTCTAGTCATTCTCCAGTACTATCAGGGAGTTTTTTTTTTCTTCATTATTTGCATATTTGAAATTTTGAATATCTGTGTATGTGGGTGGGTGGGTGGGTGTATATACTATCTCCTGAGTTGATTTTTGTCCACTTTATTATGACTCATAATCAATCTCTTTTCTTGGGAAACCCCAAATCATATTCCAATAGACAAAACTCCGTTTCCCAAATCTTTTTAAAGATTTAAAAGAAAAACTTGAATTATATTGTTGTCTTCAAAGTTATAGGTGATGACTGTTTGCTACTAGGAATTGCTATGACAACATTTTTTTTTTCAGTTTAAACAATATTTTTTTGCCCTGAAATACAATAGAGCACATGTTAAACATTTACACATTATGGGGAATGTGATTTAATGACTTTTTTTTTTTTTTTTTTGAAGGGAGGGAAACAGTAGTCTGTTGAGAAAAAAGGAAAGGAAAGAACTAATGGGGAGGGATTGAAGGAATTTACATAATTTGGTAACTTTCAATTTTATATGCATCTTATTTTCCTTAACCTTCTTTCTGATATATAGTAGTAAAAACTTTCTGTTTGGTATTTGTTCGTTGATAGAGAAAAGTAGATAAGTCTATCATTTAATAGAATCATTTTCTTCAAAAACAACCAAAAAGTAAGCACATTCATACCTCAACCTAACTGCTAGGGTATAAAAAATTCATTCTGGGTAACATTTTATAATGATTTCTTCATTGTCTAAGTTTCATTTCTTATACACAAACTCTACCTACACATATGTACAAATCAGGAATAATGCAGTGTCTCGTGTTATTTTTGTGAATAATCTTTCCTTTGTTGGAATCACAAAGTATGGGAAAAAAATGACTGTCCTGATGGCAAAACTGTCTTCACTGGAAGAGTCCAAGGACTTCATTTAATGAGTGAGGTCTGGTGTTCTTTGACTCTAAATGCAAGTCACCATGGTTAGTAGCACAAACCACAGTGTCTAACATGCTGTTGGTGCTCACTAAATACTTATTAAAAGAATGATGTTCAAATAAATAAACACATGTTTATCATATATCCATCTGTTTGAAAGTATGAAGGTAAGAAAAATTAGTTGAAGATATCTTTTAAAAGCAACACCTTTAATATAACAGTCAAAATTTAGCCAGAATGTGCTATAATGAAATTAGAAAACAAAAAAAAAAAAACCTGGAAAATATTCACTAGAAACTTGTAAAGTAAGTTAAAATTTCCTCCAACTTGTTAATTTCAATAATGTTTCATTTGCTAATGAATAGTGTCACAAATCCTAATTACTTACAGCCTATAGGACTTCCCATAAACCCCTATTCCCAGAAAATGAGCCAAAGTTTTAAAATCTTGATTCCCCTGCCAAACAGAACATTGACCCCTCTATTGTAGTCCCAGCCCAGAGTGGGCAAGATTGAGGTCAGGGTGAAGTTTGAATAAGGCAATTGCCTTCTGAGTTAAAAGGCTTTGTTGCATTCTCAAATCCTCAAGGCAACAAGTGTCTCTTCAACCCTGTCATTAAACTGGGCATATCCTCCTGTGCTAAGAGATACTCCATTATTAGAAAAGAATATAAATATACATTTGAAGCCAGAAACTTTAAACATGATGGTAGGTGAAACATTACTGACGGCTCTTCCCTCAGAGTCAATGGTTCCCTTGATATCATTTGCTTACACATTTCTCACATGAATGGTTTTGCCAAATGAATAGCTTTCACATTAATATACTGGGCTGACAATGGCAGACTGCCCTTTAAGAGAATGCATTAGCAGCAGGGCTTAAAATGAATAGAGTTGCATCTTCCCTGTCACCTCCTTTTTTTTTCTTTCTTTTTTTTTTTTTTTTTTTTTTTTTTCATAACGCTTATAAGAGAAAAAGATGAAATGAGGTCAGTCATTAAAAGTAATTTGATACAAAAGAAAGTATATAAGCCTCATATGGTAGGTGATGTGACAGTTGTGAAATTTGGGGTAAATTTTAAAAATGGCATCTGCCACTAAATATCAGTATATATTTTCCTGTAATAGAAAACAAAAGATTACTTCTTTTATAGGTAGGAATGAGAAAATTGCCCTCTGAGAAAAGCATATGAAGAAGTAGATTCATCATTCTCAGGTGAGTCTCAGGGAATGCTAATGTCCTTATTTTTGCTTTTTATAGTTGCTAAGGAGTCCTAGGTGAAGAGAAGCTAGCATATTTAAAGGAGAAGAGAAGAGACAGTTGGTCAGGTAATATGAAAAAGCTAACATATTATGGGAAGTAGGTTTGTCAGAAAAGCTTTAATTTTTGGAGCACACCAAGCTTAGTTTGTGTTGCAGGGCATTGGAAGCGTCTGGCCATCAAGAAGAAGCACAAGAGAAGTGTGTGTGAATGGGAAAGAGCTGTCATTGGAAAGTTTTGGTGTAATTTGAGCAAATTTATCTGAAGCAAAGCGCTTCACATAATGAGTGATGATTTGGGGTTTGTCGGTGATTCTGTCACATATATAATTTTGGTCAAGCATGATTTGCAAAGAGAAAGCTATGGCTTATTGCCGAAGTCATGTATTTCAGAGAAAAAAAATAATGTGCACTCTAAGTTTTATAATGTTAGGTTTGTGGTGTGTGTGCATGTGTGTATGTCTATGTAGACATGGGTGAGCAAGCTGGGATGAGTGAGTGTCACTGAATGCCCCCAAGCTTTCTAGTGCATAGTTCCTCCCACTCAAAGGTAACACAGGAAAAAGAAGGGAATGAAATTAAATTCATGGAAATGCATGTCAGAAAGCCAGAGAGAATATCTTCTTGGATTAAAGAACATGAGTTCTTGATGAAGGAAACTAAAAAGATGAGAGATTTGATTTATACTCTGTAAGTCCATTAACTTATAAAATGACTTCTAAGACATGCATTGAGAAATGATATTGGTCTGTTATTATTTATACAAACCACTTGCATTGTAAGCTCTTTGTATAAATAATTCCATGAGAGTTAACTTAATCTTAGAACATGGTGGATCGTGGTTAAATTAAATAATGCACATAACTCATCATCATATTTACACAGTGATTGTCAAGGCCTCATTTTGATACTCCTATGTTCCAGTAATTTGTATTACTCATTCACTTAAAAATTGACTTCCTCAGATCATTAGATGAAAAATCTGAACCCAAACTGGGATTTTACATAGATATATTCTAGAGAGGGAGGGAGCACAGTAAATTTTTTATTTATTTATATGTTTGAGATCGTGGGGATTGAATCCAGGGTAACTCTAGCACTAAGTTACATCCCCAGACCTTTCAAATTTTATTTTATTTTTTATATTTTTGGTGCCAGGGTTTGAACTCAGGGGCACTCAACCACTGGGCCACATCCCCAGCCCTTTTTTGTATTTTATTACAGACAGGGTCTCATTGAGTTGCTAAGTGCCTTGCCATTGCTGAGGCTGGCTTTGAACTGGCGATCCTCCTGCCTCAGTCTCCCAAGTGCTGGGATTACAGGCATGTGCCACCATGCCCGGCTTCAAATTTTATTTTTGAGACAGGTTCTCATCAAGTTGCAGAGCTTGCGACTCTACTGCCTCAGCCTGAGATGTGCACGCCACATCCGGCAATTTTGTTTTCTTTGAGGAAATATAATGTCCTTCAACAGAGGAGAACTATTTCCACTGTTAAGGACAGATAATGCTTTGCTCCTTTGCTTCACAGCCTTTTCTTCTTTTTCTTTGCAAATGTCTTTGTATGAACAGCACTGGGTTTCTATTTGAGAGATAGTCTGTCTTTCCTTTTTATCTCGAGCAGTGCCACTTATGTCGACTGAAACTAACCAGTACTAATTTACAGAAGGCTTATCTGCCACAATAACCAATGCACACAGCAACCTATGAGTGAGCCAAAACCACATTTACCTAAACCATGATGGACACAAACAGGAGTATTGAAAAGTGTTCCTTCAAATATATTATAGGTTTTGAAAGAATAAATGAGTATGTGGAGAAAGAGGATAAATCAGAAGGATAGACAAATAATATCTCATTTATCCATCTACACATACCAGCTTCTCTTTGCTAAGAGATTTTTTGAATTTATTTTCTAAACCATATTTTTGTCAGGACCATTTAAATATATATGCATCTTGCAAAGACAATAAAAAGACCATTATTTTTAAAACCCTTTTGTTAAATATTTTTCAAAAATGTCTATACAAAATTAAAAGGAACATGACAAGAGAGATATACCTGATACCACAAAAATAACATTACCCAAGATATTACTATCCTTCAAAGATTCATCCCCCACTCTCTATGCATTAGTCTCCTTCATATGACTATAAAATAGGCAAATCAGGAAAAAAGGAAGTTATTTTTCTTTTTTAGAAGATTTACTTTTGTGTATCCTGAAGAAACTAATGTAGACATTTTCATGCAATAGATTCTCAATAAATGTAACATTTAACAATCTAATGGAATTGAATTAGAAGGTTATATGCATTTGACTTCTATTTCGGTGTTTATTTTTAAAAATAAAGAAAACAATTTTAAGATTCAGACACCTAAATTTAAGCATAACAGTAAAGTAAACATATAGACTATCAAATAATTAATTCGGAGTACAGAAGAATGCTGTGTTTCATGGTGGCAGTATGGGGCATTTTATGAAATTTGACAATTATATACGTCAAAGATGGACAACATAATTAAATATTCTGTAATCAACTCAAGACTGTACACAGATTATTGTGGTCCTTTAATATGATTTTTCTTGTGCTTGTTAAATGGTTATATCTGAATGAATTTATCTTAAAACTAATTGACTTGCCTGACAATATAATCAATAATGCAAATTAAATAAAAATATTTGTGCTAAATACAAAATGGACCTAAAAAATACCTGGCATTCAATTGTTTGCATAACTCATTCAGTGACTACATCTAACATCAGAGATAGGTATTTATTGCCCGCTGTCCTTGACCTATCAAAAACATCTGATGCTCTTGATCATTAATTTCTCATGGATTTTCTTACTGTTTTCTAGGGAACCCCCTGGTTTGGTTTTGCTGTACCCCATGGTCTTCATTGCTTGGCCCTTTTCATTGTTCCTGTATCTAAAGAATAAAGTGTTCAGACTTTAGAATATGATTCATTTTTCTCTAGCCTTGTATGTTACCTACATGATCTCTTTCTGGCTGTAAATGTCACTTATGATTTTCACATACCCAAGCATACACATTCACACTTATTCCAGCATCAAAACTGACTTACACAATCACCAACCAAATTTGGGTAAGCTATGGACATCTCGACAAGCTCAGTAGGAAACTTGTAACCTCCTGCAATTGACTGTCTCCTCCCACTTGTTGGAAAAACAATCTTTCCAGTTGCTCAAATCAAAACATAGCTGGAAACATTCATGATCAAATTGTCTTCTATCATATACCATATAGAATTCATATGAAAACCCATAGGCTTCACTTTGACATATATCCTGACTTCAATGCCTTTTCCCCACTTGCAATGCTCTCATCCAAATATCATCACCATTTTCTTGAGCCTGTATGATTTCTCTCCTTAACATATAAATTGCTCAATAAAGGTTAATTTAATGAATAAATAAAACTATCCTTCCATGTTATGCAGAAAAATTATTCAATGAGCTAATAGTACGTTTTTTTCAGTTTGCGTCCATGTGTAATCATTATCCTCACTAGAAAATTTTATACAAGGCATAAGGTACAACCTTAAAAAGCTAATATAATTAGAAAAATAGAGAGTTTTGTATTCTCAAAATGATTTATTTGAATCCAACATTCAATAAATATGAACTATATTTTGAAATTTTCATGATTAGCCTGCATGTTACACAATTTAAAACCTAAGAAACATTTTGTTTTCTAAAATATATTTGAGGGATTTCATCAATCTCATGTTAATAATCTTGATTGTCAAAGAGAAATGCAGTGTTCTGAGTTTCCTTAAAAATGTGGTTAAGCAATTTTAGCTATATGGTAATGGTACATCTTCCGCCTCAGTTCTCAGGGAATCTCTCTTCCAAGATGGGAGTGGAAGACTCACTCCTCCTTATCACAGAAAGCCTCTGACTTCATGCAGGGGCTGAATGCTGTAGCCTGGTAGAATGACTAGGCATATTTCATATGTGCACACAGTAAGGACCACACCATGTTATCCAATGAAAGAAAAATAAGGTGCTCCAGAGGCAGTGAAACTCGCTGTAACTTACCTACCATGTCCATGTTAATCACTGCTGGTGACTTTGAAAAGATAAAGCACAAAATATATTCTAGGAGAAACATTAGAGACTTCTAATTACAAGAACAATTGCATGATGACAGAAAAAATAGTCTTTTATCCAGAGTTTGTTTTCTAGTGATGGAAAACTGTCTTAAAAGTCAAATATCAAAATAGGATAAAAAATAAAAGAATCCAGATAATTAAATATTATTATTATTTTTTTCAATTTAGACTTGTGGAAAAAGAATACTAAATTTTAAACCAATTTACAGCTTGGAAATATTTTTGAAAAAGCAACTGTCATTGATCCTTATTACTAAATTCAAAACTATTAAAAAGTTGTTTTTCATCAATATGGTAATCTCTTAAGGCTAGAGTTATTTCTCCCTATCAAGAAACTATTATTATGCATTTCACATAGCTACTAATAGCTCACATATACACTCAATCATCAATGTTGTTGGAAAGAAATCAGCCCCTGGAGGACTTTAGTGTAGACTGGGAAGCATTTTCTTGTCAATGTAGCACTCTCCTAGTTCAGAAACCACCTGAAATTTATAGAAAATAACATTTAAAACGACAATGAATAGGTAGTAGAAAATTTGCAAACAAGGCTTGAGATGAACTGTCTCAACAAATTAAGGCCATGTCAGACATCAATTTTTTTATTTTTTTCCCTGAGAATAGATTTCAAATACTAGTCCAGAGTTATCAGGAATCAGAAGCTCATACACTAATAGGCAGAAAAAGTTTATTGAGGCTTTTTCCATTGCTCTATTTTTTTTAAATGCGACTACCCTTCTCTTCTCATTGCTTAGACATTTAAGCAACATATGCTTTTAATGTGACACAATATAAAGGAAATGACTTTCACTTATGCAGAAAAATATGTTCTTTACAGTGCTAAATAGTTCACTAATATTTGTGTTTCAGTTCATTCATAAAGATATGAAACAGAAAAATAATAATTAGAGAACATAGGCACTCATCTGTGTGTTGTATCCTTTCTTTAAGGCATCTAAAGGTTCTCTTCAGGAAAAAAAAAAGTAGGATGCTTTACCCAATTAATACCCATCACCAAAACCAAGCTCATGTTGACTTCCTTCTATATTTTTTAGAGAAATGTTGTTTTATATTTTACTTTTAGTTTTATGACTTCATTTTTAAATATAGTATATGTTTCTGTGCTGGGTCTTTTTGTTTTGTTTCCAAATATGTTTTCTACTGGGCCAGGATTATTTGTTGAAAGTCTATTGTTCTATCTTTTTCCCAGTGATTTGCCTTGCTTTTACTTTTTTTTTTTTTTTTTTTTCTTCTTCTTATTGTTATTCTCATCATCATCATATTGGCACCTGTTCTGGAGCTTTCTATCCTGGTGCACCAATCATTCTCTTACCAATAACAGCATCATCCCTACCAGAGACTCCCAGTGTCCTGAAGGCAG
Organism: Tamias sibiricus; assembly: GCA_025594165.1. Classification (NCBI taxonomy): domain Eukaryota; kingdom Metazoa; phylum Chordata; class Mammalia; order Rodentia; family Sciuridae; genus Tamias; species Tamias sibiricus. Next base: position 137,356,616 of record CM046665.1, read on the forward strand.
AGAATGTGAATTACCTGACTTGCTTGAACTTTCATCAATATGAAGATGTTCGTCTCTATTTCTGATTAATGTTGACGATTTTAGGCTCTTGTTTTTTTTTTTTTTTGTTTTTTTTTTTTGTGTGTGTGTGTGTGGTACCAGGAATTGAACTCAGGGGCACTCGGCCACTGACTGGGTATGTCACATTCCCAGACCTTTTTTGTATTTTATTTATAGACAGGGTCTCACTGAGTTGCTAAGTGCCTCGCCATTGCTGAGGCTGGCTTTGAACTCGCGATCCTCCTGCCTCAGCCTCCCAAAGTGCTGGGATTACAGGCGTGCACCACCACGCCTGGCTAGGCTCTTGATTTTTAAAGTCAAATTTTAGTCAATTGATGGAATTTCCATTGGAATTGAAATGAACCTATAGATAAAATTGGGAGAAGTGTTATGTTACTAATTTTGCACATTTCAATCCATAAATGGAGGAGATTCTCCATTTACTTATAATTTTGATTTTTATCACTAATCTGTCATTTTCCACGTTTATGTCTCATGCATATTTTCCATATATATATATATATATATATATATATATATATATAATACTTATTGGAGGGGGTGCTATTTTAAATTTAAAACTCCAATATTTTTGCTACTGTATAGCAAAGTAATTGACTTTTGTATAATAATCTTCTATTCTGCAGCTTTGCTATATGCTGTTATTAATTCTGAGGGACTTTCATTGGTTTGGGGGGAATTTCTACATAGATAATATGTCAATTCTGAATAGAGACTTTTATTTATTCCTTTCTAATCTATTTGTGTTTTGTTTACTTGTGTTTGGGGCATAAGCTAAGATTTGTGATACAGTGTTTTATATGTATTCAGTCATTTTGTCTCATTCCTGATCTTGGTGGGTAAAATACCAGTTTCTCAAAATCATTAGGTGTGATGCAACTTTTAAATTTTTCTTAAGAATTTTTCTATCAGAGTGAGAACATTCCCCTCCTTTTCTTTTTTACTTTCTTAGTTTTTTCTTTCTTTTTTTTTTTTTTTTTTTTTTTTTTTTTTTTTTTTTTGGTTGGGAGTGGGCAGGGATGTTGTTTTGTGGGAGGGGGGGGCGGGGGTATTTTGTTACTGGGCATTGAACCTAGGAATGCTTTACCCCTGAGATACACCCTCAGTTTTTTGAGTTTCAGTTTGAGATGGGGTCTCACTAAATTGCTCAGACAGGCCTCTAACTTGTGGTCTTCCTTCTGTGGCCTCCTAAGTTGCTGGGATTACAAGTGTAATGTGCCTGGCCATTCCCTGCCTCTCCTAGTTTGTGAGAACTAGGTAGTTCATAAATGGTAGTTAGATTTTTTTTCAAATATCCTCTCTGTGGCAATATCTAACATGTGATTTTTCTTGTTTGGTCTATTAAAATCATGGATTATTACATTAATGATGTTGCAAATCATGTTTCTAGTATACCTGAAAAAAAAAATCCCACTTAATTATGGCATATGATTTCTTTTATGCAGAGTAGAATCCGTTTATTAATATTTTGTTGAAGATTTTCCCTCTTTGCTAATGAGAGATACTGGTCTGTTAATTTTTATTTCTTGCAATACCTTTAACTGTTTTTAGTATTAGGAAAATATGACCTCACAGACTATGTTGGGAAATGCTCTTTTGCTTCTGTTTTCTGGAATCACTTGAGGGAATTGCTGTCATTTCTTCCTTAAACCTTGTGTGGAATTCACTAATGAATGGATATAGGCCCCGTGCTTTCTTTTTGGAAACTTAATTATTGCAGGAGCCCTGTTTGGGGATTGGCTTGAATTGCAGGTGACTATGAGCCGTGGAGATTTGGCCATTGTCGCCACCCGTAGTCTCACGGGATTTTGTTGCGGGATCTGGAGTGACTTGCCGAAATTGCTGATCGGGTCAGCGCCATTTTAGTGGTGTGTTTGGCGTGAGTTAGTTGTTAGAACCAGAGAGAAAAGTTATCAGAATAAAAAGCTGTTTGTCTCCAGTTTGCTTCTGAAGTTCTTCCCGCGGCTCCGGTGCTCCGAGCGCTTCAGGCGGCAACAGGTGGCGGCCCGTACGGGGAACTTCGGAGTGGACAGGTAAGAACTGAAAGGTCTCTAAAGATGGGTTCGAATATAACTGAATCCCAAGTGATAGAGGCTATGCAAAGACTCCTTGATATACCTGACTCTGTTCTCAGTGAGGAGTATATAGACAAAAATGAAAGTGATCAAGAAAGTGTAGATTCCACTGGGCCAACTGAGACCAGTAAAGAGAGTATTAGAAGAGACCCAAAAATGACAAAAATCCAAGCTATTAAAGCTATTCGGGAGTTATTGGCAAAAGCTGAAGGATACTTGCTCTCACTGGAACCTGGGCCTCAGGATATTGCTGTCAGTGAAATTAGCAGTGGTGAGGAATCTAGTAAAAGTGATCCTGAGAAAACGAGGAAAAAGAAATTAAAAAAGACCGAGAAAAAGGTCCGTCAGGAAGAGGAGTCACTTGTGGAAGTGACTACTCCCCCATGGGTGGAATCCATTACAGAAAATATGAAGGGTATTACTAGGCATTTGCATACCCTAGAAACAGAAATAAAAAGTCTTTCTGATCGCTTATGCGCTCTCGAGGACAACTCACAGATACATTGAGAACCGCCAGCATTTGAAAAGAAAAATGGACAGAGTGTCCATCAGTCAGTAGATTTCAAAACAATAAAAAATCTCAAAGAGGCAGTAATGACTTATGGGCCCCAAGCTCCTTTCACGTTGAGTATGCTGGAGTCCCTTAACACCTTTAGCTTAACCCCCTCAGACTGGAAAAGTCTATGTAAAGCAACATTAAGCGGGGGGCAATTCTTGGTTTGGCGATCGCAATTCCAAGAACTTTGTATAGAAACGGCTAAAAGAAACGCGGCTGCAGGGTTTGAAAACTATAATATAGACATGCTCACAGGAGAAGGGCAATTCGCAGACTTACAGGCTCAAACAGATTATGACTCAGATATATATGCTCAGATAAATGCAGCTGCCTTAGAGGCATGGAAAACTGTACAAGGACCTGGGGATCTACAAGGTAGCTTGTCAAAAGTGATTCAAGGACCTAATGAGCCGTATGCCGACTTTGCTGATCGACTTTTGAGAACTGCAGGTAGTGTGTTTGCAGATGTTGACCAAGCTATGCCTTTAGTTGTTCAATTAGCTTATGAAAATGCAAATAAATGGTGCCAAGCAGCCATCAGGCCATGGAGAACTAAAAAGGATCTTTCCGTATATATACAACTATGTAAAGATATAAATGGCGCCTTTGTCACAGGAAATGTGATTGCAGCCTCAATGAGAGGTGCTTCCTCTCGAAATTTCACAAAGGCTAAACGTAGACATTATAATCAATCAGGATATTCCAGGCAAAATTATCATAATCAATCAGGCAATTCTAGGCAAAATCCCAAAAGAGAAATAAGATCAAGCTCATACCATGCCCCAGGCCGCTGCCCCAGGTGTAAAAAGGGAAATCATTGGGCCAATAAATGCTATTCAAAATTTGACATCCATGGAAATCCTTTGTTCAGGAATTCAAAAAACGGGGCACGGGGCCCAGTACCCCGGGGCCCACAAATGTACGGGGCATTGCAGAAGGAGTATCCTCAAGCATCCACTCAGATGCTTCCCCGACACAATCCCTACTACCCATCCACTCCCTCGCCAGAGGAACAAGAGGAAATGCAGGATTAGACCTCTGTTCCACTGCCCGAATAGTGTTAACACCTGAAATGGGGGTTCAACTGATTCCCACAGGAGTCAGGGGACCTCTTCCCTCAGGGACTGTAGGACTTATTATCGGGCGTAGTCCTAAAAGCTTATTAGGTTTGCAAGTGACCCCAGGTGTAATAAACTCAGACTACAAAGGGGAAATAAAAATAATGCTTAGCTCACCCCAAAGTGTAAGTTCTGTTAATCAAGGAGATAGAATTGCTCAGTTGCTTCTCCTTCCCAATTTACATAATTCATTTAAAATGGGTATGCCTCAAGAAGGGAACAATAGAGGATTTTGTTCCACTGACTCAAGTCCCATGGCTTGCTGGGTTCGAGACTGTTCAAGGAGGCCTATGTGTAAAATAAAAATCCAAGGAATAGAAATGGAGGGATTAATAGATACTGGAGCTGACTCTTCCATTATTAATTTACGCCAATGGCCCAAGCACTGGCCTCTGCAAAAAGCTTCAACCAGTTTAAGAGGCTTGGGATATAATAACCTCCCAGATAAAAGTGCAGTAATTTTAAAATGGGAGGATGATGAAGGCCATAAAGGAACATTTCAGCCTTATGTTTTACCTAATCTACCGGTTACTTTATGGGGAAGAGATATTTTGCAACAAATGGGAGTACACCTTGCAACCAAGCCTGCAGATGTTAAATGTGAAAACCTACAGGGTAATCTTAACCATAAAAGAACTCATTATCAAAAAAGTACAGAGTAATCTTAACCCTAAAAGTAATCATTGTCATAAAGGAAAAAGATATTTTTTTTTCGGGGCCACTGAGAAAATAATTTTTGAAAATACCATGGCTTTCTGATAAGCCAGTGTGGGTCCCTCAGTGGCCCCTATCTAAAGAGAAATTACAAGCGGCCCACCAATTAGTTCAGGAACAATTAGAAGCAGGTCATATAGAACCTTCCACCTCTCCCTGGAATTCCCCCATATTTGTGATCAAGAAAAAGTCAGGAAAATGGCGATTGTTACATGATCTTAGACAAATCAATAAAACCATGCAAGTTAATGGGGCCTACTCAACCTGGACTTCCTAGTCCCGTAGCTATTCCAAAAAATTTCCATCTCATTACTCTTGATATAAAGGATTGCTTCTTTTCTATTCCCCTACATCCTCTGGATGCCCCCAGGTTTGCTTTTTCCGTTCCTTCTATGAACAATAATGGCCCTGATCAGAGATATCAATGGAAGGTTTTACCACAGGGAATGGCTAATAGCCCCACCATATGCCAAATATATGTGACAAGGACAAGGCTATCCAACCCATTAAAAATAAATATCCAAACCTCATGTGTCTACATTACATGGATGATATTTTATTGGCCCACCCTAATCAAAAAATCTTATTTAATATATTCAGTGATGTGGTAGAAAATTTAAAAAATATGGACTATATATAGCAGAAGAAAAAGTTCAAACCAGATCTCCCATATTATATTTAGGATTTAAAATCATGGATACTTTTGTTAGACCCCAAAAAATTTTAATAAATAAAGAACATTTGACCACCCTCATGATTTCCAAAAACTACTGGGAGACATTAATTGGCTTCGCCCTACACTAAATCTCACTACTGGCCAACTAAAACCTTTATTTGACATCCTTCGTGGAGATCCTGATCCATCTTCACCACGAACATTGACTCCTGATGCTAGGAAAGCTTTAAAGTTAGTAGAAAAAGCCATCGAAGGAGCTCATTGTGATAGATTTGATTTAACTCAACCGCTGATGTTGATTATTATTTCTTCACAATATACACCCACAGGAGTATTTTGGCAACAAGGGCCTTTATTATGGATACATTTGCCCGTCTCTCCTAAAAGTATAATTGAATCTTATACCCTCCATGGTGGACTAAACTTATTCTTCAAGGACTTAAGACTTCTACTAAAAATATTTGGCATTCACCCTGCTACTATTATTACTCCCTATTCATCATCACAGATTGAATACTTATGCTTCAATGATAATGATTGGGCTATAGCTAAATGCTCTACTTCTGCAAATTTTGATAATCATCTTCCTAAGTCCCCTATATTATCTTTTTGTATTAATCATCCTATTATATTTCCACAGGTAATAAAAAATCAACCTATTCCTAAGGCATTTAATGTATTTACAGATGGGTCCTCAAATGGTACTGCTACAGTAGTCACTAAAAAAGAAAATATGACTTACATAACTGCAACACAAATCAGCTCAACTAGTGGAATTGGAAGCTGTGGTAAGAGCTCTGGAAAATTTTAGGGACCAGCCCGTAAACATTTTTCAGATAGCCACTATATTGTACAAGCCGTCCCAAAATTAGAGTTAGCAGGACCAATAGCACCTCATACTCCAGCCTTTAAATTGTTTTATCAAATACAAAAACTTTTGTGGGCAAGAAAAGAACCCCTATTCGTAGGCCATATTAGAGCACATACTAATTTGCCTGGTCCCCTCCATGAAGGTAATCAAAAGGCTGATGAACTTACAAAAACAGTATTTATACTTTCAGCGCTACAACAAGCTACTTTATTTTCACTCCCAGTTTCATGTCAACAGCACCACCTTGCAACGTAGGTTTAAAATCACAAAGGAGCAAGCCAGAACAATTGTAAAAGATTGTAAATCTTGTATGACACATTTGCCCAATCCTCATTTCGGCGTTAACCCTAGAGGATTGATGCCCAATCATTTGTGGCAGATGGATGTTACTCATGAGCCAAGTTTTGGAAAATTGCGATTTATTCATGTGACTATAGATACATGTTCAGGCATGATTTTGGCTTCCTTACATTCTGGAGAAAAAGTTAAAGATGTTACATCTCATTGCTTGCAAGCTTTTGCTGCATTGGGCATCCCAAAATGCTTAAAACAGATAATGGCCCCGCATATACGTCCTCATCTTTCAAAGAGTTTTGCGCAAAATTCAATATATCCCATAAAACAGGCATCCCATACAATTCCTCAGGGTCAGGGCATTATTGAAAGAGCAAACCGAACACTGAAAATTATGTTATTAAAACAAAAAGAAGGAAATTGGAAAAGTCCTAAGGACAGATTGGCAGGTCTTTCTTTGTTTTGTTCTAAATATGATATTTTTCCAACTTATGTTTGTAATCAACCAGCGATATTCAATTCAATATATTTAATACATATAATCTGATTAGGTAACCCGTTTCTCCTCTGCTGTGATTTTGTTCAACATTTATCCTTCAAGAATTAGCCTGGGCAGCTTTTGGATATCAAATTGTTGGAAACAGAACTGCCCATAATATTCCTCTTCCTCATCTTTAGATACCATGGTACTAATAGTGGGGAAATTGTCACCTCTTCCATTACTAACACTGATACTAATTTTAGTGGTGTGTTTGGCTTTAAAACTGCTGAAATCTAAGCGCTTCAGAGGGTTTTCTCCTGTGATTTTGTTCAAATTTATCCTTCAAGAAATTAGCCTGTTTTGGATATCAAATTGTTGGAAACAGAACTATACCATGGTACTAATAGTGTTGTCTAACACTGATACTAAAGGGTTCCAGTATTCATAAAATTCATCTCAATTCTCTTATCAATAGACAGTTACCAATGCTTAGCTTTCAACCTTTGCCAGAGTCCTCTTAGAGTTATTTAAGGCATCTGTCATGCTCTTCTCCCTTAGACTTTGATTTCAAGATTATGCTTAGTGCTGCTTCTTTGGACCTTTTCAGACCTCTGTGAACACTGAGCTTCCCTTATGTGACTTTAGACATTGCAGTTCCTCAGTCTAGCTCTTCACTCATCTTCTCTTCTTGGTCTCCATCATCTAGATAGTTTTCATTCTCATGAAAATATGATAATAAATAATAAATTTTACCTATAAATTAATAAATTTCACCTGTATAAAATTATTGTTTTTTTTAATCCATCCTAAACTTGTTCTGAAGACTCATAGAAGCAAATGTTCAATTAGAAGGGTACACTTAACCTATCCAAAAAAATTTTTCTGCCTAAAATTCCTCTCTGCCCAACCAAACTCTGTTACTAGGAAATAACTCCTTACATTGTGCTTTCTCTTTCTCTCACTTTAAAACTGATGCCAAGCCAGGCTGAGCACTTCTCTCCACCTCTTGACCACTGCCCATCTGGTATCAGATTACAGCTGCAGTGTGCTAACCTATAACCTTATGGTTTAGTTTCATAAAATGTTCTCATCATATGAACTATGGTCAATTTTAAAATTTAAAAAACATATCTTCTCCCTCTCTTGCCTATTTTTCAGTTTCTTCAATTGTGCTTGAGAGGTAATTAAATTAAATTACAGCAAACTCTCTAACATTCCACCTTGGTCGTACATGATAGCTTATATCTTCTGTCAGTCTCGCACTTGCTCCTATACTCATGCAGAACAAAGCTGCTTAATTTTCTTATCAGCACCCAATGTTTTAATTCTTCATACACTTTGCACAAGCTGTATCCTCTGTCTGTGATTCCTTCACTGCACCTAAAACCTGATTGACTCTTCAGTTTTAGTTTAATTATTGCTTTTTCAGTGGGCATCTTCCCTGGTTTTCTTACACTAAGCTGGGTCTCTGTTGTACTCCTCCATAGACTCCTGCACTTTTTTTCCCCCTTAACACTAATGATTTGTAATTATAAATACATTATGTTACATTTGTGTTAAGATGTAAGGATCAAATCCAGGATTGCCACATGATAGGCAAGGTTTCTCCTACAGAGCTCCATCACATTTCAGTTAGTATTCCATCTTGGACTATAATCTCATGGCAAAGATTGGTTTTTGCATTATCATCATTATATACACAAAGATCATCATTGTTCCTAAAATAGCATTCCCTCAATAAATTTTGGTCAAGGAGACAATAACTCAAAAGTCATGTTATTGACTGTCAATAATAGGAATTATAAAAATGAACAAATACCTATTTCATTGCAAATGACACAGAACTTTACTGTATAGGACTATAAAGGTCTATATAAATCTGAATGGTTTCTACATTTAATATAATTAAAATTCTAAGTAGGCATAAAAATGGATGACCAATATTTTCTTTATATATACGTGTGTGTACACACACACCCATATATATATATATATAGTCAGTTGCCAATATAATTTTCTTTTATAATAAATGGTTATTTTGGTATCAGATCAGAAACACTGATTTTTTTACTATTGAATTGTGTCTTCTATTTCATAATCATACCATTCTGTAAGAGATACCTTTTAGAATCTTATAAAATAGATATGTACAGATTTAATTATACTTATGACTATAAAACTTGAAATTTGTTTAAAGGAGAAATGATTTGATTGCCTTTATAAACAAAAGTATTAAATCATGTTGAAGCAATTCTATTTTGTTTGGAACTATTAAACTTTTTTTGACCCACAGAAATAAATGTGTGCTTTGAAGATTTTTTTATTAGTGATACATTTAAGATATTTACTTTGTTTTGAAATCACAGAAAAAGGACTGGTATAGGGATAACTTCACAAAGTAATTTTTCCCCCAATGTTTTTTACTTTAACCTGGCCTTCCTTGTGCATTATTAGATGACACAAAAATTGAGATAGAAAATTAAAGCTATTATCAAATTAGACATTTAAATATTTTAAAGTAGCAATAGTCATTGTCCTATTATTTTGTCCTTTTCTACATTTTGTTCTCTCTCTAGACTGTCCCACTTCATAATTACTGAATTCATACTTAGTGGGAGTTACTCTCTGGTATCATTCACCACTTCCAATTAGCACCTCTACCTAGAGCAGTGACAGGCTATAAAAGTGAACCTTCTTCTGGCCTCAATTAACGCTCTCATTTTTCCTCCACAATCTCAGCCAATTTTCAGGGAAAGCATAACAGAACAGAGATATAAGTTAATATTATGTAGGTGTACAATTTCAAGCCCTCAAAAAAAACAAGCCCAAGTATAGAAGATCAGATGCTGATCAACAAGAAATTCTTGTGGCTCAAATGTAGCCAGCTGCATGTATTTAAAATTAAGGAGTTGAGAGCTGTTTTCTCCAAGGATCCCAAGATCATAGGTCATTGTTAGATCTAACATAGAGAACTACTGCAAATAACTTCTAAATTAAAAGTCAGTCAATTTCTTCTTAATGTCTTCTCCCTTAGAATTTTCTCTCCTAAGAAATTTCACCCCAGCCCCCAAGCATGGGAAAGGAAAGGCAGGTGATTAGGCATCCTTAAATAGACTAATTTTAAAATATCACAATTTTCTCAACAAGTTCCTGCTGGGGAGAGTCAGTCACTAATATTTGCATTTTGTTGTTTCTGTCATTTCAAAAGCTTTGTTTTCAGGCCAAAGTATCACTCTTTATCCTTTTATATCGAAGGTAAACACAGCAATACTATTCCAGCAGATCTGACAAAAGTCAGGCTCTATCAGGACAACTCTAACAAGTTCAAACAATCACAAACAACCCCTGATACTTTTATTTCCTTGTTTCTGAAGATATGCAGTTGCAATAGCATTAAATGCAAAATGTGGCTTTCAAAATCGGCCATGGAAGAGCTATACCTGTGTGGGAACAAGGTATATTTGGGAAATCTCTGTACTTTCTGCTGAATATTGCCTTGAACCTGAAAGTGCTCTAAAATAAAGCATAAACATTATAGAGAGATTAGGTGAAAACCTAAGGAATACACAATACATTGTTTTAAAAAGTACTTGGAGAGAGTAAACATAACATAGCACTTCTTTGTTGCTCTAGAAGTCACTTTTACTGACTTTGCCCATGAAGCTAGTGTGTTCAGCAATCTTCTCTTACATGGCATTTTTGTGGATACACCTTAGGAACCTGCTGAGAGTGACAGTTACAGAAATGGTGAATCTTCTTTTTTTTTTTTTTTTTTTTATTGGGGGCATTCAACCACTGAGCCACATTTTGTATTTTATTTAGAGACAAAGTCTCGCTTAGTTGCTTAGTGCCTTGCCCTTGCTGAGGCTCGCTTTGAACTCAAGATCCTTCTGTCTCAGCCTCCAGAGTCGCTGGGATTACAGGTGTGCACCTGGAGAAAAGGTGAATCTCAATTGCAGTTTTTATTCATCTTTTTGCTTAAATCTCTTCTGTTTTGGGCTACATTCTTATTTTTTTTTCTTTTAATTTTCATTGAATTTATATTCCTTTGATAGAAGTTGTCATATTCTGTATCTCAACATATAAATTAAGAACAAAATATAAATATTGGGACAATGTCTACTGTCATTTTAGTGCTTCTCAAAACTTCCTGATCCCATTCCCATGATATAATTGAGGCAACATAGTCAATGCTTAGAAAATGTTTCCTGGTGTGAAAGGTGAAAAATGAAAACACTGTGTAAATATAAGACTTTTCTAAAACTGTTCTCAGTCCTTGGAAAAACCACAGAACATTCTTGTTCCTTATTTTGTTTAGGTTACAAAACTGGGTGGCCGACCACCCTTCCCCTAGCGTCAGGCTGACCTAAAACTTAAAAATAAAATGCTTCGTATGTAATTTTACATGTTAACCAATCAAAAGAGCTGTATGAAACCCCCCTTAGCTTGTATGTATTTCGTTATAAAAACCCTGCTAAATCTGTGCTGGGGCCTCTTAGCGTCACCAGTTACCGAGTGCGTGGAGGACCAAGCTCGAGCTTGCTAATAAATGACTCTTTGTTGCTTGAATTGACCAAGGACTGTGCTGGTCTTCTTGGGGGTCCCAAGCCGCGGGGCACAACATCTTGGGGGCTCGTCTGAGATCCCCCAAGCCCACCCAGACGCCTGATCATTGAGTCATTAAGCAACACCAACGGCCGGTGAGTAAAGGCATTGCCACATTTTTCTGTTTTGTCTGAATTGCCTGCAGGTTCTGGTTCTGGGCTGGTGGAATCCTGGCACGCACGCTATAGGATCCCCAGCAGGATCGCAGGAGACATCCCCCTGATTCATCTGGGTGACTTTGTGTTATGTCTGGTGACTTTATGTCATGTCTGGTGACTTTGTGTCACATCTGGTGACTTTGTGTCACATTTGGGCAACTTTGTGTCATGTCTGGAAAACCTCTTGAGGTCTGTTGGGCAAGCTGCCCTTGGGAATTTTTTTGCATCTGTTGACAAGGTACCAACAGGGAAATTTTGACTTTGCGCGCTATTTGTCTGTTTGTGTATTGTGCCATGCAGTCTTTCGTTTTCGTTTTTTTTTCGTCTCCTTTCATTGTTGTATTGGTCTGTCACTATTCCTATTTTCTCACTCTTAAACTTTCCCCATCTCCAATCTGGAGGAAGACGGGTCTGTGGATCTCCTAACAGAGAGAAGAAGCAACGATCTGAGGTCAAATTTATTTCATCCTTTTGGAATTATACAGGAGGCAAATTTACAACCAGTTAGACCACCGACAGCTGCCCTCTGTTGTGGTGATATCACCAACCCTCGTCTGCGAGGTTTAATTTGCTTTCTTTTTTATCTAATTACCACATTCCTTCTTTTCTTGGCAGCTGGATTCATAGCCACTAAAGAGATGGGCCAGGTTCAGAGTACCCCCTTGACTATACTGACTGGTCACTTTGGGGACGTTCAGGACAGAGCACATAACCTGACAGTTGAAATTAATAAAAGAAAACTTATAACCTTTTGCAGGATGGAATGGCCCACATTCCAAGTGGGTTGGCCCCCGGAGGGGACTTTTGACCTTCCAACCATCCGGAGGGTCAGGAGTAGAATCTTCCAGTCGGGGAGGCTGGGCCACCCCGATCAAATTCCATACATCCTAGTGTGGGAGGACTTGGTGAGCGACCCTCCTACTTGGCTCTCCCCCTTCCTACCACCCGCTTCCTCAACTAAGGTGCTTGCGTTGAAAAAGTTAGAGTCATCCGTAAAACCCACAGCCCCTCCCCATCCCGTCCTCCCAGAAGGGGAGACAGATCCCCTTTTCTTTGAACCCCCCTCCCTATTTGCAGGCCTCTATCCCTCTTCAAGGTCCAGGTCATGCAGGGGCGGAAGAGAGAGAGAGGCTGCAGCAGCTGGAGACGAGGAGGGAGGAACCGGCTCGGGAGGCCCAGCGAGGAGAACCCGAGGTCGAGTCCAGCGGGCAGCCAGCCCCCACCAACCAGAGGCTCCTTGCAGGAGCCCTGTTTGGGGATTGACTTGAATTGCGGTTGACTATGAGCCGTGGAGATTTGGGCTTTGTTGCCTCCCGTAGTCTTACGGGACTTGTTGCGGGATCTCGAGTGACTTGGCCGAAATTGCTGATCGGGTCAGCGCCATTTTAGTGGTGTGTTTGTCGTGTGTTAGTCGTTGTTAGAACCAGAGAGAAAAGTTATCAGAATAAAAAGCTGTTTGTCTCCAGTTCGCCTCTGAAGTTTTTCCCGCGGCTCCGTTGCTCCAAGCGCTTCAGGCGGCAACAGGTGGCGGCCCGTACAGGGAACTTCCGAGCGGACAGGTAAGAACTGAAGGTCTCTAAAGATGAGTTCGAATATAACTGAATCCCAAGTGATAGAGGCTATGCAAAGACTCCTTGATATACCTGACTCTGTTCTCAGTGAGGAGTATATAGACAAAAGTGAAAGTGATCAAAAAAGTGTAGATTCCACTGGGCCAACTGAGACCAGTAAAGAGAGTATTAGAAGAGACCCAAAAATGACAAAAATCCAAGCTATTAAAGCTATTCGGGAGTTATTGGCGAAAGCTGAAGGATACTTGCTCTCACTGGAACCTGGGCCTCAGGATATTGCTGGCAGTGAAATTAGCAGTGGTGAGGAATCTAGTAAAAGTGATCCTGAGAAAATGAGGAAAAAGAAACTAAAAAAGACCGAGAAAAAGGACCGTCAGGTAGAGGAGTCACTTGTGTCCTCTACTCCCCCATGGGTGGAATCCATTACAGAAAATATGAAGGGTATTACTAGGCATTTGCATACCCTAGAAACAGAAATAAAAAGTCTTTCTGATCGCTTATGCGCTCTCGAGGACAACTCACAGATACATTGGGAACCGCCAGCATTTGAAAAGAAAAATGGACAGAGTGTCCATCAGTCAGTAGATTTCAAAACAATAAAAAATCTCAAAGAGGCAGTAATGACTTATGGGCCCCAAGCTCCTTTCACGTTGAGTATGCTGGAGTCCCTTAACACCTTTAGCTTAACCCCCTCAGACTGGAAAAGTCTATGTAAAGCAACATTAAGCGGGGGGCAATTCTTGGTTTGGCGATCGCAATTCCAAGAACTTTGTATAGAAATGGCTAAAAGAAACGCGGCTGAAAAACTATAATATAGACATGCTCACAGGAGAAGGGCAATTCGCAGACTTACAGGCTCAAACAGATTATGACCCAGATGTATATGCTCAGATAAATGCAGCTGCCTTAGAGTTATGGAAAACTGTACAAGGACCTGGGGATCTACAAGGTAGCTTGTCAAAAGTGATTCAAGGACCTAATGAGCCGTATGCCGACTTTGCTGATCGACTTTTGAGAACTGCAGGTAGTGTGTTTGCAGATGTTGACCAAGCTATGCCATTAGTTGTTCAATTAGCTTATGAAAATGCAAATAAATGGTGCCAAGCAGCCATCAGGCCATGGAGAACTAAAAAGGATCTTTCCGTATATATACAACTATGTAAAGATATAAATGACGCCTTTGTCACAGGAAATGTGATTGCAGCCTCAATGAGAGGTGCTTCCTCTCAAAATTTCACAAAGGCTAAACGTAGACATTATAATCAATCAGGATATTCCAGGCAAAATTATCATAATCAATCAGGCAATTCTAGGCAAAATCCCAAAAGAGAAATAAGACCAAGCTCATATCGTGCCCCAGGCCGCTGCCCCAGGTGTAAAAAGGGATATCATTGGGCCAATAAATGCCATTCAAAATTTGACATCCATGGAAATCCTTTGTTCAGGAATTCAAAAAACGGGGCACGGGGCCCAGTACCCCGGGGCCCACAAATGTACGGGGCATTGCAGAAGGAGTATCCTCAAGCATCCACTCAGATGCTTCCCCGACACAATCCCTACTACCCATCCACTCCCTCGCCAGAGGAACAAGAGGAAATGCAGGATTAGACCTCTGTTCCACTGCCCGAATAGTGTTAACACCTGAAATGGGGGTTCAAATGATTCCCACAGGAGTCAGGGGACCTCTTCCCTCAGGGACTGTAGGACTTATTATCGGGCGTAGTCCTAAAAGCTTATTAGGTTTGCAAGTGACCCCAGGTGTAATAAACTCAGACTACAAAGGGGAAATAAAAATAATGCTTAGCTCACCCCAAAGTATAACTTCTGTTAATCAAGGAGATAGAATTCCTCAGTTGCTTCTCCTTCCCAATTTACATAATTCATTTAAAATGGGTATGCCTCAAGAAGGGAACAATAGAGGATTTTGTTCCACTGACTCAAGTCCCATGGCTTGCTGGGTTCGAGACTGTTCAAGGAGGCCTATGTGTAAAATAAAAATCCAAGGAATAGAAATGGAGGGATTAATAGATACTGGAGCTGACTCTTCCATTGTTAATTTACGCCAATGGCCCAAGCACTGGCCTCTGCAAAAAGCTTCAACCAGTTTAAGAGGCTTGGGATATAATAACCTCCCAGATAAAAGTGCGGTAATTTTAAAATGGGAGGATGATGAAGGCCATAAAGGAACATTTCAGCCTTATGTTTTACCTAATCTACCAGTTACTTTATGGGGAAGAGATATTTTGCAACAAATGGGAGTACACCTTGCAACCAAGCCTGCAGATGTTAAATGTGAAAACCTACAGGGTAATCTTAACCCTAAAAGAACTCATTATCAAAAAGTACAGAGTAATCTTAACCCTAAAAGTAATCATTATCATAAAGGAAAAAGATATTTTTTTTGGGGGCCACTGAGAAAATAATTTTGAAAATACCATGGCTTTCTGATAAGCCAGTGTGGGTCCCTCAGTGGCCCCTATCTAAAGAGAAATTACAAGCGGCCCACCTACTAGTTCAGGAACAATTAGAAGCAGGTCATATAGAACCTTCCACCTCTCCCTGGAATTCCCCCATATTTGTGATCAAGAAAAAGTCAGGAAAATGGCGATTGTTACATGATCTTAGACAAATCAATAAAACCATGCAAGTTATGGGGCCTACTCAACCTGGACTTCCTAGTCCCGTAGCTATTCCAAAAAATTTACATCTTATTACTCTTGATATAAAGGATTGCTTCTTTTCTATTCCCCTACATCCTCTGGATGCCCCCAGGTTTGCTTTTTCCATTCCTTCTATGAACAATAATGGCCCTGATCAGAGATATCAATGGAAGGTTTTACCACAGGGAATGGCTAATAGCCCCACCATATGCCAAATATATGTGGACAAGGCTATCCAACCCATTAAAAATAAATATCCAAACCTCATGTGTCTACATTACATGGATGATATTTTATTGGCCCACCCTAATCAAAAAATCTTATTTAATATATTCAGTGATGTGGTAGAAAATTTAAAAAAATATGGATTATATATAGCAGAAGAAAAAGTTCAAACCAGATCTCCCATATTATATTTAGGATTTAAAATCATGGATACTTTTGTTAGACCCAAAAAAATTTTAATAAATAAAGAACATTTGACCACCCTCAATGATTTCCAAAAACTACTGGGAGACATTAATTGGCTTCGCCCTACACTAAATCTCACTACTGGCCAACTAAAACCTTTATTTGACATCCTTCGCGGAGACCCTGATCCATCACATTGACTCCTGATGCTAGGAAAGCTTTAAAGTTAGTAGAAAAAGCCATCGAAGGAGCTCATTGTGATAGATTTGATTTAACTCAACCACTGATGTTGATTATTATTTCTTCACAATATACACCCACAGGAGTATTTTGGCAACAAGGGCCTTTATTATGGATACATTTGCCTGTCTCTCCTAAAAGTATAATTGAATCTTATACCTCCATGGTGGCTAAACTTATTCTTCAAGGACTTAAGACTTCTACTAAAATATTTGGCATTCACCCTGCTACTATTATTACTCCCTATTCATCATCACAGATTGAATACTTATGCTTCAACGATAATGATTGGGCTATAGCTAAATGCTCTACTTCTGCAAATTTTGATAATCATCTTCCTAAGTCCCCTATATTATCTTTTTGTATTAATCATCCTATTATATTTCCACAGGTAATAAAAAATCAACCTATTCCTAAGGCATTTAATGAATTTACAGATGGGTCCTCAAATGGTACTGCTACAGTAGTCACTAAAAAAGAAAATATGACTTACATAACTGCACACAAATCAGCTCAACTAGTGGAATTGGAAGCTGTGGTAAGAGCTCTGGAAAATTTTAGGGACCAGCCCGTAAACATTTTTTCAGATAGCCACTATATTGTACAAGCCGTCCCAAAATTAGAGTTAGCAGGACCAATAGCACCTCATACTCCAGCCTTTAAATTGTTTGATCAAATACAAAAAACTTTTGTGGGCAAGAAAAGAACCTCTATTCGTAGGCCATATTAGAGCACATACTAATTTGCCTGGTCCCCTCCATGAAGGTAATCAAAAGGCTGATGAACATACAAAAACAATATTTATACTTTCAGTGCTACAAAAAGCTACTTTATTCCACTCCCAGTTTCATGTCAACAGCACCACCTTGCAACGTAGGTTTAAAATCACAAAGGAGCAAGCCAGAACAATTGTAAAAGATTGTAAATCTTGTATGACACATTTGCCCAATCCTCATTTCGGCGTTAACCCTAGAGGATTAATGCCCAATCATTTGTGGCAGATGGATGTTACTCATGAGACAAGTTTTGGACAATTGTAATTTATTCATGTGACCATAGATACATGCTCAGGCATGATTTTTGCTTCCTTACATTCTGGAGAAAAAGTTAAAGATGTTACATCTCATTGTTTGCAAGCTTTTGCTGCATTGGGCATCCCCAAAATGCTTAAAACAGATAATGGCCCCGCATATATGTCCTCATCTTTCAAAGAGTTTTGCGCAAAATTCAATATATCCCATAAAACAGGCATCCCATACAATCCTCAGGGTCAGGGCATTATTGAAAGAGCAAACCAAACACTGAAAATTATGTTATTAAAACAAAAAGAAGGAAATTGGAAAAGTCCTAAGGACAGATTGGCAGTTGCCCTGTTTACCTTAAATTTTTTAACTTTAGACTCTAATGGTTATTCTGCTGGAGACAGACATTGGAATCCACACCAACAACATAAACCTTTGGTTTACTGGAAGGATGTTCTTTCAGGTACATGGAAGGGTCCAGATCCAGTATTAATTTGGGGAAGAGGATCTGTTTGTGTTTTTCCAAAAGACGAATCCTCTCCAATATGGATACCATCTAGATTAATAAAACAGGTACCACTTCAAAATGATCAAGATGAAGTTATTGAAGAATCAAGATTAATAAAAAAGGTACAAAATCAAGAGGACCAAGATGAAGGTATAGAATGATTCCCTCAAAAGAGTCCTTCAAAATATTTCACAACTTAAGTGTCATTCCTCCCGGCCGGGACAAGGAGATCTCTCTTTAGTGTGCACACAATTGTATTTTTTTTTTTCATTTTTATACATGTCTTTATGTCTGTACATTTGTCTACATTTCATGTTAATGTGACGTCACAAATATATGTTTGTATGTTTGTTCGTCTGTCCAGTGTGACGTCACAAAGAACAAAGCGCTTATGAAAAAGAAAATATATATATATATATGGGATCCAAATAACTTTAATTCATTTTAGGTTAAGAGTATTCAATTTAGGTAAATAATTTTATAAATGAAGGTACTTTCAATTTTGATTTATAGGTGTCCCTGGGACTTCTCTTTAGCAAACAATATGACTAGTGCTATATAACCTGATATTTTGGTGTTTTGACTTAAGATTGTTTATTTGTTATTAACTTCATTTGTTTAATAGCTCATTAATTTCAATTATCTCAACAGGTAAAAGATTGCTCTGTATACAGAGACTCAAGGGTTCCAGCTAACAAATTATTTCTCTAAAGTGCCTTTACCTTTTCTTTAATCTATCTTTAATGCAGTAATTACCCTCAGTCTTTCTTTGTTTTGTTCTAAATATGATATTTTTCCAACTTATGTTTGTAGAAGCTCAACCAGCGATGTGTGTGAACAAAAATCAACTTTAATTTTCTAATCTAATTATTCTATTTTGTAGTTTGACAACTCACCTATTGACTCAGTGCTGCAATAGCACTGCCTTTCCTTTAATAATTGATGCTTGAGTTTCTAGGTAGCGGGCCCTGAAGATTTGCCGGTGGCATTGTCTAAACATAAAAAAGACGTCTGCTGCTACAGCTGCAGGGATCGCGGCCGCCGCAAGCATCCCTGCTACTCAAGCATCAAACAACCTCACCAACAGTGTGGCCTCTGCTCTACATGCATGGGGCCTCCTACATCAACATGTTATAACAAATGGACATTTTTGATCTTTCATTGTTTGGGACTTTACGGGACAATGCCTTGCGGGTATTTGTCTAGAGAATTCAGTGTGTTACTTGATGGAACTTAGGGCAGCTGATTTGTTTAAACAATTTGATATGCTATGCAATTTGGCTCATCACCAAAAGGCTTGTCACCTTAAAGCCGCAACATCTCCTCACAATTGGACGGCTGTTAGTCATCATATATAGTCGATCCTAAAGGGCTCCATTGGATGGCTGGTTAGCCAATGACGGGTAAGATCCCCAGAGGGGGACAACCTAAGACAGGCACAGTCGCACGGGACAGTCTCATGTGGCCAACATATCAACCTAAGACAGGAGTCAAGGGCACAGCCTTGATTATCCGATGACGGGTAAGAATGTTGGTTGCACATAGACGTCCTAGAGCATTACCTCTTTTAAAACAAAAAGGGGGAAATGCAGGAGCCCTGTTTGGGGATTGACTTGAATTGCGGTTGACTATGAGTCGTGGAGATTTGGGCTTTGTTGCCTCCCGTAGTCTCACGGGACTTGTTGCGGGATCTCGAGTGACTTGGCCGAAATTGCTGATCGGGTCAGCGCCATTTTAGTGGTGTGTTTGTCGTGTGTTAGTCGTTGTTAGAACCAGAGAGAAAAGTTATCAGAATAAAAAGCTGTTTGTCTCCAGTTCGCCTCTGAAGTTTTTCCCGCGGCTCCGTTGCTCCAAGCGCTTCAGGCGGCAACAGCTCC
This sequence comes from Tamias sibiricus, assembly GCA_025594165.1. Lineage (NCBI taxonomy): Eukaryota > Metazoa > Chordata > Mammalia > Rodentia > Sciuridae > Tamias > Tamias sibiricus. The sequence goes on from CM046665.1 coordinate 137,376,513, forward strand.
TGACTCCACAATCGTGCTGCAGCTCCGGGAAACTGGACCACCGGACACCGCCGGCAACCCCCGACTCCAATATTGGCCCTTTTCCACAAGTGACTAATATAACTGGAAAAGTCAAAATGCTAAGTTTTCTGATAACCCCACAGACTTGATTTCCCTTTTAGACAGTGTCACGGTCCCTCATCAGCCCACCTGGGATGACTGGCAGCAGCCGCTCCGGATCCTGTTCACAGCCGAAGAGCGTGAAAGGATCCAGATGGAGGCCAGGAAACTGGTCCCCGCGGATGATGGACACCCCACTGTAAACCCTGACCTAATCAATGCTTCCTTCCCGCTGTCCAGGCCTCTTCAAGATGAATGGGATTACAATACGGCTGCAGGTAGGGAGAGGCACCAGACTCTAATGGGGGGTCTCTGGGCAGCGGCTCACAAGCCCACTAATTTGGCCAAGGTATACTCAGTCATGCAGGAAAGACATGAGTCACCGTCTGCTTATCTAGAAAGGTTAATGGAGGCATCCAGGCAGTACACCCCTATGGATCCCGAGGTACCAGAGAACCAGGCAGCAGGAGTGATGTCCTTTGTCAATCAGGCAGCGTCAGATAGAAAGCGCAAGTTGCAGAAAATAGAAGATTTAGAAGGGAAAAATATTCAAGATTTGCTGAGGATAGCCCAGAGGGTATTTAATAATAGAGACACACCAGAAGAGAAACAACTTAGGGCTACTAGGGAAATAACTAGGGCATTGGCCGTGGCAGTGCAGGGCAGAAGGCCAGAAAAGGAGAACAGGCCTCCAGATAATCGACCACCTGGAAGTTCAGGGTTACGTGATCTTGGCAAAAACCAGTGTGCTTACTGTAGAGAAGAAGGCCAGTGGGCTAAGGAATGCCCTAAGAAAAGAAACTGAAAATCTAGAGATGGTCAATGGCAGACTAAGAAGCCATTGGTCCTGGTCACCCACGATGGGATGGACGACTAGAGGCGACAGGGTTCAGAACCCCCCCCCCCCCGAACCTACGGTAACTCTAAGAGTGGAGGGGACCCCAGTGCAATTTCTGGTGGACATGGGGGCCCAATATTCAGCTCTGATGGACCCCCGAGGAAAAATTTCAACAAGCACCTCATGGGTGCAAGGGGCTACGGGGATTAAAAAGTACCCATGGACAACTGAAAGAACGGTAGACTTGGAAATGGGAAAGGTGTCCCACTCGTTCTTAGTCATGCCTGAAAGCCCCTACCCCTTGCTGGGAAGAGACTTGCTAACTAAAATTGGGGCCCAAATTCACTTCCACCCTGAAGGTGCCTGGGTGACAGACGGGCAAGGGAGGCTGTTGCCCATACTAACTCTGGCCCTAGAAGATGATTACTGGCTACACCAGCTGCCGCAGCCTCCCGATAGAGACATCGAGGACTGGGTTCAACAGTTCCCGGAGGCATGGGCAGAAACTGGAGGGATTGGACTGGCCAAGCATCGACCAGCCCTCTTTATAGAGACAAAACCAAGTGTTTATCCCATTAGGGTCAGGCAATACCCAATGACCCGGGAGGCCCAAATGGGAATAACCCCCCACATCAGGCGACTGCTAGACCTAGGGGTGCTGTGACCCTGCCAGTCGGCATGGAACACCCCCTGCTTCCGGTACGAAAGCCCAACTCAAGCGAGTACTTCCCAGTACAGGACTTGAGAGAAGTAAACAAAAGGGTAGCAGACATACACCCTACTGTGCCTAATCCATATACACTTTTAAGTGCACTTCCTCCTTACAGAGAATGGTACACAGTACTTGACTTGAAAGATGCCTTCTTCAGCTTGCCTCTAGCTCCAAGGAGCCAAGAGCTGTTTGCCTTTGAATGGACAGACATCGACAAAGGCATCAATGGACAGCTTACCTGGACAAGATTGCCACAGGGATTCAAAAATTCTCCAACCCTGTTTGATGAGGCCTTACATGAAGATCTGGGTGAGTTCAGACGAGATCACCCCAGCCTAACTCTGTTGCAGTACGTGGACGATCTCCTTATAGCTGCTGAATGCAGGGACAGATGCATCCAAGGGACGGAAGATCTGCTTCACACGCTGGGTAACCTGGGATACCAGGCCTCAGCGAAGAAGGCCCAGATCTGCAGGCCTGAGGTAACGTACTTGGGCTATCTCCTAAAGGGGGGAAAGCAATGGCTGACACAAGCCTGGAAAGAGACTGTTTTAAGAATCCCAAAGCCCCAATCCCCACATCAAGTGAGAGAGTTTCTGGGATCGGCCGGCTTCTGCTGATTATGGATTCCAGGGTTTGCGGAATTGGCCAAACCGCTATATGAGGCCACGAAAGATAAACAGCCCTTCCATTGGACAGAGGAAACAGATGAAGCATTTCAACAGATCAAAGATGCTCTGTTGTCGGCCCCAGCCCTGGGACTCCCAGATGTTGCCAAACTGTTTTTTCTGTATATAGATGAAAGTAAGGGAATAGCAAAGGGGGTCTTGACCCAATATTTAGGCCCCTGGAAGAGACCAGTGGCCTACCTGTCAAAGAAATTGGACCCGGTGGCCGTGGGCTGGCCCGCATGCTTACGCATGATCGCTGCCACAGCCCTCATGGTAAAAGATGCTGACAAACTGACAAGAGTTACATGTAACCACTCCACATGCTATTGAAGGTGTTCTGAGACAACCTCTGGATCGGTGGCTCGGTAATGCCCGGCTCACTCACTATCAGAGCCTATTGCTTAACCCTCTCAGGATCATCTTTCAGGCACCCTCGGTGCTCAATCCCGCGATGCTGCTGCCAGACCCTGATATGGACAAGCCCTTGCATGACTGCTCAGAAGTCCTAGCCCAGGTTCATGGGCTCAGAGAGGACCTGCGAGATCTACCGCTGCAAGATGCAGATGCAGTATGGTTCACGGATGGGAGCAGCTTCATGCACCAAGGTCAGAGGTATGCAGGTGCAGCAGTAGTGACTGAGACAGAGGTGATTTGGGCTGAGCTGCTGCCGGTGGACACTTCTGCCCAAAAAGCAGAACTGATAGCTATGACTAAGGCTCTAACACTGGGAGAGGACAAAAAGTTGACTGTATACACGGACAGCCGTTATGCTTTTGCAACTGCCCACATTCACAGGGCCATTTATAGAGAAAGGGGAATGCTGACCACAGAAGGAAAATCCATTAAGAACAAAGAAGAAATTTCATCCCTGATAGACGCCCTCTGGTTGCCCAAGAAATTGGCTATTGTCCATTTCCCTGGACATCAAAAACCAACTGATCCAGTATCCAGGGGCAACAGTCTAGCTGATAAGACAGCACTCCAGAGAGACCTGATTATAGTCGCTCAACTCCCGGACCCTGGCCCACGAATCTTCCCAAAGGACCCGGCCTACACGGAAGAAGAACTGCTATGGATCCGCCAACAGCCCGTGGTCCAATGCTTGGATGGATGGTGGAAAGACTCCAGATGTCGCATAATTCTTCCAGAACTGTTGGGACAGAGGGTATTGCGTAGGCTCCACCAGAACACCCACATGGGGACAAGGAAACTGCAAGATTTGATGCGGCAGGCAAGAATCAGAGTTAAAGGTGTGCAAGATAAGATAGAACAGATTGTCAGAAATTGTAGGGTATGTAAGTTGACAAATGCAGGGCACAGCAATTGGGAATCAGGAAACAGAGTAAGGGGGACAGGCTGGGGGCATATTGGGAAGTTGATTTCACTGAGGTGAAACCAGGAAAATATGGGTATGAATACTTATTAGTTTTTATAGATACTTTTTCAGGCTGGGTAGAGGCGTTTCCCACCAAGCGAGAAATGGCACAGGTGGTGGCTAAAAAGATTTTAGAAGACCTCCTGCCAAGGTATGGATTTCCTGTTATGATAGGGTCGGACAACGGGCCAGCATTTACTTCCCAGGTAAGTCAGGGGCTGGCTTCGGTACTTGGGGCAGATTGGAAACTACATTGTGCATACCGACCCCAGAGCTCAGGACAGGTACAAAGAATGAACAGAACCTCAAAAGAGACCTTAACCAAATTAACCATGGAGACTGGTGGTGACTGGGTAGCCCTCCTTCCCTATGCCCTTTATAGGGTGCGAAATTCCCCCTACAAGATGGGGCTTACCCCCATGAAATCATGTTTGGGGCCCCACCCCCAATAATCCCTGACCTAACCAAACGGCTCCTAAAAGAGGAAGAGGTGGATGATCTTGAACTTTTGTTTTCCCCTCCAGGCCCTGCAGAGGGCTCACGAGGGGATCTGGCCGAAGCTCAAAGACCTGTACGAGTCGGGACCACCCCCCATTCCCCACAACTTCCGACCGGGCAACTGGGTATTGGTGAAGCGACACTGACAAAGCAACCTAGAGCCACGGTGGAAAGGCCCCTAAATGGTCCTCTTGACTATGCCCACCGCTCTCAAGGTTGACGGCATTTCCTCCTGGATACACCATATCCACGCCAAGTCTGCTGACCCCTTTCCCGACATCGTGTCTCCTGCCATAGAGGAGTCTGCGTGGCGAGTGGACAGATCCAAGGACAACCCGCTGAAGATCAAGCTTCATCGCCACAAGCTTCGTGGCCACAAACCCTGACTATGTTCTTTCCCTTGCTCTATTGCATAATGGATGGCTGGCTTTTAGCTAAAGGAAATCCCAACCCCCTTCAACCCTATCAATTAACCTGGGCACTCACCCCAAAATGGGGCGACCCTATTCCCTTGGCTACCAAAGAAGCCCCGAAGGGGACATGGTGGCCACATTTAACTGTAGATTTATGTATGCTGGCCATTGGGACCTGGGATGTGCCTAATCATTACGACCCCACCAGGCCCCCAGAATGTGGAGGCCAGACATCATGCGCCCCAGAAGTTATCCACTGTCAGATGGTGTATGGCGCAGACCGGGCATTTGGGTTCCAACAGTGGGGAGGTTGGGGTGCAGGTTGCTGCACCCTGGTAAAGAGATATAACCTACAGTAACAACCCTTTTATGTATGTCCGGGAGGAGGGAGATCCGGCTCAGAAGAAGAACGTTGTGGCGGGGAGGCTGATTTCTATTGTAAGAGATCCAGATATGACACCACTGGGCAGAATAGCTGGAAACCCACCTTCTCCAACCACGCCCTATGGGACCTTATTACTGTTACCAGAGGTTCTATTGAGAGGAAGGAAACTAAAGACTGTAACCAAATTCTAACTGGACCATGCAAAGAGTTCCAATGTAATCCCCTGGTAATCAAGTTTACTGAGACAGGGAAAAAGTTCGCTGACTGGACCCGAGGTAGAAGCTGGGGATTAAGGCTAGATGTCAGTAACTTCTGGGGGACAAACTCTGAACTCATATTTAGACTAAGACTGGTAGTCACCCCGACTACCGCAGTAACAATAGACCCCCAACTTTCGGCCTACTCTCGCCATGCATGCTCCAATACCCCTGAGTGTCACTAAAGTTCCCCCTCCTAAAACACCCGCTTACTTACCCCAGCAGGAAAAGCCTCTTGTAGAACTAATGAAGAAATCTTTCTGTCCTTAACCATACCCTCCCAAACAAAACTGATTCTTGTTGGCTTTGCTATGATGTTATGCCCCCTATTATGAAGGGATTGCAACCGTTGGAGATATAACTATATCAGATCAGAAAGGTTCTTGTAGGTGGAGGTCAAAAGTAGGACTAACCCTAACTAAAGTAACTGGGTCTGGAATCTGTTACAGCTTCAGTAACAAAAACACGATTCCCCTATGTAATACCATCCAAAAACCAGGAAGCACTCAAAATGGGTATTTGATACCTCCTACTGAAGCTTGGTGGGTTTGCAACAAAGCAGGATTGACCCCCTGTGTTCATCTAACAGTCCTACAGAAAATGAACGTGTCGTTAGTATGCCTAGTGCCCACCATCATCTATCATTCAGATGTAGAATTCCTAGATCTCTGGCAGAAAACTTACAAAATGCTGCCCCACCCTGGAGATGCTTCAGTTCTCAGACTTAAGAGAGAGCCTGTATCCGTCATCACTATGGGCCTTTTACTAGGAGCCAGTTTAGGAGGATTAGGGACAGGTGTAGCCTCCCTCGCAAGACAGCATGGCTATTATGATGAGCTCCAACGGGTAATTGATGAGGATGTTAAAAGAATAGAGGACTCTATTTCCCACCTTCAAGAGTCTCTGACGTCCCTTTCAGAAGTAGTTTTACAAAATAGGCGAGGGTTAGATTTAGTATTCCTTCAGCAAGGGGGACTATGTGCTGCCCTGGGAGAAGAATGTTGCTTCTATGTAGATCACTCTGGAATTGTAAAAGACAACATGTTCAAAGTAAGAGAAGGGTTAGAAAAACGGAAAAAGGAATATGCATCTAAACAGAGTTGGTTTGAATCCTGGTTTAACTTTTCTCCCTGGCTGACTACTCATATATCTGCTTTAGCGGGACCATTATTACTATTATTATTAGCTTTAACTGTAGGACCTTGTATAATCAATAAGTTAGTTACTTTTGTTAAAGATAGAATAAATACAGTACAGCTAATGGTGCTGAGAGCCCAATACCAGCCTGTCAGCACCGAACAACAGGAGTCAGAGCTATAGAGACCCAAGATTGGCTCTCACAATGTTCTTGGAAAGGGGGGAATGAAAGGTGAAAAATGCAAACACTTGTGTAAACATACAACTTTTCTAAAACTGTTCTCAGTCCTTGGAAAAACCACAGAACATTCTTGTTCCTTATTTTGTCTAGGTTTCAAAACCAGGTGGCCGACCACCCTTCCCCTAGCGGTCAGGCTGACCTAAAACTTAAAAATAAAATGCTTTGTATGTAATTTTACATGTTAACCAATCAAAAGAGTGCTATGAAACCCCCCTTAACTTGTATGTATTTCATTATAAAACCCTGCTAAAACTGTGCTCGGGGCCTCTTAGCGTCACCAGTTAATGAGTGCGCAGAGGACCAAGCGCGAGCTTGCTAATAAATGACTCTTTGTTGCTTGCATTGACCAAGGACTGTGCTGGTCTTCTTAGGGGTCCCAAGCCGCGGGGCACAACAGGTGAATTGAGTGAGTGAATGAGTATAAGGGTGAAGGAGGCATGGCCTTCATCTCCAGGCAAAACAACAACAAAAACCCTGGTGCTGATCTATTTTGTACATCTGCATGGCTGGGCTCTGGCTACCTGTCCTCTGATCAAATAATAGTCTGGTTATTACTGTATTTTGTAGATGTGATCAATATTTATGCTCAGGTGACTTTATAGGAAAAGCAAATGACCCTCTGTAATCAGTGTAGGCCTGATTCAATCAGCCAAAGTTCTTCAGGACCCAAAGTAAACCACAGAAGAATTCTCCTGTTGAAATCCTGCATGTCATCATACTGCTTTTCTTAAGAATATTCACTAATAGATATCTTAGTTCACATATATGTCAAATCATATTTTACTACTTTATTGATTGCTTATAATCAAAATCAAGTTGAAAAGCACAGGCTTAAATTGCAAATTAAATACTAAATGTGAAATTATAGCAATCAAGACTTAGATAAAACTATGGCATCTCATTGGAATCATTGGTTGCTTATGCTCTTTTAAATTCTGATGTCAAGTTTTGGAAATCTTTTGTCCCAATTGTGTCTTCCATACAAAGCCCAACCCTTAATATTTAACAGTAATTTGGTCACATAATCCGAGTCACTCTGAGTTTAGCAAGAACCTTAACAATTTAACCTAGTGTGCAAAACTTTTAACATCAACAGTTCCTTCCTCAATGTGTATTTCACTTTTTTTGTCAATAAATACTTAAAGAAAAGTCACTCACATCCACTTTGCTTCAATTACAAGAATATTTTAACACATTCACACATAATTAGACATGATTGTTTTATTGCTCATAAAAAGTTTCCCTTTCGATTTATGAACTGTTTAAAAATAAATGTGTTGTCATCTTTGTTTAGTCAAACATTTTTAAGAATAACATGATGCACAACAGTTTAAATTACTGAAAAATGTATTTTCAAATGTCATCTTGCACATTTTTTTGTGGCAGCAATGAGAATTACTATTTTTAGGGAATGATGAAATCAGACGTTAACCAGTAACCATATTATGGGTGAAAACATAGGGCAAGTAAACCAAACCAAGTTGTAATAAGTTTGATTTTTTACACCATAAATATTCTATACGCTCATTGATTAGCAAATGTGGAAAAATAAGTTTAAATTTTTGAATATATGATTTTGATATCTCCATTTTCATTTCAGACAGGCACCATATTACATTAAAAAATTGACATGCATTGGAAAATGAAGATTTGATGTTTCCATTATTTATTTTTTATTTACATTTTTTTCAGTTTCAATATACAGAATGTTTTCTTTTTTACATCTTTTCAAAACTCCCATATTTCTGGAGTAAGTAAACTGGATTTGAGTCTATTAAAATATGAATGTTAATGTTTCCACTCTATTAACATATAAATATGAATTACATATTACAACAATAATAATATATAAAAAAATTGGAAAATTGCCTGTCATCCCTGGGAGAAGATGAAACATCAAATAAGCTGTGGTTCCAAATGAAGCTTGAAAGATATTGATTTCTTCACATTGTATACTAAATATGTGGACTTCATGCACAAGCAAATACATCAATGTACATATGGGGTATAGGAATAAAAGTCAACTTACAGTCTAATAGTGATCAATCACTGTACAAAAATGACAATAATAGTAATATGTAACAGTTGAACTGCATTGTAAGTGACTAATATCCTCTAACGAATGAGAGTAGAACAAAGGTATGAATTGTCAGACTGTCTAAAATTCTAAAAACCTTTGAAAATACTTTTGAGCTAAACTCAAAAATTTGTTATGCTACATTTTGTTCTGTACCTCCATACAGTATATTTCATAATCCTATAATTTAAAATGTAAGTGACTGGAGAATGACTATCATATTGAAAAGCAATGAACAGATCAAAATGATCAAACTCAAGGAATTTTCTTTGAGGTGAAATTTAGTTTTGTTTTTTTTTTATTGTACATAATTGTAAGAAATGGTGGGAAAAAATATTATTTGGCCTAAAGAGTCAGGTAGACTGTTTTAAATAGATATAAAAAACTTTTGGACAATACTCTAGAGAATAAGTGTACTATAAATACTTCACCCTCAATTAGACCTACCTTCTTCCCAGTGGCAGACATGGTTGAACAGCTGGGATCCCCTCCATAGCCATTGTTGAGGACATATCCCCAGGGGAAAGAAGGAAGAACAGGTGGTCTAGCACACAGGCTCACCATCTTTAGTAGAATAGTATGTCTCTGGTACTTACAGAAAACAGTGTAATCTGTAGATACAGGACAATATGACTCTCTGGAAAAGAGAGAAGTGTATGCTCTAACATCTTGTTATAAAATGAACGTATCTGGTGTCTGATATCTTCAGTGATCTTCACCACCTGAGGGGACTCACAAACCTTACTTAAATTCCATCACTATTACTCTAGCATGGGAAATGTGTGATGTGGGAAGGGAGTGCCTGAGGAGTCAGAGAGGACACCCCAGGACTTTCTTAGCCTTGACTGATGCTACCTGGGTTGCTTGAGTCATTTAAATTATTAGTTTAGCTTGACAATGCAAGATCTAGGATTTTGAAAGTTGCTTTGGCAATCTGGTGGATGGTAGGTAGCTCAGCTTTGCACCATAGGCTTCGGTTTCTTTCTGTTAGGATATAACTGCATATTCATTTTTGGTATAAAGTGGCCAAAGCTTTGAGGCAAATGGAGGGGGAAAAATCTCACCAATGTATTTTGAAGAAAATAGAATTTACCCAAAAAGACTGGATAAATGGATGAGAAGAGCACATGTACAAAGAAATGCTCAATAAATATATTTTTTCCCCTAAATATTGCCCCACAGCTTTGGGAAAATTCAGATCTTTGAAAAAGGACATTATACAAGTCTGTAAAAAACTGTTAATTCTTATCATTTCAATACATGAATTGACAGTCTGCTTGTGCATTTTTGATTACCTGGAGAGATGCCTAATTCTTTCACAAAATAAGTAAAATCAAATGCCTCAGAATGTTTAAAAAACGACAACCAAAAATGTTATTTACATAGCTGAAGGCTACATCTCATGATGACTGAAGCCCAGGGACAATGTCCTATTAAGGAACTCAAAGATTTTAAATACAATTAACAGAAGTCTGCTGAATCGTTAATGACCTGATTTCTTAGAATTCATAATTAGAGGACATGTCACTAATTTTAAATACTATTGAATAGAAAGAATAACTTAAATCCTTATCATTTTTATTGTTAGTTTTTGGAAATGAAAAATATCCATTCTCAATTTCATTCTAATTGTAGACTTTTGATCTGTTTCAGAGCAGCATACCTCTAACCAATCCAGGCCAGCTATACTGCATATGCTTCCAAGGAGGGTAGTGGAGTTCTACATCGTTCTCTAGGCAAAGCAAAGCAGAACAGAACAGAACAGAACAAAACAAAACAAAACAAAAAAGAAAGCAGTGTTCCTTAAAATATGTTGAAGAGCATATTAATACACCCCCCCCCACACACCCCACACAAAAATGTACATTAAAAACAAAAGTCTCCAAATCCTTTGAATAAAAAATTGAAAGTTTCTATGTCATGTTAGACTATGTTACATTTCAAAGCCCTGATAAAGTAATTGTTTGAAAAGCCTTTTGAGCCCTGTGGTGGTGAACGCCAGAGGCTCTGGAGGCTGAGGCAAGAGGATGAAGGGTTCAAAGCCAGCCTCAAGCAAAAGCAAGACACTAAGCAACTCAGTGAGACCTCATCTCTAAATAAAATACAAAATAGGGATAGAGATGTGGCTCAGTGGTTGTGTGCCCTGAGTTCAATCTCCAGTACAAAAAAAAAAAAAAAAAAAAAAGAAAAAAAAAGAAAAAAAAAAAAAAACCTTCAATATTGCATTCTTTTTAAGTTTTCTAAAATATTATTAAATATAATGATTAGTAGCAAGACTACTAATCATCTAAAAAATGTGTTTTCAAAGTGACTTCAGGATTTTCTGTAATTTTTACTAAAACAATCAATGAGTATAATAAAAATAAAAAATAATTCTAATCTATATGGATATTTTGAGCATAAAAACTTGTCAACATTAAAAAAAATTTTTATTCTGTTTATATCTTTGAGACATTAATTTTTGTTTCAATATTGTTTTGCTTTACTTCATATAAATATACAGTGTTCATCATCAGGTTCAATGGAAAGAACAATGAAAATTAAAATCCTTGTCTTTGCATTTGATGACAGTTGATTTCAGGTTATCTAAATAAAGCAATTGACATTATTTGGGAAATGCCTTCACAATATATGCATGATTCTCCCTGTTTTGCTATTCATTTAAAATATGAAAATAGCTGTTTGCTTTTAAGATTACCAAAGAAAAACATGCTCATATAAAAAGATTCATATGATGATTGAAATATGATAATAAAGTACAAATCACATATTATTTCAATTCTAGTCATAAGTGCTATAAAGATTTAATATATATTCTTCAATATTTTCCAGCACAATTACACATACACATGAATGCATTCATGTAATTGAAATGATCATATAAATTTCCTCTTTAGCTATTTTCCCAAGAGAATAGTTTTATTTAATTCTTACTGGTGTTGACTATAAATGTTCTCATTATTTCCATTTAAACAACATATTTCTATATAACTTTTATATTTATTTTGACTCAAGTATAAAATTACATTTCTTTCAAAAATATTTTTCTACTTCCATCACTTAATTGTATTTCACTGTAATAAAATCATAATTTGGGAATTTTTCTTTTTAGTCTAAAGACAAAAAATTTAGCTTCTGCTTTAATGTTTCAATGCTACTCCTTTCCAGAATCTTCAAATAGAAACAAAAACATTTGTACAGAATTATTGTTATGGCTGTTACTAATTTCTACCATTGTAGATGTGCATACAATTTGGTCTTTCTCTGTGTTAGAGAATTGAATCTTGATTTTAAATAAATACATCAAGTTAGGTTTTTCTGTTGTTAACATTTTTATCAATTCTCCCAATTACTTGGTGAGTTATTTTGATCTAAGCATGCACTCTTTTAGACCTATAGACTCTAAAAATTCTTTTATATGCCCGAAACATTTGTCTCTTTGTTTACTTATTTTTATAACTTTTAGATGTTCTTGTGTTTAGTTTAATATCTGATATCCAATTCTATTACATTTTGGTGTGATCATTTAAGTAATTCATCTTCAGATTTTCTCTTTATCATTGGATTAGTTTTCTCTTCATGCTGCAAAAGTATATTAAATGTTTCTTATGTGCTGAGATGCACAACAAATATTTTACTGTTGTATAAGCTACTCACTCAGATGAAATGGTAACTATTAAAAGGGAAATGGGTAAAATTGGATTAAAGGCACAGCCGTACATACTTTTAAGATTGAATATTATTTAGAAAAACAATATTTGGATCCTAACTGTGTTCATTGGTGCTAGAATTTCATTCTTCCATTCTTGGTTTTCATTCTCATACAGCTTATTTTCATCTGTTTATAAACATTGTATATATATATTATATATATATATATATATGCACATACATATATATATTTTCTGTAAAATATGTGTTTATACTGATATATATGCACATATAAACATATGTATACACATACATATGTGTGTATATATATACATATATATATAAAAAACAAATGTATAGCTGCTTTATAACTCTGTCTCTTCCTGTACCTATATCTGTATACTAAAAAACATGTTTATTCTGATACTAGCTCTGGAATCCAACAACAAAACAAGGATTCATTCTAACTTTCTTCTTTTAAATATTTGAAAATATATTCTGTCATACTAAGAAAACCAACCCCAACTACTCACAATATATGTACTCATGTGCTCAATCTAGAATTCGTCTGAAATAGTTTCTGAATTGTTAATCCACACACACCTGACGACTGTAAAAAAAATTTATTAATTTTAGTTCTGTATTTGTTGACGGGTTTGTGGCTTATTGTTTTGCCTTTGGCCTATTGGCATATAATAAAAACACTACCTCTCAATTTTAGGTTCATTGGTTTAGGTTCTATTTGTTTTGTCTTTCGTTCAGAGTGACTACGTTTATCATTTAAGATACAGAGAAACTCATTATTTCTTTTATTTGTTATTGATTTGAATTTGAGTATTTTTTTGAGGGGGGAGGTACCAGGAATTCAACTCAGGGACACTTGACCACTGAACCACATCCCCAGCCCTATTTTGTATTTTATTTAGAGACAGGGTTTCACTGAGTTGCTTAGTGCCTCACTTTTACTGAGGCTGGCTTTGAACTCATGGTCCTTCTTTCTCAGCCTCCTGAACCACCGGGATTACAGGCATTACCTTTACCTTTCAAATTTGTCTTTAGCTGTAAAATATTTTCAATCACAAATATTTTGGAGCCATTTCATCTTTTATGTCTTATGTTTCAGAGCCATGTATATTTTAATCTTCGTGTCTGTGTGACTACATCAAATTCCTTTACATCTTTAACTCCCTCACCAAAATTATTGTTGTATACCTTCATGTGATCTGCATGTACTTCTTACTTTTATCTCCTTGTAATTAATAGCTGAATATCTGAAATTCACATCTCTGAAATTATACAATCACCTTCAAATGGAGGTAGATTGTTCTAGAATGGCTTATACCAAAATCAGTGAGCTGCTACAACATCATGGTCAACAACAGCCAGTACACAGCAGAATGAATAACACCTTCTCTTCTGCCTCTTAGTCACTATATGGCTGTTCACCTGGAAATTAAGCTACTTGTTGGGGACTTAAGAACACATCGGCCGAAAGAATAGTGAACGTTAACTCTTTGGTTGCTTCCCACTCCCTGTTAGGGACCTGGCCTATTCAGGAGGCCGTTCCCCTGACATGTCATGGGAACCTAAGGATAGGGTAGGGGCTCCGCCAATACGATTTGCCCATGCTCCTTATGTGTCCCTGTATTCTTCTGTTGATTGGCCCATGTCCTCTATAAGACCGTCCAACTTCCTCAATAAACTTGAGTTCATGCCTTGACCGTGCTCCCTGACCCGTCTTGTTTGTCCTCTGAAAGGAGGGCTGGGTGTGGGCGGTCAGTCGGCCTTTACCTTTCCTGAGTTAGCCTCTGCTGGGGTGTGTTCCCCCCCACAGTATTCTCCGCTGGCCAGAGGAGCCTATCCCAGGTTAGGGGGGGAGCTAAAGACCTCAGCAACTCAAATAGGACCCTAACACTACTGTGTTGTACATTATACAATTATCTTATCACATGTTTTCATTAGCTATTAATGATGAATAGGAAAGAAGGCCATGGTCATTTTTTATGTGTGATTGTGAACTGTGGTTTCTTTTTATTAGTATTTGCATTGCAGTTATTTCTCCTGCTTGAGGAAACCACTTGGGGAACACTGGCTTGAACACTTGGGATTAGTATGTTTTTGTTCTTTGTTCTTTTGAATAGAAGTGGAGATGATTCACATCAGGGATACTTGCTGAATCTCCCTAACTGCTTTATTGACTTGGAGTACTCTTGTTTTATTTGTTCTTTGTTCAATCTCACTCTAAAGTTTGGGAGTGTGTGTGTGTGTGTGTTCACACTCATGCACACAGTGGGCATGTGTGTTTTGTCCCATATACATAGTTCATTATTAGAAGTAACAACAGCAAGGCAGAATCTTAAATTTTCTATTTTATTCTCACTAAAACAACCTTTGCATAATTTGACCTGTGGTAAGAAGTGGATGTCTGAGTGAAAGGGATTGAAGGATCTCCCGGTTTCTGTAATTTCTTCAGACTTCCAAGGATACTGTCTCTACCTTCAAAGGTAATTTCTCAAAATTCCATTTAACATTTCTGTTTCTGAAGGAGCCCCAATTAGGGAGATGGCTATTGCGGTCAGCTGGAAGCCATAAGTTCCACCTGATAATAAGTATGTATGTGACGCACCTGTAAATGCACGTGAGGCACCCGCAAAGCTAAAGGTATATAACCGGGTGAAAGCGGTCGGAGGAGGAGAAGAATGAATTCATTCAGTCAGTCATGCAGTAGCTCGGTCGGAAGAAGAGTTCAGGTCGGAGAAGAAGAAAAGAATCAGAGCGGCCAGAACGTAGGCAGAGTGGTTACAGAAGAGAAACCAGATAGAAGAAGTAATTCCTGGTCAGAGTCAAGCTGAGGCTCCCGAGGAAGAAAGAAGAAAGAAGAAAGAAGCTCTAAAAGCTAAGCTCTCTCTCTCTCTAAAGAAGAAATCTCTCTCTTTCAAGCTCTCTCTTTCTCTCTAAGCTCTAAGAAGAAAAGCTCTATCTTTCTCTCTAAGCTCTAAGAAGATGAAGAAGAAAAAGCTCTATCTTTCTCTCTAAGCTCTAAGAAGAAGAAGAAGAAAAAGCTATCTCTAATCTTTCTCTCTAAGCTCTTTCTAAGAAGAAGAAAAATCTTTCTTTCTCTCTCTAAGCTCTCTCTAAGAAAGTAGAAGTAAAAGTAGTAGTATCTTTACTCTGCCTCCGAGAGTTTTCCTCCCGTGGCGTTGTGGCTGGCCGCGACAGGCAGCTTACATGTTTCCTTTTCTTTCTTACTTTCTTTTTTTTTCTTTTGGCACTAGGGAATGAACTCAGGGACGTTTATACACCGAGCCTCATTCCCAGCTCTTTTTATGTTCTACTTTGAGACAGGGTCTTGCTAAGTTAGTTAGGGCCTTGCTAAGTTGCTGAGGCTGGCTTTGAACTTGTGATCCTCCTGCCTCAGCCTCCAGCCCTATTTCTCTTTCAAGACTGAATTCTCATTTCATGAAATGAAATTATTCTACTTGATTGGATTTTAATTGGGGGTAATTTTAATAATATTTTCTAATTCTGTTATAAAATATTGAAGAAAACAAATATTTAAATAGTAAGGATTTTCCTAGTTTTATAAAAAACTTGAAAAATTGGCAAATAATTCTTAGGGTTTAGTTTGCTACTATTATATATTGTAACCTTCATGTATTCCTCTCAACACATTTTATTTTCTATTGATTTCTTTTCTGATTTTTTGGTCAGTCCTTAAAATGCTTGTTTTCTTAGAGTATAGTGCTTTACTGTCTTTCTCATAAGTCTGAACTTGAAAGTAATTCAATGAAAATATATTGTAAGCTGTATATCATTCATATATATACATATGCCTGCTAATAATTGTACATTAAAAAGGGACTTTCAATGTTATCGTTTTTTTTTCTTTCTTTTCTTTCTTTTTTTTTTTTTTTTTTTTCTTTTTGGTTGTTGTTGTTTAAACAGGGAAGTGGCATAACAACTTATTTCTTTTTAAAATATTCAAAGTGTAAAGCTCCTCTCCTGAAAATGCAGACTGTAATGGAAATTGTATTCTTTATTTTAATATTTATGTGCATCTAATGAGTTTAAATGAATGTGCAAAGGTCATTTCAATTGATGATTGATTTGAGTAGTTTTTTTTTCCTCCTATGGGATTAGAGACAATTGTACTCAAATGGACTGTCTTCGTACAACAACCAAAATAACCTCATAGCAAATATTATGTTAAAATATGTTTTTCATGATTTGAGAACAAGTTGTTGGCCATAAAATCACATCTCTGAAATTATAAGTAGACTGAATAATATAACCATATAATATCATTTGAATTACATGTGAAGTTGAGGGAACTTGTTCACTGTAAAAATAGCAAGCTATGAATAAAATAAAATGTAATAGAAATTTATTAATTTTCCAACCATAAATAAGTCAAATGATTTTTATAGGAAACATTTTTTTTCTTAAAATCAACACATTTATAAATTACATATCAGAATGTATCAGAATTATTATATTATTTTTCCATAAGTTTAGATTTAATGGCAAGATAATTTATCCAAGCAACTATAATTAGTCAATAATATCTACCCTTACTGACTAAACTTTGAGTATAATGCTTGCCTATAAGATATTCTTGACTATAAGAAAACTGAAAGAGAGACAACATCTACATCTATGTTGTATAATGTAATATAAATAATGTGTACAAAGAACATTAGGGATTTGATTTAGATGTCTACTTGAGATACAGTCCTGCTCTAATATAAGTCAGGGGGAGTCCTCTAGATACTAAATGATCGTTTGACCCAATCATTGTCATGTTTACATTGTTTTTATTTCCAAGATAGTTCAATAGGCTTTTTGTCTTCAAATTTTAAAATAAATATAGATGTTATACCAAACATATATCTAAAAAATATTCAAACACTAACAAACATTAAGTATAATAAAAGAACATAAATGGCTACTTACAACTCATCAAAAACTCTATTGCTAAACTTTGCTGAATCTCAGTATAATGATGTTTTTTAAGATCCCACTGGATTATTAGCTTATGTAGCAAATTCAAATGCTAAAGGTCTCCGAGTAGTTTTTATGTCATGGAAAACATACTACTATATAGGATAGTTGGTGATCAATCAACTTATAAAATATAGTTGACGATTAATTAAAACTCAAAGAGTTTCATGGTTGCCATCTCAAAAAATGAAATATCTGTATTCATTTCTTTTGTAGTGATTTCCTCTTGTATTTGAATATAGTACCACTCAGTAAATGTAATACTGTCATATGACACTTTGTTGAAAAATGCCAAAAATTACCTTTATATTACAATTTACTGTATTAAATACTATACCAAAAAAATGACAAAAGATTAAAGAACAATGAAAGAAAGTGTAATCATTGAATCTTATATAATGCAGATATCCATTTAACTATCGTTTTTCATAATCTTTTTAAAAATATTCTTTCATTTATTCTTCATGGGTTTAAGAAAAATTCATAATCCTTTGTTTGGTTCTTTTATAAACAAGCCGTGAGATGGATTTGCTTGCAGGAACTTTATTGATGAGTGTACTAAAGATGAACACCTGTGAAGGAGTAAAGTTATCTGGATGGAGTGTGAAATAGCAATGAAGTTACAGATAATGCATCACTTTATTCACAGGGGAGCTATGATGCTGGTATGGGTTTTCAGTTGTCTAGAATTGAATCCTACAGTCATTAGGAAGAGTGTAAACTTGGGTGGCCACAGACAATACATTAGAAGGGACCCAGCCATGGTCTAGTGGCAGGTGGCATGATGAGTTCCTCAATATTAAATGAATGTCTTGTCTTAAAGCAGATATGGGAAGCAAACCAGAGAATTTATAGATTCACCTATTTATTACCAGGAATTTTTAAATTTTATTTTTGCCTTGTTCTTAAGTTATATTATTCAAAATATAAAGAAACTTAAGTTAAATATAATAAGATACTATGCCTGTTGACATTTTTCTTAACAATATTTTTTTCAACCTGAAACAAGGTCACAATTAGAGCCCATAAAAGAGGAAATAGCAAAACAAAACAAAACAAAAAATAACAACAACAACAAACACCAACACAGGACTCCATTGCAGAGTATGATCTATTTAGATTCTATTCTCTAGTTCTTTCTGTGTTCTCAGTGTTCAGAGATTGGGAATGTTGCTGTCTATTATAAGGATGCCACTTGTGTGCCATCAAAGTTTGTATTTTTTTTTCTAACACTGGGAACTGGACTAGGTGCTGTTATAAGCCTTAAAATAGAAGAAGCACTTTTGCAAAGCCCTCCAGCCTATTCCTCAGTAGATGCCATCATACTTTTTCTTCTCTGGTACTTTTTCTCATGCTTAATATTTCCCTTTCTCATTCATTCACTGTACTCTTAACATAAGGTTCACAATTTCATAAACTTTGTGAGCTTTATTGGAATTACATTGATTCATCTCTTCTTGAAAATATAATTACAACTTCCTTCATTGTTGCTCTTTTCTTCAGAAGAGCCATTCTTACTTTTCTGAAGAACTAAAATCTTCACTTCTTTCCTCTTCTATATCCCTTTTGACTTTGCTTCAGCAAGTATGCCTGCTGTATTGGCTTTCTGTGGCTATCACAAAGCCCTGAGAAAATCAAAGGAAGGGGAAGACAGGTTTATTTTGGCTCAAGGCTTCAGAGGTTGCAGTCCATTGTCACATGCCCCTGTTGCCTTGGTCTTGAGATGGCAAAGTCCATCATGGCAAGTAGAGGAGGTGCTCAGCTTACGGGGGATGGGAAGGAAGAAGAGAGTGAGAAGAAGGAGCTGGCACTCCAATATTGCCTAAAAGGGCACACCACAATGATCTAATTTCCTCTGACTAGGCCCTGCCTCTTAAAAGTTCTACCACCTCTAGGTATAAAATCATATTCTGCTGTCATTTCTAACAACTTAGAATAAAAAATAAATTTGAAAAAAAAAAAAAAAGTTCTAACACCTCACAGCATTGCCTTGGGCTGGGGAACAAGCTTTTTAGCACTCGTAGCTTGGGTGACATTTCAGATTCAAACTATTAAATTCCATCCCTGGCTGGCAAAATCTCATGTCCATCTCACAATGAAAATTCTATCTCCAAGACTTCCCAACGTGTTAAGGGTTCCAGGATTACTTAAAAGTCCAAGTCCAAAGGCTGATTTGAAACTTAAGGCAGAGTCTTAGATGTGAACCTCTATAATATTAAAAAGAGAAAATTACATACCTCCAAGCTACAATGGCAGAGGGTAAATATTCCTATTCCAAAATGGACAAGTGGGGTGGGGGTGCATAGAAAGTAATTGGATCAAGTAAGACAAAAGCCAAAATCCTATAGTTCAATATGCAGAATCTGTGGCACATAGTGGCATGACATGAACACCAAAGGGCTTGGACAGCCTCATTGTTGGGGACTTAAGAACACATTGCCGGAAAGGGTAGAGAACTCTTAACTCTTTAGTTGCTTTCCACGCCCTGTTACAGACCTGACCTAAGCAGGAGGCGTTCCTCTGACGTGTCATGGGAACAGAAAATACCCTAAGGATAGGGTAGGGGGCTCCCTCAATACGATTTGCCCATGCCCCTTATGTGTCCCTGTATTCTTCCTGTTGATTGGCCCATGTCCTCTATAAACGCTGTCCACCTTCTTCAATAAATGAGTTCCAGCGCTAACCTGACCGGGCTCCCTGGTATTTCCTGGGTCTTCTAAAGACGGGGGAGGGATTGCCAGCGACCTTTCACCTTTCCCAATCTCGCCTTATCGCTGAGGCGTGCTCTCCCAGCCTCTCTGCTGGACAGAGAAGGTTCATCCTAGGTCAAGGGAGAGCTACAAACCCCAGCCCCTGTTCTAAGTTCCCAGCACCTCATCCCTGTGGCTTTGCCATCTGCAGCTCACGTAGCCACTCTCTCAGGCTGGATCCACCCAGTGCCTGCAGCTTCCCATGTCAAGCATTACACATTCCAGGCATCTCTACCTTCCTGGGGTCTCCGTTGCAGCTCTGGATTCCCTCTCACAGCTCAGGTATTGCCCTCTCAGAGGCTTTGTGCAGGGACTATATTATTCCTGCCACACACGGCCTCACCTTCCAGGCTTTTCTTGAAATTCTCAGTGTAAACCTTCATGACCCAATAACTCTTGCATTCCATGTGTGTGCAAAACCAGCATCATGTGCATGATGCCAAGATCTGCCAATCATGTAAGCTGTCCTGGGACCCACCTGAGCCATGTTTGCAGTGGCCTCTGAGTGCCTGGATGCCTGAATGTGGGAAATCCTGGGAAACATTTCCTTAGATGGTTCAATGCAGGGCACTCTGGGGGTCTCTTCTCAAACAAACATCTTTGAAACAGGTTTACACTTTGAAATATTTGAGCTTTTGGTTCATGGAGTTTGGCCAATTCCTTAGATACCTTGGAGGCAACTTTTCTATCGTCCTGGTACAAAGCTCTTGGCTTCTTTTAATGAACCTAATCTCTTTAGCAACTGCCCTCTCCAGGGATGGAACTTTACACATGTTTCTTTTCTGGCTAAACTGCAAGTTTCTTCAATCTTTTTCAATCTGCCTTTTGTTCCTTATTCTCACTGTAAATTTGCCTAATAAAAACCTGTAATACCCAGGACGCAGTTTGAATGCTGTGTTGCCTTGAAATTTCCCTTGCCAGATTAATTAGTTCACAATTGTTAAACTAAGATTTCCACAAAGACTCAGGCCATGGACAAAATGTAGACAAGTTCTTTATCAGAATGTAACATGGCTGGCATCTAATCCAATTCCAAATAAAGTCATTTCCAACTGAAAACTCATCAGCACAGTCTTTACTATATTTCTATCATTGTCCTGGCCTTCTGAGCCATCCCCAGAATTGCCTCTTAAGCTCCATTTGTACTATTCTAGGATTTCTGTAGCCTCCTTCTTCACACCTTTCCAAATCTTCCCAAAAATCAATTTGAAAGGCTTCTTAACCACATCATCAGGTATAGTCACAGCTACGACTGCCCTTTTTTGTTACCAACTCTGGGGTCATTATCACTCCATTGCTGTGAAAAAACAAGTGAGATAACCAACTTATAAGGAGGAAAGATTTCTTTGGGCCCATGGTTTTGGTCCACAGTCACTTGGCCCTTCTGATTTGAGCCTCTGGCAGCAAGTCCATCACGGCAGGGGCATGTGTTGGTGGAGCTGCCCACCTGCTGGTGGACTTGAAACAAAGAGAGCAAGTGGAAGTGGCTGTCACCCCACATCACCTTCAAGGCATACGCTCAGTGATCTGATTTTCCTCGTTGCAGCTCCAGCTTTTACTCGTGTACCACGTTGCACTAGCACCATGGGCTGGTGACCAAGCTTCTAAAACATGAGCCTTTGGGGAACATTTCAGACACCCACTATGTCACCTGCTCTTTTTCATCTCAAATGTATCAATCAGATGCCATCTTTCCCCTTATACACAATGACTAAATCTCAATCACCTTATAAAGAGTTAAAATAATGTCTTAACTTTTCTTCTGTTCATAGTACTGGTCCATTAATTTTCTTACCTTGATAGAAAAATTCTCAGGAACTCTAATTTTTGCTAGGTACCAGTTAGCACACTTAAACGACTCTCAATATACTGTAATCATATGCAAGCAGATATATTTCATTTTGCTAAAAGTGTTTTATCAAATTTATTCAAAGAACAATCAATTTTCAGACCTTGTTTAAAGATATGTTTGAAAACTTTCCCAAGGATGAGGTCTTCAATAGATCAGAAGAAAGTCTCATTTCAACATTTATTAAGCCATGATATGCCTCTTTCTATCTTTGTTTTAGTCCCATGTTCTACAAAGAAATATATAAATTAAAATTACTCTCTTGCCCACTTCCCTTTTTAAAAGATCATTCCTTTGTGTCACCTTCATTATTTTTATCCCAGATAAGCATATTAAATAATTCTATTGATTTTATGAGCACTCTCTCTGTGAGTTTCTTCTACTGATCATATCAATTCAGTTTTGCATATTGCATTAGACCAAGTGTCTCAGTCTTGGCAGTATTGACATTTTAGACTAGATTATTCTTTGTATGACAGATGTTTGCTTGCATATGGTAGGATATTTAGCAGCATCTTAGACCTCTACCAACTAAATAATAGTACCATTTACACTTTAAGTTATGACAACCAAAAATATTTCCAGCCATTGAAACACATTTCCTGAGAAGCAAAATTTACCCATTTTGGAAACTGTTGTAAAAATAAATACAGAAGACTAGATAAAACTTAATATGTAATAATATTGATCGTTTTGGAACATTTATTGCATGCCAGTTATATTGTTGTACATTTACAAATTTAATTGTATTTACATATCCTAAATAAAAACACTATGACATAGGTATTATAGTCCCCATTTCATACATGAGGAAACAGACATGCAGAATAATAATTTAGAATGCCCAAATATTCAGAGATTATAAGTGAGAAAACTTGCTTTTAACCCATTTATTCTCATTTTAAAATTTATGCTAATAATTAGTATAAAAATCTGCTTTTAATCCCAATTGCACAGAATGTCCAGAAAGAGAGGGAACCTCAACAAAATACCAGATGGACAGAAGGAAAGCATTTTCAAACCTTGAAAGAAAATTACAATAATCACAATGAAGACAAAAAAGAGAATGAAAATCAGTTATGTTCTGGAACAGATAAGAAGCAAAACAGGCAGGAATACACACATTAAAGTAATTTATGGAAGAGAAGAAGAATATTTGGCCACAGCCACAAGAAAAATCAGAATTAAAGCCATTACATAGTATGATAATTTTTCTACTTTATTACCAATATATATTTTTTTCTTATCCATGATTTTTAAAGAATATCTGCTTTCCTTTGTTTCTCACAGATTGAGGTCATTGGCATAAAGAATGATAAGAGAAACAGAAATAGTTATGTAGCAATTTGAAATCTAAAAGATATAGAATTGCAAAGCATATATTTTACATTGTGTCATAGAGATATACTTTGTTTAATTTTGTTGATGACATAAGAAAATTAAAATAGGTACTCATAAGCTTAAACTGGAAATATTATTTTTTATGATAGTTTGCTTTTTTCTTTGTTGTGAGTTACCATTTGCTCATTAGTGCGAGATGCAAGAACATTTACATGTAACAGAGCACAGATAAATCATACAGATGGGTCAAGCACTTCAATTCCTGGGGAATACAACCAACAGGTGGCCATATGTGGCCAGTCAGGTGGGAAGGCAATAACATGCTAGAATGAAGTAAATTCTTAACAAAACGACTCAGATGATTGCACTACCCAAAAAGCTGGTAAGTCTATGTACAATGGTACAAAGAGTGAAGAGCATTTTAAATTGGGTTTTGAAGAAGAAATAAGGGTAAATTCTGGGTTGACTAAGCCTAATGAAAACTCACATCGGGCTATCTGGTCTGGTGCACACAGCACAATCACTAAGGGTGGTGACACATCTGACAAAGGAGAAAACATTGGAGATGGACTCAAAAGCAATAGAAGCAGTTGCTCTGCTGCTCAGTCCAGTGTGAAGTTCAGAAGTTAAAATGAGCACCATCTTCAAAAGCCAAGTCACAGTTGATGCAACCACATATTAATCAGTGATTAGAAAATAACCTTATTCTCTCTTTAAATTATATGCTATTGTATCACTCAACTAAGAGAGAGAAGACAAAGAAAAAATAATTTAAGACTCCCTATCATGTAATTATCTAGAGTGTGTCCTTCATATACTGTCACTTGAGGATTCTTTTGGCAGGGATTATGTGAAAGAGAAGAGAGAAAAATAAAATACAATAGTTTAGAACAACCTACTGAAATACTTTGAAGTAATTAGGTTTTAAATTTATTTGATCTCATGGTCATTATCAAAAATAACTAAGAGAATGACCTAGGTGTATTTATAAAATTATATCTTTATAATAGAAATAGAAACATTTTAATGAATTAAACAGCTCACCATTTAATATTTAAACCTCATAAAAATAGTCTTGGTATAAGATTTGAATGGTATTAAACTTATATTAGTATAGTACAACATAATAATAGTTTTCCTGTACAAAAAATGTATTATTATAGTTTTTTAAAAAAAACTTCAACTTGATGTGTTCTAGTAAGTGCCTAAGAACATAGTTTTTTAATCTGAATAAAAATATATAAATCCCATTCCCTTAGTTTCAGTTTACCTACATTTAAGAATGTGCCATATATTAAGAGTTCTTTATGAATTATTAAGATATTTAGATTCAAAATTTTCTCTTTCCTATTTATGAAAAAGTACTTTTTAGAACATGACATTTGAAAAGTTTTATGAAAACCAATCAGAATAAAAATTTTTAATCAACCTCTAGAAATCCATCTCAAATAGAAAGTCATATAGATTATATATTCTGTCTCATAGCTAAATGAATTATATGTGAAAAAGTTGCCTCTTTATACCATAAAACACATTTTTATCTGCATGGATCATGTACAGAAATTTAACCATTACAATATAATGTAATCCTAAAAGACAAAGATTTGTAAAATGGCCACAATGTCAAGCTCAGATTAAATTAAATTTTGCAATCAATACAAATATGAATGTAATATAATGACATTGATTTTTTTTCTCTCTTTCTTAGAAGATCTGATTCCACATCATGTTTTACTATCTCACAAATTTAGTAAAGAAAAGAAAAAGAATTCTCATGTTCAAATTTTCTCCTTTTCCAAAAATAAAGGGAAAGAAAAATACAGAAAAACAGGTGGGTTAGAATTTGTTTTCTGTTTATCTTTTTTTAATTCAACATGACTTTTAAAACAAGAACCTTTCCCCACAAAAGTCTTGATGAGAAGTCCAGGAACATCATAAACAGCTATAATGTAAATTCACAGTGGAAACATTTGCATCCCCAAAGCCCTGGTGGTTTAGTGGGATCCCAAGGATACTACAGTGAGAACAGCCTGTGGGAGTCTGAACACACTATTATACTTACTTAAAGACCCTTCATATGTCAGGACATTGACCTACTGGGACTTCTTACAATATTGAGATCATCTTCAGTGTGGAGCAAAGCAGAGCTTCTTTCTCCTTCTCCTTCTCTTCCTTCCTCCTACCTCCTCTCCCCCTCCCCCACCCCTCCCCCTCTCTTCCTCCTGCCTCTCCTTCTCCTTCTCCTCCCTCCTCCTACCTTCCCTCCTCCCCCTCCTCCTCCTTTTCTCCTTCTCCTTCTTCTTCTCCTTCTCCTTCTTCCTCTTACCTCCCCTCCCCCTCCCCTTCCCTTCCCTTCTCCTCCTCCCTCTCCTTCTCCTTCTCCTCCCTCCTCCTACCTTCCTTCCTCCCTCTCCTCCTCCTTTTCTCCTTCTTCTTCTCCTTCCTCTGACCTTCCCACCTCCTCCTCTGCCTCCCCCTCCCCCTCCCCTCCTCCTTCTCCTTCTTCTTCCTCCAGAACCAATGTATTATCTTAACTAAAATTCCACTTGAGCAACAATGATTTTTCAAGATCTTCCCATTCTAGAATATAGGTCCTTGAGAACAGAGATGGGTATACCTTTCCATATCCTTGGAAGATGTGCCTATCAAATAGAAACTTAAATCTAGTTTATTGGGGGAAAAGTCAAAGGGGAAACTCATGTAACAAATAAGAAAATAAAAAAAAAATTCAAATCCAGCCTGCCCCATCACTTGCCAGCTAGCATCCCTTCCTCGACTCTGTTTTGAATTCCCTAAGCCTGCAGTTCCCTCTCTTCAGGATGCTTGGTCACTGTACTCTTAATATTACTACTTTGTATCTACGTTTTGTCTCTCACATTTAAGTTCCAAACTTGATTAAGAAAGCCGCTAAATGTGTTCCCCAGTCACTACTATCAGAACAATTATCATATCATATTAAAAGTCCTTGTTTAGCATCTTCTGTCCTCAACCTCAAATACTAGGATTTTAAGTTCACTGAGAATCTAAACTCCTTGGAAACATCTGGAACCTAGTATGCTATGTCACTTAGCATGTACTGAACAGTATTTTTACTATGATAGTTACTATCACATTAATTGCACAGATTAAATGGATTCATAGGATTCACTGAAGAGCTTTTGTACTTGCATACATCATGTCATGCTCAATGCCACCTTCCCTTCTGCTCTCTTTCACTGCTTGCTCAGGTCCACTCCCCTGCCCTGATCTTCCTTCAATCAGGTAATCTTCTCTTCTCTTTTTACTTTCTATGTATGATAGAAGCATGGTGTACT
This sequence comes from Tamias sibiricus, assembly GCA_025594165.1. NCBI lineage: Eukaryota > Metazoa > Chordata > Mammalia > Rodentia > Sciuridae > Tamias > Tamias sibiricus. The sequence continues at coordinate 137,403,122 of CM046665.1, forward strand.
TGTCTTTCTGTGTCTAGCAAAGATTTCCTCCCATTACGTAGGTTATCTCTTCACTCTCTTGATTATTTCTTTTTCTGTTGCAGAAGCTTTTTATTTTGATGTAAATCTCATTTCTCAATTCTTGCTTTTGATTCTTGGGCTATTGGTGTCTTATTCAAGAAATTGTTACCTATATCAATATTTTGAAGTATTTCTCTTATATTTTCTTATAGCAGTTTTATGTTTTCATGTCTTATATCAAGGTCAGAGTTGATTTTTACACAGGTGAGAGACAGAGATCTAGTTTCAATCGTCTATGTGTGGAGATACAATTTCCCTAGTATCATTTGTTGAAAAGGCTATCTCTTCTCCAATGTATGTTTTTGGCACCTCTGTTAAGAATCAGTGGCTGCACATGTGTGGACATATTTCTGGCTTCTCTATTCTGTGAGATTGGCTTACATGTGTGTTTTATGTTGTTCCTACTATTATGACCCTGTAGTAAGTTTTGAAATCCAGTATTGTGATACTTTTAGCATTGCTATTTTTGGTCAGGGTTATTTTGGTTATTTAGAATCTTTTTTGTTTCCATACAACTGTTTGGCTTATTATTTTTCAAGTTCTGTAAGAAATATTATTTGCATCTTGTTTTATATCACAGTGAATCTGTGAATAGATTTGGGTACTATGGCCATTTTCACAATATTAACTCTTATTACAAGAACATGAGAGATCATTCAATCTTCTAGTGTATCCATTAGTTTTTCAGTGTTTCAAAATTTTCATTGTAGAGGATTTTCACCACCTTAGGTTCATTCCTAAATATATATATATATATATATTTATATATATATATATATATATATATATATATTGAGGCTAATGTGAATGAGATTTCTTTTCCTATTTCCTTCTCGGTCTCTTCATTACTGGTGTATAGAAAAACTGCTAATTTTTATAAGTTGATTTTGTATCCGGCTACTTGGCTGAACTTGTTCATCAGTTCCAAACTGTTTTAGTGGAATCTTTAGGATTTTCTCAAAGTAAAATCATATCATCACTCAACAAATATATTTTGACTTCCTTTTTTTTCCTATTTTTATGAGCTTTATTTCTTTCTCATGCTTAGTTGCTTAGTTGCTCAGGATAAAAGTTCTGATACTACATTGAATTAATATAGAGGGGAGAGTTGTCACCGCCTGCAGCAATTGCCGCTTGCAGCAACGCAGGAGAAAACTCGGAGGCAGACTGGAAATTAAAAAGTTATTTTATTCTTCTTTCTTCTAACTTCTCTCTGGCTCCAACAACCTCTCCAACTCCAACCACCTCTAACTAACCTCACCCAGTTAAATACATTTTGCCTTAACAAAGGACAAGTGCTTACAACTCAAGCTTGCAGGTGCGTCACACAGTGTTCATGGGCATAAAAAGATTTTTAGATAAATGCATGAATATCAGGTGAAAATACTTGAACACCTTTATGGCTCTCAGCTAACTGCCATCTTAGCTATCCTCAATTAAGGCTCTTACAGAGAGTGAAACTCTTGTCGTGCACCTGGTCTTAGAGCAAATATGGTCAGTTTTTCCTCAATCACTATGATATTGGCTGTGGGTTTGTCACATATATCCTTTATTGTGTTCAGATGTACTCTTCTAGATCTAATCTACCTAGGACTTTTATCATGAACAGATGTTGAATTTTATCAAAGACCTTTTCTATTGAGATGATCATGTGATTTTTTATCCTTAATATACTTTATGTCATTAATTGATTTGCATACATTGAACCATCCTTGCATCCCTGCAATAGAACCAACTTGATCAAAATGTATGATATTTTTAATGTAATTATGAATTTGGTTGCCAAGCATTTTATTAAGGACTTTTGCATCTTTGTTCATCTTTGTTCATTAAGGATATCAGTCCATAGTTTTCTTGTATCACCATTATATTTTGGAAGTAGGGTAATACTGGCTTCATAGAAGAGCTTGTAAGCATTGCTTCCTTTTCTATTTTATGGAATAGTTTGAGAAAAGTCAGTGTCAGTTTTTAAGACCAGTAAACATCAGCAGTGAGTCTATCCAGACCTGAGCTTTCATTTGGCAAGAAAATTATTATCAATGCTTTAATCTAATTACTTGTTATTGTTGTATTAAATATTTTATATCATCAAGTCAATTTTGGTAAGTCAGATGTGTCCAGAAATTTTCCATTTCCTCTTGATTTTCCAATTTTTTGGCAGATTAGGAAGGAAAGCACCTTCTGTTCTCTAACATGTTGTAGTCAGGTCTCCCACCAGTACAGCTGTGCATTTTTGTCAGTCTTTTCCCCCAGGCATAGATTCTTGAGAACTCTGCTGTCTGAGTTAGAGCAGTGATGTTGCTATGGGCTCCCAGAAATGGGAAGATTAAGGGAACTTTGATTTTGAGAGCAGTATTCTCAGATGATAAGGCTCTTCTGAAGGTGACTGCCAGTTGCAGCACCATGATAATATGTTGAGAAGGGCTGGGAGATTCTCTAGGGCCACTTCACTATGAGATCGCCAGGCCTTTTGCTTGTTCAGAGTATATTTCTTCACTCTTTCAAATCTCATTCCAGTGATGCTCCAAAGGTCCCTCTTTCACCTCAATCCCACCAAAGAAGCATTCATCTGCCTCTACTACACTTCATTAGATCACTGTTGGGCTCTCTTTTTTACCCACTTTAATCCACTCAGCTTCTCAAGATCTCTGAAGTGCACTAATGAATTCCAACATTCACCTACAGTTATCCACTCAATAAGTGTCTACAGTCTACGTGTTTTGATTTTAAATTAGTACTGGGTGCCTATAATTTGCTGTGTTGCATCTTTTCAATAACTTTTTAATTAATAAATAATTAATGCATATATAATTAAATGAATGAACAAATTTGGACCAAATGATTGCTTCACTGAACCATTCTTCTTATAGTGCAAAGATACATCCTCTGTTTTCATTCATCCTCACATATATTACATAAGCATATACAATATAATACAAAAGCACAATTTGGGGGTCAATATTCAAAGAAGAAATATCCACATCTTTATGAGAAATGTACTGTTTTATATAAGATATTTTATACAATTTGAGAAGTGAACTCATACAATAAATGTAGTGATTGTAACAAATATTACAAGATATTTAATTTAATTTTAGAAACTATTTCAAATAGTAGAATGAAAGGTTCTCCTCAATTATATTCAAATTTATAATGCCATACTCCCATTCCTAATTCAGTTTTTGAAGGAACATATCCACATTACAAAATGCAGTGATTTATATTACCATTGTGTTTCCCAATAACTCAACTCTTGTAGAAGTTTATGGAAGGTGGAAGATATCACGGTTCTAGTTCAAATTTATTCACATGTAATATATGACAGTGTTGTTAATTTTGATGAGTTTTAACAAGGAGTGCTATTAGCTAGATGTCAATATAGTCACAGTCTGATATATTTCATTTCCGCATCTATTATAACCCCCCTTTGGTAAATCACTTTTAGAATGAGGAAAACGCAGATCTACTGCCTATTGGAATGTATTGTATAGGGAATAATGACAAGGAGAAAAGGCCTGTCAATTTTAAGAACAAATGCAATTATTTTTCCAAGTATTTTTGATTACTAGTTGGTTGAATTCATAAATGTGAAGAGTGTGGATACAGAATGCCAACTGTATTCTTTATTTAAGCTTATTTCACTGAACATGATGTTTTCAAGATGCACATAGACATTGTTCCTGTCTATCTGTATATATTATTTTATTCCAAAAAGTTGTGTTCTATTATTCACTAATTTACCAGTTGAAAATCATATAGTTTATAACCAATCTAAAATTATTATATAAAAAAATGCTGCTAAAAACATTTATGTATGGATAGTCTTATTTTTAAATTGAAAATACATCGAAGTAAAACATATAGACTATATAGTTGGTAAATATTTAACTTACAGATAAACTGAAAGTTCACTAAAATTATCATAATTTTTATATTTCCAACAACACTATTCCTCCATATATTTACCAGTACTTGCTTGGCATGATTTTTTTTATTAATATTTTAATTTATTTTTTATTCTAAGTTGTTATAAATGACAGCAGAATGCATTACATTTCATATTACACATATAGAGCACATTTTTACATATCTCTGGTTGTATGCAAAGTATATTCACACCATTCATGACTTCATACATGCACTTAGGGTAATGATATCCATCTCATTCTACCATCTTTTTTTTTTTTCTTCACCCTTTTGCCCCCTCCCTTATCCTCCCTCCCCATCGGCCATTCTAGTGTTCCTCTAATCCTCCTATGCTCCCCATCCCAACCCGACTGTGAATTGGCCTCATTATATCAGAGAAAACATTTGGCATTTGGCTTTTTGGGATTGGCTAACTTCACTTAGCATTATATTTTCTAACTCCAACCATTTACCTGCAAATGCCATGGTTTTATTCTCTCTTATTGCTGAGTAGTACTCCATTGTGTGTATATACAACATTTTCTTTATCCATTCATCTACTGAAGGGCATCTAGGCTGGTTCCACAGTTTAGCTATTGTGAATTGTGCTGCTATAAACATTGATGTGGCTGTGTCCTTGTAGTATGCTGTTTTCAAGTCTTTTGGGTAAAGATCAAGGAGTGGGATAGCTGGGTCATAAGGTGGTTCTATTTCAAGTTTTCCAAGGTATCTCCATACTGCTTTCTATATTGGCTGCACCATTTTGCATTCCCACCAACAATGTATGAGTTTGCCTTTTTCTCCACATCCTCTCCAACATTTAGTGTTGTTTGTGTTCTTAATAGCTGTCATTCTAACAGGTGTGAGATGAAATCTTAGATTGGTTTTGATTTGCATTTCTCTAATTGCCAGAGAGGTTGAGCATTTTTTTCATGTATTTGTTGATTGATTGTATATCTTCTTCTGAGAAGCATCTGTTCCCTTCCTTGGCCCATTTATTGATTGGGTTATTTGTTTTTTTGGTGTTAAGATTTTTGAGTTCTTTATATATTCTAGAGATTAGTGCTCTATCTGATGTGCATGTGGTAACAATTTTTTCCCAATTATATTTTTTTAAACAACCATTTCGATTAATATGTACAGAAACCTCATTATGTTTTAAAGTGTACTGTCCTGAATAACAATAGTGTAAAGCATATTTTCTTGGGATTATTGTCCATTGAAGTATGATCTTTCTTAAAATATCTGCTCAAATATTTTGCACATTTATTAATTTGGCTATATTCTTCATGAGATGTAAGAGTTCTCAGAGCAAAGACTATTAAACTCCTAGAAGAAAACATACAAAACATACAGTGAACACTTGAACATATAGGCACAGGCAACAACTTTCTCAATAGAACCTCTAAAGTTTAGGAAACAATGCCTAGAAATAATAAATGGTATGGCATTAAATTACAAAGCTATTGTAGAGCAAAGGAAACAATTAAAACTGAGAAAAAAAAAAAAAGCCGGGCGTGGTGGCGCACGCCTGTAATCCCAGCACTTTGGGAGGCTGAGGCAGGAGGATCGCGAGTTCAAAGCCAGCCTCAGCAATGGTGAGGCACTTAGCAACTCAGTGAGACCCTGTCTCTAAAAAAAAAAAAAAAAAAAAAAAAAAAAAACTGAGAATAAAGAATGTAATGGGAAAAATTTTTTGCTAGATACTCTTCTGACAGAGGATTAATATCCAAAATATATAAAATACACAAAACAACACCCAAAAAGCAAATAAACCAATTAAAAATGAGCAAATTAACTAAACGGACACTTCTCAAAAGAATGAGATGGATATTATTACCCTATATTACATCTATGATTATGCTACTGGTGTGACTCTTCAACATGCACAGTCAGAAAGAATGAGAAGTTTTGCTCCATTTGTGTACAATGTGTCAAAATGCATTCTACTATAATGTAGAACCAATTAGAACAAATTTAAAAATTTTAAAAAATGAAGAAAGATGAAATACAAATGGCCAAAAAATATCTGAAAAAATGTTTATCATCATTAGCAATTAAGAGAAATGCAGAGCCACCAGCCTGCCCAACAGTCCGCTCACACTGCCACCAGGGCTGGGAATAGCAGGTCCCCATTGGAGAGAGGTCCCAGAGAGAAAGGACCCTGCCCATTGCCTGTGGGACTACAACCTGCTCAGCCATGACTGGATGAAGCAGCAGCCACTGGCAGAAGGAAGGGCCCAGCCACTGGCCTGATTGACCACAGGTCACACCACCACCAGGACTAGGAGCAACAGGCTCACCCTATGGAAGGGCCCTGCCTGCCACCTGCCCAACCCCAAATGAAACAAGTAGACTGGGAGGAGACCCAGGTGGAGGAGAGTGAGAAGAGGAAAGCCAGACTGCATGCTCCACCAGAATGCAGACAGAAATAGATCTGAAGACAGAGGCCTGCTCCACACCCACAAATCAGAGAGGCAACCCACATCTGCCCAGAGAGACACACCGCACTGGGATTCCATAACTACACAACCCAACATCAACATAATTATAGGCCTGAGGCTGCCACTGCCACAAAACTGAGTTAGCGAGGCTACTACCAAGGAACAACTGAAAGGTCCAGGTAAGACATCACTAAGGGCCCTGGGGACCAGGCTGCACCAGAAAGTGCAACCAGTTATGCTATTGTGAACAAACAGGTAATCTTACATGGGGATGCCTATCTCTTGCTTCTCCTAATAGCAGCCAAATTCTAATGATTACACTCTCATAGTCAAATAATCATATACTTCTATTCTCTCACATCTTACTTCATAAATGTCTAAGCCAACCTCTAAGTCCCCCCTTCTATCATTAGATACTGTAAATCATCACACAAACATAGAGACTATATGGTACAAGATAACTTATCATTTCTGTGTATAGCGCCAAAACTATAAATATAAAAATAGAAACTAACTGATATATGGATACACATTGGGTACATTGAAAGCTGTAAAATCAATCATTCCCTAAAAAGTGAGGTTTTGGTTAACCTGTAGGGACCTTATAAGTCAAAAGGGCGGAAGCTGTAATACCTCATGCTTACCTTGTAAGAGAGGAAAACACACAGACATCATGAAAAAACAAGGGAGGAAAATGCCCAAACTAAACCAAGATACCACAACAATAGAAGCCATAGAAAACATAGTAGGTGAAATGTCAGAAAAGGAGTTCCAGATATACATAATTAAAATGATAAGGGATTTAAAAAAACGACCTAAGTGAACAGATACAGGCAAAAATTGATCTCTCCAACAAAGAGATAAGGGATCAAATATAGGCAACCACCGATCACACCAACAAAGAGATAAGAGAACAAATCCAGGTAGCAAAAGATTACTTCAAGAAAGAGATAGAAAGTTTGAGAAAAAAACAAACAGAAATCCTTGAAATGAAAGAAAGAGTAAGCCATTTAAAAATTCAATAGAGAGCATCACCAACAAATTGGACCACTTGAAAATAGGACCTCAGACAATGAGGACAGAATATATAATCTTGAAAATAAAGTTGACCTCACAGAGAAGATGGTAAGAAAATATGAACAGAATATCCAAGAACTATGGAATACCATCAAAAGACCAAATTTAAGATTTATTGGAATAGAGGAAGGTGCAGAGATTCAAACCAAAGGAATGCACGATCTTTTCAATGAAATAATATCAGAAAATTTCCCAAGCAGGAAGAATGAATTTGAAAATCTAATACAATAGGCCTATAGGATGCCAAATGTACAAAATTACAACAGATCCACACCAAGGCACATTGTAATGAAAATGCCTAGCATGCAAAATAAAGATAGAATTTTAAAGGATGCAAGAGAGAAAAATCAGATTACCAATAAGGGAAAACCATTTGCATCTCAGCAGATTTTTCAACCCAGACCCTCAAAGCCAGAAGAGCCTGGAACAACATATACTAGGCTCTAAAAGATAAGTGATGCCAACCAAGAATTTTATATCCAGCAAAATTAAGCTTTAGATTTGATGATGAAATAAAAATCTTCCATGACAAACAAAAGCTAAAAGAATTTACAACAAGAAATCCTGCACTACAGAACATTATTGGCAATATATTCCAGGAGGAATAAATAAAAAATAATAATGAAAATCACCAAAAGTAAGAACTACAGTAAAGGAAAATACCAACCAAAGGAGAAACCAAGTCAAGATAAATACCAAAAATAATAAAAAAAATAAATATGACTGGTAATACAGATTATGTACTACCAGAATATTACCTGAATATTAATGGCCTAAACTCACCAATTAAAAGACATAGGCTAATAGATTGGATTAAAAAAATAGACCCAACAATATGTTGCATTCAAGAGACACATCTCATAGGAAAAGATGACCATAGACTGAAGGTGAAAGGAAGGGATAAAATATATCACTCACATGGTCTATGTAAGCAAGCAGGGGTCTCCATCCTCATATCAAATAAAGTAGACTTCAAGCCAAAGTTAATCAAAAGAGATAAAGATGGACATTTCATACTGATTAAGGAAATCATAGATCAACAAGATATAACTGTTATAAATATATATGCCCCAAATAATGGAGCATCTACATTCATCAATCAAACACTTCTCAAGTTCAAGAATCAAATAGACCACAACAAAATAATTTTAGGTGACTTTGACACACCTCTTTCACCACTGGATAGATCTTCCAAACAAAAGTTAAACAAAGAAACTATAGAACTCAATAATACAACTAATAACTTAAACTTAACTGACATATATAGAGTATATCATCCATCAATGAGCCAATACACTTTCTTCTCAGCAGCACATGGATTCTTCTCTAAAAATAGACCATATATTATAAGGATACTATCCTGCATTCTATCAGATCATAATGGAATAAAATTAAAAATCAATGATCAAAAAAGAAAGAGAAGCTACTCCAACACCTGGAGACTAAATAATATGCTACTGAATGATCAATGGGTTGCAGAAGATATCAAGAAGGAAATTAAGAAATTCTTAGAGATAAATGAGAACAAAAATACAACATATCCAAATCTCTGGGATACTTTGAAGGCAGTACAAAGAGGAAAGTTCATTGCATGGAGCTCATTCCTTCAAAAAAGAAAAAGTCAACAAATAAATGAACTAACAATACATCTCAAAGCCCTAGAAAAAGAACAAATCAACCCCAAAAGAAATAGAAGACAGGAAATCATTAAAATCAAGCTGAAATTAATGTAATTGAAACAAAAACAAACAAACCAAAAAAAAAAAAAAAAAAAAAAAAAAAAACAATTGAAAAAATTGACGGAACAAAAAGTTGGTTCTTTGAAAAAAATAAATAAAATTGATAAACCATTAACTATGCTAATGAAGAAAAGGAGAGAGAAAACACAAATTACCAATATCTATGAAAAAGGAAATATCATGATGGACACTACAGAAATACGGAAGATATTTAGAGATTATTTTGAAAATTTATACTCCAATAAAATAGAAAATAACAAAGGCATCAACAAATTTCTAGAGACATATGATATGCCCAAACTAAATCAGGATGATATACAAATTTAAATAGGTCAATTTCAAGCAAAGAAATGGAGGATGCCATAAAAAACTTACCAACCAAGAAAAGCCCAGGACCAGATGGATACACAGCCGAGTTCTATAAGATCTTTAAAGAAGAACTAACACCAATACTTCTCAAACTATTTCATGAAATAGAAAAAGAGGTTACCCTCCCAGAATCATTCTATGAGGCCAATATCACCCTGATTCCAAAACCAGACAGACAAATCAAAGAAAGAAAACTTCAGGCAAATATCTCTAATGGATATAGACACAAAAATTCTCCATAAAATTCTGGCAAATCGAATACAAAATCATAGAAAAAAGATACTGCATCATGATCAAGTGGACTTCATTCCAGGGATACAAGGTTGGGTCAATATAAGGAAATCAATAAATGTAATTCATCACATCAATAGGCTCAAAGATAAAAATCATATGATCATCTCAATAGACACAGAGAAAGCATTTGACAAAATAAAACATCCCTTCATGTTCAAAATGCTAGAAAAAAATAGGGATAACAGGAACATACCTCAACATTGTAAAGGTCATCTGTGCTAAGCCCCAGGCCAACATCATCCTAAATGCAGAAAAATTGAAAGCATTCCCTCTAAAAACTGAAACAAGACAAGGATGCCCTCTTTCACCAGAACTATTTAACATAGTTCTTGAAGCCCTAGCCAGAGCAATTAGACAGACAAAAGAAATAAAAGGGATATGGATAGGAAAAGAACTCAAATTATCACTATTTGCAGATGATATGATTCTATACATAGAAGATCCAAAAAATTCCACCAGAAATTGTCTAGATCTAATAAATGAATTCAGCAAAGTAGCTGGATATAAAATCAATACCTATAAATCAAATGCATTTCTGTACATAGTGACAAATCCTCAGAAAGAGAAACTAGGAAATCCCTCCCATTTACTAAAGCCTTAAAAAAAAAAAAAAAAAAAAAAAAAGAAAACCTTGGGAATCAACAAAAGAAATGAAAGACTTCTACAATGAAAACTAGATGGAAAGATCTACTTTGTTCATGGATAGGTAGAATTAACATTGTCAAAATGACTATTCTCCCAAAAGCACTGTGCAGATTCAATGCAATACCAATCAAAATCCCATATCATTCCTCATAGAAATAAAAAAAGCAATCATGAAATTTATCTGGAAAAATAAGAGACCCAGAATAGCCAAAGCAATTCTTAGCAAGAAGAATGAAGGTGGTGGCATTACTATTCCAGACCTTAAATTGTATTACAAAGTAATTATAACAAAAAACAGCATGGTATTGGCACTAAAATAGACAAGTTGACCAATAGAAGACACAGAGACGAACCACACATCTACTATTATCTTATATTTGACAAAGGTGCCAAAAACGTTCACTGAAGAAAAGACAGCCTCTTCAACAAATGGTGTTGGGAAAACTGGAAATCTTTATGTAATAAAATGAAATTAAAACTCTTTCTCTCACCATGCACAAAACTTAACTCAAAGTGGATCAAGGACCTAGGAATTAAACCAGAGACCTTGCACCTAATAAAAGAAAAAGTAGGCCCAAAAGTCCATCATTTTGGATTAGGCCCCAACTTCCTCAATAAGACCCCTATAGCTCAAGAATTAAAACCAAGAATCAATAAATGGATAGATTCAAACTAAAAGCTTCTTCTCAGCAAAAGAAACAATTAGTGGGGTAAATAGAGAACCTACAGAATGGGAGCAAATTTTTACCCCTCACACTTCAGATAAAGCACTAATCTCTAGGGTATACAAAGAACACAAAAAGCTAAATACCCAAAAAAACTATCCAATCAATAAATGGGCGAAGAACCTGAACCAACACTTTTCAGATGATGATATACAATCAATCAACATATACATGAAAAACATTCAACATCTCTAGCAATTAGAGAAATGCAAATCAAAACAACTCTAAGATTTCATCTTACTCCAGTCATAATGGCAACTATCAAAAAAAACAATCAACAATAAATGCTGGTGAGGGTGTGGGGAAAAAGGCACACTCTTACATTGCTTGTAGAACTGAAAATTGGTGAAGCCAATCTGGAAAATATTATGGAGATTCCTAGGAAAACTTGGAATGGAATCACCATTTGACCCAGCTATCCCACTCCTTGGTCTATTCCCAAATGACTTAAAAACAGTTTACTACAGGGACACAACAGCATCAATGTTTATAGCAGCACAATTCACAATGGCTAGATTGTGGAACCAACCCTGATGCCCATCAGCAGATGAACGGATAGGGAAACTTTGGTATATATACACAATGGAACACTACTCAGCACTAAAAGAGAATGAAATCAGTGCATTTGCAGGTACATGGATGGAGTGGGAGAAAATAATACTAAGTGAAGTTAGCCAATCCCAAATAACAAAAGGTCGAATGATCTCTTTGTTATGAAGATACTAACTTACAAAAGGAAGGGAGTAGGCATGAGAGGAATGAAAGAACTTTAAATAGAACAAAGAGGGGGGAGGGAGAGAAGGGGGCAAAGGGATAGGAATAATGGTAGAATGAGCTAACCATCATTACCCTAAGTACATGTTTGAAGACACAATTGTTGTAAAAAGACTTTATATAAAACCATCAAGTTGAAATATTGTGCTCTTTATATGTAATATGAAATGTGTTGCACTCTGCGAACATGTATAACAAATTAGAATAAAAATAAATTTAAAAAAAGAGAAATGCAATCAAACTACATGGAAATTTTATATCAATCCTGTCAGAATAACAGATATTTAAATATTACTAATAATATATGCTATAGAGGATGTGGAGAAAAAGGAACAATATGACACTCTTGATGGGATTATAAATTAGTACATCTGTTACATAAATCATTATGGATATTCCTAAATATATGATCATCTATGCCACACCTGGGTATTTATCCTAAAGAATTAAAGACATCATAATACAATGATACATGCATACCCATGTTTATAGCAGTACAATTCACAAAAACCAAACTATGGAACTAGCTTAGGTGCTATCAACAAATGAATGGAAAAAGAAAATGTGTGTTTGTGTGTGTATACGTGTATACACACACATAAATTTATAGATATGCAAATGTATATATACAAATATATATGAGTTTTATTCAGCCTTAAAGAAAAGTGAAATTATGTCATATGCAGGAAAATGGATAGAACTTGAGAACATTATGTTAAGTGAAATAAGTAAAAAGTCAACAATTGTCTTTTTTCTCATATGGAGAAGGTAGAAAAGAAAAACAAAAAGAAAGGTGCAGAGGGGATCTTAGGAAAATCTGAGGGATATTAGTAGAGTAAAGGAAAAGGAACAAGTGAAGGGATGAGGGGAGGAAATGGGAATACTGTAGAATGATATTGTGAGGTTGTCCAAATTATATTTTGATATTGTGTGTGTTTATGAATATTTAACAATAAATCCCACCATAATGAGCAACTATAATGCCTCAATAAAAATATGGAAAAATATCATATGACATTATTAATTTTGAGTAAAATAATAATAAATTTAAAATAAAAATATAAGGTAATATATTTTATATATAGTGTATAGACTCTAATGTTGCTGTATATAAATTAAAATAATATAAATTCAGGTTAGAGTAAAAGTTTGTTGAAATATGATAAAGATTGCCTCAGCTTGGTAGTGCACTATTGCTGTCATTGCTGTCACTCACTCCTGTCTAGTGCGAGCAGATCTGCTTATGATGTGATCTTGATAAGGGCTGGATGCAAGATTTCAGGGATTTTGCATATTGAAGATGTTTATTTTATACTCATATTTGATTGCTCATTTGGTTTGGTAGAGAGTTTCATTCATTAATTTATTTCTCCATTGTGTTTTTCCCCCCAGTGTCACTTTGAGAAATCTAAATCATTGTGATTTCTAATTCTTTTATATGATTTATTTTGTTTTTAATATTTAGAAACTCCAATATTAAAATATATTTCCCCTTTTATATAATATTTCAGTGAGAAGCTTTGAAAGAACAAAAGGTATAGACAGGTAATAGATATATAACATAGATATAGAAATGTGGATATCTTTATTAATTTTACTTTGTATGTCATCAACTCTTAATCTGGTAACATATTACTTTAGTATTGATAAATTATCTGTACTCTTTTGTTCATAATTTTCTTCCAACTTTTTTTTCTTGTTGCAACTCATATTTTTGTCTTCTTTTTTTTTTCTAATTATTTTATATTCTCTACTTTCCATTGGCTTTATTTCTTCTTTATTTGGAAAAATCTTCAACCTGTACTAAATCTTCTATTGGAAGAATTGTGATTTGTGCTACTGTACTTTCATTTTCAGTGATCTTTCCTCTTTTTAGTATATTCCTTATAGTAGGATATTTTATTTTTATTTAAAGTGTGCTTTATCCTTTTTATCACTTATATTTGTGAAAAATTTTCTGCAGTTTTGTCTCCTCATATAGTCCTGTGTTTCCTCTTTTTTTTATATACTTGATTTTTTATTGTTCCTGTCACAGTTTTTTTTTTTTTTTTAAATATTACTTTTTCTTGTCAACTCATTGTGAAGAATTGATTACACAAATATATTTGGAAACTCAAGCAGTGTGTGTAGAACTCACTGTTTTTGGCTTGGACTGGATGGTGATTTCAGTTACTTTTGGTGTACATGAACAAAAGATATAAGTAACTGAGTCTCTGCTCTTGAGTGTTGTAGAAGGAGAATCTTCTAGACTTCATCTCACAGCATTCTGTATAGTTGATAGGGTAAGAGGGTTGAAGTCTCTGATTTCAATGGCATGAGTTCATTTTATTGCCCAACTTTGAGCAAATCACACATCCTCAACCCTTTTTGACCTTCACTAGTTGGGACCTTGTGATCTCAGGATCTTTCTTTAGGTGGAGGAAAGTCACTTGAAGTCCTGGGGTTGAGACATAGGAAGGTTATCTGAACGAGTGACAGCTCCTCAGGTTTTCATCGAGCCCCCTTCCTTCGCCCTCATATTTCCACTTTCCATTGCATTTGATTATGGTACCCCAAGTTCTGGGTCCTTTCTAAGAAATCTGTCACCCTATTTTTTTTAATTAGTTTTCTCCATAGATGTATTACTGACAGCTTTCTTGGGTTTGGAAGTCAGATATCAGACTCTCATTTATTTTCCTCCTTTCACTTTTTAAAAAGTTCTCATACAGATTTCGAGGACATTTGTTTGACAAAAGTAGATGCAGTTTGTAACATGCTATTTTCCCTTAGAATAAGCACTTACATTTTAAAGAACAAATATATTATATTGTGTTTATCCAGTACTACATCATCAACCAATATTGTTATTATGAAGAATATGATTCTTTAAATGTATTCATTTATATATTTATGTATATAATTATATATTTACATTTTTATAAATTTATATATCGTTTATAAATTTTTATATTATAAATTACATATATAAATTTTCCTGAGGATTAATGTCCTTAAAGAAATTTGCTGTTAAATTCTCTGTTACCTAAAGACTTTTAGTTTACATATTACATATCACCAAATGGCTTTACAAATAATTTTATCAATAGCCTTTAAAATGTATGCATACAGCATTTCTCAGTGGCATTATTTTGGATCTAAAATGGTTTCTGAAATCTTATGATTTCTCTATAGCATACATACAATTTTTTTAATGTGATGTTTAAAATTGTAGTTTCTACATGTTCTTTTGAAAAAATGTTCATGTAAGGCTAGTGACAAAAGGTCTGATTATTGTTTTGTCAAGCCAATATCTACTCTTCAACTTTTCCCCCAAACATATATCTCACAAAACATCTGGCAGTAATCAGATATGGAATGACTTTCATCTTTCCATCTCAGGATAAGTGCTTGAAGTGTTATCAGAAGACACTGAGTTAGACCACCACAGGGAAAGTGAGCCCTTCAACACCTGACACTTCTCTCAACTACTTGGACATTTGGTGGTATAGGCAGAGCTTCTGTGGTCATGTTATGACAATGCAGAATACACGGGATTTAAGAAACCTAATAAGTAATGTGGATCATGATAGCGAATGGCAATTTAGGTGTGTAGTTATGAAGAGCTCTTATAGAAATCCTGGACATCTCACATCTGTCACTCTTTTGAGAAAGACAAGAGATAACCATTTTTGTCTTTGCTATGTGCTATCAACGTTATTCCATGTTGATAAATCAGTTTATTAATAACAAGCTCTCCCAATGTCCCCCATTCTCTAGAATGTGCCATCTTTGATCTATCTCCATGAGCTTGAATTTTTTAGATTCCACATACATGTGAGATCATACCAACATTTATCTGTGCCTGGCTTAATTCACTTAACATGAAGAAGTATAAATATTACACAAATAAATTAATAAATAAAAATATATTCCAAGTTCATGAATTGGAATGGTTAATATTGCTTCTATGTCTATACTACCCAAAGTGATGTACAGACTCAATGCAATCTCTGTCAAAATTCTAACAACATTCTTCACAGAACTAAATGAAATAATTGTAAAATCCTTCTGGAACTGCAAGAGACCTTGAATAATTACCTAATAAGTCTTTACCAAGAATAAAATTAGAAGTAGCCCACCAGATTTCAAACCATATTGCAAAACTGTAGGAATCAATATAATAAGATAATGGTATAAAAACAGACATATCAATGGAATAAGATAGTGGGCACAGAGAAAAACAGACAATTCTGCAGTCAACCGAGTTTTGACAAAGGGGCCCAAACACACCTTGGGGACCTACAGAATCCTCAAAAAACTGAAAAATTGAATTCTTATACAACCCGGCAATTCCATTGCTGAGTACATTCCCAGAGGTGTGCCAAAGAGATGTCTGGGCCCCTTGGGTTAATGCGGCATCATTCACAAGACACAATATGTGGAAACAACAAGTCTCCATCAATGAACAAATAGACTTTAAACTTTGGTATATAAAAGCAATGGATAATAATAATAATAAACTTCTATCATTGACGACACCATGGATGACATGGAGGATGCTAAGTTATATTTCTACAGTTTAATTTATGTTTTTGCATTCTATTCTTTTTTATTATGAGCACTTCACTTATTTATATGTATATAATTATACATATATACTCTCCATTGCTATTGATTATATGTATTTTGTCATTTCCTCTACCTTTTTCTGTTTACTCATGAGATTAAATGTCTTCCACTTGCTGTTGAGTCTTCTCACTTTCACAATATTTATTGTCCTCAAATATATCATGATTATTAATAATGCCATCCACTTTGAAGTTCGTGTTTAAGCATTTCTGTCTTAATTGGACATTTAAGAGGCATAGGAGTTGAAGAGGGTTATTGAATTATTTTTATTGCTGATATAACAAATTACCAGAAATTTAGCAGCTAAAAAGAACACAAATGCAGGAGCCCTGTTTGGGGATTGACTTGAATTGCGGTTGACTATGAGCCGTGGAGATTTGGGCATTGTCGCCTCCCGTAGTCTCACGGGACTTGTTGCGGGATCTCGAGTGACTTGGCCGAAATTGCTGATCGGGTCAGCGCCATTTTAGTGGTGTGTTTGGCGTGAGTTAGTCGTTGTTAGAACCAGAGAGAAAAGTTATCAGAATAAAAAGCTGTTTGTCTCCAGTTTGCTTCTGAAGTTTTTCCCGCGGCTCCGTTGCTCCAAGCGCTTCAGGCGGCAACAGGTGGCGGCCCGTACAGGGAACTTCCGAGCGGACAGGTAAGAACTGAAAGGTCTCTAAAGATGGGTTCGAATATAACTGAATCCCAAGTGATAGAGGCTATGCAAAGACTCCTTGATATACCTGACTCTGTTCTCAGTGAGGAGTATATAGACAAAAGTGAAAGTGATCAAAAAAGTGTAGATTCCACTGGGCCAACTAAGACCAGTAAAGAGAGTATTGGAAGAGATCCAAAAATGACAAAAATCCAAGATATTAAAGCTATTCGGGAGTTATTGGTAATAGATGAAGGATACTTGCTCTCACTGGAACCTGGGCCTCAGGATATTGCTGTCAGTGAAATTAGCAGTGGTGAGGAATCTAGTAAAAGTGATCCTGAGAAAATGAGGAAAAAGAAACTAAAAAAGACCAAGAAAAAGGACGGTCAGGTAGAGGAGCCACTTGTGTCCTCTACTCCCCCATGGGTGGAATCCATTACAGAAAATATGAAGGGTATTACTAGGCATTTGCATACCCTAGAAACAGAAATAAAAAGTCTTTCTGATCGCTTATGCACTCTCGAGGACAACTCACAGAGATACATTGGGAACCGCCAGCATTTGAAAAGAAAAATGGACAGAGTGTCCATCAGTCAGTAGATTTCAAAACAATAAAAAATCTCAAAGAGGCAGTAATGACTTATGGGCCCCAAGCTCCTTTCACGTTGAGTATGCTGGAGTCCCTTAACACCTTTAGCTTAACCCCCTCAGACTGGAAAAGTCTATGTAAAGCAACATTAAGCGGGGGGCAATTCTTGGTTTGGCGATCGCAATTCCAAGAACTTTGTATAGAAACGGCTAAAAGAAACGTGGCTGCAGGGTTTGAAAACTATAATATAGACATGCTCACAGGAGAAGGGCAATTCGCAGACTTACAGGCTCAAACAGATTATGACCCAGATGTATATACTCAGATAAACACAGCTGCCTTAGAGGCATGGAAAACTGTATAAGGACCTGGGGATCTACAAGGTAGCTTGTCAAAAGTGATTCAAGGACCAAATGAGCCATATGCTGACTTTACTGATCGACTTTTGAGAACTGCAGGTAGTGTGTTTGTAGATGTTGACCAAGCTATGCCATTAGTTGTTCAATTAGCTTATGAAAATGCAAATAAATGGTGCCAAGCAGCCATCAGGCCATGGAGAACTAAAAAGGATCTTTTCGTATATATACAACTATGTAAAGATATAAATGATGCCTTTGTCACAGGAAATGTGATTGCAGCCTCAATGAGAGGTGCTTCCTCTCGAAATTTCACAAAGGCTAAACGTAGATATTATAACCAATCAGGATATTCCAGGCAAAATTATCATAATCAATCAGGCAATTCTAGGCAAAATCCCAAAAGAGAAATAAGACCAAGCTCATACCGTGCCCCAGGCCGCTGCCCCAGGTGTAAAAAGGGAAATCATTGGGCCAATAAATGCCATTCAAAATTTGACATCCATGGAAATCCTTTGTTCAGGAATTCAAAAAAACGGGGCACGGGGCCCAGTACCCCAGGGCCCACAAATGTACGGGGCATTGCAGAAGGAGTATCCTCAAGCATCCACTCAGATGCTTCCCCGACACAATCCCTACTACCCATCCACTCCCTCGCCAGAGGAACAAGAGGAAATGCAGGATTAGACCTCTGTTCCACCGCCCGAATAGTGTTAACACCTGAAATGGGGGTTCAACTGATTCCCACAGGAGTCAGGGGCCCTCTTCCCTCAGGGACTGTAGGACTTATTATCGGGCGTAGTCCTAAAAGCTTATTAGGTTTGCAAGTGACCCCAGGTGTAATAAACTCAGACTACAAAGGGGAAATAAAAATAATGCTTAGCTCACCCCAAAGTATAACTTCTGTTAATCAAGGAGATAGAATTGTTCAGTTGCTTCTCCTTCCCAATTTACATAATTCATTTAAAATGGGTATGCCTCAAGAAGGGAACAATAGAGGATTTTGTTCCACTGACTCAAGTTCCATGGCTTGCTGGGTTCGAGACTGTTCAAGGAGGCCTATGTGTAAAATAAAAATCCAAGGAATAGAAATGGAGGGATTAATAGATACTGGAGCTGACTCTTCCATTATTAATTTACGCCAATGGCCCAAGCACTGGCCTCTGCAAAAAGCTTCAACCAGTTTAAGAGGCTTGGGATATAATAACCTCCCAGATAAAAGTGCGGTAATTTTAAAATGGGAGGATGATGAAGGCCATAAAGGAACATTTCAGCCTTATGTTTTACCTAATCTACCGGTTACTTTATGGGGAAGAGATATTTTGCAACAAATGGGAGTACACCTTGCAACCAAGCCTGCAGATGTTAAATGTGAAAACCTACAGGGTAATCTTAACCATAAAAGAACTCATTATCAAAAAGTACAGAGTAATCTTAACCCTAAAAGTAATCATTATCATAAAGGAAAAAGATATTTTTTTCGGGGCCACTGAGAAAATAATTTTGAAAATACCATGGCTTTCTGATAAGCCAGTGTGGGTCCCTCAGTGGCCCCTATCTAAAGAGAAATTACAAGCGGCCCACCTACTAGTTCAGGAACAATTAGAAGCAGGTCATATAGAACCTTCCACCTCTCCCTGGAATTCCCCCATATTTGTGATCAAGAAAAAGTCAGGAAAATGGCGATTGTTACATGATCTTAGACAAATCAATAAAACCATGCAAGTTATGGGGCCTACTCAACCTGGACTTCCTAGTCCCGTAGCTATTCCAAAAAATTTCCATCTTATTACTCTTGATATAAAGGATTGCTTCTTTTCTATTCCCCTACATCCTCTGGATGCCCCCAGGTTTGCTTTTTCCATTCCTTCTATGAACAATAATGGCCCTGATCAGAGACATCAATGGAAGGTTTTACCACAGGGAATGGCTAATAGCCCCACCATATGCCAAATATATGTGGACAAGGCTATCCAACCCATGAAAAATAAATATCCAAACCTCATGTGTCTACATTACATGGATGATATTTTATTGGCCCACCCTAATCAAAAAATCTTATTTAATATATTCAGTGATGTGGTAGAAAATTTAAAAAAAATATGGATTATATATAGCAGAAGAAAAAGTTCAAACCAGATCTCCCATATTATATTTAGGATTTAAAATCATGGATACTTTTGTTAGACCCCAAAAAATTTTAATAAATAAAGAACATTTGACCACCCTCAATGATTTCCAAAAACTACTGGGAGACATTAATTGGCTTCGCCCTACACTAAATCTCACTACTGGCCAACTAAAACCTTTATTTGACATCCTTCGTGGAGATCCTGATCCATCTTCACCACGAACATTGACTCCTGATGCTAGGAAAGCTTTAAAGTTAGTAGAAAAAGCCATCGAAGGAGCTCATTGTGATAGATTTGATTTAACTCAACCGCTGATGTTGATTATTATTTCTTCACAATATACACCCACAGGAGTATTTTGGCAACAAGGGCCTTTATTATGGATACATTTGCCTGTCTCTCCTAAAAGTATAATTGAATTTTATACCTCCATGGTGGCTAAACTTATTCTTCAAGGACTTAAGACTTCTACTAAAATATTTGGCATTCACCCTGCTACTATTATTACTCCCTATTCATCATCACAGATTGAATACTTATGCTTCAACAATAATGATTGGGCTATAGCTAAATGCTCTACTTCTGCAAATTTTGATAATCATCTTCCTAAGTCCCCTATATTATCTTTTTGTATTAATCATCCTATTATATTTCCACAGGTAATAAAAAATCAACCTATTCCTAAGGCATTTAATGTATTTACAGATGGGTCCTCAAATGGTACTGCTACAGTAGTCACTAAAAAAGAAAATATGACTTACATAACTGCACACAAATCAGCTCAACTAGTGGAATAGGAAGCTGTGGTAAGAGCTCTGGAAAATTTTAGGGACCAGCCCATAAATATTTTTTCAGATAGCCACTATATTGTACAAGCCGTCCCAAAATTAGAGTTA
This sequence comes from Tamias sibiricus, assembly GCA_025594165.1. Taxonomy (NCBI): domain Eukaryota; kingdom Metazoa; phylum Chordata; class Mammalia; order Rodentia; family Sciuridae; genus Tamias; species Tamias sibiricus. Next base: position 137,424,376 of record CM046665.1, read on the forward strand.
GCAGGACCAATAGCACCTCATACTCCAGCCTTTAAATTGTTTTTTATCAAATACAAAAACTTTTGTGGGCAAGAAAAGAACCTCTATTCGAAGGCCATATTAGAGCACATACTAATTTGCCTGGTCCCCTCCATGAAGGTAATCAAAAGGCCGATAAACTTACAAAAACAAATATTTATACTTTCAGTGCTACAACAAGCTACTTTATTCCACTCCCAGTTTCATGTCAACAGCACCACCTTGCAACGTAGGTTTAAAATCACAAAGGAGCAAGCCAGAACAATTGTAAAAGATTGTAAATCTTGTATGACACATTTGCCCAATCCTCATTTCGGCGTTAACCCTAGAGATTAATGCCCAATCATTTGTGGCAGATGGATGTTACTCATGAGCCAAGTTTTGGAAAATTGCGATTTATTCATGTGACCATAGATACATGCTCAGGCATGATTTTTGCTTCCTTACATTCTGGAGAAAAAGTTAAAGATGTTACATCTCATTGTTTGCAATCTTTTGCTGCATTGGGCATCCCCAAAATGCTTAAAACAGATAATGGCCCCGCATATATGTCCTCATCTTTCAAAGAGTTTTGCGCAAAATTCAATATATCCCATAAAACAGGCATCCCATACAATCCTCAGGGTCAGGGCATTATTGAAAGAGCAAACCGAACGCTGAAAATTATGTTATTAAAACAAAAAGAAGGAAATTGGAAAAGTCCTAAAGACAGATTGGCAGTTGCCCTGTTTACCTTAAATTTTTTAACTTTAGACTCTAATGGTTATTCTGCTGGAGACAGACATTGGAATCCACACCAACAACATAAACCTTTGGTTTACTGGAAGGATGTTCTTTCAGGTACATGGAAGGGTCCAGATCCAGTATTAATTTGGGGAAGAGGATCTGTTTGTGTTTTTCCAAAAGACGAATCCTCTCCAATATGGATACCATCTAGATTAATAAAACAGGTACCACATCAAAATGATCAAGATGAAGTTATTGAAGAATCAAGATTAATAAAAAAGGTACAAAATCAAGAGGACCAAGATGAAGGTATAGAATGATTCCCTCAAAAGAGTCCTTCAAAATATTTCACAACTTAAGTGTCATTCCTCCCGGCCGGGACAAGGAGATCTCTCTTTAGTGTGCACACAATTGTATTTTTTTTTTTCCTTTTTATACATGTCTTTATGTCTGTACATTTGTCTACATTTCATGTTAATGTGACGTCACAAATATATGTTTGTATGTTTGTTCGTCTGTCCAGTGTGACGTCACAAAGAACAAAGCACTTATGAAAAAGAAAATATATATATATATATGGATCCAAATAACTTTAATTCATTTTAGGTTAAGAGTATTCAATTTAGGTAAATAATTTTATAAATGAAGGTACTTTCAATTTTGATTTATAGGTGTCCCTGGGACTTCTCTTTAGCAAACAATATGACTAGTGCTATATAACCTGATATTTTGGTGTTTTGACTTAAGATTGTTTATTTGTTATTAACTTCATTTGTTTAATAGCTCATTAATTTCAATTATCTCAACAGGTAAAAGATTGCTCTGTATACAGAGACTCAAGGGTTCCAGCTAACAAATTATTTCTCTAAAGTGCCTTTACCTTTTCTTTAATCTATCTTTAATGCAGTAATTACCCTCAGTCTTTCTTTGTTTTGTTCTAAATATGATATTTTTCCAACTTATGTTTGTAGAAGCTCAACCAGCGATGTGTGTGAACAAAAATCAACTTTAATTTTCTAATCTAATTATTCTATTTTGTAGTTTGACAACTCACCTCTCGACTCAGTGCTGCAATAGCACTGCCTTTCCTTTAATAATTGATGCTTGAGTTTCTAGGTAGCGGGCCCTGAAGATTTGCCGGTGGCATTGTCTAAACATAAAAAAGACGTCTGCTGCTATAGCTGCAGGGATCGCGGCCGCCGCAAGCATCCCTGCTGCTCAAGCATCAAACAACCTCACCAACAGTGTGGCCTCTGCTCTACATGCATGGGGCCTCCTACATCAACATGTTATAACAAATGGACATTTTTGATCTTTCATTGTTTGGGACTTTACGGGACAATGCCTTGCGGGTATTTGTCTAGAGAATTCAGTGTGTTACTTGATGGAACTTAGGGCAGCTGATTTGTTTAAACAATTTGATATGCTATGCAATTTGGCTCATCACCAAAAGGCTTGTCGCCTTAAAGCCGCAACATCTCCTCACAATTGGACGGCTGTTAGTCATCATATATAGTCGATCCTAAAGGGCTCCATTGGATGGCTGGTTAGCCAATGACGGGTAAGATCCCCAGAGGGGGACAACCTAAGACAGGCACAGTCGCATGGGACAGTCTCATGTGGCCGACATATCAACCTAAGACAGGAGTCAAGCGCACAGCCTTGATTATCCGATGACGGGTAAGAATGTTGGTTGCACATAGACGTCCTAGAGCATTACCTCTTTTAAAACAAAAAGGGGGAAATGCAGGAGCCCTGTTTGGGGATTGACTTGAATTGCGGTTGACTATGAACCGTGGAGATTTGGGCATTTTCGCCTCCCGTAGTCTCACGGGACTTGTTGCGGGATCTCGAGTGACTTGGCCGAAATTGCTGATCGGGTCAGCGCCATTTTAGTGGTGTGTTTGGCGTGAGTTAGTCGTTGTTAGAACCAGAGAGAAAAGTTATCAGAATAAAAAGCTGTTTGTCTCCAGTTTGCTTCTGAAGTTTTTCCCGCGGCTCCGTTGCTCCAAGCGCTTCAGGCGGCAACACACAAATATATTTTCTTACTAACTTTGGGTGATTTCTCTACTCTAAGTCTCACAAATGAAGGTGTAGGCAGGCCTGTGTTCCTTTCTGTAAGTTTCTGGAACACAGTTCTTGCTCAGACTTATTCAGATTATTGGCAAAATTAGTACCAAGCAGTTGTTAGCCTGAGGCTCCTGATTTTTACTGGCTTGGCTGAGGTCCCTCTCAGTCCTCATACCACCTGTACTCCACCGCTGTACCGACAGACCTTTCTCCACCTCCAATACCAGCCATGCAGCGATGGCTCCCTCTCATTCTTTCAATCTCTCTGGCCTCTCTTTCTGCCCCATTGTTCTTGCCGTTTCTTTACTGCTTCTCTCTGACTCTTCTGCCTTTCTCTTCCTTTTATTTTTTTTTTTTAATCCATGTGATTATGTTGGGCTTACATAGATAATAATACAAGTTAATTTCCCTAGTTTAAGATCAGATGATAATTAACCTTAACTCTGTTTACAAGCCGAGCAAGACACAGTAATGTTTGAGTGAACAACCAGGGAACAGGAATGAATGTTTGAAAGACTAACTGGGACAGGATCTCAGTGCCCACCTTTATAATACATTCTGCCTATGGGAGGATTCGACTATGGCATCTCCATTAAGAGGGGCTTTAGCAGCTGCCCTTTCACATGTAAAGCTCCTCTTGGTTTTAGGGCCAGACATTTGAAGTGTTGCTCTGACTCTCAGATATGGGTCACTCCTGAAAGAAGACACTTCCAAGCTGATCTTTGACTCTCCGTGGTGGAGCATGTAAAGCATTGGCTCCTGCTGCCCCTGTACCTCAGCTCACCCTCACCTCTCCCTGGATGGTAGTGTGCTACTGCACTTCACCATCCTGGCCAAGCAGGGTTTATTGTCTTAAGCTGTAATGTTCCTTTTAATGTAAGTCCATTTGCTTTATGTGCAGAATGAATTGCTCCTGATTTCTTGATTCCCCCAAATCTCTTTTCCAATTTTTGATATCATTATTATTATACAGAAATCTTTCTCTATACGTTCCAGATATTTGGTAGACCTGCTATAGTGGCAGATGCCCCATGCACTAGATATAGAAGATTGACCTACAAAAAGCTACCACGGAATTAGAAAATAGATTATGAAAATTTCTCTTTATAGAAGAGAATCTATATATATAGAATCTCTTTAGAGAAGGTAGATATATGTGTGTTTACATGCATCACAATGCTTATTACTAACACTTTCTTAGTTCTAATATTACTTCAAACAATGAAAAATAAACCTTTCATTGTAATGTACATCATGATTGTTACCTTATGCTTTATGTTGCCTTTTAATTTATATTTTAAAGAGTAATGATTAACTCTAATTGATATTTAAATACATTGCTTTTTATATAAAATATCAATGTAAGTTGTAATGTTTTTATCTTGTTACCCAGAATCATTTTTATACAAGTATGTGTATTTGAATACAAACTGAGTGGGAAATTTTGGACCTGAAATAGAGTCATTGCTCTTCTTTCTGTTTCCAGTCCAGCCTGTGTCAATGAAGACAGCTGGTGTTTAATGTTTGGCAGCTGCTCAATAGGCTACAACGTATGAGATAGTTTGGTGGTCTGACTTCACTTTTCGTTGAGTCATTGTCAGGTAGTGATTAGTGGCCTTTGAGGAACTTGGCAAACATGAGGGATGTTCCATGTTGGAATTCTTTTCTATCCATGCATACTCTGTTCTTAATATCTGCGGTAAAGTATACTGGCAGACAACTCCATCTATGTCACCCTTTCCTACTGTTCAATAAATGAAAGACTTTAACTGCCAGTGCAGATTATATCTTTCAAGAATTCCAGTGTGAGAAAGTTTGAAAAAACTAATTATCTAGTGCCAAAACCAAAAATTCACAGGAGACATTTTAAAAATGATTAAAGATATTTATTCTCTAAACTCATATGAAATTCCCAAACTAAACATCTTAAAGGAAGTAAGCATTTAGTAAATATTTGTTGTTGGCTGATTTACTGTTAACTGTTTTCATTGGACTTAAACAATTTTCTATTTTAATAAGAATAATTTAAAATAATTTTACAATCTGCACAACTAGTTAGAATTTCATGAAGCAGCATTGCATAATATCTGGTACACAAATGCTTAAACGCCTTTCTTCAACAAATAATTATTAGCTATATGCCATTATTGCAAGCCAGTTATTCTGTTATGTACTGTTGATCCAAGAAAACAGACATTGTATATTTTTCTTCAGAAATCTACAATCTAGCTCAGTGGTCCATGTAGTAGAAAATATTCTCTGCCAAGAAGTATTCTGTGTGCTGAAGGTGTGGAATATTAAACCTTCTATCTCAATTTGTTATAAAGGTTGATTCTTATTTGGTCTGTGTTCAATGATTGATTCTGACATGTCACATGCTGGTTATCATAAGAACGTTGCTATTAAAAAATGCATATAAACAAACATATGGTTCCTTTAGAATGTTGTAAAAGGGCATCATTTTAACTGTGGCTGCATAATTTTAAATTTACATCAATTTTTCTTTATATTTAACTAAGGTGACAATCACAAAATGGCTTAGGGATTTTTGCAAAGAGAACACAGATAAAGATAAAAATTCAAGCAGAAGCATACAGGAAAATATGGCAAAGTTGAACATGCTTTTTCTTTGCCTTGTAAAAGTATATACAAACATATCAAGATAGAAATAACACTCTGATAGAAACAAAAAAAAAATAGCTAAAATGTATAAAGTTATAAAAACTTGAACTACACATTTTTATAAAATTTATATTATTCATATGGAAGTCTATATAAAATCTCCATGAGCTTCACATACTAAATAATGACATATTAAATCATTATTATTAACAAGAACCCTTCAGAATTAAGTATATGCCATAAAAACAAATACTAAAAATAGTTTTCAGCAACTCAGTCTATGTTTAACACCCTATTCTTTTAAAATTCCCCATTATTAATGGTAGTAGCCCAGTGTAGTGGTGCACTCCTGTAATCTCAGTGGCTCAGGAGGCTGAGACTGGAGGATCTCCAGTTCAAATCCAACCTCAGCAATGCCAAGGCTCTAAGCAACTCCGTGAGACCCTGTCTTAAATAAAATGTAAAATAGGGCTGGGGATGTGGCTCAGTGGTTGCATGCCCCTGAATTCAATCCCTGGTACCAGAAAAAAAAAAGTCCCTAATGGTAAAGGTTTTGATGATCCTTTTGAAGCTCCTTATTTAAAAGTAAAATCTGAGAACCCCATACTATCAAGGTAATGCTTGTTCTTTTAGCCATGATGAAGCTGCTGAAATAGAACACAGGAAACAATATGGAGTGGAAATAAAGTGAATTATTTGTCACAAATACTGTCAGAAAATGTTTGTAAAACATTGCTGAGGATCTAAAAACAAATATGTTTGATAACATATTTCAAAATGGGGGAAGATTGCTATAAAATTGGATGAAAGTATACAGGTTTCTGCTGTGTCTTATACAACAGCTTTTACAATATTTTGTTTCCAAAGTGAATGTATGAAATACTGTTGTTTGAACAATTTGAAAAACATATACTATAGCCGGGCGCGGTGGCGCACGCCTGTAATCCCAGCACTTTGGGAGGCTGAGGCAGGAGGATCGCGAGTTCAAAGCCAGCCTCAGCAATGGCGAGGCACTTAGCAGCTCAGTGAAACCCTGTCTCTAATAAAATACAAAAAAAAAAAAAAAGGGCTGGGGATGTGGCCCAGTGGTCGAGTGCCCCTGAGTTCAATCCCTGTACCAAAAAAAAAAAAAAAACATATACTATACAGATAAAATCTGAAAAGTGAAAACTTTAAAATGTTCTTTATATTTAATAACTCTACACATGTAGCCACTAATAGCCATTTTGTTAGTCATTTAAATTTGGGGGTAATAGGTCAAATTTAGCAATACAGTAAAAAAAAAATTAATTGATTCTTTGAACATGAATTAATCTTGCCTTTCCTGAACTATTATTCAAGGAACTGGACATTTGGTTACACAGCAAAAATAAAAGCAGGCAGAAATTCCTGTTTTCATGGGACTTACGATACATGTGGAAAGACCAAAGAAATGCAATAAATTAAATATATTGATAAGTGCCAAAGAGAAAAATTACACCAGAACAAGAGATAGGGAGCCTTCATGAGCTGAGAATGTATACTCTCAGCATACTGTTTTTGTAAAAATAATGACTTTTTAAAATTTTCCATTTTTTCTGATAATATTATTCTTGAGCAAAGACCAAAAGGAAGTGAGAGTAAGTCTACATAATATAAATGAGGGGCTCTTTTCCAGGAATCAGAAACACCAAGTTCAGTGGCTCAGGATGTCCTGTGCAAGGCCTGTTTGAGGAACTGCAAGGAAACCAACAACTTTAGAAAAACTGTCCAGGTAAAGAGAAATCATGAGAGAGGGTCTGAAGAACCATATGAAATAGTACTGTTAGACCCTTCCACATAGTCTTATGTTATTGAATGAGAGTCAATTTAACACCTCTTCTTCTGAGCAGAAAAGGAATATTGTGTGCGTGTTTTTCAAAGGATCATTAGCTATAGCAATGGAAGATATTTCAGAGGATCAAGATTTGCAAAAATAATGTTATATCATAAATTATTTTACTGTTAATTAAAATCAATAATTTAAATCATTTCATATTTTTCTTATTATTTTACTTTGTTTCGAAGTTTTCTTATGCTCCCTAGTACAGTGGTACATGTATATTATTTTGTCATAAATAGATGTAAAAATACACAAAGGTTTTTTAATGTTGTAATCCACAACCAAACATATTGAGGATCACTAATCTAGAATGGAATGCACATAATGAAACAGGCAAGAAGGGCACATTATGCAATGCATGATGATAGTTACTTGTAAAGGATGCTAGCCCAGGTTATTCTGTGATGGGTGTGTGTGTGTGTGTGTGTGTGTGTGTGTGTGCGCGCGCGCGTGCGCACTGGCATGATACCCAACAGATGTTTTCTAAAATTATTTGCTTAGGTATTCAAGGAAAGAACATGAAAACTGCAACTAAAATAATTTAATTAATTAACTTGTGTTGCATGTATATTTGTGTATTTGTTAGGAGCCTAATCTGTGATTAACAATGCCTTAATTCCTGCCTCAGTTTCCCAAGCCACTAGGATTACAGGCATGCATCACTACACCTGGCTAAACTACAGTTTGTTTGTTTTCCAGTACAGAGGATTGAACCCACAGCCTCATGCATGTGAGGCCAGTGCTCTGCCACTGAGTCACTGCCCCTGTCTGCCTTAAATGTTATTTTTCCTCATAAGCAACATTTCTTACCAAAAGATGGAAAATTAGCATAATATCTGTCTTTTATATGTAATTGACAAGATTTCCAACTCTTTTGCACAGTTAATTCTTATTAATTTTGCTTAAATTACTTAATGCTTTCTTACATTATAAGAACTTTTAAAGGAAGGAACAGTGACATTATTATCAGCAATAGTAATAATAATAACAGATAACATATTATTAACAATATATAATATTATCTTCTGTTTTCAGTGCATCTTTGTTAATTTTTCTTATAATTCTCTATAAGTGTGTTGTTTAAACACCTTAATTTCTCAAAGTCAATTCAATTTCCACTTGAAATTTTGATGAAATGCAACCGTAGTCTTGAGGTATTCTTTTTTTCTCCCCTGTATTGCTTCCAAGTTTAGCTACTCTGGAAGCACCAATGTTGGCTTTGAGCTGTGCTTCCATGGTGTTAATGACTGGTATAATTGCTTTTTAAAGAAACATCTCTACTTGGAATAATTGCAAAGAGTACCTTTGAGATAGAATTTGCAGAATGAGAAGGGTGGTGAATGGCTATTATGTACAAATTCGTTTCCCCAAACCTCAAGCTTTGATCTAATATTAGACACTAAAGCTAATAGTCCTGATGGATATTTTTAGTAGAGGTTAAGGATTCCTGCAGTTATTTATTGGAAAAGAGGTAATATGCTTTTAATCATTTAGCAACATGCAGTTATCCAATTGAAATAATGACATTCTGTATATTATCTGTAACCATGACATTCAATTAAAAATATATTTCATGTATACTTAAAAATTATCATAATTAAAACAAGTCCAAGTAAAACTTGCAAAATGTAATGCCCCAGGGATCATGTCCAGATGCCAACCAGATGCTTTATTTTCTATTGCAGTAAAAGTGATTTATAAATATGATGTTTTTTAATGCTACATTCCAGCACAAGTATGGCTAGCTCCATTAGACCCTGTTTGATTGATTAATTCTCAGGAAGAAGGTAATGGCAGAGATGGCTTCTAGCATCAAAACACTGCTAAGAGCTTATATTCCAAGCATGATCGTTTTTGTCATATAGTAAAACCAAGGCTGCAACACTCTGTTTTGTAATCATATCCTGTATAGCTATTCACTTAAAAAAAAATTTATTATGAAAATAACATGTATTTGTTACATATCCAAATATCCAAATAGTTCAAATGAATATATCTACTATAGTAAAAACAATTCCTACAGATCAAATTCTGTCCTCAAAATAAATGTGCAGCTTTTCAGTTATTAACATATATAATTTGTGAATAGCCTATCACCCATGTGATATTAAACACCATTCTTGAGTATTTTCCTACAACTTGACACACTTGTGCAAACCATGAGAAAAATATTAGCAAGGAAGTTTTTAAAAAGTTTTTCAGACTTTAAATATTTACAGAAATGGAAAAATTGTCTTGTGAATATTATTTTTTTAAAAAAATTCATATCTAGTGTGGTTAAATGTAACATTTTACTGATGTTTAAATTTGTTTTTCTGTTTTGATGAGGATTATCATATTTTCATATCTGTCTCAGCCATTTGTACTTTTGACTATTCATACCCTTTGTCTACTATTTTTCCTATGTTTTTAGATATTTTCCTTTCAATTTTTAGAACATGGATTAATGAAGATAACTAGAATATTATTTATGTCAATATAATCTTTCAAAATACATCACTGGCTTTTTTAATTTTCATAAGAAATTTTTATTATTGTATGTTATATTTAATTTTATATTTTTATGAGTTCATGGATGCCTTTGCAACATTTTTCTCTCTGTGTCTCGTATTTACAAATCCCATTTTCCTTATAATAAAGTTATTGTATTGTTTTAATATTTAAATTTAGTTGGAAATTAAATATACTTTCCCAAACAAATAGCTAGTATATTATAGGTACAAAGTATACCAAGTGTTCTATATTTTATTAAATCATCACAAATACTTGCATCTATTTCTATACTTTTTATCATATTAGACTGTTCAGTCAATGAATTCTTATGTCAAACAATATTAATTCCGCTAAATACATAATGTATTTTGCTATCTTTCTGATACATCATTCGTTTTCCTTTCTGAAACTCCTATCTGCTCTTGAATGTTTAGTTTTCTTCTTAATATTTAATATTTATAACTACTTTTCCAATCATAAATATATCTTCTATAAAGTAAATAAGATTCTATAATCAAATTTTTATTCTTATTGAAGAAATCTTTGATTTTATGCACTAAGAGGGAGAGACAGAGAATATAATATGTACATACATTTACTACATTCTATTTTCTTCCTAAACAATTTTTTTTTCATTTCTTCAGTATTTCTTTTATGACACAAGATGCACTGTATATTTCTCTAGATGTGATAACTCCTAATTTGCTTTCTTCTTCCACCATGTGTCAAAAATGATTCACTTCTGGTCACAGGTATATTATTATATTAACTAGCTTCCACCCTTTAAATGCTCATTCATTAATTTTTGCTCAAATTTCTGGAAAAGAATATTAGATTTGGTGTTCAGCATCTTGTAGGAGGGGAATTGTTCTGTTACCGGTTCTATCTGTTTTCTTGCTATCCAAAATCATTGTAGTGTCATAAACCTGGTGATTTCAATCTCCTGTCAATTCTCCAATACATTCACTGGCTGTTTTCTCAGGCAATTCTTGCAAGAAATTGCCTATACATCAGAAACTTTTCTGGGCCTCAGGGACAGATTAAGGAAAGAAAATAGCAGTTTCTCTTAGGTAGATGGATCAGAAAAAGATGAAATGCATAGAAGAGTCATCTAACCAACTGAAAGCCAGGCCTTCAAGATGCATAAAAATTGTTCCAGAATTAACTACTAGAACTGGAGAAAACATTGATGCCTATTAACCAAAGGGTCAAAATAAGAAGGCATTATTCATAATGAATATTTTGAATGAAAATGTTTTATCAGCATAATTTCTAGGTTCATCAGGTTTAAAATCTTTTTGACTAAGAAAATTAATGGTTACAAAAAATTATAAGTTAGATCATGCCACCAGTCCACGTAAGGATTATTATGCTAATTTGTAAATATGCAAAAATGAGATGATTATTTTGTTGAAATGTAGTATTTCTAATAACCAAGTAGATGCATCTTGGTATTGTACGGTGAACCCTCCTACTACCAAAATGTTCAATGATAATCATCAAAGCAACACAATGGTGCTTCAAAGAGGAATTGCTATTATCAACTCATTCTAAAAAAAAAAAAAAAAAAAAGTCTTGATCATATCAATGAATACAGTGAACAGAGATTTAGCTTGTTATAGAGTTGCAGACTAAACAAATGGATAGTGGAAGAATACGATCTTAAATTATGCTATTTATGAACTGCAGATGAATAGATTTTACTTAATATGATTCAACCTTCATCTTCATTTTTTCCCCCTCAAAAACTGTATGTTGAAGGTAGAGGTGATTGAAGGAGCCCTAATTAGGAAGGGCTGTTGTAGCTAGCTGGAAGCCATGGGTTCCACCTGATATGTATGTGACGCACCTGTAGGCACCCGCAAAGCTGAAGGTATATAACCGGGTGAAAGCGGTCCGAGTTAGGAGAACGGAGAATTCAGTCAGCCGGGCAGTCACTCGGTCGGTCAGAAGAATCAGAGCGGCCAGAACGTAGGCAGAGCGGTTACAGAAAAGAAACCAGATAGAAGAAGTAATGACTGGTCAGAGTTAGGCCGAGACTCCTGAGGAAGACAGAAGACAGAAGACAGAAGAAGGAAGAAAGAAGAGAGAAGAAAGAAGCTCTAGTTTTTCTCTAAGCTAAGCTCTACTCTAAGCTACAAGAAGAAAAGCTCGCTTTAATCTTTCTCTCTAAAAATCTTTCTTTCCCTCTCTAAGAAAAATCTTTCTTTCCCTCTCTAAGCTCTAAGAAAGTAGAAGTAAAAGTAGTAAAAGCTTAACTCTGCCTCCGAGAATTTTCCTCCCGTGGCGGCGCCGTGGCTGGCCGTGACAGGCAGCTTACAAATGGTGGTCCGTCCGGGGCTCGGCAGGCAGAGAAGAAAAGCTAAGAAATAAGAGCAATGAAAAAGCATAGCCTCAGACTCAGTTGAGACCAGCAAAAAGAGTAGAAACAAGAGAGCAGAGCCTCTGACTCAGTTGAAGCCAGTTAAGAATTAAAGCCGAAGCAGAGTAGCTGGCCAAAAGCTGAAGCAGAGTAGACAGCGAAAAGCTGAAGCAGAGTAGCCAGCGAAAAGCCGAAGCGAGCCGGCCAAAAGCTGAAGTAGAGTAGCTGGCCAAAAGCCATAAAAAATATAGAGAAAAAGCCTTGAGCTTTAGTATAAAGAAAAAAGCCATGAGCTTAAAAGAAAATAGAGAATTAAATAGCATGGTAAAAACCATGCAGAAAAAAAAAAAAAAAAAGCCATTGAGCTTTGGCAAGAAAGCCATAAAGAAAAATAAAGAAGAGGAAAAAAAAAAAAAAAAAAAAAAAAAAAAGTCAAAGCCGCTTATGCAATTGTGCTTAACTAGGTGCGTTAGCTGCTCCTCAGCATTAGGCTTCCTTAAAGCCACAGCACCTTCTCAAAAAGGGCTCAAATATCCACCCTTTCAAAAATAAAAGGTGAAAAGCTAGGTAGGGACAAGAAAATAAAAGAAAATAGAGAAAATAAAATAGAGAAAATAGAACAAAAGCACCTTTTTAAACTAAAGGGAAGGAATATGAAGGAGCCCTAATTAGGAAGGGCTGTTGTAGCTAGCTGGAAGCCATGGGTTCCACCTGATATGTATGTGACGCACCTGTAGGCACCCGCAAACCTGAAGGTATATAACCGGGTGAAAGCGGTCCGAGTTAGGAGAACGGAGAATTCAGTCAGCCGGGCAGTCACTCGGTCGGTCAGAAGAATCAGAGCGGCCAGAACGTAGGCAGAGCGGTTACAGAAGAGAAACCAGATAGAAGAAGTAATGACTGGCCAGAGTTAGGCCGAGGCTCCAGAGGACTGGTCAGAGTAAGGCCGAGGCTCCCGAGGAAGACAGAAGACAGAAGACAGAAGAAGGAAGAAAGAAGAGAGAAGAAAGAAGCTCTAGTCTTTCTCTAAGCTAAGCTCTACTCTAAGCTAAGAAGAAAAGCTAAGCTCTATCTTTCTTTACTCTAAGCTACTCTACTCTAAGCTAAGAAGAAAAATCTTTCTTTCCCTCTCTAAGCTCTAAGAAAGTAGAAGTAAAAGTAGTAAAAGCTTAACTCTGCCTCCGAGAATTTTCCTCCCGTGGCGGCACCGTGGCTGGCCACAACAGGCAGCTTACAAATGGTGATGATGGTTTTTATTGTACTACAGATCACAGTTTGAACGATGTTGTAATAGAAACACAACAAAAATAAAAGTGGACTGGACATCCATGAAAAGTAATGGTGTTGTCCATGTGTGACAATGAGGATATTTAGAATTGGATTCTTTAAGGAAAGTGGGGTGGGGATTCCATTTTCTAATTGTAAAAGAAGTGGTGTCACTGAAAGCTTGGTCCTCATCCCTGATGCCAATCCAATAATGAGGACATGGTTTTGATAAAAAGGAAAACGAAATTTAATTTCTTTGCTAGTAAAGGAGAAGCACAGGGGACTCCTGTCCCAGAGGCTGTGATTGTCCCCATCCCAAGGAACAGGGTTTTTAAAAAGGTGATTTGAAGGCTACATTCCACATGTTCTGTCCTGAGTTATAATTTGCTTGGTAATTTGGGAGAGCCGTTTCTGAGATCTTCTACTGCTATCCTGAAAGACTGTGGTGGGTGGGTACTTAAGGACAGATAACTCTGTCTAGGATAGGGAAGAAAAGTAATCCTTTTCCCCCTGAGATTAGAAAGGAGCAGGGAGAGAGGAAAAGAAAGAAGCATGTCTTGTTAAAAAAATAAGTCACAAGTGGCAGAGCAGCAAGGGCTAATTCAAAGCATAAAGTGGACCACTGTTATAGTGATTCTATTGTGTAGGCAGAGAAACAATTGGAAATTAACTGTGGAAAAAGGATAAGTGTCAGTTCCCAGGCAGGCAACAGGATTCTCTGTGTGTCTTAGCTCTTCATTCCCCAACATCCACTCCTACATTTTGGAAGTGATCAGTTTGTGTAGCCCTGCTAGAAAACATCACTGTGCCTTTCATTTTGCAAGACAAATGTCCCAAATATTTCTCTCTAAATTGCATGGAAAAATGGGCACATTTTAAACTGTTTCTTCTTAAACTTGGTGGTAGCAATGCATCTGAAAAGAAAAAATAAATAAATAAACAAAACCTGTGAAAATTATATTCTTGCATATGCTTTGTCTAAGGTATACAGTAGTGGCAATCACCTGCTACAGTGGAGGGCTTTGTAGTGTCTAGTTGTGGCACCAACATCACCTTCTGATGACTTGTACTAAAGATCCTACCTACATTTAATTCTTTGCTCCAATAGAAATTCTTTAGTTCCAGGATGGTATCTAAGCAAAATCTTCCAACAAAAGTTACTGTGTTACATCATTTAAGAAAAAGGACTCTGAATTGAAAATCATAGTAATGTGGATATAGTATGTTTTTTTTTTTTTTTTATTATTTATTTACTTATTCATCATGCACAAGTATAGTATCTTTTTACATACAACTGTCTTGTATACAAAGTATATAAGTACCATTCAGATCGAACCATCTCATGAGATATATAGTATGTTTTAAGTGTCCAAGGGGCCAAGGTCTTTAGCCACCCACACCCCCCCCCCGCGCCCCCCATGGGCCCAAAACAAATCCTTCTTTGTCCAGCAGAGAAGGGTGGGGGGAGCCAACCTGGTGAAGACAGGCTGAGAAGATAAGAGCCGTTAATGCCCCCTCCGCCGCCTTCAGAAGGACTCAGAGCCGCCTTAGGGAGTTTGGTCAGAAGTGGTACCAAAAACTTGTTTATTGAAAGGAGGGACAATGCTTTATAATGGGCAATAGCCAATCAGTGACCAGCAGGGCGGTTCTGGTTCTCATGATATGTCACAGCCACGCCCCCTGCTTAGCTTAGGTCTGTAACAGGGCATGGTAGTGTGGCAAGCAGCCAGAAAAGCCAGAATTTTCCATCCTCTCGGCTGACAGTGTCCAGAAGGTCCTGACATTGAAGTGTTCTCCTCTTGTCTCCTCTTCTTTTCTTCTGCTTCTCATTCTTCTCCTCATCCTTCTCCTTCTCTTTTTAATCTTAAGGTTACAATAGTAAAGGATTATCTTCCAATAAATATTCTAACTAATTCCTAATTGTGGATGTGGAATCTAATTGTCTATTAATTTTGTAATCTTCCACTAGAAAAAATATTGTTTCAAAGTTTTACAATGTTTTTCTGAAGCATTGTGGGCATGCAATGATAGCAGCTCAAACAACAATAATTTTACTTCTTCCTTTATGGTAAACAAATCAATTGGGTGCCCCTGTAGAATACTGTTATATATTAATGTTATAATGTTCTGAAAATGTATGCTTCTGATGATTTATTTTTATGCATAACCCTGTCCTGTTTCTTATAAATACAACAACTAACAGAAAGAAATAGTATTTTTTCTCTGCTTCATTTTGGTCATAAATGTATGTTGTACTTTAACAGATGATTTTGGCACTTGTTGCAAAGATCATTCTTTTTCTCCAATTGGCTTTCTAATATAAGAAAGATATTCTAACAATGAGTTGCTATTTAATTCCCGAAATGAATCACATTTGATTTCATTAATTATTAGTCCATAATATTTAGCTGGAACTTGTTTGATTATATTTGAAAATATTTATTTTAAAATATTTTATGGACTCAATTTATTTTAGTACGTATTATTTTGTGAGTGGCTGGTATTAAATTTGGTCTACATTTATGAAGAATATAAATGTAATTAAATTATGAAAAGTGTATTCAAATTTTCTTGAAAATTATTTTGGACATCGTAGGGTGTATATGCATAATTAGAAGGGTAGCAAAAATTATCTGAAGGAAAACATGAGACAGATTGTGGCCATTATCTTGTTTTCTTCCAAATGTTATTAAAGTTATTCTTAATAATATCACGTGAATAACTGGAATTTTGTTTTCCAGAAAATCATTAGTTTAATCTAGATCTTTAATCAAATTGAATATTAATTGTGTTCTCAACTTATCAAATCATTATCAATTTAAACTCAATTGTTAGGTTTTAAATGTCACAAATGTATACAATTTTTTCCACTTTTAATTTCAAATTTACTGAATAATTTCATATTATTTTTGTTGTTTACTTAACCTAACTCTTCCTATATGCTGGCCTCTAGGAAACCATATTTATGTTTCTTTTATTTTTCTTCTAATTTATTTAGTGCCTGTGTTAGTTTTCCCGTGCTATAACAAAAAGCTTGAAAACAATCAGCATATGAGGAGGAAAGATTTATTTTGGCTCATGGTTTTCAAAGTTTTCACAGTTACACCTCCAGGGCCTCACTTGTTCCCACTAGGCCCTGCCTCTTAGAGGTTCCCTCATTTTTCTGTAGCACCCCAGAGTGGAGACCAAGCTTTCAACACAGGGGCCTTTGGGGGACATTTAAGACCCAAATCATAACAAGTCTGCTTTCTCTTTGCTTAATTTCTTTTTTCTGATTTCTTCTTTTGTCATCTGATTTTAAACAAATTTTTGGAAAATATTGTTAAAGTATTTATATATTTTTCCATTTTGTTTTATATTTTTTTTTGTGTTAAAATGCACATTTCATTCTTAGTCATTGTCTTAGTCATTGTTCTCCTGAACAACAAAATCAGTAGGAGATTATATAAATATCAATGCATAAATACTGATAGTATAGATACACCTGTCTATCCATCTGTTTATATATGTATATATCTGCATATATACATAAACAAACACACACCCACTCTGTGTGTGTGTGTGTGTGTGTGTGTGTGTGTGTGTAGGTGTAGGTGGAGAGAGAGAGAGAGGGAGTGGGGGCTGGGAGAGAGATGAGAAGATAAGAAATTGGGTCATGGGATTCTGGAGCCTAGCAAGTCCCAATGTACAGAACCGAACGGGCCCACAGGCCAAAGATACATAGAGAGCCAATACTGCATTTCCAGTCTGAGATCCAATGTTACAGATGAAGCTCAGGGGCGGTCTGCTGAGAATTCTCTCCTGCTTGGGAAGGGCTAATCATTTTCTTCTATTCAGAGTATCAATTCATTGAATGAGGCATACTTATATTAGTGAAAGCAATTTACTTAACTCACAAGTCCTGTGATTAAATATTATCCACAAACATCTTCCAATAAACAACTAGAATAATGTTTAATCAATTATCTGGGAACCCTTCTTCTACCCTGTATCCCTTTTGCTTTTAGGATATCCCTCCTCTTTGGTTTTCCTTCTTCCCACTAGTTCCTATGTAGGAGAGAAAACACACAATACTTGTCTTTCTGAGTCTAGCTTATTTCCCTTAATATGATTTCCTCCAGTTCCATTTACTTTACTACAAATAACAAAAAATCATTCTTCCTTATGACTGAATAATACTCCATTTGGATGTATATTTATATATATGTATATGTATGTGTCTGTGTATACATACGTATCCCATTTTCAACATCCATTTATCTGTTAAAAGAAACTTAGACTGATTCCATAATGTGGCTATTGTGATTTGTGCTGTGATCAACATGTATCTATATTATGTTTATTTTAATTCTTTTGGATAAATATTGAGGAGTGCTACAGCTGGATCATATGGTAGTTCTATTTCCAGTTTTTGGAGGAAACTCCACACTGATATCCAGAGGGGTGGTATTAATTTATATTTCCACCCACAGTGTATGCATTTCACTCTGCCCCATCCTCACCATCATTGTTACATTTTTATTGATTGTCATTCTGACTGGAATGAGATGGATGTTGACATTTTTTTCATGTAATTTTAGGCAATTTTTCCTTTTTATTTTGAGAGTTTATCTGTTCAGTTCATTTGCCCATTTGTTGAATGGGTTTGTGTGTGTGTGTGTGTGTGTGTGTGTGTGTGTGTATGAGGCGATTTTTTTTTTTTGCATAGTCTTGATTTTATTTATATACTAAATGTAATTGAAGACAAAACATTTAAATGTTATTGGTTTTATATTTAACTAAAAATTATTGTATTATTCTTAAACCACAGTATGTTTTATTATTTTCTGTTATTAGTTATTAATCCCTCATTATTAGATAAGAAGGAAATAAGCACCTTTATAATATTTTCATATGATCTTCTTCCTAATACCAGTTTTTGTTAATTATTTTAGTAAACACAGATCTAGTAGTGCTTGAATCATTTATTTGTTAGCAACAAACATTGTATGTTTGATTAAAACTATAAAATTTGATTCTGCATATGTCCTTCCCCAAAGGTTTATTAATATTAGCCATTTCATATCAACTTTTTTAGTTATTTCTATTTAAAATATGTGCCATAAAATGATTTCCAGATAGAGCTACTAGTATTGTTCCAAGCATCTTATAACTTATTTTATTTACTAAATTGTTGACCATTTATCTCTTTAAAAACAACACATATTATTAAAATATTTATGAGTTTTCACTTTTGTTTTACTAGCAGAGTCTTTCTTTCTCTCTGGCTTAGAAGAAAGAATATTACTGTCACTGAGTCTTATAACACCAGATTCCATGCTGATATCTCCTCACTATAACACACACACACACACACACACACACACACACACACACACTCATACACATATCACATAAATGACTTGGTGCTTTTCTTGATGCCCCTGTAAACATTCTTTTTTTTTTTTTTTCCACAACTCATCACAAGAACATGTCTTCTCTGTTTCATTTTCACAAACTTCTTAGATATAAATTATGCATGTGTTGGGCTTTTTCTGTTTGTAATATATTGAACTGATTTTTAATACTACAAACTTTATGTGTTTTCCCATTTCACTTTGCTTGATATTCTCAAACCTACCCTATATATGCTTGCTTCTTTTTATAATAATATAATCTTATTTTGCTGCATTAAATATTGATTTTATTTATATATTCAGTTTCTTTTTCTCTATCAGTGCTGTCCTGTAATATTGGATCATGATTTTTTCTCATATTTTATCATTTCCCATTGAAGTGTTTGACCCTTTATTTAAGCTCTTGCTTCTATTTTTATTTTTTAAATAATCACTTAAATTATGTATTTTTCATGGCTTTAGTTTTTTTTTTTTTTAATTTCCTTACATTATGTAGATATAGGTTCATATATACTATCATTTATTTATCATTATGAGTGGCTTCAAGAATATACTTTGGGACTGGAATGGGGATAAAGTAAAGTAGCAAATTGTGACCTGAGATGCTTGCAAAAGTGAAAATAAGCAATTTTCTTGGAAGTTTTTTTTTTTTTTTTTTTTTTTCAAATTCTGTTTCCTGCTATGCAATCTTCGCTAGTAGTACATCTGTGATCATGCCTCTCAGCGTTTGGTGATGTTCTCCATCAGAAAAATCAGCAAAGCCCTGCATGTCCTGTATTTGTGGTTTTATTTCTGTTTTTGCTGTGGAGTAGCAATTTAGCTTTATTTGTTTGTCTTCTTCAGCTGGCTGTAATTGGCAGCTGCTGTTCTCTTCTTCACACTGTCACCTGCCACACTGAGAGCCTGTTTCTTGTAACGAGGTTGAGCCACATGCATGCTCATCTGATTGAACCAAAAGCTTCTTCAAATGTTGCCTTTAAAAACAAAGGTGAACATTATTCACTTTTTGGAAAATATAAAACTAACTATCCCAGAACTTTGTAGGTTGATTTCTTTGCTGTGTATCTTCCTTTGATTTGATCCAAGTATCATCAAATTACCTTTGGATAATGATTCAAGGTTGATTTAACTCCTGACTTTATTGACAATTATTTTTCTCTTTTTATGTTGTAGCCATACACTACATGTTCAAAGAAATTCACTAGACTATGTGTCAGTGCATGCAATGATATACTAAAGTGCAAGTTACAATCAGATCTCATACGTGTATTTTTGTGGCAGAGTATAGGAAAGATTAGATTGGGAGAAAACAAAAGTAAACTTAAAAGCTGAAATATTTTGTGATAATATATGTTTTTCATGCAAATTTTTGCATTTAATCTGAAAGTTTAAAGTTGTTTTTATGTTACTTTATTGTAACTGATGATACTGATATATACTTATGGATTAAGCATTATATATAGGAAATATTAAATCAAGTTAATTAATTTGATTCTTACCTAATCATATCATCATAGCCTTGTGGGAAGAACCTTTAAAATCTACTTTTTCAGCTTTGCACAGTGGCAGTATCATAGGGATGAGGTTTATCTCAGGTGCAATCATTGCTAAAATTTACTTTCAGCAATTTTAAAACTTAGAGAACATTATTATTAACTATAGTCAATTTGATAGTCAATAAGTCACTAAAATTTATTTTTATTGTCTAACTGAAACTTATAACCTTTTGACCAACATCTTCCCTTTCTCCATCCCTCCTCACTCTGGTAAACAAATATATTCTCTCCTTTCATAGGTTGACCTATTTAGACTCCACACCAAAGTGAGCTTATCTAGTGCATTTCTGTGTTTACCTTACTACACTTCATATTATGCTCTCCAGATTCATCCATATAACAAATTAAAAAATTCTCTCTCCTTTCTAAACATCTGAATGTAATTCCATTATTTATATTTCCCAGGTTTTGTTTCCTTTATCCATTCCTTCGTTGATAGTCATGGTGTTTCCACATCTTGGCTGTTGTGAATGGTTCTGCAGTGCACACAAGATGTATCTCCTTGAAATAGTGACTTCAAACCCTTCAGATATGTACCCAGAAGTGTATTTGATGGATCATATGGAAATTCCGACTTTAGATTTTGAAAGAGCCTTCATATTATTTCCAATAGTCACTGTGCTAATTATATTGATAATAATCACATGATTAATCACATAATAGGCAAATATTTTCTTTAATACACTAGGTTGTCTCCTTACTCTGTTGAATATTATTTATGCAAATCTTTTTTGGTTTGGTGCAAGCTCATTTATCTTTTTTTGTTTCTGTTGTGGATAACATATAAGAAATAATTCCCTGGACCAACATTGTAAGTTTTAAATCCACATTTAGATTTTCATATATGGTGTGAGATAAGGATTCAATATCATTTTCATGTCACTCCAATACTATCAGAACATAAATTAGGTTTTGCTTACCACTTCCTTTCTCTGGACTATTTCAATGACTTTGGCCTCAGAGCTCTCTATTATTTAATTAATTAGGCTCATTTTTATTCACAAAATTTGCTCTATTAATTAATGCTTCTTTCATCTGTAACTCAAAACTTTCTCCATGTCTTCATTTGCTTTTTCATTCATCCATAAAGCCAAAAGCAACCAAGCAAAGAAACAAACAAATAAACCTATTCAACTAGGTATTCTCATCACTTTACTACTTTGATCCTCACCCTCAGAGGCACAGTATCTCCATGACTTGCTCTAGCAAGCTTTCTGTGTAAAGCAGACCCTCTAATAGAGTTTAACAAAGGTTTTTAAATTGTTAGAGACCAATGGTCAGGTTTCAAAGTGTTGTCTCTTCAATTTCACTATATTATTAAATTTTTGAAAAAAAAAATCTCTCTTTAAACTCAGTTATTCTTGTACTTTCAGGACAAGTGTTCCTTTTGCCTTTTTTGCGACACCTTAATTCTGAGATTAGATTTACATTTGCTCTCCTGTTCTTCTCTGGAGGGCCTCAACTCTCCACACCATATTAACTACATGTATGTGATGATTGTTTCAAATACAAGATCAAATGCATACATATATTATATATAAAGTATAATGTATATGCATGTATATGTATAACATGTATAATATTATGAATAAAGTATTTTATACATATACTATATATACATATATATATATATATATATACAGCCTTTATGCAAGCAACATGTACAATTTTAATTCTCTTACAATCTGTTCCTCTGTTCTATAATAATGTCCCTGTAACAAGTCAGTTTTCTGTTGCAAAACTTCCAGTGTCTCCTGGCTGTTTTCCAGGTAAAATCTGACATTCATAAATTGTCTATGCACAGCCAGGACCCAACTCTCACTGCCTTACCAAGAGCCATGCCATTCAATATGCTCCAGAAAAATCAAATTTTCTGTATTGCCTAGTAACAAAACTGTCTCAGTACCCCTGCCTTTGTTTTTTTTTTTTTTCTTTCTTTTTTTTTTTTTTAATCTGCTATTTCTGTCAAGTAGTACTCTTTTCACCTGCATTTATCCTATTTCTCCTAAGATTTAGCTCAAATTGATGCTTTGGAAAACCTTTGCTGAACATTCCTGTCAGCTTCCACCAGCCCCTGGCACACCTTGCAGATCAGATCTTCCTAGTGGTAAGTGCTTTGCTCTCTCATGGATCCCATCTTCCCAGTCAGCACTCACAAATTATAGATCAAGATTTTTAATGGAGTACACAGGAACCTCTTGTCCCCTTCCAGAAATCATTTGGTTATTCTTGTGGTTAAGTTTAGTTATAAGTGACATGATAATTCACATGCCTATTCAAAAGAAAAAATTGTGTATGTAATATATATCTCCACTTCTCTCCCAGTGAAAATTATGTGGTTTTTATAGAATTTTATAGAAAATTATGTGTTTTTTCCAAGGGCTGGAACTGAAGGCTTTCACTTATTCTCCACTAATAATGTCTTTTTCAAGAAGCCAGTATTTATGTCCCAAGAATAGTATGCAGTGTGTTATTCTAATTATACATTTGGTGACTAATACAGTAACTAATGGCGGATCCAAGGAACCAGTGGGCCCTACTATGAGCCAGATTTTGAGAACACTCCACTTATTACCCAGCCTGCAGATGTGAAGGTTTTGGATCTCTAGGTATGCATAGACCTTTACTCTGTCCAAAAGTCCTGCATGTATCTCCTTATTGTAGAGTAGCCCCCACAAACATTTCTAAGCTTTTATTTTTTTTTCCCTCTCTTTATTTATAGTAAGTGAAAGTAATACCATGTGTACTTGTAAGTCTATTAATTTTTTACTCTTTGATTTTGTAACCAGTTTCAGATATGGAAAATGGATAAGAGATCGTAATATTTTATTGGGGTTACTCCATGTGACCTGCTAGATGCGTGTCTGCCTTCTTTGGGTAGAAGTTGAGTAATAATTTAGTTTGCACCTGCCCATCTATTTTATCCTCTTCTACTTGGCCCTGTAATGGTTAATTTTATGGCTCAACTTGGCTTCTGTGTACACATGTTTCTACAAATATTGGTCTAAATGTTGCTATGGAAGTGTATTTTAGATGAGATTAATATTTAAATCAGTGGGTTTTGGGAAAAGCAGATCAAATGCCATAAAACATATGAGCCTCATCCAAATAGATGTATCCATAAGAGAAAAGACTGAGATCATCCCGAGAAAATATAAATTCTGCTTTTAAACCCATGGACACAACTTTCAACTCCTGCCAGAGTTTGCAGCCCACTAGCTAGTTCTGCAAATTTTAGACCTTGTAGGTCCACAAATAATCAATTTCTTAAAATAAATCTCTCATTAGCAGCATAGATGCACAAATATATAGAGGCATGCATAGATAGAGATGTTGGTGCATATGTATACACACACACACACACACACACACACACATGTTCTGTTTTTCTGGATGAATCTGACAAATGCAACCTCCTTGAGCGGTTACTCTCATCTTATTTATCCTGATAAGCTGCTCAACCTGGCCTCTGAAATTTCAGTATCTCCTCCCTCCCCCACTCCCCTCTCTGTTTGTTGCAAGTGAGTCTAGTTCTCTAGTAGGCTCCTCTACAATCAACACCACCCTACAAAGAGATCCCTTGCTAAAATGCTCAGTGATGTGTGCAAGTTATCCTGCTATCTGATAGGTTTCCTCCCTCCCCACTTCTCTAATACAAACCCACTTCTCTGAGACTTTCACTCCTTCTAATTTCCATACAAATGCTGGCAAATAAATCTTACTCAGCTTATTCTTGGAGGAATGATAGTAGCAAATGGTGCTACCTCATGGGACCCTTGACAAGGCAAGTGCTCTCAAATCAGTAAGTTCTTCCTTATTGTACTCTGGCCCTTGTGATTACACACCTTCAAAATGCATTTCCATGCAAGCTCTCTATGCTCACAATCATCTACCTGAGCTAGGGTTAGCAGCAGTTTTTTTTAATACTGATTTTCCCTTCCTCATCAGGTCTGTCATGTGCCATAATGCTGCAGCTGCACTCTTGTTACAAGTCAAGAGGACAGGAGTGTGTGGGGGGTGCAAATCCTCAGGGGGACATATGGTGTCTCACTATAAACAGGGAGGAGGGAACCAATTATCTACGGTTCAGACATATGTGAGAAATAAAACATTTGAGGGACAAAAACTCAGCTATCAGTCTCCCATATCTATGACTCCCCTTATTTTATACCCAGAGACTGTGTGTTGGCATAGGGGATAGATCTTTTTTAGGGAGTTTAAACTTCTTTGGAGCTCAGCTACTCTGATGCTTAAGTCCTAGGCCTATTCCTAAGCTCTCTCTGTCCTTACATGATATGAAAGCTTCTTTTTAAGTTGTCAAGAGAAATCTTTGGTTTCCCATAGGCTTTCATTTGCTTATGAATTCCTCTTAGCCTTTTGTTATCTTTGTCTAGAATTGAGTAAAGCCCTAGCCAGAGACACTCAGTTTATTTTCCCACAATTACTATTTCTTCCGATATATCTCAATATGCTAGTATGTTGTTTTGACAGCAATACAATCAATATGCATTACCAGTAAAAGTTTTAAAATTAAAATAGCCCTTCTTATAAGTCTGTTGGCCTTCCACCTACAAAAAGTGAAGGGATTCTCAAAGCCCCGTGGCAGTGATCCAAGGCACCATCATATCACATTTTGGGATCACTTCCAACTAATCCAGGGCTTGGCACATCCTAGGCAAGTGTTCTACCACTAAGCCATATTCCCAGCCCTGCAAGTTAGCTTTTATGAGAAATAAGCACCAAAGTAAAGTTTGCTATGTGTATGAGTTTGCTATGGCTGCCATAACAAATACCATAGACTGGGTTTTGAAAACAACAGAAATTCATCTTCTCACCATTCTGCAGCTGGCTGGGTCAGTCCTTCTAAGGCCACTTCCTTGGCTGGCATGTGACCACCTTCCCTGTGTTCTCACATGCTCTTTCCTCTGTTTACAGATACCACCGGTGTCTCTCTCTCTTCCTGTAAAAACACCAGTCACATTGGATGAGGCTCCACCCTAATGACTTCCTTTTAATTTTATTTCCTCTGTAAAGGCCTTATGTCCAAATGCAGTGACAGTCTGAGGTACTGGGAGGAGAGGTCAAAGCTTCAACAAGGGAATTTCAGTGGGACATGACTCAGTCCCATAGCAATATGTGAGCTATTGTTAAAAAACAAGTTTGGAAACAATATCTGTGGAAGAAAGCAAGACTGGGCCGAGGAAGAAGAGGTCCTGCTGCCCTGCAGGCCTGAGTCACACCTTGGACAGCCTATGAGTAGCGCCAAGGCACTTAATGTTATTCACTAGAGTTGACCCGGGCTGAACCAAAGAATCTGGGCTTTATAACCCGATTTAATCAACTAGGAGGTGTGTGGACTTCAGGAAGCAAATAGCTTGCTGTCTGTGGACAGTTCTTACAGAAAATAAAGTTAAAAATCTCCACTTTACAGCCCAATAGAGGCAGTTCGTTACCTTGCCTGTCACAAAATTTCTTTCTCTAGGCTCATTCTTATTTAAGCATAACCAGATTATATTTTCAAATGTAATCTTCCATGAAAAAATCAAATATATGAAAAGGTTGATTGTGAATTTTCAAAAATACTTGATTTTCTATATTTATTTTTGTATCAGGTGCATATACAACTCAGGTTACTTCAGGTTTTTAACTAAAATAATAGAGATGGAATTAATTGAGCAATATTTAGCCTGAAAAGTGAATACCATTTACAGAAATGTCTTTAGCTTGCCTATAGTTTACGTACCAAAGAGAATCAAAATCAAGATTTAATGAAAAACAGATATTTCATCAGTTAGAGGTAAAGAATTCCTGTCATTATATATTACTCATGAATTCTGAAACAGAGCTTTAAACAGCATGAAGAATTTGTTTTCATATCTCCTTAGATCATTTCTTATTATCTCTTGGCAGTTCTTACAAGACCAATCAGTACTGAGTTCTCAATTCTGAAAAGCAGCGGGAACTTTGTCTGGAATTTCCAGTACTTAATTAATGGGTCACTTACAACACACAGCAGACTCTATTCATGTTACCCAAAGACAATTTAAAATGGCAGGTGTTTTACTACTTCCTAACATCTCTAGTAATTCTTGGCTTGATGTTTTAATGCCTGAAACTACATATAATAACAACACTCCCTGTTGTGAAAATGCCACACAGACATTAGCGTGAGGTGGCATGCATGTATGCAAAGACTGCAGAGACAGTGAACAAATGGCAGCACATCTCCAGATGTGCTGCCAGGAATCATTGGCTAGACTACGATTTCACAGCCAGATGAACAAACAGGCAAGTTCTGAAGAGAAAGTCATTTTCTTCTCATTAAAAGGGGAAAGAGTTAAAACTGCCTCCTTCTTGTGAGATTTCTTATGATAAACATTTCTAATTATGAGGTATGTGGAAACTTGTTCTGTTTCACTGTAATAAATAGAATGCATTTGGTAATGGTGGATGTGAGCTATGTGGCCTTTAGTGTCTTGTACTGGACAGCATGGATCCAGCCTCCTCAGCCCACCCATGCCCTCGCAGAATTTCTCTAGTTTAATCTCTTTATAGAAAAGACTTGATCTACCAATTTCTAAATGAATATTTCCATTTCACTTCTTAGCTTAATCTTTGGAAATAGGTTGTTGGAAGGATGGCTATGTCACATTCTGCCCCAAGCAAATGAAAAATAAAGAAAATGAGAAAAGACTATAAGTATACGTATGCATACATGAAGCTATTCATAAAATTTGACATTTGCTGTTATAATGATTTATATGATGTTTTGTTATAACATATTTGGTGGAACTGTTTACATGGCAAAGATATTACAAACAGTTAAACTCTTTCAAACAAAGGACAGAGAATGTTCAGCTCAAGTAAACTTTCATAAACATAAATGTCTAATTTAATTATGATTGGCATATGCTCAATTATGGATTATACATACAAATATACATACAAATATATGGATTATACATACATATATATATTATACATACAAATATATATATTATACATACAAATATATATGTTATACATACAAATATATTATGTCTTAGACATACTAGTGATATAATCACATAGCCTTCACAAGTATGAAATATCTTAACCAGTAAGTTTACAAAAATAATACATGACTAATTGATTCTATTCCTTGTGAGTCAGCTAACAAATAAAATTAAATATAAAAACTATAATTTGAAACATATCATAAATAATACTAAGACATTCCTCCACTTTGGACCAGAGAAAGCAAAATACATAATTTACATATGAATGAAAATTGTTCTAGCCATGCCCGGTGGTGCACGCCTGTAATCCCAGCACTTGGGAGGCTGAGGCAGGAGGATCATGAGTTCAAAGCCAGCCTCAGCAATGGTGAGACACTTAGCAACTCAGTGAGACCCTGTCTCTAATAAAATACAAAAAAGGGCTGGGGATGTGGCCCAGTGGTCCAGTGCCCCTGAGTTCAAAGTTCAATCCCCCATACCAAAAACAAAAAACAAAAAAACAAAAAAAATTGTTCTAGTGTTTTCCATACAAAGAACAAGGTTGGTATAGAATGTTCATTCTCATTATGCAAATTATCCTATTCCAACATAACCTTCAAATGAAAACAAAAATCCTATGTAAATGTGCCATTACTGATTCCATTATAATTCCCTAATTCTATGGTGCTTTTCTACATGTGGAACACTTACTCCCTTAATGGCATCTTGTTCAGAAATGGGGGAAGGTGGGTGGAGAAACCCAGTTGAATTCCACCCTCTGTACTTCCAAGTTTTAATGAAGAATCATTTTGTTTGCTTAATCTTTGCAGAGAATTGCAAATGTTTAAAGCTTCACTCTTTTATTAAATATTATACATAATGTATTGGGAATTACATTTTACTAACAGAAAGCATAAGTGAGACAGGGAAACATATAACTAGTACTAACATGTCACCAAATGGTCAAAAGTATGGATTTAAGCAGTAATAAAGAGCTTCGGCTTCAGGTGTATCTTAGATGTTAAACTTTACTGAAGGAATAACTCCCCTTTGGTTTCTCACTTGGTTGCCTGAAACACTAATTCTCAGCTCTGAAGATTATCTCACACTCCAGTGGCTCGGGTGTCTTAGTATAATCATCTGCTGTGAACTTTTTCTGCACTTCACAGATACACTGTAGGGAACAGAGCAGTCATAAAGGATAAAAAGCTATAAAAGGCTACAGACAACTTCATCCTAATAGCTACTATTTTCTTTAAATTTCAAGCAAAGTCCCACAAATCGTATTTTAAGCAGAATTCATAAACAATGCAGATCTGCAGTCTAGGGATTCTCCATTCCTGTCCCAGTTCTGTTCTCTAGAGAAAGTTGACTAGTTCTCTTGTGGTCAGATATTGTGGGTAAAGATTTTACGTAATTCCTTGCTTTCTCAATTTAGACAAATATGATTTAATTTCCATGTGATACAGGGACTTGAAATTTATTTTAGAACAGACTATGCAAGCATAATTCCCCACACAATTTTCTAAATTAATACATGAAGGAAGGTGAAGATATTAACACAAACATATGACTACTATTCTCAAATATTTTTATATTTTACCAGTTATCATCTTCTTATGTATTTTAAATAAAATCATGTTTTGTAATAATTTATGTATTAACTGATCCATTTCTAAACTGAAGTCATATATGTTGGTAACAAAAATAAATATTTTAATTTTCCTCTTTTTTGAGTGCTTTAATGATTTGAAGCAAAAGACCAAATATTAGTAAGCATGGTACTAAATGATATATTCTTTTAAATCATAACTTGTACAGTTTTCAATATTATCAAATGTAAAATTATTAGGAATAAGTTAATAGTATACCTGTACAAGTTATTAACATATATACATTTTTAAGAAGCAAATAAGAACTTTCATATTTTCAAGAATATACATAAATCTTATGTTTAGTAATATAAGTCAGGTATAGGAAAGTAAATACCACATTTCTTTTTTATTCTAATTTGTTTTCTGTGACAGCATAATGCATTACAATTTATATTACACATATAGGGCACAAATTTTCATATCTCTGGTTGTATACAAAATATATTCACTCCATTCATGTCTTCATACATATACTTTGGATAATGATGTCCATCTCATTCCACCATTGTTTCTTACTCCTGTGAGAAAAATCCAATTTCCTAGAAAGAACATGAAGGAAGTGTTAAATAGTGATAAATAAAGTCTGAGAATGGTGGGGTGAAGGGGAGTTGGTCAATGGGTACAAAACGGGCAGGAGGATTAAGTCCTAGTGCTCTATAGCACAGTAGGACCACCATGGCCATCAATAATGTGTTCTACCTTTCAAAACAGTCAGAAGAGAACACAACAGAGAAATAAATGCTGAACATTTATGAGAATGGATATGATAATGACTTTGATTTGATAATTATACATTATGTACACATGTGAAAATATCACACTGTGTCTATGTCCTATCATTTTACGTCAATGAACTTTTTTAAAAGGCTAGAAAAGTAGTCTCTGAGGGATTTATAATCGTATTAGTAGACTTTAAATTTTTACCAAAACAAATGATAGAATTCCTGAATCCATGAAAAGACCTATTATTTTGCAGGAAAAATTTAATATTGTGTGATATGTTTGCCTAGATTACACTTATGCTAGCTTTCTGTCACTGTAGAAAAGCTCTGAGAACATCAACTTATAAAAGAGAAAAGGGTTATTTTGACTCAGTTTTGGAGGTTACAGACCAATGGTCAGCTGTCCCCTCTGGCCTGTGTAACAGTAGGAAGCAGGCGTGCCATGGGGCAGAGCTGCCAATCCCATGTCCGGGATGTGAAAGGGGCTTACCTCTTAAAGGTTCCACTATTTCCCAACAGGACCAGGAAATGGGGACTAAGCCATGAACCGACAGTCTTGGGGGCAATATTCTAGACCCAGACTGCAGCAATCCCCCTAACTACAATTCTCTACTGTTTTAATCAATTTTTAAAAATTAGTCTAAAGCCATGTGAGACACAAATCTCAATAACATTCAAGAACAAATTAGAAAGAATACAAGATAAAGGACTTATTCTACAATAAACAGCATATTACAAAATTATAAGCAAAAATCCATTCAACAGCAGTAATTACTGAATGCATACACACATGTATCTCTGAAAAGAAAAAAAAAATGCAAACACAGTGTTGTTTGTGTAGATTTATCATATTTCCATTTCCATTTAGTGAAGAAAGAATGCATCAATTTTCTATTCACAAGTTGGATCTCATTTTATATTTTACACAAAACAAATAAATTCCAGATGGATTTAGGATGTGATAATTAGTCTACAGAAAAATGTTGTGAAGTTCTCTCATTTTGGATGAGGGATAACCTTGTTTAGCAAATAGCAACAAAAAAATATTAAAATATTAGAAAGCTTTTAATAAACAAATAAAGGACAATTGATAAACTGAGAACTATTTGCATAGTACATATTAGACAAAAAAATAACAATCCAGATTGTATAAGAATCAATTCCTTCATGCATTTATTAATTTTTACTTTTTCTTTTCCAGGATTGCATCATAATACTACATTTCTTTATCCAGTCTTCTTAAGTTCTCTAGATTGTGACAGTTATTGAGATATTTTTACTTACTTTTGATGTCCTTAACAGTTTTGAAGGACATTTGTCAGAGATTTTATAGACTGCCCCTTAATTGGAGTTTTTCCTGATGTATTCTGTTAGAGTGGGCTTTAGGGAAGAGTATCACCAAGGTAAACTCTGTTCTCTGCCTGTCATCCCAATGGCGCGTGCTGTGACATGACTAGTGATGGTGACCTGGCTGACGTAGTTAATTGATATCTTTTCTCCATTGTAGAGTTGCTCCTTTCCTTCTTCTAAAGTGCACTTCATAGAAACAAGTCACTGTGCACAGCCCCCGATTTAGGAATGAGGAGTATTTCTACTCTTGGAGAGTGGAGTACCTACCAAAATTTTTTGAATTTTTTATATGTGATTTATCTCTTCTACCTTATTTGTTATTTTATGTATTGAAGCATAAATTAACATGTATTCACATCAGTACAAACTTTGGGCTACAATCCAGTACTCTGCTACTTACTGTGTTTCTCAGACACATCCAACAATTGAACTTTTTCATTTGCCTCCTGGGCCCTTTAACACACTCCTATCTTTGAGGACTTTGTTTTGATCACTTCCATTATTTCCAGTTAATCTTAAATATTACCCTTCCCAGCCCTAGGATTGGTCATTTTTCTTCCCAAGGAATTATAATTCTTTACATTGAAAATTACTATTTGAAAATAAGACCTGAGTTCAAGAACTAGTTGCTATAGATGTGTTCTTACCTCTATACCCTACACACTGGCAGTGCAAGAAAAACATTCCCTAGAATATTCCAGCTTCTTTATGTCTATGTATCCCAAATGATTTCCATATAGGTAGAGATGTACATACATTAAGTTAAACATAAGTTTAAAGTGATCTCTACTGCTCTTAGCACCACACAGGTGCTTATAGCTTTTCCTTTATTCTGGGTAACCTCCCATCACAACCTTGAAAAATCAAGCCCTCTCCATATACCGTATACTTTAGTTGTCCAAGCACTGCACACACATGTAATGCTTTCAGAATTGTGAACCTCATGGGAAGCAAATGTATTAAATACAGAGCAGTGTTTATGAGCAGCTCTGTTTTATTTTTTATTTATTTTGGCCTGTAGCCGTCCAATATTCACTCGTTCTCAAAGTTTAATTTTAGCACCATTTTCTCTCACCTTTGTCAATGACGCTTTTTATCTTTGTGTGATACATTCCAACTCTCCTATCACAGTCCTGTTCCAGTCTTGGATAGGCTCACTGACTGAAGGATTTGTAAGGAAACAACTGTACACATTAAGGTTCACCTTTTGTGCAGGTTTGCCGGATGTCTAAGCACCTGTGCAGTAATCAGGTGGAATGGCCCAACAACCTCAAAACACCTGCACTTCACCTTTCAGCCTTTGCTTTTCCCTAAACTTCTTGTGATCACAGATCCATTGTGATCTCTATGCTACTGCTTTCCTCAAAATTTCCTATTGAGTCACAAAGTGCTCAGGATTGAATTCTACGCCCCTCAGATTTATGTATTGAAGCCACAACCTCAGTGTGACTGAATAAAGAAAGAGAGCTTACAGGAGACAATTAGGCTAAGTGAAATCCAGGTGGGGTTTGAATAGGATGGAATTGATGGAATTGTGGCCTGATAACAAGAGGAAGAGAGTCCCAAATAAAAGCCATATTAGGGCAAAGCAAGGAGGTAGCATTTTGAGAGGCCCTGTCACAACCTGACCATGCCAGCACACTGATCTCTGAATTCCAGCCTCCAGAACTATGAGAAAATAAATCTCTGTTTTTGAAACCAGTCTCTGGGGCTTTCTATCGCACGCAACTACATGCAGTATTCCAAAGTAGCTGACAAACACAGAGCGAAGAATTTTCCGACCACCTTCTTCCACCCATCAATGTGCATTAAGATTCATGTTTCTTTGTGTGACTTGGCAGTTCATTCCTTCTTATGACCAAACAATGTTCAGTTCTGTAGGTGTCACAGCCTTGTCATGCAGATCCACTTTTTAGAAAACATTTGGGTTGGGGTTAGCATTGTGGCTCACTGGTGGAGGAGCGCTTGCCTCACACCTATGAGGTGCTGGGTTCGATCCCTGGCACCATATAAAAATAAATAAATAAAGTAAAGATATTGTGTCCATCTACAACTAAAAAAAAAAAAAAAAAATCTCTTATAAAATCGTCATCCTTGGGCTAAAGATGCAGCTTGGTGCTAGAGCACATGAATGAGTTCCTGGGTTCCATCTTCAGCACCCCAAGGGAAAAGAAGATTTTAAAAAGAAAAAAAAAAAAATGGGGTTATTTCTATGGTTGTGTTTGAAAAGTGCTTTGCAGATTTGTGTATACAATTTCTTTGTCAGAAACATGATTTTAAAATAGTTTGCCCCAGATTGTGACCTGTATTTTCATTCTTAATAAAACTTACGTAACAACAAAAGTTTAATTTTAACGGACTAAGATTTATAAATACTGTTTGTGGATTGTGCTTATAGGAAGGTGCATAAATTAGAATGAGGTATATTCCATGCTTGTATAATTATATCAAAATGGATTCAACTGTCATATATACCTGAAAAGAAGCAGTAAAATTTAAAGAAAAATTAAGATTCATCATCAAATCCAAGGTTTGTTCTATTTTCCTTCTAATGCTGTTACAGATTTCTATTTTACACGTAGATACAATTTGAACACTTTGGTGTAAGTTATATCAGAGTCATTAATTTAAATATATCTTTTTTAATTGAATTACATTTGATTTGTTGACTGTACTTCTGTGAATTTATTTCTGGGCTCTTTTTTTTTCATTAATGTATTGTTCTATAATTTCACCAATAGTATACTGGTTTTTATCAATGTAGCTCTATATAGAAAATCTATAAATTCTGTAGGGAAACAATTCTAGTTTTGT